>CM021107.1:460079002-460135514 GCA_007115665.2 Sequoiadendron giganteum
CTCAACCCTTAAACCCTAATCCCTCAACACCTATACCCTCTTAATCCCTCAACCCTCGACCCTTAAACCCTAATCCCTCAACCCCTATACCCTCTTAATCTCTCAACCCTTAAACACTAATCCCTCGACCCCTATCCCTCTACCCTATACTTTGGACCCTCAATCCTTAAACCCCCAACCCTCTACCATCTTCCCTATAAACCCTTGAACACCTAACCCTAAACCCTAAACCCTCATCCCTCATCCCTTAAACCATAAACCCTTAAACCCTCTACCCTCTACCCTCAATCGTCTACCCTAAACCCTAAACCCTCATCCCTCATCCCTTAAACCATAAACCCTTAAACCCTCTACCCTCTACCCTCAATCGTCTACCCTCTACCCTCAACCCTAACACCTCAACCCTTGAACTCACTTAGTAAACTCTCTACCCTAATCCCTCAACCCCTATACCCTCTACCATATACATTGGACCCTCAAACCTAATCCCCCCAACCCTATACCCTCAATCGTCCACCCTTAACCCTCAACCCTTAAACCCTCTACCCTCTACCCTCTACCCTCTACCCTATACATTAAACACCAAACCCTCAATTCTCAACCTTCAACCCTTAATCCCTCAATACTCAACCCTCAACCCTCAAACCCTAAACCCTCTACCCTATACATTGGACTCTTAACCCCAATCCTTCAACCATATGTACCCACAACCCTAATCCATCAACCCTATACCCTCAACCCAATACCCTAATCCCTCAACCCTATAGGTCATCAACCCTCATATATTTGTGCCCCTCCCTCATCTTCTCTCCTTCCGTCTATCCATCCATCCCTCCCTCTATACCCTAATCGATTAACCCTAAACCCTAAAACCTTAAACCCTTAAGCACTCAACCCTTAAACCCTAAACGCTTAAACCCTCTACCCTCTACCCTCTACCCTCTACCATCAACCATCAACCCTCAACCCAATACCCTCTACCCTAAACCATAATCCCTCAACCCTTACACCCTTAAATCCAAGAAAAATATCTACCCTAATCCCTAAACCCTCAACCCTTAATCCCCCAACCCTCTACCCTCAACCCTTAAACCCTAATCCCTCAACCCCTATAACCTCTACCCTATACATTGGAACCTCAACCCTAATCCCTCAACCCTATACCCTATACCCTCAATCATCAACCCTCAACCCTCAACCCTTAAACCCTAAACCCTTAATCCCTCTACCCTCTACCCTATACATTAAACCCTCAACCCTAAATTCTCAACCCTCAACCCTCAATCCTTAAACCCTAAACCCTCAACCCCTATACCCTCTACCCTTTACATTGGACCTTGAACCTAATCCTTCAACCATATACCCTCAAACCTATACCCTAAACCCTCTACCCTCAACCCAATACCCTCTACCATCGACCCTATTCCCTCAACCCTCAATTCTCAACCCTTAAACCCTAATACCCTAGAAACCATCAACCCTATAGGTCCTCTGCCCTAATCCCTCAACCCTTATCACTTTCTCTCTATCTATAAATCTCACCTCTCCCTCCCTCCCTCTCTCCTACCCTCTCCCTCTTTCTACGTACCTCTCGTTCAATCAATCCCTACCACCCTCTCTAGCTCCCTCTAACCATCTCTCTATGTCCCTCCCACTCTCTCCTACTCTCTCCCACTCCCTCTCTCTCATGTCTCTCCCTCCCACCCCCTCTCTCTCTCAGGTCTCTCCCTCTAGCAACCTACCTAGGTAACTCTCTCTCTCTCTATCTCTCTCCCCTCTCTCTATCTATCCCTCCCACCCTACCTAGATAAGTCCCTCTCACTCCACCCCCGTCTTTCTCAACCTCTATTAGGTCACTCCCTCCCACACCCTCTCCCTCTATCAGGTCACTCCCTTCCACACCCTCTCCATCTCTCAAGTCTCTCACTCACACTCCCTCTCTCTCACACTCCCTCTCACTACCTATCTCTCAAGTCTCTCCCTTTGGAACCCTACCTACATAAATCTCTCTTTCTCTATGTCTCTCTCTCCCCCCTCTCTCTCAATTATCTCTCTCCCACCCCCATCTCTCTCTCCCTCCCTCTATCCTTCCCACCCTACCTAGCTAAGTCCCTCTCACTCCAACCCATTCTCTCCCACTCCCTCTCTCTTAAACTCTCACTTCCATCCCCTCTCCCTCTCTCCAAACTCTCTCTCTCTCTCTCTCTCTTAAAATTCTCCCTCCCTCTAAAGACATATGTAAATACATACATAAAAGCATAATGCATATGTACATACAATCCTACATCCATACAAGCATACATACATACATGTGTAGATACAATATTACATACATATAGGCATACATACAATATACATACATTGATACATACAGGAATATGTACATACATACAAGCATGCATACATGCATACATACATGGCATACATGTACATACAAACATACAAATATATCAGCATACACTCAATAGATTAGCATTTAACATAAAGTAGGACATAACGTGAGCGCGTTATAACGCGCTCACGTTATGTCTTACTTTATGTTACATGTTTCTCGTAGAAGCAAAAAACCATGTCAAAACTGAGATATAATGCGAATGTGTTATATCTTGCTTTGGGAATCCCCAAGCCTTAGGATTGGTATTTACCTTGGAATACCAACCCAAAGGCTTGGAAGGCATTCCCAACTACCAGAGACGTGTTTTTGCAAATTCTACAATATTTCACATAATCAAGTTTGTGTTAACCGTCAAGATTTCACGTGGTTCAATATCAAACAAATCAAACATTATGGTAATGTTACGTTCTCTCTTAGCTATCCAGCGATGTAATTTTTTTCACTTTCTAACAATGTTAAGCCTTTCATCCATAATTTATTTTGTTTGTATGTCTCTTTTTTGGCAAAAAACAATGTTTGGTGTTTTTTTTGTTATAAATTAATTGCTCATCGAAATTTCAAATAAATTACATTTTTAGAAACTAAACTCCATTCTACAATTTTTTTTTTAAAAATCAATTATTTTCCAAAATTTGTAGGGGTAGCACGGCTAAAATTCTGTTTTTTAGGAAGTGTCCACTCCAAAATTAGTAAAAAATCAAATATTCAATAAAAAATTATCAGAAAAATCATGCATCAACTACATACTGTTAGCTAACTTCTGATCATTGAAATTTTAAAAATACTAAGAAAAATTTCACCGTACGAGGGTCGTACAAGAGTTGCTATGTTATGTTTTTCTGACAAAAACAGCACCAATTTGTGTGTGTCCCTCTTTTGAACCCCTTAATCTCAACCATTTTAAAAATAAATTAGTAGTTTAGAAAGTAGACTTGGAGCACTTCGATCCTTTTTTTTGTTCCACCTCAAAATTTTGAGTGTAACTATCCTCAATTTCACGTCCAAGGTCAGTATTTCTTGATTTCAAAAAAAAGTTGTCCACTTAAGTCCCCTTTTTGGGAACCATCTTGGTGCACTTACCCATAAATCAAATCTAAGTCTACTTTTATCTTATCCAAAGATTCTAATCCTTACTCTATTGTTTAAAATATTAGATTATGTCTTATGGGTATGTGGATTGCTCATTCTAAGCATAACCCAATTGTGCAAAATCTTGGTTGAACAAGTGTTATGGAGGCTTTGATTGCCAAATTGGGGAGACTTTGATAAATATTGGAGAGAAGGATGAATGAGGAATGAATTCTAGTTTTATAGATTATCAAGACTTAAGATTAACAATTTAGGATGAAATTCTAGATCAATGGTTGAGAGTGAATGAAGGATCAAGAGGCCATGAATGTTGAGGAAGAGTTTAGTAACTAAATTTTTTTCTTTATTTTTAGAAAATATATTTTCAAAATAGAAGATATTTTTGAAATTTTATTTGGAATAATAAAGAAGAAATATTCCATTTTTTGTGAGAATGTGCAACTAAATAAATTTAAAAAATTATTTAATTATTGCTAAGATGAAATGATGCATGATATTTAATTAAATAATTAAAAATTATTTAATTATTTGCATGAGACGAATATTTGAAATTAATTAAATAAGTATAATTATTTAATTAAAGTGAATGAGGGAAAATAGTGAATTAATCAAATAATTAAAATTATTTAATTAATAGAGGAAAATAGGCTAGTTTAGTATTCCCCTCTTTGAGACAATGTACCTGTTATGTTGTTTCAAAGATATGTTGTCAATTTGAAAAAAAAGTAGTAACAATGATGTCATACTATACCCCAACGGACGAAGGAATGATGGGATGAGGGTAGGTTTCCCCCTTGAGAGATCAGCTAGAAAAATAAAAAATTTCAAGTCCAGCTCACAATAGGTAAATAAGATGCATACAATCATCATGCAAAAAATCCATACAATTATCATGCACAAGAGTGAGATTCAATAGCCATTAGAGATTCACACAAAATAATCATGATGTAAGCTTCACAAAAACCAAGGACCCCCATAGGATTGTCTTCCATTCAACACTAATCAACACCATATATCACATTTCATTACATCCATCACACTTAAGAGTCAAATCTCACATCCATTATGCATTAACAAGCACACTAGGCACACCATACAAGTTTGATGCAACCTCCAAACAATACCCATAAAAATAAATTAGAAAAATACCATTAGAACATTTTAATAAACACATACAACTCAATGAAATGTATGTCATTGAAACCCTGTACAAAATCCATGCAATCATCATGCATAAGAGTGAGATTCACTATCCATTAGAGGTTCATGCACATCAATCATGATGCAAGATTCACAAAAACCAATAGATCTCTTAGGACAATATTCAATTCAAAACTAATCCACATCATATATCACATTCCATTACATCCATCACACTTAAGAGTCAAATCTCACATCCATGATGCATTAACAAGAAAACTAGGCACACCATACAATTTTGAAGCGACCTCCAAACAAAACCCATAAAAATCAATTAAACCAATACCATTAGAATGTTTAAAAAAAACACATACAACTCAATTGCATGTATGTCATTGAACCTCTACACAAAATCCATGTAATCATCATGCACGAGAATGAGATTCACTATCCATTAGAGATTCAAACACATTAATCATGACACAAGGTTCAAAAAAACCAATAACTATGATAGGATATTATTTTATTCAACACTAATCCACACCATATGTCACGTTCCATTACATCCATTACACTTAATCATCAAATCTCAAATCCTTAATGCATTAACAAGAACAAGTATACCATACAAGTTTGATGCAACCTCCAAACAAAACCCATAAAACTCGACTAAATAAATTTCATTTGAACCTTCAAACAAAACCCTTAAAACTTAATTATATTTGTTAATATCCTTCACACTAGTCATATAATCTTGATGTAGAAGATTTGATGTCATTCAATCATGATTCAATTATAAAAAAAAACCTTTCATGAAAAATCCATACAATTTAATGGCATTCAAAATATTCAATCACATTTCATTAGAACCATAACACTTGAGAGTCAAATATCACATCCATTATTCACGAACAAGCATAATAGGCACAACATATGAGTTTGATGCAACCTTCAACAAAAAACAATATAAATTTATTAAATAAATTCCATTAGAACCTTAAATAAAAACCTCAAAACTTAATGATACATATCATTATATCCTTCACACAAATTAATATAATCATGTAGAAGAGTCAATGTCATTCAATCATGATGCATTAACACAAAAATTCAAAGAAAATCCATACAACTTAGTCATAATATGTCATTAGACCCTTCACTTAATCTCATATAATCATCCATAATAGTGAATGTCATAAACTGTAATGCAAGAATGAGCACACTAGGCACACCATAGAATTTTAATACATGTTAGCCATGATGCAATATTAAAACAAAATTAATTAGCATTCATATGATACTATGCATAAGAGTGAATGTATAGACCATGATGCATGAATAAGCACACTATGCACATAATAAGAGTTTTATATGCACTATCCATGACACAAGATTAAAATCAAAAATTCATCAATACTCATTTGATATTATGCCATATAGACCATTCAACCCTAATGCACACCATATATGTCATATTTGATTAGAAACATCACAAGAGATTTAATGCCACTCAACCATGATACATGAACAAGACTAAGTATTACATTTGAGTTTGATTTACACTATGAATATAATCAATGCAACTTAATCAAGTTGCATCTCATTATACCCTTTATGCAAAAATCATAAATCAATGAATGGGGCAAGTCACTAAACCATGATAACCTAAACAAACACAATATGCACACCGTAGGAGATTGATGAAAAATTTAAACAAAACCTCATAAGACTCAATGAGATATCTCACAAAACCCTTTAGACAAAAACTATACAATCACCATGATAAAATTTAATGTCACTCAACCATGTTGCATGAATATGTACACCATGCACAACACAAGAGTTTGATACAATGATCAAATAGAACCCATAAAACTTAATGACATTTATGTCATTTGACCCTTCACACAAAACCCATATAATCATCATGCACTAGTGTGAATGTCACTAGACCCTTCACACAAAATCCATAAGAACACATAATGCATACTATAGGAGTTTGATGCAAACTTTAAACAAAACTTATGTGACTCAATGAGATGTCACTAGACTCTTCACACAAAAGCTTTACAATCACTATGATAAAAATTATTTCCACTCAATCATGATACAATAACAAGCACAACATGCACACCATAAGAGTTTGGCACAATCATAAAGAAAGAAAGCAAAAAAAAACCATACAATTCAATGGAATATATGTCATTTGACCCTTCATACAAAATCCATATAATCATATCATGCACAACAATGAATTCCAATAGAATGTTTGCACAATTTTTTTTTTATCATCATGATTAAAATCAATCACTCAACTATGATGCATGAACAAGCACACTACGCACACCATGCAACTTTAATGCAAACATCAAATAAAACCCATACAATAATAACACACATTTAACCTTCAAACAAAACCCTTATAATGTAATCATGTTAGTAGACCCTTCACACAAAATCCATACAATCATTATGCTGGAGAGTGCATGTCACTTGACCACAATGCATGAACAAATACACAATGCACAACATAGGAGTTTGATGCAACCATAAGACAACCTATACAACTCAACAAAATATGCCTTTTGATATTTTACACAAAATCCATATGAATCATGCACAAGAGAAAATGTCACTAACCATAATCATAAATAAATACACTAAGAAAAATCATAGGAACTTCATGCAAATCAATAATGATGAAAGCATCACACAAAACTAATGGCACTTGTGTACTATTCCAAACACACCATTTAACTTTGATCCACAAAATATATGCCACATTCCATTAGAACCATCACACATGAATCCATTCCACATAACCTTGGTCCATGAACAAGAACACTATGCATACCATACAAGTTTGATACTACCTTCAAACAAAACCAATACAACCTCATGAAATATGCCACACTATGCATACCATACAAGTTTGATACTATCTTCAAACAAAACCAATACAACCTCATGAAATGTGCCATCAAAGCCTCTAAAGAAAACATATACAATTGAATTGTATACATTTGATTAGAAACTTCATGTAAAATCCATGCAATAGTTGTGTAGAAGTGGCAATGTTTTTCAATTTTGATGCATATTAAAAATGCAAAATTTTCCCAAAACTCAAAAGGCTCAATAAATCATCAAACCTTTCACACAAAATCCATGTAGTCATAATGTATAAGTGTCATGGTTATTCAACTACATATACACCATTAAAAGCTTGAAACAAAATCTATAGTATTGAAATGCATATAAGTCATACAAATTTTGCATAGACCCCATATGATTCAATAAATCATTATAAATTTCACACAAAAGAAATGTAATCATAATGTATAAGGGTAAAGTTTGGTTAATCATGATACACAAACAATCACCTAGGCACATTATCAAAGGATGATGGGACCTTGGAACAAAATTGATACTGCTCAATCACAAATATACCATTGCAACCCATCAAATAAAACCCCTATAACTTAATAGCATACATTTCATTAGACCCTTCACACAAAATAAACATTATCATCATGCACAAGAGTCAGTGTCACTCAACAATGATACATAGACAAGCACACTAGGTATGCCATAGGAGTTTGTTGCAACCTAAAACCCATACAACTCTAGCCCATATATGGCATCAAACCCTTCATTCAAAAGCCATGCAATCATCAAGAAAATGAGTCAATATCACTCAAGCATGATGAATAAAAAATTATGATAAGAACACCACAAAAGTTTGATGAGAACTTCAAACAAAACCCATACAGCTACTCAATGATATTATACCATTTGAAATTCAAACAAAACCCATACAATCCTAAAAGAGTCACGTATAAATACACTAGATACTATGTCATATATGGTATTCAGCCCTAACACACACTATAGATTTCATATTGAATTAGAATCATCACACAATCATCAATTTCATTCAACCATGGTGAATAAACAAGCATGTTAGGTACATTAGACGTATAATCAATGCCAGTCAACCTTAATGCGTAAACATACTAGGACACACCATAAGATGGAATACATGCCATTAGACCCTTGACACCAAAGCATTATAATCAATGTCTTAAATCCTAGTGAACAAGAAAACTAGGAAATCTATAGAAGTTAGATGTATATTAGACATTCAAATTTTAAACAAAGCCCACAAGACTCAATGAAGGTTATATTCAGTGAAACACAAAATAAATATAAAAATTAATGATGAAAAATATTTGCAATTCCATTATACCCTTGTATAAAAGCCAATATTGATGCATGCAATTCAATGCCCTTCAACCCTTGGAAACACATCATAGAATACATGAAAAATATTAAGTAAATAAAATATAAATTCACAAATTCAAAAATATAGTTCACAAAGATAAAACCTTAAATATTCATATTTCCACATTTTTTGTAAAATGTGATCCAAACACTTACAAACCCTACCATTAGACTCACACCATACAATTTCATTACATAGTAATCATGCATACTCTAACAAAATAAATTTTATAATAGAAAACAAATACTAAAAAATAAATTCACTTGAGTAAAACATTAAATAAATTTACATAGTAAAACTTGAAATTGTTTTTTATGTCCACTCATTTAAGTTTCTCCAAGGAAAAAATTAATATATATATATATATATATATATATACAATAGGAGTTTCTTGTTACTTCTTGCCATTGATAATATACTTAAAAGTGTCCAAATAAGTGCCATAAAAAATTCAACATTATAGGAACATACACATAATGTAATGTTAGTTTGAGTGATTTTTTATCTTTGTATTCACCTCTCTTAATCTCCCCATTAAAACTATACAAATCTCATAAACAAATAAATAAAGTAGTCTTTGTTTTATAGTTTCATCAATCATATATACAACTATCTAATTTACAATAAACAAACTATTTTAATTAACTTTCAAACCATATATTTAATTAACAAAATAATATAACTAACTTAAAAATAGAAAAACTAAAAGTAGCTTAAAAAGAACAAGAGAGACCTCCTCAAGGATGTCTATAGCCATCCTTAAGAGTTTGTGGAGGCAAAAAATTACATCTGTTATTAATTATAATTGTGGAACAATGTTTACAAGAGGACTTTCAAACTTTTTTCAAGTTTTCACTACTATACAAAACCATTTTCAACTAAGATATAGTGATTTATTAATTAAAATAAACTTAAATTGTGTAGTTTCTGGATTCAACTGTTAATTAAAATAAACTTGCAAACTGTAAATTTCTTTCTTGAAATCTAAACGATTCCTGCACATTCTATATTTCACACCTAACATTTATGAGATATATATACATTTACTATCCAAAAGAATTTCCTTCAACTTTCTCTTTATATTCTTGATGGAACTACGTTTATAAAATAAATAATATCAAAAGAAAAACAACAATAAAATTAATAAAATCATTAATAACATAAAAGCATATTCAATCCAGATGAATCTTTGCACATTGTATATTTGACATCTAACATTTATAAAACTTGAACATCAAAATCATCAAATAATGTATACATATATGTAAAAAAAATAACAATAAATCAATAACACCATAAATACCATAAGAATACCAAATAGTTTGAGGAGATGCAATCTCCTTCGTTTTAAAGAGAAAAAATCTAATTATAATCCATATGGCAGACGTAATGTTCACCACTCATGAGAGTTCTAGAAATGAGAGTTATTACTCAAAGCAAGAAAAATGAAAAATCAAATTTTTAAAAGAAGAAATTATGACAAACAAACTCATGATAGAAAGTGATAGAAAATTTTGGGTTAAAGGGTTGTGACACACTCATAAGGTAGAATTTAATGTTCACCACTCAAAGAATTTGGATGTAAAATGCTAGAGTTATTGCTCAATGCTTAGAAGGAAAATGACAAAATCAAATTTTTAAAAGAAGAAATTCTAATGAGCATTGATATGATAGAGAATTTAAAAAAAAAATAATTCAGAGGGTTGTGACACACTCATATGCTAACAATTCAAAGGTTAAATCTATTTACAAAAGTCAAAAACATAAATAACATTAATATATGTATGTATGAATCTATGTATGTATGTATGTATGTATGTATGTATGTATGTATGTATGTGTGTGTGTATGTATGTATGGATGGATGGATGGATGTATGTATGTATGTGTGTCTGTGTGTATGCTCAAAATCTAAGAAAATATACATAGTACAAACCAACAACAAAATATGTACGTTAAAAATAGAGAGAGGGAATGTCATATTCCAGATATGTGTAGTTTTTTCTCAAGCATTCATTATTTTTGCATGAAAACTCAGAGTGCATTCATGATTATTTAATAACTATTTTTCATGGGAACATGTCTCAGACCCTCAAACAATAGTCCCCATCCTCGTTGTAAGGAAAAGCAATAGTGCGGAAATGCTTTCCTAACGCTAAAACCACAAAGGAGACATGCAAAGACCAGTTTTAAAACATTAAAACACTTAAGATGAACACATACATGGTAACAAGAGTAACATAAATAAATGATTACAGAGATAACACCATATTTACGTGGGAAAACCCTTTCGGGAAAAAACCCACCACACCAAGAGAAAGACACTTTGTATTATAGTAAGCGAAAGATTACATACAGAGTTACAGTCCTCACTCTCAGATAGTTAGATCACAACAACACTTGAGCTTTCATGCACACACTGTTACAATTCTTTTTCGGCATATAGTGAATATAAAACTCATCAACCCTCGACTCACCGTCTCTCAGTATTCTATTTCTCCAGTTTTTTTTGTTCAACTTCTAGTCTAAACAGACTATATCAGTCTTACACCAACCACAAATTAGGGTGTATTAATTTCAGCTCTTCATCGACACGCCAAAACGACCTCAGATCAGATCCACCTGCAATCCTGCATCGAGCCACCCTCGCAATAAATTCGTTGCAGAGAAAATACTAAATTCAGGCTCTGCCAACTGCCAAAATCCAATCTCAGATGATTGCATAAAATATCACTTTTTACCAATCTAGCTTCCAGCAATAAATGTTATTTTACAACGGTACAAAAAAACCAATGAAAAATCACCACATGTCACACTGCTATTCGTTATGTCGCTTGACCAAGAATTGATCGGTCAAATATCATCACTCTGAAATCCCTTCACCATCGTTAACCATTTCATCACATTTTGGGCCAACAATAATCTGTTATCGCCAAAACGCCGACTACCAACTCTATCGGGTCCCACAGGCCACGTGTTCGCCACTCAAGAGGTTATGGGGCATCTGGGAGGGAATCTCCTAGATTCCCAAGAGCCTGCCCGGAATGAGCTTCTGAGACTACCATGTGTCCACCGCTCGCACTCTTCTCTTGGCTTACGTGGAAGCCGATGGAGCTCCTTTAGGAAATCTCTAGCAGAATCCACTAGATTCCCTAGGGAACTCCCGAGGTGCAGAAAAGTGTCCACAGCCAGACAACGCTTCACATAAATCAACTCGGGGCCCACCTTCTCTTTGATGCACTCACCTCTTTGACAAGACGCCACACGTCATGCGCATGGGAAATTTCGCTCGATGAAAAGGTTTTCGGTTGTACCCACTTTAGGATGTCATGGAATGTGGCCTGTACTGTCGGATGAAGCCAATATCAGCCATTGATGCAAAGCATCGGCAAATCAGTGAGGCATAGCATTGCCTCCTACCGATGGGCGACCGATCTGTCGATAAAGCCAAAACCAAAAAAACATTTTGACAACTCCACGCTCATCACCCCATCACTGTGACAACCCTCAAAGTCTCACCGATCAGACAGAGTCTCCATGACCAATGATCAAAATGACCAAATGAGAACTCTGTGGTAAAACGATAGAGAAGTAAACTCGTCAAGCCCTTCATAGAGGTCCAAGATAATAAATTGAGGCACATTTTCCAACAAGATCCCACTTGATGAAGACTTACTGGCTTCCTCCAGACTTTAAATTTATTTATAGTCATAGGCTCTAAGGCCCATCGAACTTGCACACCATCTGAACTTGTCTGTGCTCACTGTCTTTGTCAATGCATCAGCAACATTCTTCAGAGTTTCCACCTTCTCTAAAGAAACCTTTCCATCCTCCACCATATCTCTCATGAAGTGATACTGCACATTGATATGTTTCATCCTAGCATGGAGAGTTGGATTTTTCTCCAAAAAAATGGAACTCTGACTGTCACAGAAAATAGTAATTTGTCCTGCATCAAAAACAATATCAGAAAAAAATGACTTAGCCAAACAACTTCTTTGCAGGCATGAGTTGTTGCCATGTATTTTTCCTTCATAGTGGAAATAGCAACTACATCCTGTCACTTGCTCATCCAACTAATTGCACCACCATTTAACATGAAAGTAGATCCACCGGTGGATCTTCTGTTGTCAATGTCCCTTGCCCAATCAGAGTCGACATATCCACGAATGCTAAGATTTATTTATGAGCCAACCAAATTGACATGGTAACACAGAGCACATTCTGAGGTACCTCTCAGATATCTAAACACTCTCTTTACAGCATCCCAATGCATCCTTCCTGGATTTTCCATAAATCGACTGAGTACTCCCACTGCTTGGGAAATGTTTGGCCTTGTACAGACCATCACATACATTAACCTACTGACAACACTCGCATAATGCACCTTGGTCATGTCCTCCATCTCAGTAGAAAATTTTGGACAGTCTTCAATAGATAGCTTCATTCCCTGCATAACTGGAACAACTAGTTGCTTGCAATCATTCATACCAAATCTTTCTAGAATGGTGTTGACATACTTACTCTGACTTACCCAGAGCTTTTTGCTCATTCTGTCCCTGGTTATCTCCATCCCCGGAATATACCTTGTTGCACCCAGATCTTTCATTTCAAACTTTTCAGACAACTGAGATTTGAGATTAGAAATCATAGACTTACTATTTCCTATGAACAACATATCATCCATGTACAGGGTAATAATAAGCACACGATCATTTTTAGATTTATGATACACACAATGATCAAATTTTGATCTCACAAATCCCATAGACAATACAAAAGTGTCAAAATTCTAGTACCACATTCTAGGAGACTGCTTTAAACCATACAGAGATTTCTTTAATTTGTAGACCGGGATTTCTTTACCTTTTTCAATGAAGTGCTCAGGCTGGGACATGTAAATTTCTTCTTCCAGCTCTCCATGGAGAAACATTGTCTTCACATCCATCTGCTCAATCTCTAAGTCATACATGGCTGCAAGTGACACCAGAAATATGATAGATGTTAGCTTAGCTACCGGGGAAAATATTTCTCCATAATCAATTCCCTCTACCTGGGAATACCCCTTTGCAACCAACGTCGCTTTATACTTCTCAACAATTCCCTCAAGACCAGTCTTCTTCTTGAATACCCATTTATAGCAAACAACCTTTCTTCCTTCAGGCAAAGGTACCAAATCCCAAGTTTCATTCTTTTTCAATGATTCCATTTCTTCATTCATGGATTCCAACAAGGAATTTGCATCGGGCATATTAATTTCCTCTTTAACAGTCCTAGGCTCCTCAGTGCTAGTAAATAAAGCATAGGCACAATTCAAATCTAACATAGAGAAATCATACCCATCAAGTTGTCCTTTTTCACGTGTAGAATTTCTCACTAGCTGAGGTTGTGGTTCTTCATCTTCAAAACTCTTAGAGCTGCTAGAGATGTCCTCAGTTTCAAGTACACCATGCAGTTCTCCCTTTTTTGGAGTTTGGGGAATCTCAACTACATCATTCTTCTTTTCTCTTTGATCTGTCTCTAGTTGTGGATCAGTTGCTGAAGGTTTCAGCTCACAAAATATTACACTTATGTTGTATAGAACCTTCTTGATAACAGGGTTCCAAAGCTTGTATCCCTTCACACCAATGCCATAGCCGATGAAGATACATTTAACAACCTTGTTATCTAGCTTAGATCTTTTCTCATTTCGCACATATGCATATGCCTCACAGCCAAAGACACGAACATGTCTCAGAGAGGGCTTCTTTCTAGAACACGCTTCCAAAGGTGTCTTATCAACAAGAGCAGATCAAGGAGAATGATTTACTAGGTAACATGTTCTAGCCACGACCTCAGCCCAAAAATTCTTCTCCAGACCAGTACTGCTCAACATACTCCTTGCCTTTTCCATCAGCATCATGTTCAACCTTTCAGCAACTACATTCTGTTGTGGAGTATAAGGTGTAGTTTTATGCCTTTTAATCCCATGGTCTTTACAATATCTATCAAATTTGCAGAACAAAAATCACCGCCATTATCCATCCTCAAACATTTGATTTTCCTTCCAGTCTGATTCTCAACCAGGTTTTTGAACTCTTTAAAATGATTGAACACTTCTGATTTACTCTTAAGAAATTATATAAATGCCCTTCTCGAATAGTCATCAATAAAAGAAACATAATATCTAGACTTCGATAACAAAGGAACATACACTAGACCAAACACATCAGAATGAACATAGTCCAGTACACCAAAAGATTTATGAGAAATCGAAGAAAAATAAACACGTTGTTGCTTTCCATAAATGCAGTGTTCGCAGAAATCGAACTCAAGATTACAATCTACAAGCCCTTCAACAAGATTTTTATTTTTCAAGGTTTTTAAACCTTTCTCACCTATGTGACCGAGTCTATGATGCCACAGCATGGTCTTCTCTACTGGGAGTTTCACCTCCAAGGCATTTGCACCCAGAGGAGCTTCATCATCCTTCTCTATAGGAGAAGCTTTGCTTGACTTTACAGAGACGTTGTTACATTGAACAGGATGTGCATCCAGCTTGTACAGAGTGCCATTACGTACACCCTTAGCCAGCACCATAGCACCTCTAGCCATCTTACATCCTTTACTCGAGAAAGAAACTTCCACACCAGCATCATTAAGCTTACCAATAGAAAGTAAGTTACGAGCCAAACCTGGTATGTGAAGTACATCACCAATCCCTTTTGTTCTACCATCAGGGTATTGTATCTTGACTCTTCCATGACCAAAAATCTCCAGTGTTGAATCACTCGCCAGGTACACCTTTCCACCATCATACTTCTCCTACTTAGTGAACCATTCTCTATGAGACATCATGTGAAAAGATGCACCCGAGTCAACCAGCCAAACATCATCTGATACCTGAGTTGCCAAAGTTGCAATGAAGGAATCTACATCACTCTGAGAAGAGTCATTATTTGAAGCATTACTCTTCTTCTTCTTCTCCTTACAATCCTTTCGGATATGACCAAATTGCCCACAATTCCATCATTTCACCTTGGATTTTTTACCAGGAGACTTTGATCTCCCAATAGATTTAGATTTGGACTTCTTTTCCTTCTTCTTGCACTTCTCCTTTGATCTACCTTGAACAACAAGGGTCTCTTTCGCCATCTCAGAATACTTCCTCTTCATCTCTTCAGACAACAACGAAGCAACCACTTCTTCCATCTTGAAATTAGCAGTCGTACCTCCAATAGACATCACCAGATGATCCCAAGTGTCAGGCAACGAACATAACAAGAGCACGCAACGATCCTCCTCCTCAATATTTACACCCACAGATGCCAACTAAGCAACACTCATGTTAAATGAGTTCAGATGGTTTGCAATAGATGCACCTTCTTCCATCTTCAAGGAGTACAACTTCTTCCTCAGGAATAACTTATTCACAAGAGACTTTCCCTAATAAATATCACCAAGCTTCTTCCATAACGAAGTTGCAGACTTCTCCTCATGGACATTCAGGAGTACAGAATCAACCAG
Organism: Sequoiadendron giganteum; assembly: GCA_007115665.2. Taxonomy (NCBI): domain Eukaryota; kingdom Viridiplantae; phylum Streptophyta; class Pinopsida; order Cupressales; family Cupressaceae; genus Sequoiadendron; species Sequoiadendron giganteum. Next base: position 460,095,415 of record CM021107.1, read on the forward strand.
ACTAAGTCTTATCGATCCTCTTGCTTTTCTATCTACAAGATCCCAATCTTTGTGTTTCATACTTTGTGGCATAGTTCCAGACACAGCAACCCAGAGGTCTCTATCCACAAGCAAGTCTTCCATTTTGAGTTTCCACAACTCAAAGTTTCCACCATTGAATTTTTCAATTTCTACTCTACTTGATGTTCTCGCCATCTCAAACAGAACTAGGTTCTAACTTTGCAAGACTCCCACTGGAACAGTATTAGCACAAAAAACCAGCCCTACTAACAAGGATAACACAATTGGTCAGGCTCTAATACCACTTGTAAGGAAAAGAAATAGTGTGTAAATGCTTTCCTAACACTAAAACCACAGAGGAGATGTGCAAAGACCAATTTTAAAACATTAAAACACTTAATATGAACACATATAGGGTAACAAGAGTAACAGATATAAACGATTACAAAGATAACACCAGATTTACGTGGGAAAACCCTTTCGAGAAAAAACCCACCACACCAAGAGAAAGACACTTTGTATTACAGTAAGAAAAAGATTACATACAGAGTTATAGTCCTCACTCTCGGATAGTTAGCTCACAACAACACTTGAGTTTTCATGCACACACTATTACAATACTTTTTCAACATACAGTGAATACAAAACTCATCAACCCTCGACTCACCGTCTCTCAGTATTCTATTTTTCCAATTTTTTTTGTTCAACTTCTATTCTAAATTGACTATATCAATCTTACACCAACCACCAATCAGGGTGTATTAATTTCAACTCTTCATCAACATTCCAAAACAATCTCAGATCAAATCCACCTACAATCCTACATCGAGCCACCCCCACAATAAATTCGTTGCAGAGAAAATACTAAATTCGGGCTTTTCCAACCGCTAAAATTCGATCTCAGATGATTGCATAAAGTATCACTTTTTACCAATCCATCTTCCGACAATAAATGTTGTTTTGCAACAACGGTGCAAAAACAACAAATGAAAAATTGCCACGTATCGTGTCGCTATTCATTCCACCGCTTGATCGAGAAGTGATTGGTCAACTATCATTGGGATCTGAAATCCCTTCGCCATCGCTAACCATTTCATCACATTCTAGGCCGACAATAATCCGCTATCACCAAAACACCAACTACCAACTCTATTAGGTCCCACAGGCCACGTGTCCACCACTTAGGAGGTTTTGAGGCATCCAGCAGGGAATTTCCTAGATTCCCAAGAGCCCGCCCGGAATGAGCTTCTGAGGCTGCCACATGTCCACTGCTCGCGCTTTGTGCTTGGCTTACGTGGAAGCCGTTGGAGCTCCTTCAAGGAATTTCTAGCGGCATACGCTAGATTCCCTAGGGAACTCCCAAGGTGCAAACAAGTGTCCACGGTTGAACAACCCTTCACATAAAGCAGCTCAAGGCCCACCTTCTCTTTGAGGCACTCACCTCTTTGATAAGCCACCACGTGTCATGCGCACAGGCAATTCCACTCGGCGAAAAGGTTTTCGTTTATACCTACTTTAGGATGTCACAGAACACAGCCAGCACCATCAGATGAAGCCGATAGCAACCGTTGATGCAAAGCATTGGCACATTAGTGAGGGATAGCATTGCCTCTTGTCGATGGGCGACCGATCCACCAATAAAGCCAAAACCAACAAACATTTCACCAACTCCATGCTCGTCGGCCCATCGTTGTGACACCCTCAGAGTCTCGCCGATCAGAAAGAGTCTCCACAACCAATGATCAAAATGACCAAATGAGAACTCCGCAGTAAAGTGATAGAGACATAAACTCATCAAGCCTTTAATAGAGGTCCAAGCCAGTAAATTGAGGCACATTTTCCAACACCTGTCCCCAATGGAATTTCGAGTACAAGAAGACTGTAGGGAACATCCCTGTCTTCAAATACTCAAAAGGTTTCCCAAACATGTTACAATAATATGAAATTCCGTGAGGACATCTGAGACACCCCTCACCATCTCAAGGATAGCAAAATGTCCCTAACAACAAGATAAGTTTTTATAATGTCTAAAAAAAATCATTCTCGATATTAAAAAATATTGTTTAATATATCATGAAATTATAACAGCAGTTTGAAATGACAACACTATAACAACAACAATAAATATATCACAACAATAGTATAACAACAACAAAATTAATCATGAAAGTAGTGATAGCAACGATACTAATATAACAAAAATAAAATTAATCATGACATCAATGATAGTAGCAACACTAATATAACAATAATAAATATATGATGATTCAAATTCATAACTAACAATAAAAGCTATATAACAGTTAAAACTAACAACAATAATTTCTAATTTCATTGTTCAAAATTTAACTCCAAGTCTCAACATTCAAAAATGTTGATATGGTATCAGATTCGGTCCTTATTGTTAGTTACAAAAGAGATTAAAGGTGCATTGGCCATGTTGTTATTATAATGTCATCATGTTAAACTGTTGTTGATTAACTTGTAGAAATTTGACTCTCTTTCTATATACACACCCATCCCCAAAACATTATGGAACATAGTTTTTAAATTAGATTTAATTGAATTATAAAACCATAATCTATGACCAAACACTACGCCAATGTTGCTCGCTCTAGCCAGTTGTGATGAAAGTGGCCACAAACACCATAAAAAGGACTTCGAGTGAAACATCTGGGAAATTTTTTTCAAAACAGGTGGTCTCATCCTTCTTACACCATAACAATTGAATGAATTAAAAAAATGATGGTTAAAATTGCATTCCTAAGCCTTTGTTGCCTTCCTATTATGTTGCAATGCTTTTTACATCCACCTAAGGGAAGGAAATGAACTAAATTTTGACTGACCTAAAGGGAATAATACACTGCTCCAATAGGCTTGAACCTAATATAGGGTAGTAAAAACATACTAAAACAAAAAATTAACTATAAAGAAATTAAAATACTATTTATATACCCAAAAAAACCAACACAAATATATATAGTCACAAAACTCAACAAAATAAAAAGTTTGAATTCTTTGGACATACCTTAGCAATCAACTTTGCAACTCACTGTCAAAAAAATGAGCTCCTTCAACCTCACTTAAATGAATATACTTTCTACAAATCAACAGGTACTACACGTTGGAATCTTCGTTTAGGACCGTAGATCAAAATAACAAAAAAGTCACTAAAACATTAGCAAAATAAAAAATTAGAAGCTACTACCATATACATGATCATTTTTAATTCATTTTTATCTTATTTTTATGACCGTCTTTCAAGATCAGATATTCCATTATATGCAAATTTTGTAATCTTCTTGCCAGTTGTACATTATATTTTGGATCTTAAGAATTGATTGTCTCCCCAAATATTACAATTTGGTGCAAATATACTCTTTAAATAGTTTTCTCATGATAGACTCAACTTCTACTTGTTACTAGGGAATGTTTATTTTCATCTACTGAGCTTCCATCCAACATCATCCTCTTGTGATTTTAAATTTTTATGGTCAAGGCAGAAGTATTTCTACCATAAAAATTGTTTTTCAAGTCCATGGTATTTAAAGACATATGTGAGATTGATGCAGGAGCATCCATGGCTATCGGGCAATTAGCATCAACCAAAAATATATTTTCATTTTCATTTTGATCTTTTCCTAATGTTGAGTAGGTTGAATAAAAATTTAATAGATATTTTATTTTAATAATTGGCCTAATATATGTGAAAAATAAATATTGGCCAATATTCTAGTCATCATGTCTAGTTGGCTAGTCTAGGTGGCAATCCAATCCTCATCATTCATTGAAAAATATTAAAAGGCAAAAGAGGGAATTGTATTTTTGGGAGTTATAATTATTGATTACTAATTTAATGCTCCTAAAAATATTGCAAAACGATATGGGTGCCCAAGTTGAGTGGCAGTTACAACTCTTAAAGGATCCCTATTTTCTAGGAGTTGGAGACCAAGTTGTCTTCTAAACTTGGAAAAATGAAGGAAAGTGGAATTGAGGAAGTTTTAAATGTTGAAAATTATTAGTTTAATGTTGTCTAATATTATAATATTCATAATGGGATGTTGCAAATGGAATCTACGGAAAAAATAATGAAGATCTAGCATAAAAGGCAAGATTTGACAATTTTTGGAGTTAGTCACTCAACAGGAATTGTGAGGGAAGCTGATTTCTACAGGGATTTGGGTAGAAGTGACTTAGAAGGGATTAGTATGTGATGAATATGACCATCACAAATTTTTTATTTCAGGTCAGTGAAGTTTTTGGAGTAGCAATGAAGATTGGATATCTTCCAAGACACAATGATAGAGTTTCACTATGAATTTGCAGGATCATTTTGTAGATTTGCATAGCTTTTAAGAAAATAATTTTTGGATATTGTTTGAGCATGTTGGGAATGTATTTTCATATTTTTTTATGGACATGTGTTGCTGTCCATCAATCCATTGAGACTGAAAAATCTATTGTAATCAGGTTTCCAAAGCAATAAAGAAAATTGTGTTGAAGTTTCAATTGATTTTTTTGAGTTGTTTACAATTTCTTGCATAGTTTTAAGGAGTGATTTGTAGTTTTTTTTAGGGGTTTTGAGAGGGTTTTGGGCTATATCCAATCCCTCTACATCGGATATGATTGGTATTTTACCTTATACAGGGATGGGGTGTGCGAGAGATTTTATCTACAACTCATCTTTGATTAAGGCAACATGTTATGCATGTGTTAGATTGAGCATCAATCCTCACCTAGTGAAAATACAAAAAAGGAAATCTTTAAATGATTCCAAACTTAAATATTATTGAATTTACATAAGAGGAAAAAATGCATAGAACTTAACATTATTAGAATCTCTCTTTTAAGTTAATAATCCTTCACAAATTTCTGTATTGATGACTATGTTCATTAAAACAAAAAATCAACAATATATGATGAAGAAATCAACCACACAAGAAAATTAATGCTCATGAACATGGTGTTGGAGTACAATACCACTGAGAGGGGGGGTGAATCGGTGGTATGAAAAATTAAAAAACCTTGAATTAACCTTTCAAAACTTTGACCTTATAATATGTAAGACCAAAATAATTCAACTATCAAGTGCAACATCATATATGTAAAGCATTCAAGCTCGTCTCATCATAAAGAATATAAGCAGATCTTCAATTTGCACTAATTTATGCTCATGTTATTTCAATGATACAAACATTCATTGATTGAATGCAACATTATAATAATTAAATGTGAAATACTTGAGAAAACAAAAAGATAATCAAAAGAAGGAAATCACACCATAACACATTTTTTAACGGAGTGGAAAATCCTCATAGGGATGATAAACCACTAGATAAAATGCCTCACTAGAAAAGCCTCATTGGCAAATACAACTGCCTCACTAGCATCAAAAGTCTAATTGACAAAAATATTAATTATTGTCTCACTGACTTGATCTTAACATCTCATAGTAAAACATGAATAAAATAAATTACAAAGGGTCTCTATGTTTCATTGCAAACCATTTCAACTATACATTTTATGTCCTATAGATTCATTGAACTTGGAACCTATAAAACATACAATATATAGACTGATTTTTCTCGTTTTGCATACAACCTCTTACAACAATCAATTTTAGTATTCTACTCAAGAACTATATCTCTTTATAGAGTAAGATATTACAATAAAATGCATCGAACCCACATTAAGTGATCATGCCACTTATATAAATCAAACATAACTTTTTTCTCTCAAATTTTTTCATTTCATCCTCTAACCAAATGGAAAGATTGAATCCCACATACATATAGCAATCATTAATTTGGTAAATCTCGCTATAGTCATACCTAATTTCTTGCAACTGAAACCAACTTACAGATCTTAACTATCTAATCTACAACTGAAAATGAGATTGATTGTTGTCCCCCAAGCTTCGTATGTCGTTAATTCTTCCAACCCTAAAACCCTAATTTGTCTACCCCATAACCAAAGGTTTCAAACTTGCATTATACCTGATAAAACTATGTTATGCACATTATACACTGTCAACCTATTGAATCGGTAACCCTAGAAGGGGTCGACACAACCAACAAGAAAAGTCACCCTTGAGCCCTTCCTTAAGTGGCTTTAACTTGCTAGCGTAGGTTGCCACACTAAGAACATTAATTTATGTCTTTCAAAAACATAACATAAACATTATTGCATACACAATAATCTACCAACAAAAGAACCTTATAATGTGAATGTCACTTTATGCTCCATCAACTTTGATAAACATTTTTGCCTCAAATAAAATGGCCATGATTACTAAAAACCATCAAGCACCAAACAACAACCCTTATTCCTTTCAAACCAACTCAAATAACACTTCAACCTTTATGTCGGTGTCATGATCACCAATGCACAAAAACTATATGTCAATCAAATAATGATAGAGTTCCCTTTTCATAAATATGCATTGTGTCTTCAAATGTATCAAAGATTAAGAAAAGTCTCATGTAACAGTGTTGCCCCAAAGTCCCTAAATAAATGTTACCTCAACATCAAAAATAAATTTAGATGTTAGTCACCTAGTATCAAATCAAAGATGCACAAATGTGTGAATGTGTCCAAAGAACTATAAGCACATAAAGTATTTTTGCCTCAATGAATTATCAATGCTCATGCAAAGTTAGCCAAACAAGAGCAACTCAATAAATGTCACTTTTGTGTATGCCAAAGTAAACACTTTAAATCAATGCCAAAACCCATCCAATGTCAAAGGGGTCAACACATGGGTGTTTTTTAAATTTTCCAAAAGTTAGAGAAAACATAACACTAGGATAAATTTACACAATGATGAATATTTCATTTCAATTTGTTTTGTGTATGAGAATTTGAGGTAATGATTGTCTCCAACAATTCTAAAAATGGGAAAGAATCAATGACACACACATACAAATATATATATATTCATATGCCAAGTCTTTTTCATCCTACCAAACACTTCCTAACCTGGTTGTCTTGTAACAAGAAGACAAAACTCACAATTTTTAGAATGACGGTTTTTTTGTCTCTTTCTTCCTGCTGCTATTCAAATATGCCTTGTCTATTTTTCACTTCCCTCCAAGTTCAAACCTCCCTCTACCAATATTTGGATGAGGAATTAGCATAAGACAACATCACCATCCTTAAAGATCCTGATCTCCCAAAAAGAGAAGAGAAACATATTGTATTAGAAAGGAAAATTCCCTCTAGCTCCCTTGTTGTGTCACCTATCTACAACATAGGAGAGCGAGAGGATCAGAGCCTACAAGACAATCAATTTGGAACAAGCCATGGTAGAAAGTACATGAGACCCCTACCTCTAGAAAAAAACCAAGAACTAGGAAAAGGAAAGGTGAATCTTCTTTTGCACCTGCAATGGGGCAAAAGAAATACACACATCCTAGGAGGCAAGTACACCACCTAAAGAGGAAAGGTGGTATGAGAGGGTTAGTCAAAAAGAAAGAGGAATATTTTGTTATGGTTGAGACTGACTCTTAATTAAATTGGAATTCCCTTGGTAATTAAAATGAACCTAATACACAGTCATGAAATTTTACAAGCACCTTTGTATCTGATTTAGAAGATGCTTTTGTTGCAAGGAAAATAAGAAAAGGAACCCCAAAGAGGCCAGATTCAGAGGGTAATGAGTATGCAAGTGAGAGGAATGATCAATTTTTAGAAATAAATGAATAAGTTTTTGTTGAGAAAAAAGATATTGGCAAAGAATTACAAGAGGCTATGTAGAGGATTAAGCAATTGGAAGGTTTATTGAAAATACATTAGCAAAGAGAAAGTGAGAGGGACAAAAGAATTGAAGATTTGGAGGAAAAACTTTATAAATTTGAGAATAGATCTAGGTTGGATGAATTAGCACATCTTGCTATCATAGAAGTAGGAAACAAGGAACTAGTACCCCAGGGTCTAATTCCTCTACTTTGTATTCCATCTAGACCATCTATAGTGACCTTAGGTGTGGAATTATGGAAAAGAGACCAAGAGTTCTCTGAGAAGAAGAAGAAATGGAAAAAATAAAAAATTGAGTTGATGTCAAAAGACACAAAGACACTTGAGCAAAAAAAATGCAGAAATAAAAAGGTTGAAAGTGAAGATTGAAGAGGTAACAAACAAGGCTGCACAAGTTCTAAAGTGTAGACCTCCTATAAGAGTTTATGCATTATTTCTATAAGAAAAATACTTGTGTTTTCAGTTTATCTAGCTAATTATTTATTTACCAATGTCAATGAATTTTTTTTTTTGTTTTTAGAAACTTTCTCTAACTTTACATCGGATATGCAAGATCAATTATGTGAATTTTACTTGCATGATCTTGTGCTCTCAGATAAAATAGAATGAAATCCTTTAATGTTTATTGGGGACTTACATATTAAAGCACTAGCTCTTATATCAGGGGTGAACAACAAAGGGGTGAGATCTTGCAAGAATATACTAAAAAGGAGAAATCTATTACTCTGCAACTGAGGAAAGAATCCAAAGATCCCAATGTAGTTATAGATGAATGGTTAGAGATTCTAAACTATAAAGGTGTAGAAAGTAAAATATTGAGTGTTAGGAAATGTGACTACACCAAGATGAAGCAAATAGTTACAGGGCCTATTGATCATACCTTCCAGTTTATGAAGAATAAATGGGGGGAATTAACCCTTGAATTAAGAAAAAAGTGTTGGTAGTTGGTCAACACTCCACTCGGGATTCGTGACATGGACTAATCGCCTCCTGTGGATCTATTAACTCTGGAAGTTTTATTGTGCATTAATAGGTCGATCTTTTGGTGCAACAAAAACTATGGGGCCAACAATTGGTATCAGAGCCAAAGGTGTCAGGTTTGAATCCCCCTGAGTAATGTTGAGGAGGAGATTGTTAGCAACTAGTAGGAAATTTTTGCATTATTCTCCTCTCAAGATTAGTGTAGGAAATTTTTTCATTACCTTCGCTTCCTTACAAGTGGTATTAGAGCTTGATCGCCTTTGGTTTCAGTTGTGGGTTGTTGAGTTTTTTGAACTAATCCAGTTCTAAGTGAGAGCTTGTGTAGAAGATACTTCATGATCTTGTTGCAAGAATTTTTAGATGGCAAGTTCATTAGAGAGAATAGTGGTGGATAAATTTTTTGGAAATAATTTTGAGATGTGAAAGCTAAAGATGGAGAATCTATTGATGGATCGAGATCTATGGGATGTTGTTGATGAAAAAGTTTTAAGACCTACAGATCCTACTTTGGTTGTTTAATATGATGTTATGGATCATAAAGCCAAGGGTTTAATTAGATTATGCTGGGAAGACTCTATTTTAATTAATGTCCATGAAGAGATCTCTGTAGAGAAAATATGGAAGAATCTTGGTGAGATGTATCAAGCCAAATCTTTAGTGAACAATATTTTCTTGAGAAAGAAATTATATTCCTTGAGAATGGAAGAGCTTGGATGAATCATAGACCACCTAGAAGCATTTAATATGTTGGTAGCTCAATTGGCATTAGTTGGTGTCAAAATGGATGAGAAGGAGAAATTGTATTAGTTGGTGTCAAAATGTCATTAGATAGTGATGGCTTTTGGGTACCCAAGGGTTCTTTTTCTTCTGAATCAAAGTTACTTGTAGAGAAAACTATGTTATGGCACTGGAGAATTGGCCACATTGGAAAAAAGGGTCTACGGACCTTAAAAAATAAAAAACTTGTTGAAGGTTTATTTGATTGTAATCTTGAATTTAATTTATGTGAGCATTACATTTATAGAAAACAAAACCACATTCATTTTTACTCGAGTTCTCATAAATCTTGTGGTGTATTGGATATTATTCATTATGATATTTTTGTTCTTGTAGATGTTCCTTCAATTGGAAAATCCACATATTATGTTTCATTTATTGATGATTATAGTAGAAGGACATGGGTATACTTTCTAAAGAGTAAATCTGAAGTTTTTAGTTGATTTAAAGAATTTAAAGCAATGGTTGAGTTATAAACTATAAAGAAAATAAAATGTTTGAGGATTGATAATAGGAGTGATTTTTCTCTAATGCTTTTGATAGATTTTGTAAAGATTGTGGTATTCATAGACAAAATGGAGTTGTAGAAAGAATGAACATCACACTGATGGAGAATGTAGTGCCCCTTAGTTTATTTTTGTTGTGGACAACTTCTTGGATGCACTTAGACATTTTTATACTCTTTGATGATACTTTTGATGTTACTTAGTCGATTATGACTCTTTGATGCTTGGTTATGATAGCACTATTATATCTGATGCTATGGTGGTATCCTATTTATTCGATTTTCTTATTTCTTTATATGAGATATCATGTGTATGAATGTGATGTGTTTTCTAATGGGATTTGTTATCAATTATTATGCGTCAATGTATGGGTGAAGGGGAACAGGGTCACATAACTTGCTTGCGAGTGCCCTGCGACACTGCGACTTCCCCTTCACGGTGTGATTGACTATTATCTCTATACACATGTTCGACCATGGGATTTGCTGCAAGTTGTAGGTACCAAGCATCAACTCCACCTAAATTTTCAAGTTAGAGTGTGCCTCATACCCAATGGAGATTGTTATTTCGGAGATAGCATCGGGTTCCTTGTGTTGTGCCATCGTCCTTGACGAGGGTGAGTGTCTATTTGTTGTTCCCCGTTCATGTGGTCCATCTGTGTCAGTTTTTCATTGTTATTATCATTTTTCCTTCCATTTTGTTTTTTGGTCAGGTACCTTGGGTATTCAGTTCATTTGATTATTGTTCTTGTTTGATGTCTTGATAGATTTTACTAAATTTCATAGAATTGTGTTTTAAAAGGTTTTGGCTAATTTAAATAAATGAATTGATATAAATTATAGTTTTAATAAATAAATTGTTATTAATCTATGTCTGATTTAAATAAATTAAAAATTGGGACTTGAGAAAGGAATTAATTAGTAAATATGATAACTAGCTTATGGTGCATGCAATGTAAAATAAAAGATCAAGTAATAAATTTAAATATCTTATAATTAAACTGAATTTCTATTCACAATTATTAAGAATGTTGGAGATTGAAAAATAATAAATTAATGGAGATAAAATTTGAAATGAAAAACCAATTAATTAAAAAGAAAAGAGGAGAAGGTAGTTTCGAGAAAGAAAAAAAAGGTAACAATTAAATTAGTTGCAATGAACTAAAAGAGGGGCAATTGGAATTTTTTCCGGGGAAGAAAGCTGATCTTGCATTTTGTGTAGGGAGATTTTTTTGTTTTTCTATTTCTTGAAATTGAATATTGTAGATTGGAGATTGGGGGCTATACTATTTTGAGGTTTGCATTGGAATAGAAGTTTGTCAGGAAATTGATTCTCTTGGGAAGAAGTTGAAACTACACATGGATTTCAGACCCAACAAACTTTCAGCTCTGTGACTTGAATATTCCAAGTTCCATGCTTTATCCCAGTTATCTTGTTTGCTCTGAAACGAATAATGCAAATTGTGCTATCAGAACATAACGAAATGTTAAATTAGAGTTGTGTTAATTTCATAAGTTTTATGTTGCTTATTGCTTTATAAAAAAAATTCTCTAAATTCATTCGCCATACTTTTGTCCTGGCTCAAGTCATGGCTTTAGAATCAGTAATGGCATGCAATGGTATAAAGTGAATTCTTGATTTATGTAGTCCCTTCTTGACCAAGTTTTCAAAATCCCTATGTTTAGAATTTATTTGATTATGTCGCTCATGCCTTTGGCTATTTGTATTTTATTAACTTTCAATTTGGTGAAATAATCCAGCGCCCTCTCACCTTATTAGGGATAATTTACTTAGTTGGCGGTTGCTATTATCTTTTTTTTTAGAAGATCCTAAACTTGGCTTGAATTGAATTGCCAAAACCTCTTATGTCTCATGCACGTGAATTAGGGTCTATGATTTATGTTCTTGCCATTGGAAGATTTGTTTCCTTCTTAGTTTCTAGAGTTGCTTGTGTCAATGGTAGGATTAAATCATCTGAACCACTTGGTTGTTATGCTACGAATCTTTGTATTTAATGGAAAATTCCTTAACTTAATCACTGCCTCAGCCATAAATTATAGCTAAGATTTGAATTATGCAAGAAAAATGTGTTGTTGGTATTGTGTCGATCCCTGTAGTGCATCTCCTCTTATTTCATTCTTACCACCATCTTTTAGCCTTGACAGCTTGTATCTTAATTGAAATCGTTCTTCTAATCCAAAGAATGTTGCTTGTTTGGCCCATCCAGGAAACCACTCTCCATCCTTATTCTGGCACATATTTAAGTCCCAGGCCGCTTAGGGTGTTGTCACTATTAATTATCTCAAATTTCATTACTTTTTTTTTGGTGTGTGCATCAAAGAGACGATAGTAGCATTGTTAATTTGATAAGCATGTTCAGAGGGAAGTGTAGTACAGGTTTTTGTTCGTTGCATTCGAGTTTATTTGTCTTCACTCATAGTAATAGATAAACAAAAATTCTATTGGATTGATGCATGTATTTCGGTGAACTCCCTGTTAGATCTAGTCTTGATAAGAATACATGGTTTATAGCTACTTTAAATGATTTCATTGACTTGATTTCGGGCAACATATTTCTTTGTGCATTCAAGCAAGGTTTGTTTAGTGTCGTTGTTGTGAAGTTTTTTGTTTTCTAATATATATGTGTGTATATATATATAGAGTACGTATCATAGAGTGAATTACATATCAATTTTGTTTCTTTTCCTTTGAAATATGGGTGTCAATTAAAACTATGTGCATTGTCATACAGATTTATAAACTTGAATATATATATATATAAATATATATAATATATTCTTTTAATTGTTGCAACGTTAGAAGTAGTTTAATTGAACCAGTAGGTTATGTATAATATCTCTCTCTATATAAATATAAATAATTATATATCTATATTTGTATGTATATATACATAGATTTACTTTTACATATGCTTTTTTGAAAATAGGTATGATTTAATCTTGAATAGGAAAAGAATAATTTTTTTTTTATAATTATAATTATAGGATTATTTGCTTACATTGATATTGTAACAAATTTATTTCACATAAAAATAGTCCTTTTTAATTATCTTAAGCATTATTTGTTTTGACAAATTGGTGGATTAGTTTAACCATAGTCTCTCAATGTAGTTTTGTCAGTGGTGAAGTTATTTGGAATATTTGAATGGGGGTATTTGTGTTACCGTTTTATGGGACTATTTGTGGAATGATTAGTTGGTATCTAGAGGCTAAGTAAGTTCCTTTTTTATGTTTTAATGAGTGATTATTTGGTGAAGTAGTTGTGTTGAATGAATTTATGTCAGGCCTTTAGCCTTGCACGGTGTAACTTCCAAATGTGGTATGTACGGTGTAAATGCGGAATGGATTGTACCTCACCTTGTATGTAAATCTTGAGATTGTGCAAGTTGGCCTTGTCCTTTTTTTTTGGGGATTCATAGTTGTAGAAAGGGGAGTGGCTTCCAATGGGGGTCAACACACAAAGTGGTGTCTAGGACAACACATGTGGAAGTTTTGTAATCAAGTGATAATCTAATTAATAAAGTCGGGGGTTGGGTAGGATTTCATTTACACTAAGATAATTGGATGCCTCACCCATGCTTGTAGCACTCATTCAGGATAAGGATGGGTCGAGAAGGCTTGGTCGGCAAGACCAATTCCCTTGTCCCCATGAAAGGTAATTGGTTTTGCATGTGTTACCTTATGGGGCCAACATTGATTATACGACTATCAGGACAACCATAAATGGGGGTTGATGTCTAAGAAATGACTATCAGGACAACCCATGCTTGGACCATGCGATGACACCCCCTTCTACTACATCTAGTTATCCCAAATGTGTTTATTATTCTTTATGCGCCTCTACATATAGTATCAATTTCATGTGGTATATTATTGTTCATGCTTGTTGGTGATCTTATAGCCTTGTTGAGTCAGTGGTTCATCACTTTGTTGTCTTTATTTGGTGGGATCCTTTTGCTATCTCCTTCCACGGGGGGTGGACCTTAGGGTTCCACATGGTTAGGCGGAACATGCCTTGATATCCATTGGGTTCCCTCTCTTGTCGTGTTTGTGGTGTCATCTTTTAGATTGAAGACCTTTGCAGTGTACCAGTTCATGTGGATCATTACTCTTTTTCTTGAATTATGTTATTATTTGATATATCTTACATTATATATACTTGTTGTACTCTTCTACTTGTATTCTAGGAGAAACTGTTGCTCTGGATGTAATATGTCACATTGTACCTCATGGTAAAACTCTGTATTGTATTTGAACAAGTTAATGAAATTAAACTAAATAGCTTCTATAGAGGATTCATTATGATGATTAATGCCACTTTGATATTAGCATGTTGTGAAATATGTTTTAATTCAATCAAGCATCATGGTTAGTGTATCTGAAGAGAATCTTGAATAGTGTGAAGTACTCCAAATTTGATATCTTGTGGAGTGACTTCTTGGGGTTTCATTATCTTAAGAAGACACTACTCAAGATATCTTATATTGAGATACTATTACATTCTATTTGGTACTTGAAGGTGAATCATGTTTTTAGTCTTGGACTTGTGTAGATTGGATCATGGTTATCATTCTGGTAATATGCATACTCTTGTTAACTCAATGATAGAATCCTCATTGACTATTGTATATGATAGTTGAATTGATTATCTTATTATTTGTTATCATTGTTATGAAATGGATAGTTCCTAATGTTATTTGGTTAAAGTTAGTATTATGGATTTTATATCTTGATATCTGATTATGGGAAGCTTGTAGCATAGCCACGGACCTTAGAGGACTTATATTAGACCAGTTTTATGTGTTACATTTGCACTAGTGTGATAAATGTACCTTTTTTTTTTAAATGTGTATCATTTTTATGTATAGTTGTGTGTTGTCCTCTAGGGTCTTGTGGTGGGGCATTACAGATGAAGCTAGGAGTATGTTGAGTGGTGCTAGTCTAGAATAAAGGTTTTGGGCTAAAGCTATTGCCATTTCCTGTTACTTGATTCATAGGTATCCTACATCAACTCTTGTTGATAAGAAACCTATAGAGGCATGGTCGGGTCACAAGCCTTCATTAAGGCATCTTAGAGTTTTTGGTTGTGAGGCATATGCACATGTACCAAAGGAGAAGCAAACAAATTAGAGAAAAGGTTGTGAAATGTATCTTCGTCAAATATAGTTATGGTGTGAAAGAATACAAGCTTTGGGATCCTATTGCGCAAAAGGTAATATATAGTGGAAGTGTTATTTTTAGAGAAACTAAGCCTTCTTTTGTTACATTGCAGCCAAAAGAAAGTAAGTAGGAAGATGTGATTCAATTTCCTTCTACACCTGATAAAGTTGAACCGAGGCACATAGATAGACAAGAAGTTGAGGAGATCTCATTTAGCTCTGAATCTTTAGAAGAGGGGGAAGAACCTCCAACTCATCTTGTTCGTAGGTCTAAAAGGCATAGACAACCATCTAAAAGGTATTCACCTGATGATTGGAGATGTATTTTTTCTTTCAATATTAACATGGATGAACCCAAATCTAGGTAGAAGAGGCATTAGGTATGAATGATACAGATCCTGGAAGATTACTATGGATGAAGAAATGACAGCTTTGAAAAAGAATGATACATGGGATCTTGTACCATTTCCTAAAGGACAAAAACCTGTTGGTTGTAAATGGGTGTTCAAGAAAAGATTAGTTTAGATTGAGGTATTGAGAACTACAAAGAAAGGTTGGTTGTAAAATTTTACTCTCAAGTTGAGGGTTTTGATTATGGTGAGATATTTTCTCTTGTTGCTAAAATGACATCCATCAGATTTTTTCTCTCTATTGTTGTTACTTATGATTTAGAGGTTGAGAAAATGGATGTGAAAAATGCTTTCCTTTATGGTGACTTGGAGGAGGATATTTATATGACACAACCAGGGCACTACATGGTGAATAGTAAAAGTAAATTAGTTTGCAAATTGAAGAAATATTTGTATTGCCTAAAATAGAGTCCTAGGATGTGGTACCAAAAAATTGATACATATGTGTTGAGTTTGGGATTTGAACATTCTAAATGAGCTCATTGTGTTTATTACAAAACTGATGGTGATCATTTCCTGTTTATTACATTATATGTTGATGGCATGTTATTTATTGGCAAAGGGAAAGGTATGATTTCAAAACTAAAATATCAACTTTCTACTAAATTTAAAATGAAAGATCTTGGTGCAACTAGGCACATTCTTAGGATGGAATTTAAAAGAGATAGAGTGAACAAAAATCTATACCTTGGCCAAATTAAGTATGTCAATTCAATTTTATAGAGGTTTAACATGCATGATTGTAGACCATTGTGTGTTCCTTTTTAAGTTAAAATAAAATTATCTATTTTAGATTTTCCAACATCTCCATTAGAGATGGAAGACGTGAGTAGAGTGCCTTACCAAAGTGCAATTGGGAGTTTGATGTATGTTATGGTTTGTACTAGACTAGCCATTACCTAATCAATGGGATTTCTTTCCAGATATATGACAGCTACTAATGCTTGTAAATAAGTCATTTGTCTTAAGAGACTGTGTTTAGATATTAGAATAAAACAAGGTGCAGTGATAATTTCTTGTGACAGTTAGCTGACATTTCATGCCACGACTAAGCACATTGATGTAAAATATCATTTTATTAGAGATATGGTCAAAGATGCTAGGGTGAATTTGGTTAAGGTAGAGACTTTGATGAATGTTGTTAATTCTTTAACTAAGCTTGTGAAAACAAAGAATTTTGGATGGTGTTCAGAGACTATGGTCCTTTCGACCCCTAGCAATTAAGAGATGATGTTTACTCCCTCATGTTGCTCTTGCAAGGTGTTCAAAAAGTGGGAGATTTGTTGGGAAAATGTGTCTCAACCTTGCAATTATATAAGGTTTATTTTTGATAGGATATATATATAGGAGCACAAAGTGGAGGGGAGGAGTGGGATGCATGTTAGTGTTAACATTTTTTTGTTAACAAAAACTTAAATAGCTGACATGCATTAAATTAATGATATATTGTAAATCTTGATTTTTCATTATTAGGTTTGAGATCTGGTGTTAGATATTTTGTTGGCTTATCTTTCCTTAAAAGCTAACCCTATTTTTTGAGTCTGCATTGTATTATGGCTACGGTATTGTGATGTATTTTGAGACTCTAATAGAGATTGTGTTGTCTCTGGATCTCTAGTGGTGATACTCCTGTGAGAATCTTTCTCTACAAGTATATTGTAATCTTTGTGATTTCTAAATAATATACTAGGAAAATTTTGGAGTGTGGGTTTTTTCTCCCGAAAGGGTTTTCCCCATGTAAATCACTATGTTGTGGTATGCACAATATTTATGTTTATTTTTGTTTAAGTTTCTTTAATTGTTGAAAATATTTGTGTAAAGTGTTACATTATTCTCCTTTCAATATTAGTGTAGGAATTTGTTCCACTATCTTAGCTTCGTTAAAAAAGGAACCTCACTCCCTTTATAATTTTATAGCCATTATTAGAAGATCTCATAAGTATATAGACATTGCCAATGACAATGGACTTAAATGGCTTCCACTAACATTTCATCCACCCCTTCTTCTCTACCCAATACCACATTGGATAGGGAGGAACCAAGATGAAGTACAAATAGCAGAAGATTTGAGGCTGGCAAATATTTCATGTCGAAAAGGCTACTATTTGAGATAGGTTAAGGGAGTTGATTTGGTAACAAATTTTAAGGAAATGACTCTTCAATACAACCTTTGGTCCTAAATTTTTCTTGAGGATAAGCAATTGCTCAGTTGGAGGGAATGACGAGCCTAATTAATAGCTAGTTTTTTCTTGTTTACTTCATATCTTTTAAACAATTTAATCTTCTTATTTCATATACCTTCTTGAACTTATATACCTTTTATATCTTTTATGTCATCCAAGCTAGACTTTGATAAGTGGAAATATGATTATGATATGATGATGTTTACACAAATGAATTTGTGAATGTGTATCAATTTGTGTTTAATTCATGATTGTAAATGGTATGTATGATTTATATGAAATTAACTCCTTGTAGCCAGATGTATTGCAACCCATAGCAACTAGATAACTCAACCCACAACCAAAGGATTCTAGGCCGATTGTAATAGAGATTCCAAGGATGCTAGAAATGTAACAGTTACAAAAATGATGGAAGCAATCATTGGAGCGGTCAATTGTGATTCATCAAAGCATTCAATAAGATGATGGAGGAAAGAAGTTTGTAGTAATCAAGAAACTGGCATGACTGTTTGTATAGAGTACATCTCTATCATGTCGTTAAAGAATAATTTCAAACCTATTTGTGTTATTCTATCTTTTTCAATTATAGTTTCAGTTGCAAAGACTTTGCCTCTCTCTATTTTAAAGGAGAGTGGACATCTTTATTTATTTTTTATTTTTAGTCCTTATGCAAATAAACTTCCTCTTGAACCTATATAGTTGGATTGTTGATTGAGGAGAAAATCTAGTTGGGAGATATGTTTTGATAGTTATAGTTTTTTTTCACAAAAAATATCTTTGTTAATTTTTTTTATGTATTCATGAATGAGGAACTTGTGAATATTCTTGTCAGATTGTAGAGTTTCGTTATATGCAATAAAGATGTTTCAGTTTATTATTATGATTAGTTGAATCAAGTAGCACATATTTGGTTTCCCTTGTGGGTACAATAGCTTGAGCAAGGGACACTAAAGGCACTATTCACCCACCTTTATTTCTATTGTTAATTTAGATGTTAACTTTATTGCATTCATTTCAATAGATTCTTCATTACATGCACGTGAATGATTCTTAGTCTCATTCTTTAAGTTTTGTGAAGCATCGTTGAGTCGTCCTCTAGAGTTAGTCAAGTAGTTAGGAGTAAGTATCAAAAGTTTTAGTGAAATTACAGAGTTTAGGTTTACTAGTTAACAATTATAGTGCTAAGCCGAAGGTACCCACAACATCAGTAGAAAATTAAGTTATTTCCCTTGTTTTGTAGTTTATGCTTCTTCTTTTTTCCCAGTCTTTATATTTTTCTTGTACACATGTAAACCACCTATACTTGATGATATAGGTCGTGTAGAGTTTGTGAATGCACATACAGTTCAGGCATCATCAAAATCTTGTGAAGCCCTAGTTGATAATTAATGGAGTCTTTGCAAGGGTTTAGTGGACTGTTCAGTTAGGAACCCTTCCTCTAAATTATGTTTCTAACAC
The DNA here is from genome assembly GCA_007115665.2 of Sequoiadendron giganteum. Taxonomy (NCBI): domain Eukaryota; kingdom Viridiplantae; phylum Streptophyta; class Pinopsida; order Cupressales; family Cupressaceae; genus Sequoiadendron; species Sequoiadendron giganteum. The sequence continues at coordinate 460,114,664 of CM021107.1, forward strand.
AAAGTTGAATAGGCATTAGTGAGGCCTTACAAGGCCCTCCTCAACCAAGATAGTAAAATTTAGTTGATTAAAGATACTTTGCAAAACCTCCTCATGTATAGCTCAAGTTTGCTAAAAAAATATTTAAAAATTTCTAGTAGAATTGAAAAAATTTAAAGAATGATGCTCTAGTTTGGGACTAAAGCTGAGAAAATACTTCCATTGGTTTCTTGTGATTCTATGTCCATGACTAAGAAAATATTATGCCTTTAAATAAGAAATATTAGAGAATTTAACCTTTCTCTCCATACCAAAATTATGTAAAGATTACTTAAGGATAAGAAGAAACGGACATACATTACTAAGAGGAAGTACCTACATCATTTTGGGGATATTCTAGTTAGCATTTATTATGACCTCCCTTAATGTTAATGCTCTTGGAAAAAGATGGTATCTAATAGAATTATCCTTACAAAAGGTACATAATGGAAATTTGGCAATAGAACTTTTCTAAGGATAGTTAAAGAAAATGTCCCACATTTGTTGCAAGAGCACTTTTCTAAGGAGGTACAAGATTTCCTCCTCTCTCTTTTCAATGTTAGCTAAGATTCTTCAAATGTGGTTTAATGTATAGTAGTATAATGGGTTTCTCCCTCACTTAATCCTTCTTTAATTTTTTATGGGCCCTTGTTTTACCTCATGTTGCTTCAAGTATCTAGAAAGAGAGTGTAATGCCCCGTCCTGGAACCTAGGTAACGTCACATCACTAACGCTAAACAACTAGATAATTTTTTATTTTTTTTAAACATTTAATAACAACATGTAATCAATAACATAACATGAATGTTTTTGGGTTCCACAACTATGCTACTAAAACAACATAACACATCAAGAACTATATACGAAATCATGAGAATAATCATAAAAAGATTCATTACATCAAGACTTACTTTACAAGTACAGTTACAATAAGCGAGATTGTGACAAATCTTGAAACATCACAAGTAATAATACAATGAAATCTCATGCAACATCATGAGTGTGTACAATAAAGAATATGAACAAGAATAGTTGACGACCAAGTCCATGAGCTCATCCAATGAACAACTCCACAAATGATGTGTATCCAGGATCCTGCCAAGATCAAGCAATTAGTCTTGAACAATATCACCTGTAGGGTACCCAATGGGAGAAATGGCACGTTCCTCCCAACCGTGTGGAACTCAAAAGCCCACCCCCCATGCTAGGAGATAGAACAGGTCCTCAAGTCAAAAAAGGCAACAAGAAGAAAAATCACACAAGACATGGTGTACATACATGACATCACAATGATAAGACAACTGACATACTCCCAGAAGCAATGATACAATCATAGACGACACTACACAAGAGATCCAACAAGTGCACAAGGATAGGAGTGTCATCACATAAACCTAATAGGTTATCCTGGATAGTCTTCCTAGGTTACTGGCCCTCTACCAGAGTTACCCTGCTAACCTCTAACGACTTTTGGCCCCTATACGAACTTATGTGGCTTTGAATCACTTCTCAAAAAGATGAAGTGTTCGAGTAACCATTCCAGGCCTTCTCGACCCGCTTAACCTAAACAAGCATTAAATTCCAAGGTGAGGCAAACATTATTTAAATGGTTAAATTTTAACTACCCAAACCCCTAAAAGCTTAGTTTAGTTATCATTGTATTAAACACTTCTGAGAGGTTACCCATGCAACCACTTTCGGGTTCGTCCCCTAAAGGAAGCCACTCCTCCTATGGTACAACTTCTCAAATGGACTAAACAATAAAGCCAACATACAATCAAGAGAAAAATTATTTACACAAAGACTCAAAGTCATCAGAACCATACAATAACATTTAAATATCTCAATAAGAACAACAACACATGCATGGCAAGACTTTCACGAACAAACACAACTCCACTCCATGGAATTCAAAATGTCCGATAGTAAATTCACAAGAACACTAAGTGTGCATGGCTCACGTTTTCACATTAGATACGATACAACATTAACCATACAACACTAGCCATGATTCAAATCAAAACTATTGTTTAAAATCCTCTGGAAGACAATACCATAAACAACATATTTCAACTCAAAAATAGATTCCAAAAAGGAATATCATTTGACCTATTTACATTATTTATTTGTTTCACTCAACAAACTTAAATTAATACTCATTCTTAGGAAAGAATTAAATGTGTAAAATACATTATCTCAACACCTTTCTAACATATGTGTTAAAAGTAAAACAATAAAGAATGATGTAAACAAGATGTAATTTCTTTCATTTTCTAATTGAACAACACATAATAATCTCAACCTTACTTACAATAATATTATACTCCTTTATCCATATAAATTCAACCACTTTAAATCTTATAAACTAGACACAGATATTTGTTGCAACTATTTTAGATAATTCATATAAGTTTAACAAAATATGCGAATTACAATGTATATATGTATCACTTTGTAAAGTATAAGAAGGAATTAAAAATAATACACTTAATTATTTATACCTTTATATCATTATTTAAGAATGAACATAAATAGAACAATGACTAATTATTCATTCTAAATACTAACTAATACTAACAAATCTTATATTATCAGTGAATAAAATTCAAATACCAAAGCAACGAACTTAGCATAAAGGTTTATTTTCATCTAATATAATAAGAATTTGATTACCATATGATAAGAACACTAAATTACCTAATTCAATAAGGATATGGTATGGTATGTGCCAATATTCATATTAAATAATTAATTAATAACAAACCTAACCCAATATAATTGTGGGTTTAATCTACTCTCTTCTAAGAAATCAAAGTCACAGCGACTCTAAGTACAAAATATGCATCTGACAGAGGCTACATGCATTCAATACGCATGCGATGATAAGAACAAAGGCATATAAGCTTGTCTTGATTCACAACCGACCAAGACAGCCAAGACATCAAACACAAGAAGATAACGGAGAACAAGCTAAATAGAATATATGCATGAGATTATAAATGCATGTGCGCGGTGTCTCAGAGGAGGATTCCACATGTGGTAAGGTGAGGTAAGAAAGAAATCTCAGATCCTACGCATGGATGACATAGGATCAAGATGTCAAAGCACCCCAGCGGCGGACTTAGAAGATACTTTACATTCATAAGTTTTATGAAATAGAAATAGAATGATAATGAACTCCTTCTCGATATGCGGTTTAAAGGAATTTGGAGACAACTCGTAGCATAAGGATTAAGAAGCAATAGGCGGCCCAATTTGAAACTCTATTCATTCATAACATTAAGTAATAAAAAATTGGTCGACAATAGACTCGTTCTCAGTTTGAAACTTAGAGGAATACAAAAAGGTTCGAAACAACAACAAAAATACATATATATATATAAAGCATCAAGCGGCCAGCCATTAAGAGAATTACAAGCAGAATCAGGAAGAAAAGAAAACAATAAATCTTAACACCCTACCATGGTCATGCATGGTTGCAGTGATAGGCAACAAGACAAGGAAAAGAAACAAAGTAACTATCATAATCAAAATCCACACTAATTTACGTTAAAGCCCTCAAATAACATCCTCCATATTTAAGTACTACAACCGTAAAGAGTTGCGAAATGATTCAGGAAGGATCTTAAATATATACACCCAGCTATGGTCAGGTATAGACGCGGTGACAGGCAGCAGGAGGAATTCTCATGAAAATCGATATCTGAAGGACAATATAAGATTGCATACAGTTAAATTTATTGCCATAAGAATTAGCTAGGATATAAAGGGACGTGGCCTACAATTGGCTAAAGAGTAAGTTCCAATACATGAGGATTTTAATAATAGTCGATATGCTAGAGAGAAATATACAGGATTCTCATTCACAAGTAGAGGTAAATTAGGGAAAGAGAGAGAAAATTTTCAAAGCAATCTATGTAAGTTAACAAAACTATGATCTTATTAAAAATTCACGCAAAACATAAATAATCAGGTGGATACAGATATTTATTTCAAGAACTTTCTCTATTCTTTCTTTATCTATAAGATTTCCTTTGGTTTTGATATATCTAATCCTTCACAGTCTCGTTTTCTATCTTGTGCAAGTTTTTAATTCAATATTTCACAGCATGCAACACTAAAATTCAGCAATATCCTTTATGAGTTTAAATTCACATGAACTAGAATTAAAATGAAGAAAACCTGAAATGCTTTCCGGATTTGAGCAACGGTGAAGCGAAAACTGAAAAATTCAATCCACCGAACTTTCACAGTACGAACACAGCTTCCAGTAATCAATTTCCAATTTTCCAAACAAAACCCCAGAAAAATACATAAAACAATCTCTTTTCATGAAAACAACAACAATTCTTCTTTTCGAAAATCAATTACTATCAAAATTAATTTATTTTCTATGTTATATCATTCAATTTCGATTATCATGCAATCTGTCACATCACTTATTGTTTGCATTCCATTAAAACAACCAGTTCAACTTTTGAACATAATGATCAAGAAAAGATATTTTGCAACTTTTAAATCACAACTAACTATTTTAGTTTTTGAAACATCAAAATTGTACAAACAAATCAATTACAGCTAATTAATCTTCCACAGTTAACATATTTTAATATTTCACGATTAATTCCTCAATATTCTAAAATAAGCATTTAAATTTAAATATTGCAATTAATCATTAATCAACAATACCATTAATTTAAATCATTAAATAATCTAAACAAAACATTATGAAGATATGATAACATGTGACGACCAATAGACATAACGACAAACGAATGACAATAAAACATAAGGGTAACAAAATGATACTCGTTATTTCTAGAACAATGGTTCATGACAGAGGACAAGACCATCTCCCTTCAACGAATTTCATTGGGCCATGACATGCTCAAACCTGACGAAGCAGGTGGAGTTGATGCCTGTACCTGAAATCTGCATCACACTGCATGATCAATCGAACAACATATATATAATAGAAGACACACCATGAAGAAGAATCACAGCGTAGCAGGGCACTCACGGATGAGTACTGCTAAACCGTCTCTTTCATCGAACTAGTGTAATACATAACATCTAAAATCAATCACATCATAGTACCATCATAATCATTATAGAACAACATATTCCATCATAATAATATCATCTCACAAAAGTAAACAGAACATCATAAGTAAAGTCTATCATCAACTGAGTTTCACAACTGATCATGTAATCCATGACATAATGCATCAAAGTAACATAGTCTCAAAAAACTAACAACTAACAGCAACTCAAAACTATTAGAGTAAAGGTTTTAACTTAATTATGTTAATTAAGTTACCTTTATTCCTCTCTTAAGATTTCACTTTAGTTTGCATATTGTGATATTTAATAATTATATTAATTATTAAATGTCTACCTATTAGGGTTACTTTAGGTTTGCATAATCTCCTTTTATAAGGATTGATCATTGTATTTTACACTCTCTGATTAATACATTTTTTAGCTTTGAAAACATCCTTGCTTTTTTGTCTCCATCTCTTCTTTATGTGACAAGTTATTTGCATGCAGGTGATCTTTGGGGTTTGTGAAGTTGGCTTTCACAACTTCTACATGGTATAAGAGCTCCAGACCTATAGTTGCATGTTCATCTTTTGAATATATGGCCTTTCAATGAGTTTCAAGTGCAAGGGTTTCCACAAGTATCTTTTTTGCAAGATCTAGGGGTAGCCAATTTTTTGGGACACTTTGGGCTCAAATGGAGGTCACCATCGCGTTTGCAGTGGCCCAAAACCCTAGAACCGCCTGTCAAATCATCGATTTTCGAGCAATTGATTTCTTAGGCATTTTATTTTTGCCAGGGAGGTTGTACGGCCTCCCCAGCATGCTTCACAAGGCAAGAAATTCAAAATTTTAAAAAAAAAAACTATTAAAAATCAGAAAATTTGAGCTGGTTTTTGTGCATCCAGTTATAAAGGGCCACGTCGCGAAGCAGCCACCGCAGTTCCGCCCAGCAGCCACCGCCACCACACACCGCCGCTCCACCCAAGACCAGCCCCCTCGGGCTTCAATCTCTAGCTCGGAGTCCTATTGTGGACTAGGTGTCAAGGCCAGCCCTCGTCGGGTCCTTCGCCCCCAGCGATGGTCACGTGAGTGACCAAGAGCTTCGAATCTAGCCCCCACCACCATCCCCCTAGTCCTGCATGCGACCAGGGGCTTATTTTTTTAGCCCCTGAAGACTCTTGGAGGCCATATTATGCAATTTGGAGTTGTTTTACGAAAACAAGCATAACTTTTGCAAACGAAGGCCTTTTTTTGAAAACGAGATGGCGTCGGAAAGCTGGTTTGATGAACTATGTAATGGAGTAGGTTTTATTTTCTTATTTTTCATTTTTAATGACTTTTTCATTAGTCAAAGTCAGAACTATTTTTTTACACTCCGAGAGGCATATCTTTTGCGTTCAGACTCCGTTTTGCGCAAAAGAATAGGCGTTGGAAAGGTGTTGTAGTGCTCTTTCTATATTTTCAATCTATTTAATTAGATAATTTACCAAGTAAATTTTATTCAAGTTTGTGTGTTTTAACACTTTGCTCAATTACTTGGACATCCTGGCACCTACATGGGTTTTGTTTGCATGAGATGAATTATATTAATATGATTTATCATTGCTAAGAGTTTTAGTATCTATTTTTTTCATTTGAAGAGTTATCATGGATTTTTCTACTCACCCTTCTGTTGTATTTTTGGAACGGGGTAATTATGAGTCATGGGCAAAGGGCATCCTTACATAATGTAGATGGCTTAATATTTTGCCTTATTTGTATGATCTCATCCTTTAAGCAGCCACTTCAGAGGAAAAATTAGCTTGGGATATCATTAGAGATCACATAGTAGGACTTATATTGTCTAGTGTTGATCATGACACTGTGTGGGCTATATCGAACATTGATTTTCCTCACCCACTTTGGACACATATTTGGGAGATATATGGAGACCCCAATCTCTCTCCATTCCTAGAGGATCCTACTTCAGATTGTCTCTTACCCATTGCTTGGAGAGATAATACACCCTTTGATCATGATACTTTAGAGGATCTTGAGTATTTAGACACCCTTACATGTTTCAATGGATCAGAGGCTTGTCTCACAGTTCCTACTCTTCAGACTGAGACTTCATTAGCATCTCATGTTATTCCTGATTCAGTGCAGTAGGGCATCATACATCTTCCAGACATAGCTACTTTGGACTCTTATGTTGCAGACATATCTTTCTTGTTTGTGGATCCTATATTGCAGATTTGGAGGATTATTTTGAGGACATTCAACTCCTCTACCTTGACAGTCAGGTTATCACTATATGCCCACCATTATCAGTGTATTCAGAGGTTGCATTTCAATATTCTCCACATCAATTTGGATTTGACATCATTTGTTTCAATTCAGACAGAGAGATTCTTCAACATCCTATCATGACACACATCTTGAGACAGATTGGTTCATCATTCTTCACAGGGTTTCTTCGACATCATCCTTTGGATCTGTTTCTTCCCAAGGGGGGGAATATCATTTTCTGCTTCAGGATCTCTTTTTAGATTCTACATCAGGCATCTACCATTGTGACAGGAGTTTCTTCATTTTGGGGGGGCCTTCTTCTCTCTTTCTATCTCTCCTATGGAGACTATTGTATATGTACTTATATGATAGAAGTTGTCTATGGGGGGTATCATGTGATCCACCTCCTATCCTTCTTTCATTAGTGAATTGCATTCCTTCTTTGCATTCTATTTTAGGGAGTAGTTTTGTTCCCATTGGGTTTTCTCCTTTACCCCATTTCCTTTAGTTTTCATTGCATTTGTAAATGGGTACCTGATCAGGCCTAGTTGTCGGGACCCTTGTTTTCTTTCATGCATTATAGTTACCTTTGCTTTCTTGCACATGTTCTTAGCTGCACTCTTGCTAATCTTAAGGGGGGTTGTTAGAGTAAAGTTTTTAACTTAATTATGTTATTTAAGTTACCTTTATTCCTCTCTTAAAATTTCACTTTAGTTTGCATATTGTGACATTTAATAATTATATTAATTATTAAATTTCTACCTATTAGGGTTAATTTTAGGTTTTCACAATCTCCTTTTATAAGGATTGATCATTGTATTTTACACTCTCTCTCTGATTAATACATTTTTCAGCTTTCAAAGCACCCTTGTTTTTTTGTCTCCATCTCTTCTTTATGTGACAAGTTATTTGCATGCAGGTGATCTTCGAGGTTTGTGAAGTTGGCTTTCACAACTTCTACAAAAACAACTGAAATAGAAATGTCATCAGGAGGGTCACTACATCCTCCCCCCTAGGGTGAGGCTTCCTCCTGGAAGCCTGCAAAAAGATAGGGATATAGTTCCCTCATACGTGTTGCATCCTCCCAAGTAGTTGAAGCCTCATCACTTAGGTCCCACTAGACCCTCACCTGATCAACATCTTGACCCCTGAGGGCAAGTCTCCTACGCTGTAGAACACCCATGGGCTCCAAAGCCAGCTACTCGTCCTTGACCTATAAAGCATTCCAATCGAGTACATGTGAAACATCAAGATGATAGGGTCTAAGAACATATACATGAAAGATATCGTGGATGTGTGACAAGCTAGGCGATAAGGCAAGTCAATAAGCTACAGGACCGATCCTCTCCAGAATCTCGAACGGCCCGATGAATTGAGGCGCGAGCTTAGATATTTTTTCATAACGGATCAGACTCTTTCACGGATGCACTTGAAGAAACACTCTATCACCAATATAAAATTGATGATCAACATGATGAGCATCGGCATACTTCTTCTGTCTATCTTGTGCTGCTACCAAATGCTCTTTGATACGATCTACCCATTACTCCATATCTCGTAGCATATCAGATCCAAGAAGTAGCCTATCCTCAAGTCTATCCCAACTCAACGGAGTCCTGCATGGGCATCCATACAATGCCTAAAAAGGAGGCATACCTATGGAGCTATGATACCCATTATTATATGCTAACTCCACCAAGTAGAGATATTCTTCTCATTGTGACTGTTGATCCATGACATACATCCTGAGCATATCCTCAAGCACCTAATTAACCCTCTTAGTCTTCCCATCTATCTCAGGGTGATAAGTTGAACTAAAGTTTAACTGCATACCTAAAGCATGCTGAAGAGATGTCCATAAAGCTGATGTGAAAATAGGATCTCTATCCAATATGATTTTGTGTGGGATTTCGTGTAAGCAAACAATGTCCTCCATAAATATCTTTGCCACAGAAGAGGCATTATATGACAAACAAACCAGAGAGAAATGAGCTACCTTAGTCAACCTGTCAATAGTAACCATAATGGCATCATGTCGATGATATGACATAGGTAACCCAACAATAAAATCAGCCGATATGATGTCCCACTTCCATTCTGGAACAAGGTGAGGTTGTAATAATCCTATGGGGTGTTGGTGCTCGGCCTTAACCCTCTAACACTCTACAAATATCGTAACAAAGTCGGCAATGTCATGCTTCATCCCAGGCCAAAATTACAACTGACGAAGATCTGCATGCATCTTCTTGACACTAGGATGAGCTAAGTATGGTGCTCGATGTGCCTTTGAAAAAATCAGGGTACGAAGACTATCTACAAGTGGCACATAAATATGACCCAAATTTCACAACAATCTATCAGACTCAAGCGTATAATCTGCAAACCTACCCTCCAAAGGTTTATTTGAATCCAACTCTGCCTTCACCTCCTGATACAATCTGTCTATAGGAAGTGCTGCCACTATTTGACTCCTCAAATCAACTCCTAGAGTCACGATAGAAATCTCATGTCTACGCTAGCTAAGAGAATCCGCTACCATGTTCTCTTTCCCTTGAATAAATTTCACCTCAAAATCATATTTGCACAAAAACCCCATCCACCGTCTCTGCCTAGCATTAAGATTAGGCTGAGTAAATATGTACTACAGACTATAGTGATCACTATGTAACCCAATAGAAAATGATGCCAACGAACCAAAGCATGAATGACTGCAGCTATCTCTAGATCATGATTTGGGTAGTTCAGTTCGTGATCCTTGAGCTTGCGAGACTCATAGGCAATCGCACAACCTTCCTCAATCAGAATGGCTCCTAAACCCTCTAAGGATGCATCAGTACAAACCACAAAGTCCTTCGTAGGATCAGGAACAACTAATATAGGTGCACTAGTCAACTTTTCCTTGAGTGTTTGGAAGGCCAACTAACACCGATCTGACCAAATGAATTTCTTTGCTTTCCTCTGAAGAGAAGTAATAGGATGAGAAATCTTGGAGAACCCTTCGACAAACTGCCTGTAATACCCTGCTAGACCCATAAAACTGTGAACCTCTGGCACATTGGTAGGCATGGGCCAATCCATAATGGCTTGGATCTTCGAAGGATCCACAACAATACCCTCTCTAGAGATAACATGACCGAGGTATTTCACCTCAATTTGGAAGAACTCGCACTTTGATAGATTCACAAACAACTGGTTCTCCCTCAAACACTACAATACCTATCTCATGTGTTCCTCATGTTCCTTCATATCTCTAGAATAAATCAAAATTTCATCAAGAAATACTAGGACAAAATGATCCAGGTACGTGCGAAAAACACCATTCATCAGGCTCATAAAGACAGATGGCACATTTTTTAACCCGAACGGTACCACGGTGAATTCATAGTGCTTGTAACGAGTTCAGAATCCAGTCTTATGTATATCTGCTTCATAAATGTGCAACTGATGATATCTAGATTTCATATCAATCTTAGAGAACACATTTTCTCCCTTAATCTGATCAAAAAGGTCATCGATTCTAGGCAAAGGATATAGATTCTTGATCGTCACCTTATTCAATTGATGGTATTCAATGCATAACCTGAGGGATTCCTCCTTCTTCATGAAGATGACAGGTGCTCCCTAAGGTGAAACACTCGGATGAATGAAACCCTTAGCCAAGAGCTCCTCCAACTACAATCGAAGCTCTTCTAGCTCCTGTGTAGTCATCCTGTACAGAGCCCGAGATATAGGCTCAGCTCCAGGAACCAGATCAATTCTGAAATCAATATCCCATTTTGGTAGCATACGCAAAATATCACTAGGAAACACATCCACAAATTCTCTGAGAATAGGGTAGTCATCAAGAGATACCTCTCGACTGTCCCCTACCTCCAAGTCAATAACCGTAGCTGCAAACAGTTGACAACCCTATCGTATACACCTCCTTAACTGCATAGCAAATATAATTCACAAGGAGATGGGTCTCTACACACCAACAATCTCAATCTCCACACTAGAGTCATCTAAAAAACTCACTGTCTTCCATCAACAGTCTATCACTGCACTATGAGATTCTAGCCAATCCATTCCCAAAACAATATCATATGATCCAAGGGGTGCAACTCGAAGATCTACTGAGGTAGATAACAATCTGATCCTAAGTCCACAATCATGAACGAGGGATTCAACCACTACCTTAGCCCCAGAAGCTAGTTCTACCTGCCACCTAATGCCTTGCTTAACCGCCACAAGTCTGCATCACTCAACAATGGAAGGAGAGATAAATGAATTAGACGCGCCAAAATTAAATAATATAGAAACACTAACACCTTATAACTAACCTGAAGATTCAACCACAATATTTTGGTGATCTGTCTAATGATTGTCCACTGTAGCAAAAACTCTATGAGATCATCCTGCATCACCAATCATCGGCTCCGAGGTTGTGGGTTGCTAACTAAACCCTGAAGTACCTCACATCGGACACTGCCCTGCAATATGGCCTTGCTGACCACATGAGAAGCATCCAATGCCCCTACCATAACCTCTGCCAAAAATTCTACCACCCAAAGGTGCATTCGACTACTGGAAACTGCCTCTGCTGACTATCGACTATGCACTCTAAGTAGGTTGATCCTGGTGATTACGCTTATTGCGCATCCAATTACAATTCTTTCCAAACTGAGAACCCTTACCCGACTACTTCTGAGAACCCTTATTCTTCTATGAGTAATTATGTTGTTTCTATTGTTTTCCACCCTTAGAGGGTGCCTATTGGTTCCTAGAGGAACCACCTATCTGAATCGGACCACCACACAAACCAAACCCTGCAGTAGAAGCACTGCCGATCAAAACACCTATGTGTCCTCCCAATGCCATGGACAAATTCTCCTCCACAATTCGAGCCTTCTCAACGGCTACCTCCATCGTCTTCGGCTCGAAGACTCTAACTCCTCCACTGATACGGGCGTTCAAGCCCCTGATGAAATGTTGAACTAGCATAGCCTCATCATCTGATATCCCTGCATATTGTTTTAGTTCGTAGAATCTATGCTCAAATTGCTCGACAGACATCGCCATTTGGCGTAGATCATGGAATTCATTTGCATGGAACTGCCTCCAGTGATCAGATAAGAAGTATGCTCTAAAACACTCTAGAAACATATCCCATGATACTGATCCTATCTCTAGATTGGAGCTTCTACTCCTCCAATTGCCACCAAGTAGAAGTGAAACCTCTAAGATGCTTGATGGCGCATCTCACTCGGGTGTTGCTACCATACGGGTGCATAGAAAAAAACCATCCTAAATTTAGTAACCATGTCTCCATCTCCAAACCATCGCTAGTACCATCAAAAATAGGAGGGCGTGCCCTCAACAAATCCCTCATGTGCCCTGCAACTATGGCATCCTGCTTTACGGTTTGAACAATCCTCCTAGGTGGTGATTTGTCTCTCTCTTTGTTCATGTCCTGATCATTCCCCTGTCTAGGCCCAAGATGTGCAAGAGCCTGCTCAAGTAACGGACATAGAAGATCTCCTGCACCAAATTTATTCAGAACTTGCTCATTATTTACCTGATTATGCAGAGGATTAGGCTTTTCTCCATGTTCACTTTCATGTGAATTCTACGGCGGAGTATTCTAACGATTTTCTGCACGGCCACCACCACGGCCTCATCCTCGACCTCTAAAGCGACCTTGCCTTGGCGACATGATCCTACACAAGGTCAAAGTCGAGTCTCAGTTTAAAGACACAAGAAACCAAGAAAAACACACACACATAAGAATCTAACATCTAAGACAACCTAGTGGGCTCGCAAGAACTAGAGTACCCAATGTTAGAAACTTCACTCTGATACCAAGTTGTAATGCCCCGTCGTGGAACCCAGGGAACATCACATCGCTAATGCTAAACAACCGGATTATTTTTTATTTTTTTAAAACATTTAATAACAACATGCAATCAATAACATTACATGAACATTTATGGGTTCCACAACTACGCTACTTAAACAATATAACACTTCAAGAACTATAAATGAAATCATGAGAATAATCATAACAAGATTCATTACATCAAGAATTACTTTATAAGTACAGTTACAATAAGTGAGATTGTGACAAATCTTGAAACATCACAAGTAATAATACAATGAAATCTCATGCAACATCATGAGTGTGTACAATAAAGAATATGAATAAGAATAGATGACGACCAAGTCCACGAGCTCATCCGATGAACAACTCCATGAATGATGTGTATCTAGGATCCTACAAAGACCAAGCAAGTCTTGAACAATATCACCTGCAGGGGACCCAATGGAAGAAATGACACGTTCCTCCCAACTGTGTGAAACTCGAAAGCCCACCCCCCATGCTAAGAGATAGAACAGGTCATCACGTCAAAAAAGAAAACAAGAAGAAATATCACACAACACATGGTCAACATACATGACATCACAATGATAAGACAACTAACATATTCCCAAAAGCAATGATACAATCACAAACGACTCTACACAAGAGATCCAACAAGTGTACAAGGACAGGAGTGTCATCACATAGATGTAATAGGTTACCCTAGATAGTCTTCCTAGGTTATCAGCCCTCTACCAGAGTTACCCTGGCAACCTCTAATGACTTTCAGCCCCTATACAAACTTATGTGGCTTCAAATCACTTCTCAATGTAAGGAAAAGAAACAGTACGAAAATGCTTTCCTAACGCTAAAACCATAGAGGAGACGTGCAAAGACCAGTTTTAAAACATTAAAATACTTAAGATGAACACATGTAGGGTAACAAGAGTAACATAAATAAAATGATTTCAGAGATAACACCAGATTTACGTGGGAAAACTCTTTCGAGCAAAAAACCCACCACACCAAGAGAAAGACACTTTTTATTACAGAAAGCAAAAGATTACATACAAAGTTATAGTCCTCACTCTCTGATAATTAGCTCATAGCAGCACTTGATTTTTTATGCACTCACTATTACAATGCTATTTCAGCATACAGTGAATACAAAAACTCTCAACACTTTCGCAGTATTCTCCTACTTGACTTCTCCAAATCTGTACATTGATTACTTGTCAAGACCGACTATTACTAGTCTCTTTACAACCACCAATTAGGGTGCAATAAATTCAATTCTTCACTGACACGCCAAATCGATCTCAGAATGGATCCACCTACAAACTTGCATCGAGCCACCCTTGTAATAAATTCATTGCAGAGAAAAAAAAATTTGGGCTCTGCCAATCACCAAAATCCGATCACAAGAGACTGCATAATAAATCACTTTTCACCAATCCAGCTTTCGACAATAAATGTTATTTTGCAACAACGATGCAGAAACAATCGATGAGAAAATTCCATGTGTCGCACTACAATTCATTCTGCCTCTTGACCGAGCAGTTATCCGGTCAACTGTCATCGGGCTCTGGAAACCCCTTCGCCATCACTAACAGTTGCATCACACTCCAAGCCGACAATAATCTGTTATCGCCAAAACACCGACCGCCAGCGCTATCAGGTCCCACAACCCACGTGTCTACCACTGAGGAGGTTTCAAGGCATCTAGGAGGGAATCGCCAAGATTACCATGAGCCCACCCAGAAGGAGATTCTGAGGCTGCCACGTGTCCACCACTCGGGCACTGCGCTTGGTCTTCGTGGAGGCTATTGGAGCTCCTTCAGGGAATCTCTAGCGGCATCTACTAGATTCCCCAGGGAACTCCCGAGGCGTAGACAAGTGTCCACAGTCAGACAGCCCCTCGCATAAAGCAACTCAGGGCCCACCATTTGTTCGCTATGCTCACCACTTTGACAAGCCGTTGTGCGTCATGCACACAGGTGATTTCGCTCGGAGAAAAGGTAAACATCGGTACTTACCTTTGGATGCCACGAAAAGTAGCCAACACCGTCAGATGAAGCTAATAGCAGTAGTTGAAGCAAATCATCGATACATCAGCGTGACAGAGCAACACCTCCCACTGATGGGCGACTGATCCTCCAATAAAGTCAAAGGCTTCAAACAAACCGCCAACTCCATGCTCGTCAGCCCATCGCTGTGACAACCCTCAGAGCCTTGCCGATCAGATAGGGTCTCAGTGACCAAAGGATCAAGCCGACCAAATGAGAATTTTGTGGTAAAGTGATAAGGGTATAAAATTCGTCAAGCTTTAATAGAGGTCCAAGCTGGTAAGTTGAGGCACATTTTCCAACAAGCTCCCACTTGACGAAGACTTACTGGCTTCCTCCAGACTTCAAATTTATTTGCAATCATAGGCCCCAAGGCCCATTAAACTTGCACACCATCTGAACTTGTCTGAGATTACTAGCTTTGTCAATGCATCAGTGACATTTTTCAGAGTATCCACCTTTTCTAAAGAAACCTTTCCATCCTCCACCATATCTCTCATGAAGTGATACTGCACATCGATATGCTTCAACCTGGCATGGAAAGTTGGATTTTTCGCCAAACAAATGGCACTCTGACTATCACAAAAAAATAGTGATCTTCCTTGCATTAAAACCAATATCAGAACATAAGCGGCTGAGCCAAACAACTTCTTTGTAGGCGTGAGTCGTTGCCATGTATTCTACCTCAATCGTGGACAAAGCGACTATAGCTTGTCGCTTGCTCATCCAACTGATTGCACCACCATTTAACGTGAAAATATATCCACTGGTGGATCTTCTATTGTCAATGTCCCCCGCCCAATCAGAGTCCACATAACCACGAATGCTAAGAGTTCTCTGTGATGCAACCAAATTTCCATGGTAACACAGAGCACATTCTGAGGTACCTCTTAGATATCTAAACACTCTCTTTACAACATCCCAATGCGTCCTTCCTAGATTTTCCATAAATCGGCTAAGTACTCCCACTTCTTGGGCAATGTCTAGCCTTGTACAGACAATCGCATACATTAAACTATCAACAACACTTGCATAAGGCACTTTGGTCATGTCCTCCATCTCAGTAGCAGATTTTGGACAATCTCCAACAAATAGTTTTGTTCCTTGCGTAATTGGAACAACTAGCTACTTGCAATCACTCATATCAAATCTCTCCAGAACAGTGTTGATGTACTTACTCCGGTTGACTCTGAGCTTTCTACCATTTATGTCCCTAGTTATCTCCATCCCCAGAGTATACCTTGCTGCACCTAGATCTTTCATTTCAAACTTTGCAAACAACTGAGATTTGAGATCAGAAATCATAGACTTACTATTTCCTATGAACAACATATCGTCCACGTATAGGGTAATAATAAGCACACTATCATTTTCAATTTTAAAATACATACAATGATCAGATTTTGATCTCACAAATCCCATAGACAACACAAATGTGTCAAACTTCTAGTACCACATTCTAGGAGACTGCTTCAAACCAGAAAAAAATCTTTAATTTGCAGACCAGGCTTTCTTTACCTTTTTCAACAAAGTGCTCAAGTTGGGACATGTAAATTTCTTCTTCCAGCTCACCATGGAGAAACGTTGTTTTCACATCCATCTGCTCGATCTCTAAGTCATACACGGTTGCAAGTGACAACAGAAATCTGATAGATGTCAGCTTAGCTAAAGGGGAAAAATTTTCTCCATAATTAATTCCCTCTACCTGCAAATACCCCTTTGCAACCAACCTGATTTATACTTCTAAACACTGCCCTCAAGACCAGTCTTCTTCTTAAATACCCATTTACAGCCAAAAAACTTTCTTCCTTCAGGCAAAGGTACCAAATCCCAGGTTTCATTCTTTTCCAATGATTCCATTTCTTCATTCATGGCTTCCAACCAGGAATTTGCATCAGGCATATTAATTGCCTCTTTAACAGTCCTAAGCTCCTCAATGCTAGTAATTTAAGCATAGGCACAGTTTGAATCCAAAATGGAGAAACCATACCTGTCAAGTTGTTTTTTTGACGTGTAGACCTTCTCACTGGTTGAGGTTGTGGTTCTTCATCTTCGAAACTCTTAGAGCTACTTGAGGTCTTCTCAGTTTCAGGTACACCATGCAGTTCTCCCTTTTCCGGGGTTTGGGGAATCTCAACTGCATCATTTTTCTTTTATCTTTGATCTGTCTCTAGCTATGGATCAGCTATAGAAGGTTTCATCTCATGAAATTTTACACTTCTATACAAAACCTTCTCAATATCAGGATTCCAAAGCTTGTATACCTTCACACCAACACCATAGCCAATGAAGATACATTTAACAGCTTTGTTCTCCAACTTAGATCTTTTCTCATTTGGCACATATGCATATGCCTCACAGTCAAAAACATGAACATATCTCAAAGAGGGCTTCTTACCAGACCACGCTTCCAAAGGTGTCTTATCAACAAGAGCAGAGCAAGGAGAGCAATTTACTAGGTAACATGTTGTAGCCACGACCTCATCCCTGAACATCTGCTCCAGACGAGCACTGCTCAACATACTCCTTGCCTTTTCCATCAGCGTCCTATTCAATCTTTCAACAACTCCATTCTGTTGTAGAGCATGCCTTTTAATCCCATGGTCCTTACAGTATCTATCAAAATCTACAGAACAAAATTCACCACCATTATCCATCCTCAAACATTTTATTCTCCTTCCAGTCTAATTCTCAACCAAGTTTTTAAATTCTTTAAAATGACTAAACACTTCTGATTTACTTTTAAGAAAGTATATAAATGCCCTTCTCAAATAGTCATCAATAAAAGAAACATAATATCTAGACTTCGATAATGAAGGAACATTCACTGGACCAAACACATTGGAATGAACATAGTCCAGTACACCAGAAGATTTATGAGAACTCGAGGAAAAAGAAACACATTGTTGTTTTCCATAAATGCAGTGTTCGCAAAAATCAAACTCAAGATTACAATCTATAAGCCCTTCAACAAGATTTTTATTTTCTAAGGTTTTTAAACCTTTCTCACCTATGTGACCAACTCTATGATGCCACAACATGGTCTTCTATGCTGGGAGTTTCACCTTCATCGCATTTGCAACCAGAGAAGCATCTTCCTCTTTCTTTATAGGAATAGTTTTTCTTGACTTTACAGAGGCATTGTTGCATTGAACAGGATGTGCATCCAGCTTATACAGAGTGCTAGTACGTACACCCTTAGCTAGCACCATTGCACCTCTAGCCATCTTACATCCTTTACTCGAGAAAGAAACTTCTACACTAGCATCATTTAGCTTACTGACAGAATGTAAATTTCGAGCCAGACCTAGTATGTGCAATACGCCACGAATCCCCTTGACTCTCCCATCAGGAAACTAAATCTTGACTCTACCTCAGCCAACAATGTCCAATGTTGAATCACTCGCCAGGTACACCTTTCCACCTTCATGCTTCTCGTACTTAGTGAACCATTCTCTATGAGACGTCATGTGAAAGGATGCACTCGAGTCAACTAGCCAGACATCATCTAATACCTAAGTTGCCAAGGCTGCAATGAAGGCATCTACATCACTCTAAGAAGAGTCATTGTCTGAAGAGTTACTCTTATTCTTCTTCTTCTCCTTGCAATCCTTTCGGATATGACCAGGCTGCCCACAATTCCAGCATTTCACCTTGGAATTTTTACTAGGAGACTTTGATCTCCCTACATATTTAGATCTAGACTTCTTGTCCTTCTTCTTGCCTTTCTCCTTTGATCTACCTTAGACAACAAGGGCCTCTTTGGCCATCTTAGAAAACTTCCTCCGCATCTCTTCAGACATCATCGAAGCAACCACGTCTTCCACATTGAAAGTAGCAGTCGTACTTTCAATAGCCATCACCAGATGATCCCAAGTGTCAGGTAACGAACATAACAAGAGCATGCAATGATCCTCCTCCTCTATCTTTACACCCACAGATGCCAACTGAGCAACACTCATATTAAACGAGTTCAGATGGTCTGTAATAGATGCACCTTCTTCCATCTTCAAGGAGTACAACTTCTTCCTCAAAAATAACTTATTTACTAGAGACTTTCCCTAAAAAATATTCCCAAGCTTCTTCCATAACGAAGTTGTATACTTTTCCTCATGGACATTCAAGAGAGTACGAAATCAGCTAGACAAAGTCTTATCAGACCTCTTGCTTTTCTATCTGTGAGGTCCAAATATTCTTGCCTCATACCTTGTGGCATAGTTCCAGACATGGCTACCTAGAGGTCTCTATCCACTAACAGGTCTTCCACTTTGAGTTTCCACAACTCAAAGTTATCGCCATTGAATTTCTCAATATCAACTCTTCCCGATGTGCTCTCCATCTTAGAAAAACTTAAGTTCTAACTTTTCAAAACTCCCATTAGAATAGTTGCATCACACTCTGAGCCGGTACTTGCCTTCGGATGCTGCGGAAAGTAGCCAACACCATCGGATGAAGCTGATAACAGCCATTGAAGCAAAGCATCGGCACATCGATGTGACAGAGCAACACCTCCTATCGATGGGCGACCGATCCTCTGATAAAGCTGAAGCCTTCAAACAAACCACCAACTCCATGCCCATTAGCCCATCATTGTGACAACCCTCGGAGCCTCGTCGATCAGACAGGGTCTCAGAGACCAAAGGGTAAGGCCGACCAAATGAGAACTCCGCAGTAAAGCGATAAGGGCATAAAATTTGTCAAGCCTTTAACAGAGGTCCAAGCCGATAAGTTGAGGCACATTTTCCACCACTCGAAAAGATGAAGTGTTCGAGTAGCCATTCCAGGCCTTCTCAACCCGCTTAACCTAAACAAGCATTAAAGTCCAAGGTGAGGCAAACATTATCTGAATGGTTAAATTTTAACTACCCAAACCCCTAAAAGCTTAGTTTAGTTATCAATGTATTCAACACTTCCGAGAGGTTACCCATGCAACCACTTCCAGGTTCGGCCCCTAACGGAAGCCACTCCTCCTATGGTACAACTTCTCAAACGGACTAAACAATAAAGCCAACATGCATGCAAAAGAAAAATTCTTTACACAAAGACTCAAAATCATTGGAACCATACAATAACATTTAAATATCTCAATAAGAACCACAACACATGCATGGAAAGACTTTCACGAACAAACACAACTCCACTCCATGGAATTTAAAATGTTCGATAGTAAATTCACAAGAACACTAAACATGCATGGCTCACGTTTTCACATTAGATATAATACAACATTAACCATACAACACTAGCCATGATTCAAATCAAAATTATTGTTTAAAAGCCTCTGGAAGACAATACCATAAACAACATATTTCAACTCAAAAATAGATTCCAAAAAGGAATATCACTTGACCTATTTACATTATTTATTTGTTTCACTCAACAAATTTAAATTAATACTCATTCTTAGGAAAGAATTAAATGTATAAAATACATTATCTCAACACCTTTCTAACATATGTGTTAAAAGTAAAACAATAAAGAATGATGTAAACAAGATGTAATTTCTTTCATTTTCTAATTGAACAACACATAATAATCTCAACCTTACTTACAATAATATTATACTCCTTTATCCATATAAATTCAGACACTTTAAATCTTATAAACTAGACACGGA
>CM021107.1:460135614-460406675 GCA_007115665.2 Sequoiadendron giganteum
CTCTAACTATAAAAGATGCATCTGACAGAGGCTACATGCATTCAATACACATGTGATGATAAGAACAAAGGCATATAAGCTTGTCTTGATTCACAGCAACTCTAACTACGAAAGATGTATCTGACAGAGGCTACATGCATGCGATGATAAGAACAAAGGCATATAAACTTGTCTTGATTCATAGCCAACCAAGACAACCAAGACATCAAACGCAGCAAGATAACGGAGAACAAGTGAAACAAAATATATGCATGAGATTATAAATGCATGTGCGCGGTGTCTTAGAGGAGGCTTTTACATGTGGTAAGGTGAGGTAAGAAAGAAATCTCAGATCCTACGCATGGATGACACAGGATCAAGATGTCAAAGCACCCCAACGGCGGACTTAGAAGACACTTTACATTCATAAGTTTTATGAAATAGAAACAGAATGATAATGAACTCCTCAATACGCGGTTTTAAGGAATTTGGAGATAGCTCATAGCATATGGATTAAGAAGCAATAGGTGGTCAAATTTGAAACTCTATTCATTCATAATATTAAGGAATCCAAAACTAGTCGACAGTAGACTCGTTCTCAGTTCGAAACTCAGAGGAATACAAAAAGGTTCAAAATAACAACAAAAAAGATAATATATATATATAGCATCGAGTGGCGAGCCATTAAGAGAATTACGAGTAGAATCAGGAAGAAAAGAAAAAAAAAAATCTTAACACCCTAACATGGTCATGCATGACTGTAGTGACAGGCATCAAGACAAGGAAAAGAAAGAAAGTAACTATCATAATCAAAATCCACACTAATTTACGTTAAAGCCCTCAAATACCATCCTCCATATTTAAGCACTGCAACCGTAAAGAGTTGCAAAATGATTCAGGAAGGATCTTAAATCTATACACCCAGCTATGGTCAGGTATAGACGCAGTGACAGGCAGCAGCAGGAATTCTCATGAAAATCGACAGCTGAAGGATAGTATAAGATTGCATACAATTAAATTTCTTGCCATAAGAATTAGCTAGGATATAAAGGGACGCGGCCTACAATTGGCTAAAGAGTAAGTTCCAATGCATGAGGATTTTAATAATAGTCGATATGCTAGAGAGAAATATACAAGATTCTCATTCACAAGCAAAAGTAAATTCGGGAAAGAGAGAGAGAAATTTTTCAAAGCAATCTATGTAAGTTAACACAACTATGATCTTATTGAAAATTAACGCAAAATAGAAATAATTAGGTGGATACAGATATTTATTTGAAGAAATTTCTCTATTCTTTCTTTATCTATAAGATTTTCTTTGGTTTTGATATATCTAATCCTTCACAATATCGTTTTCTATCTTGTGCGGGTTTTTAATTTGAGATTTCACAGCATGCAAGACTAAAATTCAGCAATATCCATTATGAGTTTAAATTCACACGAACTAGAATTAAAAAGAAGAAGACCTAAAGCGCTTTCCGGATTCGAGCAACAACAAAGCGAAAACTCAAAAATTTAATCCACTGAACTTTCATAGTAATCAATTTCCAATAATCAATTTCCAATTTTCCAAACAAAACCCCAAAAAAATACAGTTACAATCTCTTTCCGTGAAAACAACAACAATTCTTTTTTTCAAAAAATTAATTGCCGTCAAAATTAATTTATTTTCTATGTTATATCATTCAATTTCGATTATCATGCAATCTGTCACATCACTTATTGTTTGCATGCCATTAAAACAACCAGTTCAACTTTTGAACATAATGATCAAGAAAAGATATTTTGCAACTTTTAAATCACAACTAACTATTTTAGTTTTTGAAAACATCAAAATTGTACAAACAAATTAATTACAACTAATTAATCTTCCACAGTTAACATATTTTAATATTTCACAATTAATTCCTCAATATTCTAAAATAAGCTTTTAAATTTAAACATTGCAATTAATCATTAATCAACATTACCATTAATTTAAATCATTAAATAATCTAAACAAAACATTATGAAGACATGACAACATGTGACGACCAATGGACATAATGAAAAATGAACGATAACAAAACATAAGGGTAACAAAATGATACTCGTTCTTTCCAGAACGATGGTTCATGACAGAGGACAAGACCATCTACCTTCAATGAATTACATTCGGCCATGGCATGCTTAGACCTGACGAAGCAGGTGGAATCGATGCCTGTACCTGAAAGCTACATCACAC
Organism: Sequoiadendron giganteum; assembly: GCA_007115665.2. Lineage (NCBI taxonomy): Eukaryota > Viridiplantae > Streptophyta > Pinopsida > Cupressales > Cupressaceae > Sequoiadendron > Sequoiadendron giganteum. Next base: position 460,137,818 of record CM021107.1, read on the forward strand.
TGCATGGTCAATCGAACAACATATATATATAATAGAAGACACACCGTGAAGAAGAATCACGACGTAGCAGGGCACTCACAGATGAGTACTTCTAAACTGTCTCCTTCACCGAACTGACGTAAGACATAGCATCTAAAATCAATCACATCATAGTACCATCATAATCATTATAGAACAACATATGCCATAATAATAATATCATCTCACAAAAGTAAATAGAACATCATAAGTAAAGTGTATCATCAACTGAGTTTCACAACTGATCATGTAATCCATGACATAATGCATCAAAGTAACATAGTCTCAAGCAACTAACAAGTAACAACAACTCAAAACAACTGAAATAGAAATGTCATCAGGAGGGTCACTACAGAGAGAAATGAAAATATATTTCAAGAAAGGAAAGCCTTGGCTTGTAGAATGGAAAGTAGAATTTGTTTTGCAATCAAGGAAAAAATTCTAGATAGGATCAAAGAGAAGATCTCATCTTCGTTAAAGATTAGAGTCTCCACCTCTTATTCAGATATTGAAACACTTGGAACTAGGGATTTGATATTATTTTCCCTCTCAAAGAGTGATTTTTTTTATGATTTCCCCTTTATATAATTGATATAAATTGAATTTTTATGGGGCCCACAAAGGAAATATTTTCCTTGCAGGTGGTGGTGGATTCCTAAGATACCATAAAGGGAATATGATAGCTTCCAATGCAATCAACTTGGGGTAATAAACTAACCATAGATATGAGACTACTATGATGTTTAATACCATAAAATGGCCCATCATATTGGTGTTAAAAAACTTATATTTGAGGAAGAATCCTTCAATATTACAAACTATTTATAAGGAAAATAACCCCATAGTTGGACAATTGATAATTATATCCAAGACTCTCTTCACCTAAGAAATTTTTTGATAAGTTCCATTTTTTTTAAGTTTACTAAGAATAAAATTAAATTTCTAATTGGGGTGTTCTCAATAAGGGGATTGCTAGTTAGAAGCGTAATAATATTCTACGTATATTCTACTCAAAGAGGTCACTAAATTAATTGATAATGATGACCATAATAATATTTTTTTTAAATATTTAGAAGGAAAAATATATACTTTAATTGAGGGAATATCGCATTGTAGTGTAGAAAAATGTACCTTTACATTTTCACACTTTTTTTGGTCCTCCCTATTAAATTTTGGCTTATTTATGCCTTAATTGGTCCTATTTTGCATCCACAAGCCTAATTTAATGCATTTTTTTTAGGATAATCTTGAAATTTAACAAATGGCCAATCATAGTTTTTTTTTTTGGTTACGTGCTCCAAATCTAGTGATTTAAGACTCATATGCCACCTTGGGTGTATGGGTCCCACCTAGGTCTTAGGGCTTGATCTTAAATGTGGCATTGAACTTAACATTTCTAGAAATTTGTGTCCCAACATTTCTAGAAATATGTGTCCCAAGTTTGAGCCACTAGAACTCATATGCCCCAACTAGCATATGAGTCCCGCTTTAACTTGGACCTATTTTAAATCAAATTCTTGGTGGGATTTTATTATCCTAGATTTGATGTCACCTTGTAGTGTTGTAATTTTGGGAAATTTGGCATAAACAAGTATAAATACAAGGTTATTTCACACAATTTCACCTAAGCTTTCAAGTATTCAAGCATTATAGAAAACCTATGATCGAGAGAGCATTCAAGAGCTGATCATCAAGCATTTGGATCAGAATTCAAGATTCAAGCATCATGTCAAAGTCTTCATGCATCATGTGTTTTTTTGAGCTAACATAATGTTCCAAGCATTCAATCAAGAGTGAAGATCCACATTAAAGCTATCTATTTCACACAAGATTGAAGCCTTTATTTAAAGGGTTCGATGAGTTACAACATTGCATTTATCCATTCATCATTCCTTCATGCTTTTATATTTCATTTCAAGGTTTAATTAACAAAATAGGGTTTGACCAAGGCAAACCCGTATTCCCTAACACAACAACATTTTTCTCTCTTGACATGTATTTGTAGATCTAGATGAATTGGAGCTTGAATATCCTTTGAGGACAAAGTTGAAAAAATTATCAAAGTTGTCAAGAAGTTGTCATATTCACGAAAACTCACCTGTAGATTGAAATTCAGACTTTTCAGACCTGAAGATCAGACAAGACAAAAGTGACACAAGATCACTAGAGGCTACATAAATATTAGACAAACCCTAATAACGGGAATAAATTTCCACCTTGGGCATATGAGTCCCTGTATAGCCCTATTTCTAGTTTTCAATGGATTCTGATAAGTCACCGAAAGAGTACAGATTCTACCCAGAAACCCTGAACTAGGGTTAAATCTCCCAATTTGGCATATCAGTCCTATTGCACTTCAATAACAACAAATTTTAGAGTTTTCATACCTTGTTTAGACATCTTCAATCCTCTAGGTACTTTTTTGTTTCTCTTTGTTTAGTAATTTTATTTCATGTTCTAAGTTTCTATGGTTTTGTGCATACATGTTTGCATTTCTCCTTTGAAGCCTCATTTAATGGTGAACCCCTGTTTAATCACACCGTAGGAAACCCCTAGTCCTTCCCTCAATTAAGTCACTTGGTTGAGGTATCTTGATTTCCTAATGAATTAAAGTGTGAAATAGGTCCCCAAATTTTTCCATCTCCTAAAAGGTGGACACACACCTATTTCCCTTATTTTCACACATCATCTATAATAATGATAAGTACTTTATTGATCTTAATGCTTCTATCAATTTTTCCTATATATTCCTAATGTTTCTTTCATCTTTCACATGTAAGATTTGTGGGATATTTTTGAGGGTGACAAGTAGAGATATACCACTGGTGGTGAAATGAAACATGTGGAGACTTAAAGTTGTAATGGGGTGTGTCAAAATAAGAAAGTGGAAAATTATAGCAAAAGGTATTCTAACCTTCTTTTTAGAGAGACTAAAACAATAGTAGTGAAGGAATTTTCCAAAGAATGGAAGAAAACAAAATTTTCTATAGGGGGAATAGAATGTGTTACTATAGAGGAACTTGTTTCTAACATGACTAGCTTATCCATGGAGGGGGCCAAAGTGTTTAAAGATATAAGAGTTGGGGATAAAGTTATGGATAAACTTTTGAAACTCGGTGAAGAGTTAGTGAAGCTTCATTGTCCATGCATCTAAAACTAATCTAGGCTAAAGTTGTGAATTCATTATGAGGTCTATGACTCTTGAAGAAAGATTCAAGTCTATGTATAATTATCATTTCAAGTTCTCCTAAACCATTTTGGAATAAATTGACATATTTCCATTTTTACCTTCTTTCTCTCCTATAATCTTCAATGAAATATTATAAATAGTCTCTTGGAATGATAGACCTTCACCAAGGTCTCATTTTTCTAATTTTCAACCATATGAAGGATCTAAAACCTAGTTCCATGAATCCTACCTTAGGTCTCAAGGCCAAAGAGGGTAAGTTGAATAAATTCATTAATTTTTTAGATACCACCTCAATAATTATGTGTAGTCCCTATATAAATTTTAAGTGGAAGTGGATAAAAATGATTCCACTTATTATAAAAAAGAGGGTTGCATGTTTCAAGCCTAGAGTGCCAAGAGAACAATGATAGTTAGGGTTTGGAGTATGATGATAATCCTAGTGGTTTTAAAATAAAAAGGGGGTTGAAAACCCCAATACTAAGCCTAAAATTGATATGGTTAAAAATAAGCAAAGGGAATTTGATAAAAATAAATCTTATAAGATAAAGCTACAACTATGAAGAGGGTGAATGAGAATGCCTAGCTAGAGGATAAAAGGGTAAATAAGAAAGGAAAATATATTTGTATCACTAAATTCTTAGTGGGAATCCCTTTCCTTCGAATCTTGGACCCCTACTCTAGCCTTCTTAAAAAAAATTCTATTTTTATGGACAACTCTTCTTCCATGTAGGGTTTTTTTGATATTTTGGGGATAGTCTAGGAGGTTGTAGACACATAGAATATGCTAAAAATGGTTATTTATAGAGATAAATAGGCTAAACCTAAATTCTCTTATGAATAAAAATATCAGTGGATCAACTCAAATTCAAAGGGAGGATGAATCTAGGATTTTCTAGAGTTGGGATGCAATCCCTAAAATCAATAAGCTAGATCAAGAGTTTAGTGAATTAAAACATAATAGTGTGACCATAAAATTTAAGTGAGAGAGATGGAAAAATGATCACCATAACATACTAGTAACACTAGAAAAGGAGTTGATTTGTATAAAGGATAATCTCAAAAAGGTTATACAAGCCAACAAATGCTCCATTCAAAATAGTAAATCTTTGTTGACCTTATGTTGATTTTATTGTGGATTTTATATATATTAGTTGATCTTATATCGATGTAAATTATTTCATGGCCCCTTAATTTTTTTTACCAATATTATAAAAAGTAAAATCCAAATTATTTTTTGTAGAGACGATTAAAAAAAGTTACAATGATTTAATAAATCTTTTAAATTTTCATGTATTGACCATCCAAACTTTTAATGCCAACTAATATACCCAACAATCGAACTATAATAAAATAAAAATAAAATTATAATTAGATATAACAAAGACAACAATAAAATATAATGAAGGTGACCTAAAATATATGCAAGTATCTGCTTCACATTTTATACATTTCTCCCCTTATTACATTCACTTTGAATAAATGTAGAGGTATCGGTACTAAACTAGAATAGAGCACAACTACAAAAATATCATACATTATCTATGATGCACCTAAATAAATATGGCGAAAGCTAATTGCTAGACAAAATTCACCTATGTATTTATGCGTTATAACATAGCATCCCATCCCATCCCACGCGCTGGACAAAAAACACCGCCGAAAAGACTGACGGACGCAGCTGACAGATGGAGTTGACAGAGACGGACAGTTTCAAACGGACGGACGGCGTTCCAAAAGTTTTAAAAAGAGCGGCAACTTTTAAAAGCGGGATATTTGAAATTTAAAATGGTCGTATATCCCGTGAACATTCCGGAAACCCATTTTTCAGCAGGAAGGGAGCAAGCAGGGAGGAATATGGCGAACTGCATTTGTGATGGAGACAGGGAATACTTGCCAGTCTCGCCTTCTCTACATATCCACATTTTGCATACATATCTATCCAAGCAGTTGCGACCACAACATTTGACAAAATGTCTCCATCGCGTACGCTTTAATGGGCATCCATACCCTGTATCAACCAATCCATTTTGGCACAAGCAGGGTGATGCTGGAAGAGGTTGCAGAATCTGGCGTTATACCTGCCAAATACACCAGCCTTTGTAGAAATCTTGAGGTAAGTCATTAGCCATGGTTTCAGCGAGTTTTTTTATTTGCTTTTTTTCCCCAAGTAGTTTTAGCTACCCCTGGTTCACATCTTATAGAAAAAATGTTCATGAATAATTTTATGGAAAATACGTTGCAACTCGAAATATCAATAAGACTTTGTGCATGCGAGGAGAGTTGCTCCTGCTCATGTGGTTAAGATGGATGGGGACGACAAACGTAGTGACAATGAGAAATAAAATGAAGAGAGCAAAAAATTGTGTAATGTGAAAGAAGCTACGACCAATTCCATGAGCAGAGTGATAGACCAAAATGTGGCTCCTCAAGAAGCATGTTTTGTTTTGCCACGATGCAAATCGGAGCCGCTAAGAGCCTCTATAAAACTTGTACCTAAAGTCTTCTTTTGGAAGCCCCGGAATCTAGAAATTCCTTCATTTATCATTAGAGGATCTTTGGAGATTGGAACACATCAGGCTTAGTGCGTGAGTTTTCTGCAATTCATTGTCGTACATCTTTCAATGCCCGAAAAAGCACACCCTGATAGATGATTTTTGTAGAGAATTTGTATAATGAGCTCAATCTTATGGTAACACTGCCTTTGATTTTCCAAATAGTATGGGGTTTGTAAAGTCGAGGGCTTCCTCTCTTGAACTCTTCATAGAAGCAATTTTTTGAAAAGAGGAAGAACATTGTTCACTAGTATTAGGCTCTGTTGTTTCCTAGTATTCAGAAATTTAAAAGCTCTGTTTGGGAGAAATAAAATTAGCTAGGTTTTTCCGTAGCGTGTTCCTGCCTTTGTTCTTCAAGATGAAAATTCATTTGTCCGGAGCGTATCCTATTAGGATTGTTCACCATTGGCATAAGCTCTGCTATAAATATTATGAAATATCAGCCAATATTGTATTGTTCCTGGACCTTCAAATCCTTGTGTTTTTTTTCTGTCGTGGCAAGAAAATAGCTTTCAGAGAAATCTTTTAAATTCGTTGTGAACAACAATACTCTAATAAATTCAGCTTTTTATCTCAAATGTAGTTTGAAGTTGTATTCCTTGGATGCAACTTCTCCATATTGTAGTTATTAATTTGTGTTTCTGTTTAATAAAGCTTGATGGCTTTTCACGATATACAACTTTAATTAATGAGGCATCACTTGGTGGAACAACAGTTGTTCACTCACGGTATAGAAATATTATTCTATTTTCTTAATTTGAATATTTGTGGATTAAAGTCTGTAAAAGGATTTTTCTATATGATTCATGAAAGAAAAATAGGATCCAAAACAAATGAAGAAGAAAAGCTTATATTCATGAACTGTAGAAATTTTATGGCATTTTCTTTATACAAGATATTCAAAGCTGAAAGCATTGATTGCTAGATAGCATAATGAATCATACATTCACACAGATCTTCAAATAAGATATAGTAAAATGTTTGTATGTGCTCATTTTAATTCTTACCTCATAATTATGTCAAAGGCTTTCTTTGGGAGAGAGTAAGCTACTCTCATGGATCAACAGCTCCAAATTCAGAAAGTGAGTATTGGTGTAGAGAGTAGACTTATAAATAGAAAGTGATTAGCATGATCAAAGAAGACACTTCATAAAGTGATCTATGTGATTGAAGGAGATGATATGTATTTCAATTTTGAAAGCTTATGGTTATAATTATGAATCTTTGATTATATTTGCTTGTGGTTTGTAGTGATAATGTCATATTTTATAGAACCCAACATAAAATGCCTTGAAATTTACCACAACATAACAACACTATAAACATTGTTACTTGTCATTATTGTATGATGATTTATCTTGCAACCATAACCCTTCTAACATTTTGTGGGACTAGCTTGCTTCAACATATTTACTTGACTGTCTGATAATTAATTGGGTAGTGATGATTAGTTTATTTGTTATAATCCAAAGTTGTCTACAAATTGATTGATTTATTTCTTTCTTTTTAAAGAACCCAACACGTAATGCCTTGAAATTTTCTTGTGGTTTGTAGTGATAATGTCATATTTTATAGAACCCAACATAAAATGCCTTGAAATTTACCACAACATAACAACACTATAAACATTGTTACTTGTTGTTATTGTATGATGATTTATCTTGCAACCATAACCCTTCTAACATTTTGTGGGACTAGCTTGCTTCAACATATTTACTTGACTGTCTGATAATAAATTGGGTAGTGATGATTAATTTATTTGTTATAATCCAAAGTTGTCTACAAATTGATTGATTGATTTCTTTCTTTTTAAAGAACCCAACACGTAATGCCTTGAAATTTGCTTGTGGTTTGTAGTGATAATGTCTAATGTTATATATTTGGATTATGTTTGCTTGTGGTTTGTAGTGATAATGTCATATTTTATAGAACCCAATACAAAATGCCTTGAAATTTACCACAACATAACAACACTATAAAAATTGTTGTCGTTATTGCATGATGATTTATCTTGCAACCATAACCCTTCTAAAATTTTGTGGGATTGGCTTGCTTCAACATATTTACTTGACTATTTGATAATTAATTGGGTAGTGATGATTAGTTTATTTGTTATAATCCAAAGTTGTCTACAAATTGATTGGTTGGTTTCTTTCTTTTTAAAGAACCCAACACAAGCAAATAAACACAAAATGCCTTGAGGAGATGTTATATATAGAAAGTGAGTAGCATGATCAGAGAAGACACTTCATAAAGTGATCTATGTGATTGGAGGAGATGTTATATATTTCAATTTTCAAAGCTTATGGTTACAATTATGAATCTTTGTTTCAAAGCCTTTTATTCAGCTATATAAATTTGTTGTGGATTTTATGTCTTAACAGGTTGGCACTCAATTTGGATAGAGGGAGAAAACTTCACACTCGAAAGAATTCACAATATAAAGAAATCCATGCTTGAGATTTGAGAGGAAAATGATAACTTTGAAAACGTTGAGTGCTTAGGAAGAGTAGTTGCTATTGAAACTATTGTGAATGCATAAAATATCTCATTGTAGAGAATGTATCATTATCATTTAGGGTTTTAGTCTTTCTATTAGAGGACCATCTTCCTCATTTCCATGATCTTGAATTGTATAAAATCTTTGGGGATGACAACCCTTCCATGTAGCATAGATTTTTACATCTAATCTTATGTAAAGTTGATGTTATCAATAGATAAACTTTTCATGTATGAAATTTTATCTTCTTCAAGAATAGATCAAATGCATTTTTTCCAATCTACTTTATGTTCTATATCAACATATAAAACAATATGAAACCATGGGTGAAAAAATAGTCTCAATGTCATGCACTAGTATCCAAACTATTACGAAGAAATTGAAATTCTAAAATGTTGGATTCACAAGATAGTGGTAATTTTTAATTTTATGCATCATCTTCAAAATATACAAATATGCACTTTAAACATACCTAGTGGTTATAAATCACCTAAAGTATTAATAAGATGTGTATATATTAACACAAAGTCTATGTAACAGGTAGACAATAACATTTGTATTATTGACGAAAGATGTGCCACGAATTTTTTGGGTTCATCTACCAAATTAATGTCCTCATCATATGAACAAGGGGTACATCATTAGAATATAGTGACGACACATTGTCCCTTGTTAGTTCTTCCTAATGTTGGAAAACACATTGTCCCTTGTTAGTTATTTCTAGACATCTTACATTCTAATGATGTCTTTTGTCCACTTTTCTTACACAAGGGACATTGTGTTTTCCAACACTGTAAACAATGTGACCATTTTTTTGTTCCAATCATATCAAGAAAGTGAAATGTCATTTTCACTATAACCAAAGAGTTGTTCTAAAATTTGAAGGTGAACACAGTGTGTTTTCCAATCAGGGGACAATGTGTTTTCCAAAAGGGGACAGTGTGTTTTCCAATAGGGGACAGTGTGTTTTCCAATAGGGGACAGTGTGTTTTCCAATAGGGGAAATAACTAACAGGGGGCAATGTGTTTTCCAACATTATTTACAGTGTTGGAAAACACATTGTCCCTTGTGGAAATAATTGACAAGGGATAGTGTGTTTTCCCACATTGCAAATAATGTTGGAAAATACACTATCCCCTATTAGTTATTTCCCCGTAGGAAAACACACTGTCTCCTATTGGAAAACACATCGTCTCCTATTGGAAAACACATTGTCTCCTATTGGAAAACACACTGTCCTTTTAGGAAAACACATTGTCCCCTATTGGAAAACACACTGTTTGAATTCATACCATCTCTTTTGGTGCTAAAATATATTTACTACCATTGTTTGAATTTATAACACTTATTTTTAGTTTTGTATATATTTCTAAAGAGACTTCTTTGTACTAGTTCTTTATTGATACCATCACTGTTTAAAAAAACTCTAGTTGCTCTATCACTTTCTTCTTTAATAATTCATAGCTTTTATAAGGCATTTGAATATTTCAAACTCTCATCCACATGCCTTATAAACACATTTGAGGGAAATTTTGAATGATTAATTATGATGATTGCATCAATTACATGGTAAAAGTGAGCCTTCAATTGTTCAATTAATCAATTATAGTGTAAATATGGATAACATTGATCATTTATAGTTTAGATAGATGAATATTAGATAGATGGAGGATGATATGGTAGATGTGGTGAAACAAACTTCATCATAGAATTAAGGTTGATTCATCATTAGTGCCTCCTTCTCCTATATTATTTAAGATGCCTTCTCCTATATAATTTAATTATTTCAACGTATGGTGCTCATTCTACTCAACTCTATTTTGAAATAGAGAAAGATCTTACGAATGCAACTCTACTAAGTGAGATTTCAAATGTGAAAACTTCTTTTGCAATGGCAACAATGTTGCAATTCCTACTTCAATTCCCTCCCACCCTACCACTCCCTATCTCCCTCCTTGCCTCTTTCTCTCACTCTATCCCTCCCACCCTACAACTCCCTATATCACTCCTTCCCTCTTTCTCTCCCTCCCTTTATCCCTCCCACCCTACCACTTCCTATCTCCTTGCATCCCCCTCTCTCTCCCTTAGATTAATAAATTTATATTAGTCTAAAATTAACCTAATGAATTAATGCAATGATGATATATGTTAGGTTTAGGGTTTAGGGTTTAAGGTTTAACCTAATGAAGAGATAAATAGAGGAAGGAGAGAGATATGTAGTGTTAAGGTGGGAGGGATATAGGTATACATATAGAGAGGGGATGGGAGAGGTATGCATAGAGAGAGGGAGGGAGAGGGAGGGAGGGAGGGAGGGAGGGAGGGAGGGATAATGTGAGGGGTAGGTGGAGAGAGGTTGAATGTGTGTGAGGGAGAGATGGAGAGAGAGAGAGGTGAGATAGAGAATGTAGAATCGAGGTGCCTAATATCAGTCTTCAACTTCTGAACTACCTCAATTTCTTGCAAACACTTTTTTTCTAATGTCTACATGCAACCTTCTTCATAAGCAACACCTTGGACATTGGTGTCTTTATTTGTCAACTTCATGTCTTTTAGATTGCAACTCTCTCAACAACATGAACCTCCTTTTCTTTTGATGATAAAATATTATTCTTATCTTTTACTTCCTTTTCTAAGTGGTTAATTTTAGTCTTCTATTGTTTTTGTATAGTTTCAACACTTCCAACTATTTCTTTTTCTGTGCTTAGATCTAATTTTTCATTTTCCTTATCATTTATTTCCAATCGTATTTGTTCCATGAAATTATTATATTCAAGAATCTTTGACTTCATTTCTTCAACTTCACTTATAACATCATCTCTTACATTCTTTACTTGCACAAATTCATATGCAATACAAAGCCTCTTGACTTTATCCACTTATACATTGCCATTCACCCATTGCACATACTGCACGTGCACCTTCCTCAACTTCTCAAGAGTGGGAAGAATCTCTTCAGTCAATACACTATCTATCTCATTCACTTTGGTCTACTTCTTCAGATTCCTTTTCCATTTCAACTTCTCAAGAGAAGGAAGAATCTCTTAAGTCAATACATTATGTGTTATCATTCTTCCAAACCATTTGTCACCATCCCCCTCCATTACACCAGCTCAAAGAGGGAAGGTAAGAGATAGGAATTGGTAGGGTGGGAGGGATAGAAGGACCCAAAATGGACTTAGTGTGAGGGGGAGATGTGATGGTTTATTGTGGGAAATAGGTACCCAAAATGGACTTATAGGATGGAGGGATAGGGATAATGTTTTTGGGTCAATACACTATCTATCTCTATCTCCACTCACCCTCTCCCTCTCTACCTACCTTTCCCTTAATCCATCCGATCCCACCTCTCTACTTCTCTCTACCTACCTCTCCATGTCTCCCTTATTTCCTCTCTCTCCCTTTATCCCTCCCATGCTACCTCGCTAGACCTCTCCCTCCCCCCATTCCTCTATAATTTTCTCTATCGCTCCTCTCTCACCATCCCTCCTAACCTTCCTTAATAGTACACACTTCACATTGTACATGTTGCTTCATATAAGAAATTTGTCGATGTCAATAACCAACATTTTCTCATTATGCAAAAGAAGACCAAAGTGTGTGTTGCTTAATATAAGAAATTGCTTCATATAATTAGTAAGGATTTCATAGGGTATCCTTCATAGTAGGTACTAGAATATGAAAGTAGAGAGAGTGAGGGGAGATAGGGAAAGGATAGAGGGAAGGGGAGAGATAAGTAGATAGAGAGGTGAAGTTGGGGAGGAGAGATAGGTAGAAAGAGAAGTGGGGTGGGATGTATTGAGGGGAAGGTAGGTAGAGAGGGAGAGGGTGAGTGGAGATAGAGAGAGGAAGGGAGGTAGGTAGAGCTTGATGTTTTTCTTATTTGAGTGCTTATACATTTAAAATCATGCAAATCATGGACACATCAAGAGATTTCAATGGTATTGGGTGAAATTTTTATTTAGTTTTGAATATCATTTTTGTCTAACCTATATGGTTTATTAATATGGCTAGTAATTAAATTAATTTGAGTTTATTAATATGTCTAGTAATTAAATTAATTTGAATATCATTTTTGTTCAATAATCTTTGAGTTCATTTTTGTTCAACCTTACCTCTCTTTACCTACCTCTCCATGTCTCTCCCCCCCCCTCTCCCCCTATCCCTCTATACCTCTCTCCACCTATGGGAAGAGGAAGGTTAGGAGGGATGGTGAGAGAGGAGCGATAGAAAGAAGTATAGAGGAATGTATTTATTCCATGGAATTCTTAAGTTCAAAATGGATTTTTAGTTAATACATTTTTTTTACCAATGTTGTCCATATTTGCATTATAAATGATTAATTGAATAAATTGAATAATGAATTGATGAAACTATAAATTATTAATGTTATCCATATTTACACTATAATTGATTAATTAAACAATTGAAGAAGGCTCTTTTTTACCATGTAATTGATGCAATCATCATAATTAATCATTCATAATTTTCCTCAAATGTGTTTATAAGGCATGTGGATGAGAGTTTGAAATATTAAAATTCCATATAGAAGCTATGAATTATTAAAGAAGAAACTGATAGAGCAACTACAGTTTTTTAAAACAATGATGGTATTGATAAAGATCTAGTACAAAGGAGAAGTCCTCTAGAAATATATACAAGAATAAATATGTTCTATAAATTCATCATAAACAATGGTAGAAAAGAGAAGTAGATAAAGATTGGGAAATTAGAGAGGGAAGGGGAGACATAATTAGATAGAGGGGGGAAGTTGGGAAGGAGGGAGATGTAGGTACAAAGAGAGGTGGGATGGGACGGATTAAGGGAAAGTTAGGTAGAGAGGGAGAGGGTGAGTGAAGATATAGATAGGGAGGGAGGGAGAGAGAGGGAAAGAGGGAGGTGTAGGAAGAGAGGTAAGGGTGTGTGTGAGGGAGAGAGGGAAGGAGGGAGATAAGGGTGGTAGGGTGGGAGGGATAGAAGGTCGACCCAAAATAGACTTAGTAGGAGGGGGAGATTTGATGGTGGATTATGGGACATAGGCACCCAAATTTGATTTATAGCTTCAAGGAGGGATAGGGATAATGTTTTTGGATAGGGAAATCATTAGAATGTAAGATGTCTAGAAATAACTAACAAGGGAAATAACTAACAGGGGACAATGTGTTTTCCAACAGGGGAAATAACTAACAGGGGACAGTGTGTTTTCCAACAAGGGACAATGTGTTTTCCAACATTGGAAAAAACTAATAGGGGACAGTGTGTTTTCCAACAGTGGAAATAACTAACAAGGGACAGTGTGTTTTCCAAAAAGGGACAATGTGTTTTCTAACATTGGAAAAAACTAACAGGGGAAAGTGTGTTTTTCCAATAGGGGACAGTGTGTTTTCCAACAAGGAACAAAAAAATGCTCACATTATTTGCAGTATTGGAAAACACATTGTCCCTTGTCAATTATTTCCTACATAGGGGACAGTGTGTTTCCCAACACTATAAATTCATAAGGAAATAATTGACAAGGGACAGTGTGTTTTCCAACACCATAAATAATGTGAGCATTTTTTTGTTCCCTGTTGGAAAACACACTGTCCTTTATTGGAAAACACATTGTCCCTTGGTGGAAAACACATTTTCCCTTGTTAGTTATTTCCAATGTTCTAAAATTTGAAGGTGAACTTCATTACGTAACTGACAAGGGACGGTATGTTTTCCAACACTACAAATTCATAAGGAAATAACTGACAAGGGATAGTGTATTTTCTAATACTGCAAATAATGTGAGCATTTTTTTGTTCCAATCAAATGAAGAAAGTGAAATGTCCTTTTTATTGTACCAAAGAGTTGTTCTAAAATTTGAAGGTGGACTTGATTACATTTTTGGTGTGTACAAAACAAACAAAAATCATAAGGAAATAATTTACAAGGGATAGTGTGTTTTCCAACATTGCAAATAATGTGAGCATTTTTTTGTTCCAATCAGACGAAGAAAGGGAAATGTCATTTTTACTGCACCAAATTTTAAGTCCCTTATAATTTTTTGAAATAGTTTTCAATATCTTTGAAAGAATTATATCTTCCTCTTCTTGTTCATCCACAACTTGTTCGATAAAGAGTGCATTCTCTAGATTGCTTATTTTTCTTTAAATTTCTTAATCATAACTTTAATCACAAACACAACCAATGTATAAATTATAATCTTTTGAGTTGATAAGTAATACAATGCTCTTCACAATGTGCTACACACAACTTGTCTCCACTTATCCCTCCCTCTCTCCCTAACTCTCTCTATACCTATCTCTTTTAAATGTGGTGATGATGTTGAATAATGGAATAAAAGAAAAGTTTCACTTGTATGATGATGTCTAGAGATAAGGTGGATGGTCCTCATATCCTACCTATCTACATGTGCTCTTTACCTCTCTCTCTATCTCTCCCTCACACACACAACCTCTCTCCACCTACCCTTCCCTCTCTCCCCAACTCTCTTTATACCTACCTCACCTACCTTACCTCTCTCTACTTACACCTCCCTCCATTCCCCTTTCCCTCCCTCCCTCTCTCTATCTCCACTCACCCTCTCCCTATCTACCTACCCTTACCTCAATACATCCCTCTCCACTCTCTTTCTCTCTATCTGACCTCTCTCCCTCCCTCTCTCCTTCACACACATTCAACCTCTCTCCACCTACCCCTCACATTATCCCTCCCTCCCCCCTCCTTCCCTCTCAATATGATTGTTGTACACAATATTATGTATGAGATTGGCTTGGTGTCCCAAATCACAAATGAGTGTGTTTATTAACTAATACCAAAACTAACCATAGCTCATAGTAATGATGAATCTATTTTGTGTAATGATCCTCTCCAGGCTATAAAAAAATTGGCTAGAAAGCTACATAAAAGTATTCAAGACATTGAAATCTCTATCCAAGAAAGGGATGTTTTCCAACATTGGGAATAACTAATAGGGGATAGTGTGTTTTCCAATAGGGACAGTGTGTTTTCCAACAAGGGACGGTGTGTTTTCCAACAGGGGATATTGTGTTTTCCATAAGGGAAATAACTAACAAGGGACAATGTGTTTTCCAACATTATTTGCAGTGTTGGAAAACACAATAGCCCTTGTGGAAATAATTGACAAGGGATAGTGTGTTTTCCAACATTGTAAATAATGTTGGAAAACACACTATCCCCTGTTAGTTATTTCCTTGTTGGAAAACACACCGTATCCTATTGGAAAATACATTGTCCCCTTTTGGAAAACACATTGTCCCCTGTTGGAAAACACATTGTTTGAATTTATACCATCTCTTTTGGTGTTAAAATATATTTACTACCATTGTTTGAATTTATAACACTTATATTTAGTCTTGTATATATTTCTAAACAAACTTCTCCTTTGTACTAATTCTTTATTGATACCATCATTGTTTAAAAAAACTCTAGTTGCTCTATCACTTTCTTCTTTAATAATTCATAGCTTTTATAAGGCATTTAAATATTTCAAACTCTCATCCACATGCCTTATAAACACATTTGAGGGAAATTTTGAATGATTAATTATGATGATTGCATCAATTACATGGTAAAAGTGAGCCTTCAATTGTTCAATTAATCAATTATATTGTAAATATGGATAACATTAATCATTTATATTTTCATGCAATGGATTAATGTAATGATGATAAATGTTAGGTTTAGGTATTATGGTTTAAGGTTTAACCTAGTAGATTAATGCAACGATGATGATGGATTAACCCAAAGAGAGACATAAATATGGTGTTGAAAGACCTTATAATGAAGAAATTGAAGAAAGAGGAAGTAGTAGTTCATGATGAAATAAACTTGAATATTACATGTTGCCTCTAGTTCTACATTTCCATTTTCACATTGCACATAGTGCACATGCTCCTTCCTCAACTTCTCAAGAGAAAGAAGAATCTCTTGAGTCAATACATAATGTATTATCATTCTTCCAAATAGTTTTTCACCATCCCCCTCCATCATACCGGCCCAAAAAAATTATCCCTATCCCTCCCCCATGCTATAAATCCAATTTTGGTGCCTATGTGCCACAATCCACCATTACATCTCCTCCTCCTAGTAATTATATTTTGGGTCTTTCTATCCCTCCCACCCTACCACTCCCTATCTCCCTCCTTCCCTCTCTCCCTCACACGCACCCTTACCTCTCTCACACACACAACCTCTCTCCACCTACCCCTCATTCCCCCCCTCCCTAAATCTCTCTATACCTATCCCTCCCACTCTCCCACTCCTTATCTCCCTCCTTCCCTCTAGCCCTCCCAACCTACCGCTCTCTATACCTCTCTCTATCTCCATCCTTCCTTATTTATCTCCATCCCTCTATCCCTCCCACCCTACCACTCCCTATATCCCTCCCTAAAGATGCATGTATAATGAAATGACTATGATGGATGAAAGATTCATATGTTAATAAATTTATATTAGCCTAAAATGAACCTAATGTATTAATGCAATGATGATAGATGTTAGGTTTAGGGATGATGGATTAATCCAAAGAGATACATAAAGATAGAGAGTGGGAGAGGTTGAGTGGAGATAGAGAGAGGAAGGGAGGTAGGTAGAGCTTGATGTTTTTCTTATTTGAGTGCTTATACATTTAAAATCATGCAAATCATGGACACATCAAGGTATTTCAACGGTATTGGGTGAAATTTTTATTTAGTTTTTAATATCATTTTTGTTTAACCTAGATGGTTTATTAATATGGCTAGTAATTAAATTAATTTGAGTTTATTAATATGGCTAGTAATTAAATTAATTTGAATATCATTTTTGTTCAATAATCTTTGAGTTCATTTTTTCAACTCCACTTATAGAATCATAATCTTTGAGTTCTTTTCTTGCATAATTTCATATGTAGTAAAAAACCTCTTGAATTTATCCACTTTTGTATTTCCATTTTCCCATTGCACATACTGCACTTTTATCCACTTTTGTGTGTGTTTGTGAGGGAGAGAGAGGGGGAAGGAGGGAGATATGAAGTGGTAGGTGGGAGGGATAGAGGGAGGGAGAGAAAGAAGGAAGGAGGGAGATAGGAAGTTGTAGGGTGGGAGGGATAGAAGAACCCAAAATGGACTTAGTAGGAGGGGGAGATGTGATGGTGGATTGTGGGAAATAGGAACCAAAATATGTATAACATTAATCAATTGAGACTTCTTCAATTTTTTAATTAATCAATTATAGTGTAAATATGGACAACATTAATCATTTATAGTTTCATCAGTTTCATGTAGTAGTTAGTTCTATCAATCCAATAACTTACTTTATTTGAGTGTTTTTTTGTACTGCATTCATCTTCACAATAATCTCCTTATGTACCTTCTCTTTCACTATGTGGTAAATTTAATTAAGTTTGGAATTCCTATCTCACTCTCACATCTATTATCATGAAGGATTTTTTAAATAACACGCACTAGAACCTTGTACCTAGCCTTTATGTTTTAGGGAGGTGAGAATTTCATGAAAGCATTGGTTGCATCGATGAGATATGAGAGATGATGTTATAAGTGTATTTGTATAAATGAATTCAAACATAGAGGTAGGAATAGAAAGATCCAAGGAGTTCCATGTTGAATATAAAGTATAATTTCAAGTATTGAGGGAGGTCAAGTATAAAGGCATACTAATATGAGAATAAATTCATAAGTTTGTATAAAGAGAATACTTACACTACATGATAAGATCTAAATCAAAAAGTTAGATGTAGATATGTACCCCAAATATACAGTTTGTGATATGGAAGGGTAGGAGGTGAAGATGTGGTAAGGTAACCTAGGATGGGATGGATTGACACAATCAAGAAATGATTGGTTTATGGGGCTTGATAGATATATGATGGGGTTCACAACATATATTTCTATACACTATCTATCTCATAATTCTTTTATCAAGTTCTTTACAAGACTTGTCTACCTTTTCAAATAAGACGTTCAGGTCTCTAGCCAACTGATTCTCATTTTTGCACTTAGATTTAATTTTTCCTTTTCCTTGTCATCTATTTCCAGTTGTATTTGTTCCATGAAATTATTAAGTTCAAGAATATTTGATTTCATTTGTTCAACTCCACTTATAGCACCATCTCTCACTTTCTTTGCTTGCAAAAATTCATATGCAATACAAAACCTCTCAATAATAGATGTAAATTTTTAAGGTGTCTTTCATTAAATTTTTACTCTCTAAATAACAAAAGGTTTTCATTAAAATCATACTGTCTATGCATATAGGGAAATTAGATAGGGAATAGGAGATAGAAGTAGATAGAGGGGGGAAGTTGGGAAGGAAGGAGAAGTAGGTAGAAAGAGAGGTGGGTGGGATGGATTGAGGGAAAGGTAGGTCAAGAGGGAGAGGGTGAGTGCAGATAGAGAGAGGGAAGGAGGGAGAGAGAGAGGGAAAGAGGGAGGGAGAGAGGTGTAGGTACATAGAGGTAAGGTGAAAGGAATAAATAAAAATGTAGGTAAATCTAGATACATAGGTAGGGTGGGAGAGGTATAAAGAGAGAGATCTTGTGAGAGAGGGAGAGGGGGGAGGGAGAGGTAGATACATACTTTTCAAATCTATCTCTCCCTCCCTCTATAATGATCTAGTGATAACTACTTTTCAAATCTATCTCTCCCTCCCTCGCTCACTGACTAGTACCTTATGTTATTTCTACAATTGTGAAATTTTATATGGACTTGGATATTCTAACCTTTTCAATTTTAACTTATCAACCATCTCTTTTGGTGCTAAAATATATTTACTACAATTTTTTGAATTTATAACACTTATATTTAGTCTTGTATATATTTCTAAAGAGACTTCTCCTTTGTACTAGTTCTTTATCAATACCATCACTATTTAAAAAAACTCTAGTTGCTCTATCACTTTCTTCTTTAATAATTCATATCTTTTATAAGGCATTTGAATATTTCAAACTCTTATCCACATGCCTTATAAACATATTTGAGGAAAATTTTTGAATGATTAATTATTATGATTTCATCAATTACATGGTAAAAGTGAGCCTTCAATTGTTCAATTAATCAATTATAGTGTAAATATGGATAACATTAATCATTTATAGTTTCATGCAATGGAATAGTTGCATATGAATTTGTGCAAGCAAAGAAAGTGAGAGATGATGCTATAAGTGGAGTTGAACAAATGAACTCAAAGATTCTTGAGCTTAAGAATTCCATGGAACAAATACAATTGGAAATAGATGAAAAGGAAAAGGAAAAATCAAATCTAAGTGGAAAAAAAGAGAATCAGTTGGGTGGAGACATGAAAGTCTTATCTAAAAAGGTAGACAAGTCTTGTAAAGAGCTTGTTAAAAGAAACATCTACATTCTCTAATCGTAAAGACACTCTCAAAGCTGAGAAAAAGTTGGATACAAATCTACATAAAAGTATTCAAGACATTGAAAACTCTATCCAAGAAAGGGATGTTTCTATCCTAAGGATTTATGAGGGAGTACATGATCTAAATATTCAAGTAAAATATATGAAAAAAAAGTTAGAAGATCATGACAATGAATAGTAGGGGGTGTTAACAAGTAAGAGCAATGGAGATGAGAAAAAATTTGTCTTGCATATTTTCCTCACTCTCTCTACCTACCTCTCCCTCTATTCCTTCAACCTTACCTCTCTCTACCTACTTCTCCATGTCTCCCTTATTTACTCTCTTTACCTTTATCTAAGTTTTCCTTTTCCTTATCATATAAAACCAAAATTTTCACCACTCCCTATCTCCCTCCTTCCCTCCTCTCCCTTCATCTATCCATCCACCCTACCACTCCCTATCTCCTTCCTTTCCTCTTTATCTCCCTCCCTCTCTCGCTCACACATACACACACCTCTCTCCACCTACCCCTCCTTAACTATCTCTATTCCTATCCCTCCCAACCTACCACTCCCTATATACCTCCTTCTCTCCCTCCCTCTATCCCTCCCACCCTACCACTCCCTATCTCCCTACTTCCATATTTCTCTCCCTCCCTCTATCCCTCCCACCCTACCACTTCCTATCTCCCTCCTTCCCCCTCTCTCTCCCTCCCTCTCTCCCTCACACACACATACAACCTATCTCTACCTACCTCTCCATTCATCCCTCCATAACTCTCTTTGTACATATCCCTCTCACCCTACCACTCCCTATCTCCCTCCTTCCCTCTTTCTCTCCCTCCTTCTATCCCTCCCACCCTACCACTCCCTATATCTCCATTCTTCCTTATTTATCTCCCTCCCTCTAACCCTCCCACCCTACCACTTTCTATCTCCCTCCTTCCTCCTCTCTCTCTCCTCACACACACACACACAACCTCTCCCCACCTACCATCCCTCTCTCTCTCTCTCTCTATACCTATCCCTCCCACCCTACCACTCCCTAGATCCCTCCTTCCCTCCATAGATTTAGGGCATTGTTGTAGGCTCAACTTAGTGGATATTGGTAAAGAAATACTTATAGGATTATCATTGTGTATGTCGAACTACTATAGAATAGTCTCAAGATACTTCCTCTAGTTTAACCATAGCTTCTTTATGTCCATCATAGTGTAAGTATTCTCTTTATACAAATGTATGAATTTATTCTCATACTACCATGGTCAAGATTCCCAAAAATAAATGACATATATCCTTTAACATGATGCAATAATTCCTCATGATATGTACATATCTTAAATTTTAACAAACATTTGTCACTTACTAGTACCTTATGGTATTTCTACAATTGTGCTAGTTTTTATATTGATTTGGATACTCTAAAGATAATTATATTTAGTCTTGTATATATTTCTAAGATAGGAAGGAGAGGGGGAATGAGGGAGATAGGAAGTGGTAGGGTGGGAGGGATAGAGGGAGGGAGAGAAAGAGGGAAGGATGGAGATAGGGAGATAGGGAGTGGTAGGGTGGGAGGGATAAGTAAAAAGAGAGATAGGGAGGGATGGAGGGAGGGGTAGGTGGAGAGAGGTTGTGTGTGTGAGAGGGATAAAGGGAGGGAGAGATAGAGGGGTAGAGGGAGACAAGGAGTGGTAGGTTGGGAGAAACAGAGGGAGGGAGAGAAAGAGGGAAGGAGGAAAAGAGAGAGATAAGGTAGGAGAGGTAGGTATAGAGAGTTAAGAAGAGAGGGAGGGATAGGTGGAGAGAGGTTGTGTGTGTGAGGGAGAGAGAGAAGGAGGGAGAGAGAGAGGGAAGGAGGGAGATAGGGAGTGGTTGGGTGGGAGGGATAGAAGGACCCAAAATGGACTTAGTAGGAGGGGGAGATGTGATGATGGATTGTGTGAAATAGGTACCCAAAATGGATTTATAGGATAGATGAGGGATACACAGAATGTTTTTGGGTTGGTATGATGGAGGGGGATGGTGAGAATGGTTTAGAAGAATGATAATAAATAATTTATTTACTTAAGAGATTAGTTCTATACCCCCAATAGCTTACTTTATTTGATTTTATTCTGTTTGTATTACATTCATCTTCACCATGAGCTCCTTATGTACCTTCTCTTGCACTATACAGTAAAATAGATTGTGGGACATACCGAAAAACACTTGAAAAGAAGTAGAAAAAAGTGAATGAGATAGATAATGTATTGACTGAAGAGATTCTTCATGCTCTTGAGAATTTGAGAGAGATAAATAATTGCATGTTGGAAAACACGGTGGGTTGTGAGTGATTGTATTCTTCTTGTTCTAAGCTCAAGCGTGGAGATCTTGGGGAGGATTTCTAGGTGGGGGATACATAAAACTAATTAAATCGACTTGAGGGGTGACTATAAAATTGGGTTATTATGTGTAGATGGTTTTGTACAATAATATGTGGGTTGCAGGTTTCATAACACCTAGTGTTTTCCAACTTAAATTTATTTTAATGAAAACATTTTCTTATTTAGAGAGTAAAAATGTAATGAAAGGAACTTTCAAAAATTATCACAATTATTACTTAGAGAAAAAACTGTGTTTCAATTTCCTCATATGATGGAAAAAGAAATGCACAAAATAATCATAGGTTGGAAAACACAGTGGATTGTCAGTGATTGTATTTTGCTTGTTCTAACTTGGTCTAGTGGTGGGTGGTTGAGTTGTTGGCTAGAGGTGATTCACTAGTGGGGAAAAGGTTGTTGGAAAACTAAATGGCTAAGCTACTAGCATATAGCACAATAGTTAGCCACTAACATCTAGAAGTTAGCTAATTGTGACATGCAAAAATCCATAGAAAACTTATTTTTTATTGAATAAGAAATATGGCCAAGGTAAAAAAGGAAATTCATAAATAAAAATAGGTAAAAATTAAAATAGATCTCAATAGGATGAGCACCATACATTGAAAGAATCAAATTCTATAGGAGAAGGCATCTTAAACAATATAGGAGGAGGCACTAATGATGAATCAACCTTACTTCTATATCTCTCTATACAACCTTAATTCTATGATGAAGGTTGTTTCACAAAATCTACCATATCATCCTCCATCTATCTAATATTCATATATATTTTTATTTCATTATGAACTACTACTTCCTCTTTCTTTAATTTCCTCATTATAAGGTCTTTCAACACCATCTTTATGTCTCTCTTTGGGTTAATCCATCATCATTTTTGCATTAATCCCTTAGGTTAAACCTTAAACCATAAACCCTAAACCTAACCTATATCATCATTGCATAATCTATTGCATGAAACAATAAATGATTAATGTTATCCATATATACACTATAATTGATTAATTGAACAATTGAAGGCTCACTTTTACCATGTAATTGATGCAATCACCATAATTAATCATTCAAAATTTTCCTCAAATGTGTTTATAAGGCATGTGGATGAAAGTTTGAAATATTCAAATGCCTTGTAAAAGCTATTATGAATTATTAAAGAAGAAAGTGATAGAGCAACTATATTTTTTTTAAACAATGATGGTATCGATAAAGAACTAGTACAAAGGAGAAGTCTCTTTAGAAATATATACAAGACTAAATATAAGTGTTATAAATTCAAACAATGGTAGTAAATATATTTTAGCACCAAAAGAGATGGTTGATAAGTTAAAATTGAAAAGGTTAGAATATCCAAGTCCATATAAAATTTCAAAATTGTAAAAATAACATAAAGTACTAGTCAGTGAGTGAGGGAGGGAGAGATAGATTTGAAAAGTAGTTATCTACCTCTCCCTCCCCCCTCTCTCTCTCTCACAAGATCTCTCTCTTTATACCTCTCCCACCCTACCTTTGTATCTATATTTACCTACATCTCTCGTTATTCCTTGCACCTTACCTCTTTGTACCTAGACCTCTCTCCCTCCCTCTTTCCCTCTCTCTCCCTCCCTCCCTCTCTCTATCTGCACTCACCCTCTCCCTCTTGACCTACCTTTCCGTCAATCCATCTCACCCACCTCTATTTCTACCCACTTCTTCGTCCTTCTCAACTCCCCCCCTCTATCTACTTCTATCTCCTCTTCCCTCTCTACTTTCCCTATCTCCCATCACTCTCTACCTACCTATCCCTCTATTCCTTCAACCTTACCTCTCTTTACCTACCTCTCCATGTCTCTCCCTCCCCCTATCCCTCTATCCATCTATACCTATATTCCTAAGAGGATGGATTAAAGGGATATACAAGATCCTTGACTTAAATTATGTGGCATGTGAGAAAAATAGTTGTATAAATAGGGGATGGCTTAAAAGAGCACATAATTTCAGATAAGGGGTATAGAATATTTGGATTTTAAACTAAATAAGGGTCTTTGTATGGATTAAAGTAGTCACCATGTATGTTGTGTCAATTTGGTTATTTTTATGTATCCCTAAACTATAACCCCCCCATACTCTCTATTTTTTTACTTTGAACATGTAAAATGAAATAATGGAAACCGACATTGTGTTTTCCAACAATGCAATTATTTTGTTCAAGTACTATAATATATGAAATGAAAAAGGAATCTACTTTAAAAATAATTCAAAATATGTAGACCAAAGTGAATGAGATAGATAATGTATTGGTTTCAAGTTTCATAAATCAATTATTCTTGACTTCCCTCAATACTTGAATTTATACTTGATATTCAACATAGAACTCAAGCCATATTTCCCCCCTTTATCATATTTCACAACTATCCAACATCCTAAAAAAAATAAACCTAAAACATTCAAAAAAAATCAAGGGACATAATTGACACCATTACCACTAATATTGACCATAATTCCCATAGACTTGTTTAGGAAATCAAGATTGGACAATATACAAATCATAAAATATACACATACTTTCCTTAAATTACTATTGATGAAATGCATATTATTCTAATTAAGAGGGACCAAATAATTTCAATATCTAGCCTCATACACCCTCTTTAGAAATTATTATTATTCTTGATTACCATTAAGGTATGGTAGTGAAATTATTATTCTATTTTATTTTATCATGTATTAAGGTCTCAACAATCATCCTCATAAGTTCTTTAAAGTCTAAATAAGAAATGGATTCACCCTAAATCCTATGCAATGGAAAAAAGTATTCTTATCCTTGTTGATGTGTGAGTAAATCTATTTGATATATTACTACCTTTATCTCACTTTGAGTAATGGTGTAGAGGAGAGGGCATGTGATTTTGAGAGCCAATAGGATTGTTGCACACAATATTATGTGTGAGTGGCTTGGTGTCCCAAATCACAAATGAGTGTGTGTTTATTAACTAATACCAAAACTAACAATATCTCATAGTAATGAAACATCTATTTGGTATAATGATCCTCTCTAGGCTATTATGTAATTGTATAGTCAATATGATAGGTAGGGGAAAGAAAGTTTGTATGTTAGCTTGTTGTTGATGGTATCCTTGCATCCACTAGTATCATATCAAAATCATTAAAATGCATCCATTAGTATCTTGAGAAGTTGAAATGGAAAAGGAATCTAAAGAAGTCTACAGACCAAAGTGAATGAGATAGATAGTGTATTGATTGAAGAGATTCTTCCCACTCTTGAGAAGTTGAGGAAGGTGCATGTGCAGTATGTGCAATGGGAAAATGACAATGTAGAAGTGGATAAAGTCAAGAGGTTAGACATGAAAGACTTATCTAAAAGGGTAGACAATTCTTGTAAATAACTTGTTAAAAGAAACATCTACATTCTCTAATCGTAAAGACACTCTCAAAGCGAAGAAAAAAGTGGCTAGAAAGCTACATAAAAGTATTCAAGACATTGAAAGCTCTATCCAAGAAAGGGACGTTTTCCAACATTGGAAATAACTAGCAGGGGATAGTGTGTTTTCCAACAAGGGACAGTGTGTTTTCCAATAGGGGATAGTGTGTTTTCCAACATTGGAAATAACTAACAGGGGATAGTGTGTTTTCCAACATTGGAATAACTAAAAGGTGACCACCCATAATAATCAATTGATCAAAGGATGAATTGAATCTAAGTAGGAAAAGGCAAGATGGTTTCATATCATACATATGATCGACTTGTAATATCACTAAAGCAAGAAAATATAATGGATTCATTACAATGGACTAAAACCAAACCAACTAGCTTTGCATACACTTAACTGAGTTGAAATCCATACAATGTTCATATAAAGCTATTAACCCTAAAAATGGTTTCCAAACATCCAAAATGTCACCCATTCTCCCATACAAATAGAAGATTCTCAAACATTGAAACATGTTTTGGTATCAAAATGGAAGCTCACAAATTAAGATTTGTGACAAAATGCATTCCCACTACTTTCTCTTCTTACTCATTTATCAATACAAGAGAAGGAGCAAGTTTGTTTTAACCCAACATCATTTTCCACTACAAAAGTAAGGGTTTAAAAAAAATATAACTCAAATGTGATCATCATTATATAATAAGGTTTCAAAACTAAGATGTTGTGATGCAAGATCTTAATAGTTTACTCGAACTAATATTTGCAGAGATACCTCTTAGCTTTGTATACTAGTTCTTCCCATTTGGCAACCATTATATCCTAACTATATACAAATTCACCTCAAGTAAGCATACACAGAACAAGTGAATTGTTTAACAAATTGCTTCAAACGAGATGTAATCACATGGAGTATGGTGACTGCAGGGTATGTACATAATGGATTTGTTGAAAATGTTCAGAAACTTTCGAGCAAATGCAATTGGCTGTTGAGGCCAAATGCCTCAACCTTTACCAACGTCATCTTGCACAAAAGGGGAGGTGATTTTAAAGGTAGTGAAATAATTGCAGAAAATGCACCAAATTTTTTAATGAAAGGTCTTCAAAACTTCAAGCAAATGCAAATTGGCAGTTAAAAGCCAAAGTCTACAACCATTGTGAGCAATCAGTCTGATAAATATTATTGCAAAATTTGGAAGCATATGCGGGGGGTGGAGACGTCTACAAGGCATGTGAACTGTTTAAAGGAGGTGTCATTCCAATGGATGCCATGATTGCAATGGATACACACAAACTGGACTTGATGGAAAGACTTAAAATGTGAAATGTTGGATAAAATGTCAGAGAGATGTAATTTCATGCATCTGCCATAGTAGCTATTGGGACATAGGAGAGTGATTATCAACCAAGGGCGTCATTTACAGACTGTGGGAAGGCAACGAGTTGTTTGACCTAATGCATTGAATCAATCAGATTACCTGCCATGAAAACCCCATATCTGTCCGTCAAACTATCATGTCCGATCTGTGGTTAATTTTCTCTCCCGCATTTTTACTTTTTAAAAACTCCCACACTTTTTTATAACTTTTCCTCCGTCCGTTTACCTCCACAATTAGCATCACTTTCATTTTTCATATGTTGTTAGCTTCTCCCATCAGTCATTGCTGTCTATTTTGTCATTTCTTATTTTGGTGGGCCCCTCAAACGATGGTATGCTACATGTATGTTTGCATGCATGTTATGTGTTTTTGTATGTACATAGGTGAACTTTGTCTAGTAGTTAGCCGGCTCCAATAAATATTAATGGAATACGTTATTATCCATGAATACGTATGAATTGAGGTATCCACAAATTCAAATATGTTTATAAATAGACACACTTAATATCAATAAGTACAACACTTTGTATATGAATCAAAACATGCTCACTATCCACAATGGAATACTCCACCTGTGAATTGAGGCATGCACCACTTTCATGACTCTCCACCTATGATTAAAGACATACTCTACATCCAAAACAAGAAATATAAGACACATATCTTCAAATCTCCAACTCTAAAGGGGAAACAATATAAAGATCTAGTGGCTCTCTAATAATGTTCCCAATCTCTTACCAAAAATTTATTTCAAGATGAGAATGTAAGATGGTAAAAGTGAACAATATAAAGTTTAAAGGTGTTGATTTTAACCCAGAATGCACCTTTTACATTTAAACAATGTCAATTCATCTAGTATAAGGAAGAAAAAAGAAAAATAACCCTTTCTCATGTGTCAAACAGTTTTTTAAAATATTATTTTTAAAGATGTGATCATTTTACTTGTAATTGGATTTTATACATTTCTTTGTGACTCCTCACCAACTTTTACTCATCACAAAGTGCATATTCACTACCAATCTAAGTTATTTGACAACACTTACTTTTAATGATGGAACAAATAAATAAAATAGTTTTAAATGATATTTTCCAAGTTACGCTATTTAAAAACCCCAAATGATGCCAATACTTACCCCTTTAAAAATGTAGAATGATATTATTCTTATGAACCTCTTCACATATTGGTAACCAAAAATAATAGAAGACACAAAGATAGTAGAGAAAGAACATTTTAAAATTATTGAAAAATATTAATTTTTTAAATCATGAGAATGCTTAAGTTATGTCCTCCATTTTGGAAATACCTACTCTAATACCATGTTGGAATGGTAAAGCTTCACATCATGAATGAGATAAAAATATAAAATTAAAACTATATTATTTCTTTGTAATTTTATAAAGGTTGTAATGGATTTTTTAAAACATTTAACCATAATAAATTAACAATAACATTAAAGTTAAATATAACAATCTAACACTAGAAAAACTATAGTGGAGATGATTTGAAGAATATAAGTAACATGATTCACACTATTATTTATTAACTAAAATCAACAAAGATATAATATTTCTAAAAAATAAAATATATATGTGAATAGGAATGATGGAAAGATCAACCTATTATCACCTAAGTATGCACCCTTGCTAAGTTGCAAAAAACTTAGCTTACTAGTGAAACATGGGATCCTTTTTAGGTTTTTGGGTTACCTATGACGAAAAGGAACCTCCAGAGAGGGATGGTTCCCTTGATACTTCACCTAAAATAAACTAAACTATTTCTTTACTGAGAAAAAAGATAGAAGGATGATTTAAACTAAAATATAGTTCTATGTGAGGTGATGCACTGGGTCAAGAAAAATTCTTGGGCTTTAGACTATTGTTTTGACACTTAAAAGGCCAATAACCCAGCTATTTCTACACAACTCAACTTAAACATACTCATTTATTCATGTTTTATAGAGAGGTTGAGTGATTTTCCAATCATAGAAGGAAGAAAATAGAGTGTTCTTCACAAATAGAAGCTATTTTTCACCTAAACATAGACTATAACCTACAAAAAATATGCTTTTCCTGTTAGAAGGTGTCAAAATAAGACATAAATTTAAAGATTAATGAATGAAATCACAAAAATAAACATCAATTACTAGTTGTACACAATAGAAAAGAGGCCTTTGAAGGTATTAAACTGAAATCTTTATTGTTGAAAGGTGTATTTACAATAGTACATGCCTAAAAGAGATGAATTTTCCTTAAAAATCTAAAAAATTATACATTTATTCTTCAGTCTCAAAGACTGGTTTTTGAGTTACATTATAGTATTTTGTAGAGAAGAACTTACAAAAGTTACAACATTCAGTAGAAATTATAAGAACTAACTAAAAATAAAATAGGTCGTGCCTTTTTGCATTAAATCTTTCATAAACTTTAGTAATCTTCCACAATGGATAGATGACATATGTCATAGTTTGAACAAGTCAAAACTCTCCTTAAATTGACTGCTTCCTCTCCACTGGGGAGCTTGAAACTGTTTTCCTTGCTTGACTCACCAAAAGCTCCAACTAGGGATAGGTAGAATAAAATTCCTTGCTTGAAAAAAAATTCCAAATCATAGATGCTTGCAACTGTTGCTAGATATGTGGAACTACCCATAACTACTCATGATGTTCTCACCTTTTCCAACAATTTATTCAAACTAATAATTACAACCTCCTTTGCATAATGATAGGGAATTTGTGCAAGGAATTTGAGATGAATTAGTACTCCTTGGGGTGTAGGATACAAATTTGACTAGGTCATATGACAAACTATGACTTTTTAAAACAGCCTACCCCTTGAAACTTCATGCCACGAGGTTGTGATTCTTCATTGAAGAGTATTGCCTATTATGGTCACTGAGATGTTTCTCTGAATCATTTGTAAAGCATGTTCTTCAAGTTTTGACATGAAGGAAATTTATAGCACTTGAATAGTAAACCAATACTTCCTTAGAGCTCTACTCCTTATACCTTTCAACACTTTGTCATAAACCACTCTTTGAAAGGTGATCTAGTGGTCTTTTTATTGTGCTTGATGCATGTTCATCTTCATTTGACTAGCTGCCATCTTTATCTAATCATTTATTCTTAGATTGAGACTGTCACTTTTAATAACCTTATTGTCCTATCCTTATCAATTGTCTTTAACTCATCTTCTTTGTGATCTTCTTTGCAACTATGATCATATAAGCTTCATGTGGCTTCATTCTTGGGACCAAAGACAATATGGATTTCCCTCTCCATTAATCATAGACCATCTATTATGTGACTATCATACACTCCTTTTGACTGTCATGAACTTCCTTACAACATTGTCCAATGCTCAAAACCCTCATTGAATATTTTCCCCTTGGATTTTACGCCTTTTTACTTTCTATCATGGTGTAAATTTTCCTTTTTCATGGTCTCTTAACTATCCTTATTGTTGCACACATATCAGTCCCCTACTTTTTAACACTATCCTCTACCTTTACTCGTGCCTATCTTCAAAATATGACTATCATCAAACCCCTTGAAAATGATGGTAGTGAACACATAATCATATCACTTTCCATATTTTGGTTAATTCTAACTATCCTTATAGGCTTATACAGTCCATTTAGATTGATTTTGACAAAGTTTGTCCACTTGAGAATATTAATCTCTTTCCTTGAAATTTATTTGCACCGTCCTCTCTTTTTGAAGTATACAAACCTTTTTCTACCCTTGACAGTGATGAAGCTAATGTTCTTTCAAAATATTGAATTTGATAAGTAATGACATGTTGGCTTCTTGACTGTCTCCTTTCTACCTAATCATTGACAATATTGTCACCTAACTAGGCTATCATTGACTATTTGGAAGATTCCTAAACTCAAAACTCCACAAGGATAATCACTAGCCACTATGGTCTGGAGGCTATTCTACCTTTATGATCAAGTTAGATGCTTTGAAATTTATTCTTTACTTTGCATCACTCATCTTGACACTCATAGTACCCCTTGGACTGTCACTTTAGCTACTCCCTTTTCCTTAGATTTTTCCTCAGCTTGCTTCTTAGTTGCATGAAAGGTCATTTTCATATGCATTACATATCATATAAGTTGCCATGTTGATCATCATCCTTTGTAAAAGTACAGTTGTCTTCTCAGCAATTTCCACCTAATATTCTTGAAGCATGTGCTTAACACACTCATGATCCCTCTTCTCTATCTATAGCACATACTATGTACCTTATTTCTTAGATTGCCATCTACCCTTTTCAAGGGTTGCTCATCTGAGGTCTGTATAGGGTTGTCTTTTAAAATATCTTGTCATTTTTCCCTTTAGCTTTCAACAGATATGATCTCTTTCCTTTTGAAGTTTGTCATTGTCTCATTTCTTTTAAGCGCAAGGTTTTAGAGACCTTTATGGACTATCTTTTGAAACCAAGGTCACTTTCATTGGCTTTTTTCCCTTTAACTTTCATTAGAAAACATTTTTAAAAGCTTCCTTAAGGGAAACTTCCCTTTTTCCAATATCAATGTCCTTGTGATTTATGTGCTCCTTATTGGTTGTCATCTCTTTTGGTCCATTTGGGACTGTCACTCAGATTTTTAGTTTCTTATGTTGGACTCAAGGGAACACTAAGAGGGGGGGTGAATCAATGTTCTAAAAATCTAAACTTTATTAATCTAATAATTAAACAATTTCAACATAAAACCAAAGGAAAGATGCAAACACACAAAGTAATCATCCACAACACCATAACACAAGGATTTTTACATGGAAACCCTGTTAGGGGAAAAACCACGATGGAGGTTAATCCATAATTTGAGTACTCAAATATAAGCTTTACAAAATGGGAATGCACTTGCATTTAGGCTCACTACCTAGAGCTCACTGCTCAAAAAGAGGAAGGCTCACTGCCTTACAAAATATTCAAATTATGACCATATAAAGGATTGAACTGAAGGAATAGCATCAAATCATGATTGGTTACAATTCCAGTTAAGCTCATAGATTAGATTTTGGACCTTCTACCTGATTTTGTACTTCGCTCTGCTCTTCTCTGCTCTTTGCATTAAAAATCCATGCACAGATGAATTTGCATCACTATCCTTCTGAATTTCACATCATACACTAACATACTTTGCTTCTCATATATTTCAATGTACAAAATGATACAACTGATCTCTTATATATATCTGCAACCAAATATTTGATCACCCACATGTTGGCTTTAATAAAACATAAAATATTTTGAAATGTCGGATAAATCCACAACTAATTCTTAATGCGCACCATCCATAGTCGGCCATAGCATAGTAAGGACCTAAGTAAACACGTTCGAGCACAAAAAAATTTAATTAATTACTCCTTAAACATCCGCAATGGCTATATCCACCAAGTCGGCCTTCTAGCACTAATAACCAGAAAATCAATATGTCGGATATCCTAGATCATACACCAGTAAATGCGCACCAAAATAATTCTTGGATAAGATGGTAAGAACATTAAAATACCTTTCTTTGACATCCACAACCAAAAATGATAATCTAGTAAAGTATACAGATCGATAAATAACCAGATACCTTGTTCTTCACTCTTACTAGCTAGCTCTTTACTCAGTCTACCGGTATGGACCAATACTGGACTATGGACCAGATAAATGACTTGGGTTGCCATCAATGACAACACTAGAAGCCATATTCCAACAATCTCCAGATGCCATATACCAACATCTTATGCATGAAGACCTTAAAAATGTGAATTATCCTCTTCATCAAATATTGTTACCAAATTTATAGCTTGGTGGCTATCTCCATTGTAATATAAGAAATTTATCATTCACTATACAAGTAAATTTTATATTGTGTCAATAAATTTGGAACATCTTTGTCACTATGTTCATGCTTCTTTTATAACTGTCACCAAATCTATCATATGAGATGCTTTATCACTATCATGAGAAAGACCTACTGCCTTCCAAGAGATCATTGTCAGTTTCTTACCTACTACAACTACCTCATTATGATTATTTAACCTTGCAAACTATCATGCTTCATTGACAACTTCATGTCACCACATCAATTAAATTTTCATTAAGAACTGTCATTGTCTTTCATTCTGGTTATACTCATTATTTTTAATTTCCCAACCTTAATCCCCCTTGGTGATTCATGGAGACTGTACATTCTTCATGGAATTCATAGGCTATAGGACCCTTTTTACCATGGAAGGCACTTCTTTAGAGATTTTTATCTCACTTTCACTAGCATCATCATCTTAATTTTCTATAAACTTTGGTGGAATCAAGCAAATGTTTAAAATGGTCAACATGCAAATTTTTATGTTATCCTTTTATATAACCCTAGTCAATTTTGTTCAAGGCTTTGATATGTTTCTACATGATTTTTCATATCCTTTTTTCTTTCTACTCTCGTCGTTGCCTTTTGATTTGAAAATTCCATGGAATTCCCTATTGAGTTTGACTATCCATCCTTGAACTACCCTTAATGATTTTAACATGTAGAATATTGTGCCCGGCTCATGTTTTCATACCTTCCAACATTGAAATGATGGTGCCTTTAACTCATTTCATCCATGGTCTCTACAATTGTCCTATTGAATCATATAGGTTTATAGCCTCTAACTTCTAGATGATAACTCAAGACCATGAACCTACTTTCCACTATCCTATGCCACCTTAAACTACTTCAAATTTTGGGTTGTATTTTTGGAATCTTAATAGGACTATGTATTGTCCTTGATATCTTTGCTTGTGATCATCTCTAACATTCATATGGTTTTTCTCTTCATTCTTGCTGCCCTCATAGAAATTATCAACTATTCCCTAACATGACTATGTCTTTTCACTGATATCAACTCTGAGATCTACACAATTAACTAATTCTATTTTTCTCTTCTTCTCAAGGTGTTGGATGAATCCCCAACCAAAGTACTAGCTATACTGTTTTATCGATATATTTTGTCTAGAACCTACCAGGTCATGACTAAGTTGGTTGTCTTATAGCCAAGTCTAATAGAATGGGTAGGATGTGTCAAGACTAATAAAATTGGCCTCAACTTCCCACAAAACATCCATTGTCTCATAAAATATCCTATCACCTAGACTCTATCATTTACAACTTTATCATTTAAAATAATCCATTTACTCACCCTATAGTTATCATCTTAACAAATTTGCATTCATCATCATACCCATATGTGAAGGAAGTCACATTAGGAAAAATACATTATATCGGTGGAAATCAATTTAGGTTTCCTTCGATGGAATGATGAATTAAGACAATGTGAACATTATCAAGGAGATTACATCATATTGAGGAGACTTATTTTAGTGTCCCTTTGACAATTCGAATGAAAACTTATTGAAGACACCTTGACATACCAGAAGGGAATGTTTTGGGGTCTCTTCGATAACCTAAGACATAGACCACCAAGGAACATAATTTTTTAGTTGTGTCCAAATACTATTACTCTAGCATGACTTGCAAAATAATTACACCTCAGCATTCAAGAAACAAAAAAATATCTCTCAGATATGATACAACAATATATCAGAGTGACGGGGTGGGGGGCCTAGCTTGATTGGCTAAAGCATCCTATTGCAGGAAAGAGGTCACAAGGTCTAGTCTCCCCCCAAAATTGTGGTATCAAAGGGTGTGTCGCACCAACGCCACTGGTCACGTGAATTTTTTTTCCAGGTGCACTGTAGCTTATAGGGGAGCGGAATATATATATATCAGAGTGACAACAAAAAATTGAAGGGACAATACTCGACTTATGCACCAAAAGAGTTCGAAGAGATTCTGGACCATCGAAGTGAAGTAGTTCATAGTCTCTTCGAAAACCTGAAAAGGAAATAGGACATCAATCAGAAAGATATTGGAGGAAAGGACATATATTAGCAAGAACTAAATATCAGTCACTTCGATATCCCTAAAGCAAAAAAGAAAATGATCAGACTAAGGATTTCATCAAAGGGAAGAATGCAAAATGGCAGGACAAAGAAACTAGTCCCTTCGATGAAACGATTTCATTTATTGCCTCAACTTTGACAATACAAAAGGAGAAAGGGTTTAATAAGCTTTTAAAAGTATCAGAGCGACAAAGTAATGTTGAAGAGACTACTTGCAAGGATGAGTTTCAGAGAATACTGTGATATCAGAGTGGAGTTATTTGAATTCCCTTTGAAATCCCTGAAGATAGAGAAGGCATATTATTGAGAAGCTTATCGAAGGGAAAGACACATTGATTATTTCATAAAGTGAAATTTTAATATTTTCATTAGGAAGTGAAAACATTTTCACCAGGGAGTTAGCTAAGCTCAAAATCTTGGAGTGGGTGACTATTTTTACCCAAAGGAAATTTCTATGAGGCAAAAATGCATACAAGTAAATGTAAAGTGAAAATCACCAGCGAAAGAAGAATAATGATAATCATTAAAAAAAAAATCACAAGATGCAAAGATAAAGGAGATTAAAATTAAAATATTTTAATTTGACGAAGATAATTAATACGGATTTTCATCGAGTGGATATGCGAAGGGTCATAACCCTTGAAAATATAAAGTATATAAATCAAAAGAGAGATCAGTAGGAATCATCATTAGAAATCAGTGAATAGTAGAATAGAGTAGAAGAATAGAAAATCATTTTGAAACAAAGACTTCTAATATGAACTGTAAAATATTTTGAAGCATTTTAATGAAGAAGAAATTATAATCTGGTGGCTGGAATTCTGGTGTTCAATTGTTTGTTGATGTTAATTCATAGAATTTATCTTGTTTGTCTCTAGAGTGGTTTTCCCTTATTATTTAGATTGAATGTATCAAGCATATGTTTAATTTGACAAGACACATTTTCTACCTTTGTGTGATTCATGTTGATTGGTTTCTATAAGAAAGAATTAAATTACTTTTAAGTGATTCCCTTTAATTGGTTTACGCCAAGAATTAAAATCCTTTTAAATAAATCATCTTACTTGGTTTCCTTCAATTAAGAATTAAAATCCTTTCGAATAGCCACAGTAACCTAGGGAAATATCACTGGAATTTGTAAGAAGAGCCTGGTAACTAACAACCTTGCATGTTTATATAAGGTATAAACATTTGAAAGTGACAAAAAAATTGATTAATCCAAGATGGAGGACACATACATCATTTACATATTGACTCCATTTCCCAGTAGAATAAGACACTAATCCATTTTAATTAAAACCATATTTCACAAAACTTCATTCACATATTTCTAGTTTTTAGTTATAAAAACAGTAGTAGGAGTAGAAATAGAAGTTAGTTTTCAAGTTATCTATTTCAAAACCCCCATGCTATATTGAAGTAGATAATAAAATAGTTTAATTAAACCACATTCAATCTGCCTAAAACTAGAACAAAGGAAATAACATTCATTAGTAATCAAGGTACACCCGCCTAGGTCTAGCAGAACCTAAAGTGCAAGGAACTCCAACCATCTTGGTGGATTTCATTTTTTGGAAAAAACATTGTTAAATCTAATCGTGGAGCCTGACATACTCTTAGGATTTGTAATTTTCAATTTTGGAGACTAACAGATTGGTGACTCTACTAGGGAAAAAACTTGAAAAAACCTAGTAGAAGACCATTTTAATAGATTCAAGGATTGGAAAATATAACTCTATTGGTGGAGGAAACCAAGAAGAAGAATTATTCCTCATTAAGAGAGATTGCAACTCTAGAAAAAATTCTCGATTGAACAGTACATGTGTGATCAATCAAATATTAGATCAAAAAGACTAGATTTCAGGAATCAAAGTATTACAGTTACATCCAAAATGGATGGTAGAAGGTCTCTACATAAGGGAAGCCCAAAGAAAAAAAATGGAAAATAGATGGACAAACATGTGTCCCCCCCCCACTTCAAATATCACTACTAATAAGAAAAAGACTATCTCAAAACCACCTAAAATCATAGAAGTACAAAATGATGTTCACAATGATCAAGGAAATATACTTGAGCAATATTTCACAAATAGCCCTATTCATGAAATAGAGTTCCACGACAATGAAATGTGGGACCCCCATTCCCTTCAACAAAACGCTCTATCTAAATCCATTCTAACCTTCATCCATGACTTCTATGCTCATGTGGAAGCAGAAAGGATACAAAACCAAAGAGAATATGATGATAGAATAGCACAACAACAAGGTGAGAACTCCCAATATGAATTCATGGATCAGACTACACCCACAGAAACTCATGTTAGTCCACCCAAAGACAAATAGACTGCTCAAGAAGTTCAATAAAGCATACAAAAACTACAAGAAGAGATCGAGGTAGCCAAACTATTGAAAGAGGGTGACCAAATGAAATAAGAATTACAACAAATGAATTCTCAACATGTGACAAGAAACTCAAAGTATATATCTCCCCACAAGAAAGGTGGGCTTGCAAACATAAGTATTTCACAAGGGTCACACCAGAACACAAGTGATCCTAAGATTTCAAAAACATCTCACAATGCAGTAGGAAATCCAACCAACACTAATTATGTGCAACAACCACAAATCCCAAGACCATAAAATGTTCCTACAACTTCCCAACCCATGACTAATACCTACCCACCTCCTAGTCAGAATTATGTCACACCTCATCAATATCACATACCCCAGAAAAACATGCAAGGTAATGTATACTCTCACCAAAATATACAAAAAAATGTGCATCGCCCTTAGTAACAACAAGGCCCTCAGTATCAACAATACCAACCTAACCAAAACCTTTTTTTGAGAGGACCCCCGAATATAGATAGATATAGGCAACTAGACTTATATGGATTTCAAATTTGTCCAAATCCAATTAGTAATGATCTGAGAAATGTAATCCCAAAATTCTCTAAGAATCATGCTATATCAGTAGGAGAACATACAAGAAATTTTGAAATAGTCACATATAGCTCTGAAGTACAATATGAAGATGTCTTCATGAAGTTATTTATGCAATCCCTGATTGAAGATGCAAGCAATTGGTATAAGAACTTACCCAATGCTTCAATTAGTTCTTGGGAAAATTTCAAAGATCAATTTAAGGAACAATATGGAAATCATTATGACCCAAAAATTTCCTTGCAAGAAATAAAAACACTTAAAAGAACCTCAATTAATCAGTGGTTGATTTCAACATGAGGTCCACAAAAGTATACCATAAAATATCACTTGATTTGAAGCCTCAAGATGCTATTTTCTTGGTCTTTTACCTAATTGCTTTTGATCCTATTACTAGGTATGAACTTATAAATAGAAATCCCCTTACCCTTGTAGAGGCTCATAAAGTTTCTTTGAACATTGAAAATAATAGAAAGGCTGCAGGGAAGATTGGTAGGAGGGATGATGTTAGAGCTCCACAAAATCCTAGTAACCATCAAACTAGGCAAGCCAATCATTATAGAAATTAAATTCCTAGACTACACGATATTCCATACAAAACAAATTGGAAGTATGGAAGGCCAATCAACAATGATCAAAGGAAAAACAAGGGTAAAGAAACCCTAGATCCATTAAGGAGGCATGGGACCAATATGGTGGGGATTACTCTATGGTGTATGGCATGTAATCTACCCCATGCTCCTGAATATTACATTGTTGCACAATCAATCTAGGGAGATGAAATGAATTATGAGCAAGAAAAGGAGGATCACATTGTAAATACAATGGCCTCTAGGCCTTATAAAATCCAAGAGGAATATTTTTCTTCCGAAGAAGATGGATTTGAATATGATGTGAACAATCAGAAATATAGTGTTCACATGGGCCAACAAGAAGTATTTTCAGATCAAGAAGATGACAACATATAAGGATATCAATTTAGTGCTACCGAACAATAGCCAAACCAAACCCAATTAAGGAAGCCAACTGAGGAAGAGATGAAATCTCTTACAATGGTTGTTGTAGCATAGGCTAAAAGTAATTATAGCCTAAGGAATAGAACCATGAATCTAAATCAAGGAACACCAAGGGGATTATTCATAAAGGATCAACAAAATCATAGAAAGGATACTTTAGATAGCCGAAAGGGGGGTGAAAAAGAAAAAACTCAAAAATGTGTACCAAAGGAGACAACAAAAATTGAGCAAGATAAGATAAAGGACAATCTTAACTTGCAAACTAAGGATAAAAATTACAACAAAATAGAAAAGATAAAACAACTAGTGATTGCTCCCTCCTTTGACATAGCACAAGCATTATCTCAAATCAAGATGCCAGTTCCACTATGAGAAATGATGAAGTTGGATGAATATAGATATAGTGCTCTCAAATTGATTTAAAATGTGCCCAACAAGCAGCAAAACTAGAACAAAAATAAAGATAAGTCCGAAAAGGGTGAAACCAAGGTAAACAATGTTGGACAAGAATGCATAAAAAATATTGAGTTTTATCTTGGAGACACCTTGACAAAGAACCCTTCCCAAGTAGATCCATTTTATACTACATTATTAATCAACAATAAATTGTTAAAAAATTGCACGATTGACTCAGGGGAAACAATAAATATCATGCCTATAGCAGTCAAAAGGAATTGGGCTTGTGGGTAGATACTATGTATGGGAAGTGTTATGCAATGGACAATAGATTTTTCCTTGTTGTTGGAGTCATATGGGATGTAGAATTAAAGTTAGCCTCCTACCCTGAAGCTACTTACAAAACTGATATTACTATAGTAGACACCCCTCCATACTAGGGCATGTTATTATCTAGACAATGCACTGCTGCAGTAGGTGGAAATGTCCAATTAGACTTGTTATATGCAACAATACCAGTTAATGGATGAGAGGTTAAATTGTATAGAGAACCAAGATCTGAACATGTCATAGAACAACTTGACCCAAATTAGATGAAATATTTTTGTGATGTAGATCTTGGAAGCTTCATAATTGAAAAATCACAACTATAATTGTAGAAAAATGACCCAATTAGCACTACAACCCACCAAGATGAGTAGGGAATTTGGTAAATGTATTTTTATGGTGCTTGTAGCAAGGGTGGAAATGGAGTAGGAATAGTTTTTATCTCTCCAACAGGTAAAACAATCAAATATTCATTCTTACTAACCTTTGAATGCACAAACAACATAATTGAATATGAGGCATTGGTGTTAGGCATGAACATTGCCACAAGGTATGGAATAAAATTGTTAGCAGTATATGGAGACTCAGAATTAGTTGTCTCACAAGTCAAAGAAAATTATTCATCAAAAAATAAAAAATTTAAGCAATACAAACATGTTGTTTGGGATGCCATAGAACTTTTTTATGTATTCTCAATAGATTGGGTGGAGAGATCTAAAAACATAATGGTAGATTTCTTAGAAAATGTAGCCTTGAAAAGGGATGATATTACGTTGGTGGATATAGCAGAGGGA
The DNA here is from genome assembly GCA_007115665.2 of Sequoiadendron giganteum. Classification (NCBI taxonomy): domain Eukaryota; kingdom Viridiplantae; phylum Streptophyta; class Pinopsida; order Cupressales; family Cupressaceae; genus Sequoiadendron; species Sequoiadendron giganteum. The sequence continues at coordinate 460,178,036 of CM021107.1, forward strand.
GAATTTAAGACTAGACTTGCAATCCTTGATAACATTTACAATTGGAAAGTATTCAACGATGATGAGGACTTAATTAAGTTTCTTCATTATATAGATCAATAAGAATCTCAAGAAATATATTTTAATGCATTTGTTGAGGTGGTGGATGCTAAGGAAATTGTCTTTGGGAAAGAAGTAGTACAACTTAGAATGAGTAAAATACCAAAGGGTTTAGTGGCTCTAGAAAGATTATTTGATGGCAATGATAGATCTCTCCTAAAGCAAACACCTTTGAAAAAAGAAGATATTGAGGATATCAATCTTGGGACTGAAATGGTGCCTAATAGGGTGTATATTGGAAAAAGGATTAGCCCCAAGGTCAGAGAAATTCTTATAGCCTTGCTCAGGAAGTATAAGCATGTGTTTTCTTGGTCCTATGATGACTTAAAGGCTCACAGAGAGGATCTATTCTAGCATGAAATCACACTAAAACTAGATTCCAAGACTTTTAGGCAGAAGCAAAGGCCCATAAATCCTTCATTGGCACCCAAAATGCAAGAAGAACTAATGAATATTTGAGATGGTGGCATTATCAAACCCATTAGACATTCTTCTTGGGTCTCAAACTTGGTACCAGTAAGGAATAAAAATGGAGACATAAGGTTATGTGTGGACTTTCACAACTTAAATGTTTCATCACTCAAAGACAATTATCCTTGTTATCTACTAAATTGCACCATGTTGAACCCAATGTTCAATAATTCAGAGAAAACATGGGAATACCTCTAAAGTTGTGGGTCACTTATAAATAGAGGTCAACCTCCGAAGAAGGTTGGCTTCCTATGGTGTCACTTAAAACTACTGATTTCCAAGGAAAAGGGAGAAAGATAACTTAACAAGACTAAACTTGGAAAAAAACTGAAACTTAAAGGGAAACTAAAGTGATACACCAAACTAAAAATAATAATGAAACTCAAAACTTTACACACTTGGCTCCTTCTGATAGAAATATAGTTTGCACAAACTTGTTATAGTAGGCTCTTGCATAAATATTTCACTAAGAGGTAAAAACACAAATAGCTTGCAAAGGGAGGAGAAAAACTTCACAATTAACAAGTTATAAGTACTTCATAGACACAATCAGCAACCTGCATTAGCTCACTATTTGCAGTAAATGTATTCACATATGAGACAAAACCACAAGTAAAATAGAAAAACTTCACAAGATAGCTCGATCAATCATTTAAACATACACAAATACTACAAGAACAAGATGACAATGATTTCATTACCAAAAATGAGAAAGGTTTCCTCTGAGTTCCATATCCAAAAGAGTTACAAAAAATGAAAACAAATTGTGCCAAAGGACAGTAAAAGTCACTAAGTCTCCAACTGCATAATCTGAACTGATTACTCCAACTGCATAATCCAAACTGATTACAATGAGTCACATAAGTGACTATATTCACTTCCCAAGTGGTTCCAACAAAAAAGTCTCTAGAAGCCATCTTGGGTCGGATGTCCTCAAAATGCCTAAAATCTAGCCAACAGATCTTCCCCAAAAGAGCTCCAAATGGGTGAAAAAGTCAATCTTGACTTTGTCCAACATGATGACTCATAAAATCATCCTCAAAAGGCTCTCAAAACCAACCAAAATACCTATATAACCTCCACATGTTTGCAACCACCTCACAATTGCTCCTATATGCTCTCAAAAGCATAATTCCTTGAACAAGTCTTCATAAAGGCACAAAAAGTACGTATCCAATTCTTTACATTTGGCATAGCAACTCAAATTAATTATTTATAGCAATATCATTAAACTCAAGTGCCTTGCATTTTCAAATAAGTGCGAAAAATAAAAAGGAGGTTATGGTTTTGGTTTTACATGGTCAAGGTAATAAATAAGTCATGAAGACTTAGCTTGTTTCATGGCACATTATAACTTAAAGCATATACAAGGTTTAAAAGGTAAAAAGGCACAAGACATAAAGTCTTAGCCCACAGGTTAATTAGTTACCCTTATATTTTTTTTTAAACATGGAAAAAATGCCATTTCCTATGCCTATGTCGGCATTTCTTAGGGGAAAACCCTAATCAACAAAACTGGTGCAAAACAAAGAAAATGCATTTCATTTTTCACATCAAGTTTCTAGAAAACTCCTAGCCGAGGGTTTGATGGAGCTCTATAAGATAACTTTCAAGGTGAATTCTGGAATCTCTCATAGATTTTTTGCATAAAATACAGTATACAAGCTCATGTAAGCTTCTAGCTAACACATTTTGTTTTTCCCTTTAATTTCTATAGAGAGAAAATGCTTGAACTCGTATTTCTCCGAGCTCGCATGAAAAATAAAAGATAGATCTCCTCTTTCCGTGCATTTGTTTATGGCTACTTGACCTCTGAAGAGAAAAGTAGAGAGGCTTCTTGTTCCTCCACTGTGCTTTTGAGTGGTCATGGTTTCCTACATCTGGGGTTTCGAAATCTCTCTTGTAGATTTCTTTCATTTTTTGTCACTCCTTTCAATGGTCATGGACATTCATGCTACATGCACTATGGTTTTTGTTCATGAGAGTCTCAATGCCCATTCTGGGTATCACCATGCATCTTTTTTTGTATTTGTGATTTTCTTCTCTTCAACAAACATGAGGTTGTTTTCCTTTTTTGTTACCTTTGCATTTGTTTTTCTATGTTTACCCTAAACCCATGGAATTTCTTGCTCTATTGGAAGTTGAAAATGTATCTGCCTTTGACAACAAAAGTTTGAATATTTAACATAATAGCCACAGGTCATAATTTTTTGCTTTGCATATTTTTTGTATTCTCTTGGCATGACTATGTTTCTTCATTTCCATATATATTTGTGTGTTATCATCTAGCAGTGTCATAATCCCCGATAAGATCAAGCAAGATTAAAAATATGAATGAGATTTCCTGAGAGACCGAGTTGTTGAAACAAGAGCTATCAGTCAACCGTTCCACAAGAAATGTTGCATTGTAAAGAAATATTATCTTTGCACAGTACAAGTATAACTCAAGGGCTTGATGCATCTTTTCCATTCCTTCATGAAAACTATCCTTAGAAATTATCTTATCAACATGTTTTAAATGAAGCATTTTGAGACTCAAAACGTTTCTTTGCTTGCTCAAGGAAGACAGTCTACCTTATAAATATAGCCCTATCTGCTTCAATTTAATTTGATCTCCATACTTCATCATTTAATGTTGGTGTTTACTTCACATGATCTCCATACCATAAAGGATTTGACTGATTTAAAATCATAGCAAGTTGTTGACTTACATTTGTCATCCTCAAGAGGTTTGTATGTAGCATGATGATTTCTTTAAAGAAATGTGACTGATCTTTCAAGTCACATTAGCAATGTATTAATTCCATTTACTTTCAAGGACAAAACAAACATGTGCTAAGAACTTACATCATGATGTCAAGTTATATTGAATTAAAATTTCCTTGATGTTTAGTGGCTTGTGACTGTCTAAAGCTATCTCTTTGACGTGATTTTCCTTGAGAGCTATGCATACACAGTATTAGTGTTCCTTCTATCAAGACACTAATGAAGCATCTTCATTACCTGTAAGATCTTACATCAATTTCACTTCAAGTAGGCATAGAAGTGCTTACATGATTGTCATATGTTGCCTTGCTGATGGTACTATCAAAATGGCTATGACTATCCACTCATGAATCTACTTCCCATGAATTTGATGTGCACACTCTTGTTGTCCCAATGTAAGAGCTAATATAAAAGGATTGTCCTAGATGCTTGATTACACTACTCTTAACCATTGATTTAATGAATCTTGATTTTTCCATCCTTTAACAAGCACTGCCACCATTACTATCATTAAAACACATTTGTCTTGCTAGCACTATCCACATTGATGATGATTGATTGCAAGGCTCAAACTGTCTTTTATTATCACTGTGCATACCTAGCAAGGTGACTGTAATGCTTTTTGAGAGGGTAGTGCCCATCCTCATCTTTGAAACACTGTTCTTTTTCATGGTAAACCACCGTTCTTTGTAATTTGTTCCTAGTCTCTCACTCAACAACACTGTTGATGCATTATATGAAGACTCGGACATAGAAAAATTATCTGGAAGAAAAGCATAAAACATATCTCCATTACTCTTTTCATTTTTTTTTGTTTACTTCACTATTATGTGGCACTTGTGAATATCAATTTGCTTCCAATGTGTATACCACTATATCCGTTATGTCTTCATTTCATTGCACAAAGGGTTACTGTCTATTAATCCCACAGTTTTCAAAGCAAGAGAAAATGTTGTCTCTACTATAGTAATTATGTGATTATTATTGTACACATCCTTTATGCAATGTTGTGATACATGTACCTCTCTTTTGCAAATGAGGAAATTCAGTATGCTAAGCTCAACCCTCGTGGGAGCCCATTTTTCTCCACATACTGAAACTCTGAAAATGATGAATCGGTAATGAAATATGTACTTGTATCTGCACAATGAACAAACATTCTAGAAAAAAAATGCATATTTTGGATGTGTTTGATGACTTTGTTATTTTCTAGGACATATAAGGTTTGCATGCTTGTTTAAATGTATTTGGAGATTAGCTTATACATGTAATGTTAGGGACTCTTCATTGCTCTAACATAAATTTAACATTAAGATGAAGGCACTAGGATAGCATAGGAGCTAAAGTGGACTCAAAGTAGCTCGGGACAGGAGACAAATCAAGGCAGCTACACTAAACCAGTCATTCGGGCAATGACTGGTCTCTTTTCTTATATGTACATTCTTTTTTTTATCTATCAATGTATATGTTTTTCTTCCATTTGCATTGAGCAAGCCAGTCTCATGGCTTGTGTTAGACATATTCATTCTATTATCAATAAAGATTACTCTTTTTGGGAAAGACTTGTATAAATCTTTCCTATGTTAAATGCACTTGTATAAATGCAATGAAATTGTTAATGTAATCTTTTGATTTTTTCCTCTGCACTTGAATGTAATGTAGGAAAGGATTAAGAAATGTACCTCTCTTTTAGTTTTAAAAAAATAAAGAAGCTCTACCTAATTGAGTTGTTAGTGAAATTGGGTAACAATCCTCTCCCAAAAATGGAGGCAATGTTGCAAAGGGTGATAGGTTGTGAGATGTTGTCTATGATGGATGGATTCTCTCGCTATAATCAAGTAAAAGTTAAAGAATCAAAACAGTTTAAAATTTCTTTCACCACACCTTGGGTGAAATATGTGTATGTGAGAATGCCCTTTGGCCTCACAAATATATGTGCTACATTCCATAGGGCCATGGATGTAGCCTTTGTTGATTTGATCAATACCATAATGGTAGTCTACCAAGATGATTTGACAACGTATTCCAAAAGGGGAGAAGAACACTGTATACACCTAGAAAATATCTTTATCAAAGCACTAGAGTATGGCATACCTCTGAATCTAAAGAAGTGCCATTTTTTTGTGACTGAAGGCAAGTTGTTGGGAAATATAGCCTCAAAATATGGAGTAATGATTGATCCTGAATGAGTAGAACCTATTGATAAGATTCCCATCCCAAAAACTATAAAGGTCATCTAATCTTTCTTTGGACAAATTAACTTTGTTAAGAGGTTCACTTCAAATTTTGTTGAGATTGTAAAGCCAATCTCAAAGATGTTGAAGAAAGGCTCCAATTTTGAGTAGATAGAAGAAGCAATTAATGCATTTGTGTAAATTAAGAGAGCGATTAAAGAATCCCCTATATTGAAATCCCTAGACTTTGATAAATGATCTCAAATCTTCTCCTTTGCATTATTTCATACAGTCACACTTGTAATGTTACATAAGAATAAAGAAGGGTATGAGCAACCTATGTCATTTTTTAGTAAATCACTTCAAGGGGTAGAACTGAAATACGATATCACTAAGAAGAAAGCCTACGCAATGGTAAAGGTAGTCAAGGCATTCAGGCCTTACTTGGTAGGGGAAAAATTAATTGCATATGTACCAAATGCTACAGTTAAGGATGGTTTTTCACAAACAAAAGTCATAGGGAGAAGGTGTAGATGGATAAGCTAAATCCAAGAGTTCAGTATTCATATTTAAATTACCAAACTAGAGAGGGGACAAGTATTAGCAAAATTGATGGTTGAGTCCAATTTAGAAGAAACATAGGTTTTCAATATGGAGGGAGAAGAAAAGTGGGTATCAAGCATTGAGCACATGTCCTGGTACACAAATATAGTATACTATCTCAAATATATGAAGTTTCTTGAAGGCCTGAATAATAATTAGAAAAGAATTTGAAACTTCAAGCATCGAAATATATCTTTGTGAATGGAGACTTATATTGGAAAATAAAAGATGATATCTTATTGTTCTTCTTAGATGAGACATAGGAAGAGTGAATTTTAAAGGAGATTCATGAAGGTGTGTGTGGAGAGCACTTCTCAACAAAAACCACTACCCATAAGATACTGAGAGCAAATTACTACTAGCCTAAAGTATTCAATGGTGCCCACAAATACGTAAGAAAGTGTGAAGCATGTCAAAGGATTTTTGGAAAAGTAAATTATCAAGGAGCCTTACCATTAAGACCCATGCAAATTGAGGCCCCTTTTCATCAGTGGGGAATTGAATTTATAGGAGAGCTTGCATATAGGTCTAGTGGTCGACATAGATGGATCTTGGTTGCTACCTATTACTTTGTGAAGTGGATTGAAGCAATACCAACAAAACAAGCCACTCAAAAAGTTGTGATTAATTTCCTATTAGAAAACACCATCACTAGATTTGGAGTTCCTGTGAGGCTCATCACAAATAATGGAATGTGCTTCAGGTTTGATGAATTCAAGAAGTTTTATGACTCATACGAAATCATGATTTCATATGCCTCACCATACCATCCTCAAGCAAACAGACAAGCAGAGTCTAGCAATAAAAGCACCATGAAGATAATCAAAAGGATGTTGGATGATAACAAAAAGGCATTGGATTATAAATCGATACTAGCATTATGGGTAGATAGAATCACTATAAAGAAGGCCACTAGAAAATACCCTTTTGAACTGGTGTACGGAGCCTAGGCTAGAATCTCGATGCATAATCTCTTACCACTCCATAAAGTTGTTTTACAAGAAGATATGGATATCCCTGAACCCATGGAAGAGAGGATAGAAAAATTGGCTAAACTTGAGGAAGTCAGATCCCAAGAATAGGAGAAAAATGAAAAAATACAGCTACAGATGAAATATTTGTCTAACAAGAGGGAAAAAGATAAGAAATTTAAGATTGATGTCATGGTTCTTATGTGGAATGCCAAAATATAGGATAAAGGAAAGCATGGGAAGTTTGAAGCACTATGGTTGGGCCCATTTTTCATCACTAGAAAGTGTGGTGAAGACTCATACTACTTGAAAAACATGATTGGTGAAGATTAAGAATTGTCAATGCATGGACAATTCCTAAAAAACTTCTTCTCTTAAAATTATTATTTTCCATGCACAGTAGTTTAGGATTTTCCCTTTTTCCTTTTTCTTTTTACCATATCCACCCTTGGTTTGTGTCCCAGAGAAGACTTTTGGATTCTTGCAATGACCTAACAACCATTCATCCCCAACCAGAGCCTCAACTTCCCACAAAACATCCATCGTTCCATCAAATATCTTATCACCTAATATGTCATTTAAAACTTTATCATTCAAAATGATCCATTTACCCGCCCTATAATTATCATATTAACAAATTTACATTCATCATCATACCCACATGTGAAGGAAGTCATGTCAGGAAGACTACATTATATCAGTAGAAATCAATTTAGGGTCCCTTCGACAAAATTATGAAGTAAGACAATGTGAACATTATCGAGGAGAGTACATCATATCAAGGAGACTTGTTTTAGTGTCCCTTCGACAATCTGACTGATACCTTATCGAAGACACCTTGACATATTGGAAGGGAATGTTTTGGGGTCTCTTCGATAACTAGAGACATAAACCACCAAGGAACATAAAGTTTTGATTTTGTCAAAATTATATTACTCTCACACGACTTGTAGAATAATTACACCTCAGCATTAAGGAAATGGAAGAACATCTTATGGACATGATACAAAAATATATCAAAGTGACAAAAAAAATTGAAGGGACAATACTCAAATTATGTACCAAAAGAGTTTGAAGGGACTCTAGAGTATCAAAGTGAAGTAGTTCATATTCTCTCCGAAAACCCAAAAAGGAAAGAGGACATATCAATCGGAAATATATCGGGGGGTAGGACATATCGACGAGAACCAAATATTAGTCCCTTCGATATCCCTAAAGAAAAAAAGCAAATGATCGGACTAAGGATTTCATCGAAGTGAAGAATGCATATCGGTGGGACAAAGACACTGGTCCCTTTGATGAAATGATAACATTTATTACCTCAGGTTTGATAATACAAAAGAAGAAGGGTTTAATAAGCTAGTAAAGGTATCAAAGCAACAAAGGAATATCAAAGAGACTACTTGCAAGGATGAATTTGAGAGGATACTGTGATATCGAAGTAGTTATTTGAAGTCCCTTCAAAATCTTGAAAGATAGAAAAGGCATATTATTGAGAAGGTTATCGAAGGGAAATATAGATATCGATTATTTTGTAAAGTGAAAATTTAATATTTTCACTCGAAAAGTGAACATTTCACTAGGGAGTGATCTGAGTTCAAAATCTTGGAGCGGGTGATTATTTTTAACCAAAGGAAATTTTCATGAGGTGAAAATGCATACAAGTAAATGTAAAGTGAAAATTGCCAACGAAAGAAGAATAATGATAATCATTAAATTGATTTTCATAGGATGCAAAGATAAAGGAGATTAAAATTAAAATATTTTAATTTGCCAAAGATAATTAATACAAATTTGCACCAAGTGGATATGTGAAGGATCATAACCCTTGAAAATATAAAGTATATAAAATCAAAAGAGGTATCAGTAGGAACCATCATTAGAAATCAACGAATAGTAGAATAGAGTAGAAGAATAGAAAATCATTTTGAAACAAAGACTTCTAATATGAACTGTAAAATCTTTTGAATCATTTTAATGGAGAAGAAATTATAATCTGGTTGCTGCAATTCTGGTGTTCAATTGTTTGTTGATGTTAATTCATAGAAGTTATCTTGTTGTCTCCGGAGTGGTTTTCCCTTGTTATTCAAATTAAATGTATCAAGCATATGTTTAATTTGTCAAGACACATTTGTTGTCATTATGTGATTCATGTTGATTGGTTTTTGAAAGAAATAATTAAATTCCTTTTAAGTGATTCCCTTTAATTGGTTTCTACCAAGAATTAAAATCCTTTTAAATAAATCATCTCATTTGGTTTCCTTCAAGTAAGAATTAAAATCCTTTCAAATAGTTGCAGTAACCTAGGGAAATATCATTGGGATTTGTAAGAAGAGTCTCGTAACTAACAAACTTGCACGTTTATAAAATGTATAAACATCTAAAAGTGCCAAACAATTTGAGTTAAGTCAGGAAAGAGGACACATACATCATTTACATCTTGAATCCATCTCCCAGTAGAATAAGGCACTAATCCATTTTAATTAAAACCAAATTTCACAAAAATTCATTTACATATTTCCAATATTCAGTTATAAAAACAACATTAGGAGTAGAAGTTAGTTTTTAGGTTATCTATTTCAAAGCCCATGCCATATTGAAGTAGATAAGAAAAATAGTTTAATTAAACCACATTCAATTTTCTTAAAACTAGAACAAAGGAACTCACATTCATTAGTAATAAAGGTACACCCACCTAGGTCTAACAAAACTTGAATTGCATGGAATTCCAACCATCTTGGTGGATTTCATTCGTTGGCCAAAACATTGTCAAATCTGACCATAGAGTCTGACATACTCTTAGGATTTGCAATTTACAATTTTGGGAACCAACAAGAGGTAGGCCAGTGGTTGTTGTATTTAAAAAAAAGGTTTCTAGAGGCCTTTCCAAGTAGTGCAACACATAAGATCTTTGCATGGCTTAAAATATGACATTGCTAAAAGGTTTGTAGACAATACTAAGGAGAGCTACAAAAGACTTAATGAAGGCATAATTAAAACATTTGATAACTCAGATAATCATTGCAAGGAATTTCCCATTGAATGTGATCATTTTATGGAGCAAAAAAAGATAGACCTCGCTTTTGTCCCCTTTGTTTCCATGAATATTCTAGCTTTGCAACATGGTGATAAACCTCCTATTTGTTTTTTGCAACGTGGTGGTGTCTTTGCCTTTGTATCTGTATCTTCTCCCTTGAAAAGTGTCACTACATCTGCTTGGTCTGCTACGTGGTGAAGTTTCTAATGTTTCTTCTTCATGCTAGTTTTTATTGAATGGATCTTTAAACTTTTGCAATGTACCTTGTCAATTCCACAACATGCCTTTTCAAAGATAACAATAGGAGGACTCCTTCAACACCATGAATAACCTAACATATTTTTGTGTCACGAGAGCAAACTAAAAACTCCCCTTTCCACACTTGACACCAAAGACTCGATGTTTTCATTTATTTTTCCATTTCTCCTCTTTTCTAAAATGAAACTTCATCATTTATCCATTTAAAAAAAAACTCATTGTAAATAATTTCAAGCTCTAGACTATATCTCATGACAAAACTGAAGTCTAATCATAAGGAAATTTGCAACACAATCAAAGGGGTTCAAATGGAAAGGGGGTTAGATCAAATCAACAAACCAATACCTAATGATCAAATTAGACCCATTACCAATGAAGTAATAGCTACAATCAAATGAGGGTAAATCAAGAACTAAGAAATTAAATCAAATATAAGTCTATTTTTACCTTATCCAAAGACGCTAATCCTTACTCCATTGTTGAAAATGTGATATTATGTCTTATGGGTATGTGGATTGATCATGCTAAGCATAACCCAATTGTGAAAAATCTTGGTTGAAGAAGTTTTATGGAGGCTTTAATCAATATTGAGGAGGAGGATGAATAAGGAATGAGTGCTTTTTTTATAGATTGTCAGGACTTGAGATTAACAGTTGACTCGAATGAAAGTTCAGATCAATGGTTGAGAGTGAATGAAGGATCAAGAGGCTGTGCATGTTGAGGAAGAGTTAGCTAGTTGAAATTATTTCCTTATTTTTAGGAAATATATTTTCAAATGAGAAGATATTTTTGAATTTGAATTTGGAAGAATAAAGAAGGAATATTCCATTTTTTGTGGGAATGTGCAACTAAATAAATTTAAAAAATTATTTAATTATTGCTAAGAAGAAATGATGCATGATAATTAATTAAATAATTAAAAAACATTTAATTATTTGCATTCATACCAAAACTTCACCAAAAAACCAAAATATACAAAGATCTAGAAAAGGACAAAGTTCAAACACCATCGCTTTTATGGTTGTCACATGATCACAAATCAAAAGAAATGAAATGGACTCATCTTCTAATCCGAGTTATAACCTGACTAGTGATATGAACTTTGGAGAAAAACCTAGTAGTCACATAAGCTCCCAAAGTTAGACTCTTCCCTCTTTTGAGGATTATACTTTGAATGAGGTAACCAAAGGCTCATGCTCGAGGAAATAAAAAATGCATCTCAAGATCCAAGGATCTTGAGAATTATTGATGAAATTGTGTTAATAAAATTTGACAAATATTTTATGCAATTAGCACATGGAGCTAAGCTGCCATATGATTTTGACATAAACTCCATTATAGGGGAGAGTCCTAACACTAAGACACCAAGATTTGGTGTCACGAATAGACCTCCACCATCACTTACACCTTCTACACCACAACCCACATTACAGTTGAACACAGGCATGTCGCCTACCCAAACATCTCATTACACACCAACTCTGAATGCTACACCACCACCTACATCCACTAAACCCATGAAAAATCCATTTGCCTCTACATCTATAACTACAACACCAACTCACACCATGGTTGCAACCCAAATGTCATCCCATGCAAATACATCAAGTAAGATATGAAAGACTAACCCTTTGTATCTAGGATCACAAGTGGGTATCACATCCACTTCAAAAAACATAAATACACCTCTAACAATGAATTGATCCTTTTTTGGAATACATCCCAACATCACTCCACCCCAACAACAACCTAACAATTAGGGTCCGCAATCTACATTTGATTTTTCTTAACCTCTGCCTCCACAACAACCCAACACGTTGGGTTCGTCATCAACATTCAAATTTAATCAACCCTTACCTCCACCACAACCAAACTATCATGGTTAGTGTATACATTTTGGTTTAACCAACCCTCACCTCCACTGCAACCAGAAAATCCTGGTTCACACTCCACATTTGGGCTTTCTCAAACCACTTCACAAAAACCAAATTATCATGGTTCTACATACACAACTGGGTTTGCTCAAACCCCTTCATAAGGACCAAATAATCTTGTACATCATTCACAGTTGGTATTAACGTTCCTCCACCACCATCATCCCAAAATCTTGCATACACCTCATAATATCACCACCACATTTCGCCCATGCATAAACATCAAAATATGCATGGATTTAATCCACAACACAACAAAAACCCATTCAAGAACCCCTCACAAGGTTCCTCAAAATACATCACACCCACCTCGGTCCCAACAACACCATCACCCATGGACCTTGTAGACACCTAAATTTGACCACCCCCATATGGTCAAAATTCACCCTTCTACTCTTTCATCTCGTGTCCTTCATCCATATTAATTGAATAATCTCTCATTTGATTAATATTTCATCTCATTCTAATATCCCCTTTAGAAGTATTTAATAAATCAATTAAATACTTTACCCCTTTCATCTCTAAATTAAATAAATACCCCAATTTATTTAATTTAGTCACTTTAGTCTCTATTGATTAAATTCATTTTTAATTCATTTTCCTCTCTCCTCATGTCACATCCTCCATAATTCTCTCTAATTCATATTAATATAATTAATATGTGATTAGGATGTGCACACCCCTAATCATCATTAGGGTCACATCCTCCATAATCTCCCACTTGTCCCTAATTTGTCATTAGTCCACCTAATCCCACATTTGCACAACCTTAATCACCATACCATTTGTGCCATATGTCCTAAGTCAACTAACATTAAATGATTTTTCCATTTGGAGAAGGCATCCTCTTTCCAAGTGAATTTTTAATTCACTTTTATGCATCCAAGGATTTTTAAGGAATTTAAAATTCCTTCTCCCATCCCCATGAGGATTTGTGAGGAATTTTTAATTCCTCACATGTCCTCTCATGCATATGTGGGCAAGAACCTCCTTTATGAAGAGATCTTGTCCCTTCCCAAGGTACATGAAAGTACCTCCATGTCATCTCCATCTCATCATCCCTTTTACACATCATCCACCACATGTCAAGATGTGAGGGCTTGTAAGTTCTCAACTCATCTTGTCCCTTGATCTTTTTCATCATGGCTTAATCCTGACCCTCCATTGTTTAGAGGCCTTTCCCCTAAACAATGGTGGAAAATCCCCTATTTTGATCATTCACTTTTTCAATCCACAATCAAGCATTCAAGCACACTTAGCAATTTCAGGCAAAAACCACCATTGTTGCATCCATCCTGGAGCTCTCATCTTGCATCTTCTCAAATACCCACATCCTCCATTCCATTACTTGCATTTGTAGCTTCATTTTGATCATATTTGCATGTCATCTTGCCAAAAAAGGAGCACACAAATCATCAACCAAAGGGCCAACCAATTTATCAATCTAAACAAGGTAAAAGGTTCTAATTTCTTGTGTTTTTTTAATATTCAACTAGGCCAATCTCGAGTGTTTTGTTTGTGTTTTTTTTATCTTTGCATAGTTTAGTTCTTGCATTTTAGTAGGTTAAATTCACTTTCACACATCTTTGGCACACCCAGTGGGACCCATGTCACATGTCTAGTTGATTTTTGCTTGTTGTTTCAAGTTTTGCAGGTTCATATTTGATGCACAAGGGTGAATCCGCCCCCTGACGGATGAGTCTTCCTGACGTAGGGGTGTACCTACATCCAATAGAGGCAAAAATGTTATCACCCTTTTGTATAAAGGGCGAATTTGTAGTCAAAAATCCAGATCAACAACTATAGAGGCGAATACACTTCGACATGCGAACTTGTTGAATCCATAGGAAAATTTGCATAAGTCACAGGGGTGAAATCGCATACACCCCTTCATACGACAGGAAAAAAAATCCACCTGTTTCATCAAACATGCGAACTTGCACCAAAGACAAGTGAATTCATCTTATACAAAGGTGAATTTGTGGTAAATCCATAACCTTAAATTTTCCAGTTTCAAGTTACAATTTGATCTTGGTTTTGGGTATTGACCAGCTAACTTTTTTGTCAGTGATTTCTGGAATTTCGCTAACATTTATCGTAGATTTTTCCCCTACGTTTTTCTAAGATCAGTGGTCCAAAACTACTAATACGTGTGTTGCAGGATGAGCAGTTGAAGTTTTAGTTAGCTCTGTCTATTGTTATTCACAATAATCTAGGCACACATAGATTAATTAGAGGGTCAATTAACTTTTGTTTGTTGTGTTTGGGGGTGAATTGTTGATGTATCCACTCCCCTTGCACCTTTCGATGATCCTAGGTAATGAGAAATCATAATTCATTTCATTCCAGTCCAGTCTACCTAGGAAGTGCTAGTGCATCTAAGCTCTCCCCTTGCACTACATGTGAGCCTAGGGACCAGTCGAAGCATCTAGTATTTCCTTCCTTTAGTGGGACTTGCGTAGGATTTCATCACCCAAGGGACAATTCCAACCACGTGTTACTAGTGGGGTATATAAAGGGGGAAGAGCTAAAGGTGTACCCCAACCCAGTCACATTGTGTTTAGCGAAGCATCAGAGCTAGGGTGATACCTAGATAAGACGTGTAGGGTTGGTCTAAGTTTCTAGTACTTCGTTGGGGCTTCCCACCCATGCTTGTGATGGGCTAGTGTTCACGGTTGTGCCTCACGTACCTAGCGTATATCAAGGATTTATGAGATAACATGTTTATCCTAGATAGAGACCCGTGTTTTAGCCATGGCTTGGTGTAGTGCAAGGGATGCACATCGTACCCCGAAGTTACTCACCACGTACTCCCTTGGGTTGAGATAGAAATCCTCATGATGAACTATGATAGTCCTCAAGTGAGAGAGAGAAAGTGATCTTGTGGCATCTATTGATGACCCTATGCCATTGGATCTCTAGCTATCTACCTCAATGAGAAAGGGTGATCTATAGAAGCACCCCGGTATCACAGAGTATTAACCTTGGGGTTTCCCCTCAAGGTGGTGGGCCTACATTGAGTTTGTAAACCCTTATCACTAATTCTAGGATTGTGTTGCTTGGAGTGTCTTCTTATGTGATACCAGTGCTTGTCGTCGGTCCGAGTCAGTTCGGCCTATTGATTTTTTGTTTTTTTTGTCTTCAGTCTTTTGTCGTAGTCTCTCCCTACCCTCAGTGGTGATTTTGTCTCTCATAGAGGTGAATTTGAATTATGGACAGGTGATCCTGCCCTGAACAAGGGTGAATCTATGTCTTGAGTCCGGTCTAGGTCATCCTTAGGTGAACTCATCTTTGTTAGGGGTGAATTTGTCAGTGGGTCCCTCCTTTAGGCAACCCTGTGTCTGTCTGTTCTCTTGGAATAGGTGATCTTGTTTTCTTGATAGGTGATTCCATGTTATTTTTTCCCATGTATTCCCAGAATAGGCTAACTTCTTGTCCATAGGGGTGAATTTGCATGTCCATAATATTCCCATTTGTATAGTTCAAGACATAGGTGAATTTGTTGTCCTCTAGATAGGCATCTTCGTCTTCATCCGTACATCTCAAGAAAGAGGTGAACTTGATCCTTAGATATGCAATTTTGTGTCTTGAGTCCACTTGTTTCCCTTTGGGTACCTCATGATATAGGTGATCTAATGTCCTAGAAGGTAAATATCATCATCCATATAGGTGATCTTGAAACCTTCATAGGCGAATTTGATTCTCGTATCCGCCTGTTTCTTTTGTATCTCAAGAAAGAGGCGAGTTTGAGTCTTGGATAGGTGATCTTGTCAAAGACAAAGGCGATCTTGCTAGGTCCTGAATAGGAAAAATCGTTACTTGGAGGGGCAAATTTGCTAGACATAAAGGCATATGTGCTTCCCGTACAAAAATCCTAAGAGTAAGCCCCCTTGACCATTGGAAACTTGTCATTTTTTGAGTCCATTGTGGTGATCAAAAAAAATTATCATCATTTTAGTATGTCTATATTTTTTTGAATTTCATCAAATCTTCAATCTAATCACATAGGTGCATCTTAAGAAATCCCTAGATTACATTTCCATCATCCTTTCATCAATCTGAATACTTTAGACTTCATTTTTGGGGATCTTTATCCAATTGGGCTAGGAAACTTACCCTAATAATAATCATCATCCATGCTCGCTTGGGATTGTTATTCATCCTAAGTCAGTAATCCTCCATAGCATTATCAATCTCCTCTAATCATGAGGTAGATTTTGTGTTGTGATCATCTTTTTATCCTCAAGTTAAGCCCTTGAACCTAGTTTAGAGTCAATATTATCAATCCAATCCTATCAATCATCTAATCCCATCAATCATCCAATCAAATCAATTATCCAAATCATCCCATCCAATCTCATCAATCAATCCATCAATCGATTATCTAATCCAATCAATTATTTAGGTACATCCTAGAGCTTAGTGGCATCCTGGTCACCCAGCCATTTTGTATTTTCATGCCCATTACCCGATCGCAAGCAAAGAAAATCATGAAGCAACAATAGCCTCAAGGTACTCAGACTCAAATCCCCCAAGATCAACCCACCAACGGTGGCTCATTGTAATCTAACACTAAGGTCCCCACTCAATCTCCTCCTGACGAAAGCAAGGTTAATCAACCTGAGCTCATAGTTGATGAATACCTCAGTAATCCCACCAATTTACAAATGACCGATCATCTTCTAGATGAGTGTGGGGACAAGATTTTTTCCACCTTAATCATGAAGGGCATCAAACCACCACCAGAATTTGACCTATTGAAATCTGTCAAAATCACACCTCTTGCACCTCCTATGCCACAAGACCCTCAAGATTCTTAAAATGACCTTGGCAATTCATATGTCCCCCAAGGTCCACCCCAAGAGGGTTGGTATCAACCTAGATTTGGCAACACTATTCTTGACTAGATGACACCTCTTGTACCACCCCCTTGGGTTCCAATTTCAATCATGGGAGCATCACTTGATCCTAACAATCATCAAGGACTCGATCCTAATAATCCCCTTAGTCCCAGTATGCCACAAGGTCCACCCAATCCACATGGCACAAACATCTCGCAAGGTTCAATCCTCGTATTGTTTTCTTCATCTCTTCCACCGAACCAATCGAGTCAACTTTATAGGAATGTTGGGGGCACTACTTATAATCCTTTCACTACACCACCACCACCTCTTCATCCTATGCCCATATCAAACTTACCGCCACCTCCATTCAAATACCAACAACCACCTCAAGGAAGTCTTCCACCACAACAAACCCTGTCACAACCCCCAATTCACACTACTATCTCGTCATAGCCTCCACAACCACCCTTGCATCAAGCCCAGGGTAATCCATCTCAACCCCTACATCAATCGGAAGGTAATCCCCAATACGGTCAAATCCTGCAACAACATCAACAACAAAATCCTCATTCATCACAAGTCATCCCTCATCAACCTCAAATTCCATCTCAGCCTCCTCATTAGCAACCACCATATTACCAACAACCCCCTCAACATTCCAAAATCCCAACACAACCCCAATAATCTTCTTAACAAATATCAGGCAACCCTGCTACCGAGTACTTATATCATCCCTAAAGCTCTTATTATCCACAAGCCACTACATCCAATCCCAATCCTAATTATTACTACTACACTCCACAATAATCTCAACAACAACCACCTTATGCACAACAATCCCAACAACATCCATATCACACTACCCTCCAACAATCCCAACAATATCCCTATTACAGGAAATCCACTCCACAACAACCTCCATATGCTTCCTAGCAGTAACCCATCTAGAATTATCAATCATATATGTATTACTATCAACAACCACCATCTTATTAGCAGGGTGCCTCATCCTCCTCATATTATCAAGCCCCACCATCATATCAACAAAATTGCACCAATCCCCCATCTGAGTATCTCAATCAATATCAGCAAAATCCTTCATATCGACCTCAACCATCACACAAGCAATCCATTTTGACTCCATTCCCATCTTATCAACAATATCTCACCTACAATCAGTCCAATTGAGCAAGCCCCTCCTCATCAGTACCTATCAACAAGGAGTGGGGAGAAGTAAAAGTCATGTTAAGGGACTTGCAAGCAAGGACATCCAAAAAGTCCTTTAAGTTTGAGGAGATTTGTCCGTATCTATTTGATCCCTCCATCTTGCTTGTCCCCTTTCCTAAACACTTTGAAATTCCAAAGTTTGATAAATATAAAGGAAAGGGTGACCCAAGAACCTACTTGCAGTAATTTTACTCACATTACCAAGAGGTCTTGCATAATGACAATTATCTCTTACGTCTATTCCCTAGAAGTATGGAAGGGATAGCCCTAGACTAGTTCATGGGTCTTCAAAAGGGATCAATCTCTTCTTTCACAAATCTGTCAGAAAAATTGGTTGCCCACTTCTCCTTTAACTTGGAGAGGGACATAGATACCTTGGATATTTTGAAAGAGAAGCAACGTGAAGGAGAAACCTTTGCGAGCTACCTCCAAAGGTGGCATGCCTTAGCTAGTCAACTAAAATCCCATCTTAGTGAAAAGGACATGGTGACCATCTTTGTTGAAAATTCCCATCCTGACATGGTGCATAATCCTAATCTGCACTATGTTACCACCTTTTTAGAAGTCATTGAGAAAGGCACCACCATTGAGACGACCCTCATTGCTAAGGGACAAGTCAAAATCTTTAACTCAGATAAGGACAAGTCATTAGGTAATAGATCTCACTACTGGAATAAGAATAAGAATGATGTCAATGATTGTGTCATTAATACCAAGCATGTCCAAGTAGCCAACACCTCACAAAGACCACAATATGTCCCTAATCAACAATCGACTCCCAACGTCATATCTGTGTCGCATGGTGCACCTCATCCTCCTCAGCAGTCCAATCAAAACAATTAGGGGAACAATAAAAACTCATTTATTCCTTTGGGAGAACCCTTGAGTGTTGTTTTCAATAAGTTGCTTCAAGCGAGCTATCCAGTTATCTATCATGTGACGAAGCCCTTTGACAAGTCCAAACCAAATCCTGCTTGCTATAGGGAAAATGAGTATTGTGACTTTCACAAAATGAAGGGTCATACCACTAATAAGTGTCAAGGTCTTAAAATGTATATCCAAGATCTTATAGATTGAGATGGTATAATAGTGGATGTGAATCAAGCAACATCATCCAATGTTTAGCTCCAAATATATCAAAATGCTTTCCCCAAACACAATCAAGGTGCCAACAATTCTAACGCTAATCCCAAGCCTAGAAATAATAACAACCAAGGTAACAACACTAACAACATTAACTATAAGAATGTACCCTATAACTATGATGGCATAGTTATGTGCATCAATTAGGTAGAGCCATGCGTGTCCATGGTCTGTGTTCAAAGGCAAAGACTCACAATATGTTATTACTATGTGTCGCACCCACATATTCATTCCTGGTCCTTCCATGTCATCCCAGCCAGCTCTTATGAGCTCCCAATATAATATTCTTGATCACCTTAGAAAGACTTCCGCTCAGATATCCATTTTGGATTTGCTTAAGTCTTCCCCCATCCATCAAGAAATCCTTACCAAAGCTCTCCAAGATACCCATGTGCCTAATGACATAGATCTTACTCAATTTTAAGCCTTAGGAGAACATCTTTCATCCACATACCAGCTAGGATTTCGCCAGAATGATATGTCATCAATCGATTCAAACCATAACCCTCCCCTCCAAATCAAAGTCCTCATGGCCCGCCATAAAGTGAAAAGGGTTCTGGTAGATAATGGCTCTACCCTCAACCTCTACACATTGAATTTCATAAAGTAGGTAGGGTATACTCAAGCTGACTTGAATAATCAAGTTATCACTATCAAAGCCTATGATAATGCAAAAAGAGATTTTGAATGCATCATTTGTCTTCCTATTCAGATTGGCCTTATTGTGTAGTACACCACATTCCACGTCCTTGATCTGGACCTCCCATATAATCTCCTCATCGGCCACCCATGGATTCATTCTATGCAAGCCATTCCATCCACTTACCATCAGTGCCTAAAATTTCCTTACAATGGGATGGAGGTAACCATTCATGCCAATCCTCAACCCTTTGAATATTGTCGAGCTCTTGAAGCCTCTTTCCCTCACTCCTAATATTGTCCAAGATTTGAAGTTGGGGCACCTTAGGCATCATCTTCCAATCCATCTCACAATCCATCATCCAACATAACATCCACAACAACCACCACATCTGAGTCCACCATCACCATATTCCAAATCATTGACAAGGGTTGCGAAGAATATGAAATTTGAACCGCACTCAACATGGCGAAAATGCCACCATCTCCTCACACATATGGGCAACCTTTACAATCAATAGAAAAGGAAGAATAAAAGACCAAAACCCTCACTTCTAAGAATATGGGCTCAACAACATTCTAAGATTTGGGTACAATTTAAGATCAAATGGAAGATGGAATCAACCAATGGTTCTATAGAGAGGAACTAGATCCATCACCTCCCCTTGTAGAATATTTCCAAGAGGTCTATCCCCATGCATCAAGGTTGGTAGAAAAGTACAATTACCAAGGGGGAGGTCTTGGTGTAGAAGAGCAAGGAAGGCTACAGACTATTGAGAAACCTATCTGACCAAAATGTGTAGGCCTTGGCTATGAAAGAAAATAGAAGGGTCTTGTATCATCCTCTAGCACCTTGAATAATGTTAATATAGATAATGATCTCCTTAAGGACATACCAGAAGAAGAAACCATCATACTCTTGTACGAAGATGTAGATCTCCCATCCCTCTTTGATTCCATATTGATCTTTACCATTAGCCTTTCCCTCCACCATCCCGACCTTATTGATTGGGACCTATGAAGTAGTGCACCTGTTGACACCTTGCCTTCAGTGAAAACTTATGTGCATCTTATGGGATTGGGGGAAGATGAACACCTCAACCGCAAAAATCGAAAGAAGCAAAATAAAAAAGGGTCATCTAGTGAAAAAATCTATGAGGCACTTCCTAACTCATCAAAAGTTACAAAAAGGGTGTCTCCAATAGTGAAAACCTCGACAAGGCACTGGAGGATGGGGATGTTCATCTTCCCCTTGTAGGAGATCACTTGTCCAAACAATCTTCCATCCTGATCGAAGAGACACAAGAGGTTAATTTGGGAACAAAAGAAGACCCCAAAATCACTTACGTAGCCAAATCATTGTTAGAGGAAGAGCATCTTACCATCACCAACTTGCTCAAGGAAGGAATTATCAACTTTGCACGGACCTATTCACACATGCCTAGACTAGATCCTGTACTAGTTGTGCACCATTTAGATTTTCATCCGGATGCCAAACCTATTAAACAAAAGATAAGAAAAATGCATCCCCAAGTGGCTTTGCTTGTCAAGAAAGAATTGGAGAAATTATTAGAGGTTGGGTTTATAAGACCTATTGATTATTCTAACTGGATCTCCAACATAGTGCATGTCGCCAAACCAAATGGAAATATCAAAATCTGTATAGATTTTTGGGATCTCAATAAAGCTTGCCCAAAGGATGATTTCCCTCTTCCAAACATTGATATGCTGGTAGACCTTACAATAGGGCATGAGATGTTATCACTCATTGACGGATTTTTCGGCTACAACCAAATTAGAATCTCACCAGAAGATCAACATAAAACTCCCTTCACTACCCCTTGGGGCCCTTCTGTTATAATGTCATGCCCTTTGGTCTTAGAAATGCAAGGGAAACCTATCAACATGCGATGAATGTTATCTTTCATGACCTCATCCATATCATCATGAAAGATTACGTCAATGACTTACTGGGAAAATCCAAGACCAGAGAAGAGTATCTCACAATCTTGAAGAAAAACTTTGTGCGATTAGAGCACTACAAGTTGCATCTGAATCTAAAGAATTATGTGTTCAGGGTCACATCTGGAAATCTATTGGGCTTCATAGTGTCTCCAGAAGAGGTATTGAATTCCAAAACAAAGCAACAGATGTGATGGCTACAAATGGTTCCCTTATCGACATTCTTAGAGATTGAACGAACTATGAATTCCTTGTTGAGAAACTACTAATCCCAACATATGATGTCCCTGACAATGAGATGGTATGTGATATCATAGGTCCTAACTCACCCTGGTACCATGAAATTTATACCTATCTCTATGACAACATCCGCCCACCTGACCTTACCCGAAATCAACAAAAATTATTTATCCAACACTCATCCCAATACATGATTGTGGGAGATACACTTTACCATCAAGGGTATGATGGTACGCTCCTTTGATGTCTCAACAAATTATAATCTTGTATGGCATTAAACGATGTGCATAGTGGTGTTTGTGGGTCCCATTCTAATGGCATGGCCTTAGCAAATAATATTTTCAAAGCTAGATAATGTTATCCCACTATGGAACATGATGCTTATGAGTTCATGAAGAAGTATCTTCCCTTCCAGCAATATTCAGACTTAATCCATGCTCTAGCATAGGACTTGCAACCTATCATAGCACCATGACCTTTTTCTCAATGGGGTTTTGACTTGATTGGAAAGATTTACCCTTTTTCCTCTAATGGTCATACTTTCATTATCATAGCCACTAAATACTTTACCAAGTGGGTGGAAGCAATTCCACTCTCTCAAATTACAAGTATTCAGATATTCAAATTCATCAACTTCCATATTCTCTACAGATATGGAATCCCTTCTACCATCATCATCGACAATGGAAATCCATTTGAAAAATAGCATATGAAGTTCCTTTGTGAGACCTACCACATCCAACATCATTGGTCCATGCCTTATTACCCTCAAGGTAATGGTCAAGTGGAGGAAACTAACAAAAATTTGATCAAGATCCTCAAAAAGGTGGTTAATAACACTAGTCGAGATTGGAACCTCCATCTCCATCTTGCCCTTTGGGCATACCGTACATCCATCCGCACTCCCACTAGCTCCACCCCATACTCTCTCAAATATGGTGTCAACGCAATCTTGTTGATCAAAGTCAAGATCTTGTCACTCTAAATCTCTCTAAAGAATCTCATCAGTGATGAAGATGTTGGAGTTGCACACTTGAGTTAGCTGGAACTCCTGGATGAAAAACGTATCAGGCCTACAATCACCTTCAAGCATATTAGCATCATCTTAGGAGGAACTACAACAAAAAATTTTGTCCTCGTCAGCTCAACATTAGAGATTTGGTCCTGAAGGAAAACCAACATACCCAACAACACAAGAAAAGAAAGGAAAGTTTGAACCAAACTGGTTGGGTCCCTATGTTATCACAACAAAATATGGTTCTGGGGAATATAGGCTTGCAACACCTGAGGGAGAGCCCTTGGAAGAGCCTATCAACATCATGAATCTAAAGAAGTTCTATACCTAAGTCAGCTAGGTTGTTCTACCTATAAAAATAAAATAAAAAAGAAAAAAATCATCAAAAAATATATTGTTTTAAAAAAAAAATCCAAAAATAGTAAAGAGAAATAATCCATCCTATAGTGAAAACCACCCTTGGTGGCACCTTGGATAAGTATGTTTGGTGAAACCTAGTAACAGGCACCATTCGTAGAGGGCTTAATCATTATCTACCTTGTTTCCTAGTTGCTTTATGCTTCCATCCATCCATCCTATCTTCTTAGCCTATCTTGCATCCTATTGATCCCATCCTTCCATTGGCATCCCATCTATCCATCACTTAGTATATTATGATTGAGCATTGGATGATTTAGATCAACTATCCAGAATCTTGCGATTTTTGTCCTAAATCCTAAGCTTTTTGTCATATGTATATCTGTGTCCTCATCTAGGATCCTTCATTGTGTCAGTCATCCCTAGGTCTCATATTGTCTTTGGTCCATTTTGTCAAACTAAATTGCCCCTACGTGTTCACGTAGGTAAGGATAATAATTTGATTAGCCCTCAGAGCATTTTCTCATCCAGTCTTTGTCATCCATTGAGGTCTCCATTGTCCTCTTTTTTCTTTTATCCATGGTCAGTCATCAATCTTTTATCAAACTACAAGGGCTCTACGCTTTCACATAGGCAAGGCTAGTCTTTCATCAACCCCCAAACCCCTAGGTCTATAGGGTGTGTTTGGGTGTTGTGTCACGTTGTCAAGTATGTCCCTATTCAGTTGGGGCCTAACAAAAAATTTCACTAGTGTCTTAATGTTCAATCAATTTTAAATATCCCGAGTCATGTCGATCATCTAGTCTCTCCACCATCTTTGGTCTTAATAGGATGTATCCTCCCTAAATCAGACCATATCAATCCCATCCACCTATTGATCTTATGGTAAAGGATATTTGAAATTTGTTGTGATTTGTTGATACTTTTTATAGTTTGTTTATTCTTTGAGCTTCCTATTATGCTTTGTCAAGGTTGCCATAATCCATTATATCATGGTGTGCTTTGACAAGTAGATATAGGGGCATATCTTGATCTTTTGTTTGTCATTGTCTTCCTTGGTGTCCTGTGTAATACCCACCACGATCCCTATGGTCTTACATTATGTTGGGGAATCCTTTGTATTTGTGGTTATCCCAACATCAGGCTTGACCAAAGCCCCTATGGTTTGGGGGTGTTGGGATAACCTCCTTGTTTGTTATGTTTGTTTCATGCATTGGACACTAATCGGCCTCGGTTCCTCATACCCTGGCATATCATGTACCATGCTATAGAAAAAAATAGTGCTCCCAATATGGCAAAATGGCATTAGATTTACATTTCATTTATCTTCTCATTGCATCACATTTCCACCATCCATTTCCTTCCCCTAGCCTATGGTTAATGATTTTGATTGTGCAAATTTTTTTCTTCCACCTATTCTTCCTAACAGGGTTCCTATGGTTTTTGATAGATTCACTCTCACACCCATCATCATTCATCTTACTATGTTATACGATATATTTTCACACCTATCATTGCTCATCTAGTTGCATTTCCATTATCGTTATCCATATGCATTTCATATGAATTGCATTTTCACCTTCATTTTAAGTTGCTTAGAATAATATAGATTTGTTATTATAAGAATCTTAAGTCCATTTCATTTCACTACATTATCCTTTTCATTATCATATTAAGTTGTTTAGATTAATATAGATTTCTTATTCTAAGCATCTTAAGTCCATTTCATTTCATTATCATTTCACCGCATTATCATTTTCAACTTCATATTAAGTTGTTTAGATTAATATAGATTTGTTATTCTAAGCATCTTAAGTCTATTTCATTTCATTATCATTTCACTACATTATAATTTTTACCTTCATATTAATTTGTTTATATTAATATAGATTTTCTATTCTAAGAATCTTAAGTCCATTTCATTTCATTATCATTTCACTGCATTATCATTTTCACCTTCATATTAATTTGTTTATATTAATATAGATTTATTATTCTAAGCATCTTAAGTCCATTTCATTTCATTATCATTTCACTACATTATCCTTTTCATTATCATATTAAGTTGTTTAGATTAATATAGATTTGTTATTCTAAGCATCTTAAGTCCATTTCATTTCATTATCATTTCACTGTATTATAATTTTCACCTTCATATTAAGTTGTTTAGATTAATATATATTTGTTATTCTAAGCATCTTAGGTCCATTTCATTGCATTATCATTTTCACCTTCATATTAAGTTATTTAGATTAATATAGATTTTTTATTCTAAGCATCTTAAGTCCATTTCATTTCACTGCATTATCATTTTCACCTTCATATTAAGTTGTTTATATCAATATAGATTTGTTATTTTAAGCATCTTAAGTCCATTTCATTTCATTATCATTTCACTACATTATTATTTTTACCTTCATATTAAGTTGTTTAGATTAATATAGATTTGTTATTCTAAGAATCTGAAGTCTATTTCATTTCATTATCATTTCACTGCATTATCCTTTTCAATATCATATTAAGTTGTTTAGATTAATATAGATTTTTTATTCTAAGCATCTTAATTCCATTTCATTTCATTATCATATTAAGTTTCTTAGATTAATATAAATTTGTTGTTCTAAGCATATTAAGTAATTTCATTCCATTATCATTTTAGTGCATTATCATTTTCACCTTTATATTAAGTTGTTTAGATTAATATAGATTTGTTATTCTAAGCATCTTAAGTCCATTTCATTTCATCATCATTTCATTGCATTATCCTTTTCATTATAATATTAAGTTGTTTAGATTAATATAGATTTGTTATTCTAAGCATCTTAAGTCCATTTCATTTCATTATCATTTCATTGCATTATCGTTTTCATTATCATATTAAGTTGTTTAGATTAATAAATATTTGTTATTCTAAGCATCTTAAGTTCATTTAATTTCATTATCATTTCATTGCATTATCATTTTCACCTTCATATTAAGTTGTTTAGATTAATATAGATTTCTTATTCTAAGCATCTTAAGTTGATTTCATTTCATTGTCATTTCATTGCATTATTAGTTTATTATCACTTCATTGCATATTCATTTCTTTATCATTTAGTTCCATTTTCATTTCATTATCATTTTGTTCGTCGCATTATCCTTTTCATAATCACCTTAAGTTGTTTAGATTAATGTTGATTCATTATTCTAAGCATTTTGAGATCATTGCATATCATATCATTACCATTTGCATTATCATTTTAAATTTTTTAGAGTTATTATTCAAAACATGTCCATTCATTCCATTATATACATTGCATTACATCACATTCATTATGTCTATCTATATCATGATCACATATCCATACATCATACATTTTCATCCATTACATTGCATTGCATTAATCATCACATAGTCATTCGTACATAATTTATTATCACATAGTAATCATAATAATCACACTCACATCGCCACCTGCATCACACATCATTAGTAACATGTCCATAGCATACATCATAAAAGCATAAATAATATCACATCACATCCTGCATCCAAGATCGTTAGACATAATACATATAATCCACATAGACATAGAAATAAATCACCATAATCATATGCATACATCATAATCATAACCATACACAAGAACATAATAAATATCCATCACATCACATAATATCCACACATCATCACATCAATTTCCATCACACATCATATATATCAAAAATGATATAGTGACCATTGAGTCCATTAGAATCCATAATAAAAGATCACAAGAGTTCATAACAAGTCCATAATAAAAATTAATAAAGCCCATCATAAGTCCATAAACATCCATAGAATAAAAGTACAAGAGCTGAGCAATAATCAAGTACAAAGACTACATCTCTTGAATGAATAAAGAATAAAGAATAATTGAATTAACAAATGCATCATTCTCTAAATCTATAGAAAGAATATGTATCCTTTGTCTCTATGTACTGTACACCCACTCTACACCCATCAAAAATCAGGGCTTTGTCTCCTCATCCTCCTCTCCTAACTGACCCACTACTCTCTGCATATGTCCTCTAGGTGGAGTCAGACACTGATCCTCTACCTCTAGGAGGTGTCTCTCAGTAGCTGCTATATCCCCGTGTGTGGGCGGTCCCCTGGGATGACACTGACATTTGTGGGACTGCTTGGATGTAGGGTGGCACTCTCCTCACTAGGTCAGGACCTCTCTGAAATATGCACTCATATAGTACCCAGCCTCTATCCTCACATCAGTCACCTCTATTGCCTGTGCCCTAGCCAAATCCTGCCCAATCTTGTACCTATCTTGCAGCCCACTGATGTATCTCCTCTCCCTCTCCCATGCCTCCCATGCCAACTGCACTTCATCTATCTATGCTTGCAGGTGGGCTATCCTTTGCACTCTGGCATCCCTCTCCCCTTGAAGTTCCTACACCTATCCCTCTGCTACCATTTCCCTCTCCAATAATCCTCCAACATCCCCCATGGTCTCCTCCACACACTCGAATCTATCTCAAGCCTCATCTTGCTCTCTCTGAGCCTCATCCCACTCCCTTTGAGCCTCATCCCTCTTTGTCTACATCCTTCAAGCCTCGTCTACTAGGGGCCCATATTCCCTCTCTCCATCCCTCTCTATCACTTGCAACCTCTCCACCTATGAATGAAGCTTGTCTACCTCCCTCTGCAACTTGTCCTGGTTTGCCTTGAACTCCCTCAATCAGTGCTTTGTTATACCTAGTCTAGCTAGAGCTCCTGTCAATAGCACCGTGGGATCCTTTGGAGGTAGTGGTACATATGGAGCCATCACTAATGGGTGCACCTCTAGGGCATCCACCTCCATGGCATCCTCTTGTCCCTCGACCTCCTACATCTCCACATCATCATCCCCTCCTCTCCTCTATCTCCCCCCTCTCCTCCTATACCTCTATGCCAACTCCCTCTCATCATCTGGCTTGAATCCTAGTGCTCCTACAATCAGATGCATTGTCATCATCCTCCCTGGCCCAATCTCCTCCCACCATGCAACATACCATGTTGTGGTACTTGCGTCCATCGATTCTCCTCTCCATGGGTACTATGTTATTAGCATCACCTCCCACATCTGCCAAGCATAATCTAATGTAACCTACTCTCCCCATAATTTTGTTTGCTCTCAATTGATCCGCTAGAATCTCTATGGTCTTGCGGGTGAATCCTGTTGTATACCAAACTATCGAGTGACTCTATCTGGTCTATGCAACTCTACAACAAAGGGGTCTCGACCAATCAAGTAGTAGACAAAGAAAAAGAAGCCCCTCTATCTCTTGGCATCCTCTCTCCGCCCCTAGAAGCGATGTGCTAGGTATGACCTCCAAGTGATATCCTCTGCCCTCAGGTCATCTATCCTCCGCTGTCACCCCTCAAAATCCACCACATCTTGGTAGTGTAGTCTCCAACCATGCTTCATACCCCACCAATATGATACGGGTAGTGTCTCATCCTGTGGCCCCATGATCAAAATGTTTGGTTTGGCAACACTGATGTGTTCCCAGAACCATACATGTAGCAAAGTCACATGTGTGATTCTCAATGCTCGTTGGTAGAAAATGATGTGCATATCTTTGTATAACTAGGCCAATACACATGCCCCCCATGCAAACTCCCCCTCCCATCTCTCCATTATATGCCTCACAACCTCAATAACCTTGAGGCTACAAAACTGTCCACTCCTATCCATTAGAAAAAAATTGTTGATCAGCCCACATAGGTACAATGGCAGAGCTGGCATATCTAATTCCAAGCATGCATCCAAGTCCAACTCCCTCCCCTAAATCAACAACTTGATTAGTCCAAATACAGCCCATAGGCTCTCATCCATTTCCCTATTGTGTGTCTAGCTAGCTACGTGCCCTCAGATGGGAAACCGTAGAATCCTCCACACATCCTCTAATGTCACTATCATCTCCCTTATCAGGATATGGAAGTTTGAAGTCTCTGAACCCCATCTCTCCATCAAGGTGGTCAACAATCCACTATGTACTCTAATGTTGGGATACCCCAACATGTATAGTAGCCCTGCCTATGCTAGTGATTTGTGATCATTCGCATTCATCGCTCGAACTTTCACCTCAAGTACTGCTAAGTGTCGCTCACGTGTCCTTAGCCTCTCAAAGTTATGCATACATGCAAACCATTCTATCAATTTCCTAATTTTTTTCATTCCCATTTCTTCTATTTTTATCCCTGCCTTGGTTTGGTGAATTCACCTCTGTGTGAGGAAAGTTCTCCCTTTTCCCATCCCAACGCACTCACCTATTTGGCTAGCATGTTTTCCCCTCTTTTGTCTTTTGGCGGTTCCACCTGTTTGTCGAGCGAATTCTTGTTTTATCCACAAAGGCGATTTCGCAATCGCCCTTGTATCTTTTCACCCCGATGGGCGAATTCGCATTCGCCCATTTTCCAGGGGAAAATTCGCATCCACCTATTTCCCCTTTGGAAAAATTTGCATTCACCTTTTCCACTTTTGGGTGATTTCGTATTCACCCTTTCTTTGTTGTGGTGAATTCGCATTTGCCTATCTGCTTGCATTTATGCCCCTGTGTAATGCAGGCTCACTCTTTTCAGGGAGAGGTGATTTCACAATCACCCCTCCCCCAACGTGCTCGCCCCTGCATTGCATGAATCCAACCCTTTCTTCGACATTTCCCCTAGATGGGAAAATCTTCCTTGTAGAAGGGTGAATCTCCCCTTCCGTGCGGCGTTGGTACCCTAGTCTACCTACCCACAAAATTCTAAATGTGCTTAAAATCTAAATCCAAATCACAAAGTGGGTTTCGAGGCCTACTTGGATGGGTATCGCACACTCATTGTAGAAATGTCGCACCTCCTCACCTCAGTGGATCAACTCATCATCCACAAATGCCTCGTCACCGCTTGATCCATCAGCCATCCTCGTCACTCTTTCTCTCTCTCTCTCTCTTGCTTATTCAGCCACCAAGTGTGCAAATGAGAATTAGGTGAATAGTAATTTTTCAAATTTACTATTTATATGATTTTCATTTTTGACCCTAATTAGCCTTTTAATTTTTGAGTAATTTTTACCCTTTAATTAGCCCTTAATTAGTTTACCCACCCCTTTTCTTTCATGAGCTATTGTTCGCACCCCATATGTCTGTTTTCCTTCACTAAAAATCCATTCTTCATGGTTTTTCGTGCTCTATTATGTGGTGCCCTCCATTTCTTCATAACAAGAAGTCACCCAGGGCCCCTTTTTCTTCCCCATCCACCCTCTAGAGGGGGCATACCCTACCATTTTCCTGCGATATCAAGGCATCATCTAGCATTCTTTTCTTTTATCGAGTCGTCTGTGTTCTATTTTTGTTTGAAACGTCGTTATTCTAATATTATTTCAAAGAGGGGGAAAATTTAGACACTTGAATTTGACCACCCCCATATGTATTGTTCAAATACTTTTGGATTTGATTGTGTCCATTTTTTTACATCAACGTTTCGGATCACAAAGTGTGATCCGAAACGTTGATGTGAAAAATTGGACACAATCAAATCTAGAAGTCTTTGAACAATACAATATGGATTGTGGAAACTTGATATCACCCCCATATGGTCAAATTCACCCTTATATTCTTCCATCCTATGTCCTTCATCCATATTAATTGAATAATCTCTCATTTGATTAATATTTCATCTCATTCTAATATCCCATAAAGTATTTAATAAATCAATTAAATACTTTACCCCTTTCATCTCTAAATTAAATAAATACCCTAATTTATTTAATTTACTCACTTTAGTCTCTATGGATTAAATTAATTTTTATTTCATTTTCCTCTCTCCTCATGTCATATCCTCCATAATTCTCTCTAATCCAAATTAATCTATGATTAGGATGCGCACACCCCTAATCATCATTAAGGTCACATCCTCCATAATCTCCCACTTGTCCCTAATCTATCATTAGTCCACCTAATCCCACATTTGCACAACCTTAATCACCTACTTAGCCCAACCTAATCACCATACCATTTATGGCATATGTCCTAAGTCAACTAACATTAAATGCTTTCTCCATTTGGAGAAGGCATCCCCTTTCCCAAGTGAATTTTTTATTCACTTTTATTCATACAAGGAATTTTAAGGAATTTAAAATTCCTTCTCCCATCCACATGAGGATTTGTAAGGAATTTTTAATTCCTCAAATGTCCTCTCATGCATATGTGGACAAGGACCTCCTTTATGAAGAGATCATGTCCCTTCCCAAGGTACATGAAAGTACCTCCATGTCATCTCCATCTCATCATCCCTTTTACACATCATCCACCACATGTCAAGATGTGAGGACTTATGAGTTCTCAACTCACCCTATCCCTTGATCTTTGCCATCATGGCCTAATCCTTACCCTCCATTTTTTAGAGGCCTTTCCCCTAAAAATGGTGGAAAATCCCCCATTTTGATCATCCAATTTTGCAATCCACAATCAAGCATTCAAGCACACTTAGCAATTTCAGGCAAAAACCACCATTATTGCATCCATCCTAGAGCTCTCATCTTGCATCTACTCACATACCCACATCCTCCATTGCTTTACTTTCATCCTTAGCTTAATTTTGATCATATTTGCATGCCATCTTGCCAAAGAAGGAGCACACAAATCATCAACCAAAGGTCCAACCAATTTATCAATCTAAACAAGGTAAAAGGTTCTATTTTTTTGTGTTTTTGTTTAGATTCAACTAGGCCAATCTTGAGTGTTTTGTTTATGTTTTTGATCTTTACATAGTTTAGTTCTTGCATTTTAGTAGGTTAAATTCACTTGCACAAAGACCTAATAGCTTAGCGGTTACAAACATTGCAAAATCTTATGACTAGTATGCCTGTAATTGGGATTCAAAAAGAATACTTGGTGGAGGACCTATGTCCTTACCCCTTTGATAGGTGAATTCACATACCTCACTTTCCCACAAACTTTATTGTTCCAAAATTTGATAAATATAAGGGAAAGGGTGACCCCATTGAACACATATGGGAGTTCCACACCACATCCTTAGACGTGGCACATGAGCATACATATCTCATGGGACTTTTTCCATGGAGTCTGGGAGAACAAGCCCTTGAATGGTTTGCACACTTACCTTCAAGTATACAAAATTGGAGTGAACTTATGGAAAAATTAATTCCACACTTTTCATACAACATATCAACTAATGTCAACATCACTCATTTGTGTGAGGAAATAAAAAAGATGAAGAGATCTTTGTATCATTCTTACAAAGATGGCGAAGCTTAGCTAGCACTTGTGTGCCTGCCATATACCAAAGAAGCAACTGGTCCAAATATTTATGGATAACCTCAACAAGGAGGTCCTATTCCACTTACGAATCTATTAAACACATTTGATGATGTCATACAAAAGGTATTATCCATCGAGAAAGACCTCATAGAAAAAGGGCTTGTGATTTTTTTTAAGGAGAATAACAATTATTCTTCTAGTTCGAAACCAAATGAGAACAAATTTTTGTTACGAAACAAAAACATGAAAAATGACGATGTTGTAGATGCAAAACTCATAAATAAACCTCATCTTGTGCTAAATCTAAAAGGACCCACTACGATGAATACTGATAAATATCCATAGAATTAGGAATAAACTACTAATGTGGCTCAAAATAACAAACCATGTGGTCCTCCTAGGGCCACTCAATCAAGACATAAGTATACTCCCTTAGGGGAAACAATTGTGGCAATTTTGAAGAAATTGCTCCAAAATAATATCATCTGTTTACTTGAGATCAAATATTATGATCTAGGTCCTTTCAAACCAGCACTAGTGGAATGATAATGATTTTTGTGAATATCATATAATTAAGGGACATAATATTTCCACTTGCTTCCAATTAAAGAACCTTATACAAGATCACATAGAGCAGGGTGATATCCAAATAGATAACCAACCAGAAACCTCTAACAAAGATCACACGATCTTTAAGGACCCCTTACAAAACCATGGGAAGGGAAAAGCCTCGAGTTCTAGACCTGGTGGAAAATTTGATAACAATTATACTATGTCACCTATGAGTACATAGTGAATCATATCCAATCATCATTAGACCATAATGCATCCACCGTTACCATAAAAATAAAAATATTGAATGTGTGGTTGCCACTAGGTGATCAAAGGTGACTCTACAAGGAGCCCCTTTTAAACCTCGAGCAACACATGAATACAACTTGATTGATCATCTAGGAGATACCCTAGCTCAAATCTTATTTCTTGAGTTGTTACACACCTATCTCGAGCACAAGACTATTCTAGATAAGGCATTACAAGATTCATCCATCTTGATAGACTCAAATATGAATCAATTTTAGTTCGTGGTAGGGTTCTTAGCTACCAACCAACACATAAAATTCACCAAACACAACTATATTTCACAAAAACAAAATCACAATGAGCCATTATATCTCAAAGTATATGTTATCAAACATAAAATTAGATGAATTTTGATAGATGGTGGAGTTGGGTTGACTATATGCACATTGAAACTAGTAACTACCATGGGATTCTCAAAGGCTTGTATAGACAAGTCAAAGATGATCATGATACATAAGTATGATGATATGGAATTCTTATCCAAGGGTGTCATCATGCTACCAATCAGAGTGGGTCCTGTTATACAAGACACAGTATGTCAAGTTCTAGATCTGGACCTACCCTACAACCTTTTTCTTAGATGCCCATGGATTCACTCCATGAAGGTTGTACCTTCTACATACCATCAATATTTCAAGTCTCCCCACAATGGAGTAGAGATTAGTATTTTTAGTGATCCTAACCCCTTTCAATATTGCAATAGCCTAAGAGGAACACCTAAGAATTAGGTACCTAGCCATCAATAGAGCCCATCTACCCCTTCCTCATCACAATATATTGACCCAACTTCTCTATCAAAAGGCTTGCCATTGCCAAAATAATTCCCTGATACCAAGGTTCAAGTCCATGAAAATGGAGTTGGAGAATACAATATTGAAAGACTGTTTTGCATGGGGAAACTACCATTTGCACCAAAACATTATGGCATAACCCATCACATCAAGAAAGATCCCAAGGTGACAATTTAGTATCACCCACCCACGACCTTCACCAAGTGGGGCGATATGAAAGGAATGTATCAAGGAAGACCTCTCTAAATGGATATAAAGAGATGAAGAGGAGAAGATGCATTCAGATCTACCTATGGATAAATACAACAAGGGGTTTGACATAATAAAACAAAAATTCTATGATAGTCAAAGTGGCCTTGGATTGAAAAACAAGGTATGATGAAACCTATCATAGCACGTAAACAACCTTGCAACACAAGGCTGGGGTATCAACCTCTAAAAGTGAAAGCTCCTAGTACCATGGTATTTTAGAAGGACGTCATTAACATTTCTAAAGTTGTTGAGACATCTAAAGATTACCATACTAAAATAGACTAATGAATGGGAATGGGCTTCTAATAAATCCTCTAGTGACTATGACCTAGTTGAAACCTATCAGGAGCCTGATCAATCCTCCCATTGAACCAAATATATGAATGGTCATGCCTAGATCAATACCTTTTGGGATCCATCCAATTACTCCATCTTCACCCTATCTACCTCATCCTTCAGATTTGTTGATACTAATGATAAAATTCCATTTCTTCACCCACAACTAATCAATTGGTACCATTAAGGTCCACCAAGCTTAGACATATTCAAAAATTATGAAGAAATTGCTAAGTTTATGGGACTTAGAGATGGAATACTAAGTGGGCATTACAATGTTGGATTCACCATTGATCTTGACACGGTTGCATAATATGGGGAGTTGGCCCCACCTTCCAGTCACAAAACAAAAGAAATAAAGAAAAACAAGTTTGTAGGTGAAAACCAAAAGGCACCTGTAAACATAAAAAAAGAAAAGAAAAAATACATATCCGAAGGTGAAAACCTCTCTGAGGCACCTAAGGATGTAAGGTTGGACCCGCTCCCCACAAATCAAGAGAAACCCCCAATATTGGTCGAGAAGTCGTAAGAGGTCAACATCAACACAATGGAAGATCCAAAAATAATGCACTTTGCAGTGTCCCTGATAGATGTAGAGAAGTCAAAATTCACTGACTTTTTCTCGAAAAAGAAAATCAACTTTGCATGGTCATGTGCATACATGTTGGGACTAGACCCCGAACTAGTCCTCCATCACTTACCTCTCCTTTCTAATGCTAAACCTTTTAAGCAAAAGTTGAGGAAGATGTTCTTGAAAATTGCCTTATTGGTTAAAGTAGAGTTGAAGAAACTACTAGATGTCGGGTTCATAAGACCCATCGATTATGTAGATTGGATTTCAAATCTAGTGCCAGTTACCAAGCCAATTGGGGGAATTTTTATTTACACCAAATTCATAGATTTGAGCAAGGCTTATTTAAAGGATGATATCCTGTTACCTAATATAGACACAATCATGGATCTTATTGTGGGATAAGAGATGCTATCATTGATGGATGGTTTCTTTGTGTATAATCAAATCAAAATTGCAGTGAAAGATCAACACAAGACGAAATTCACCTACACTTGAGGCACATACTGTTGGAATATCATGCCCATCAGTCTTAAAATTTTTGGAGCTAATGATCAGAGGGTAATGGCTATAATCTTCCATAGTATGATGCATAAACTAATGGAAGATTATTTTGATGACCTCTTGGAAAAATCCCTCACAAGGGATGATCACTTAGTAGTATTGGATAAAAAAATTACAAGGTTGGAAAAATATAATGTTTGACTGAACCCAAAGAAATATGTCTTTGGAGTGACCTCCAAGAATCTCCTTGGATACATTTTTTTGGAAAAGGAGGGGGTGACTAAGGAGCTTCAAGATGTGTA
Source organism: Sequoiadendron giganteum (assembly GCA_007115665.2). Classification (NCBI taxonomy): domain Eukaryota; kingdom Viridiplantae; phylum Streptophyta; class Pinopsida; order Cupressales; family Cupressaceae; genus Sequoiadendron; species Sequoiadendron giganteum. The sequence goes on from CM021107.1 coordinate 460,214,678, forward strand.
ACAATCTATCCAAGTTTTTGGGTATGATCAAGCCCTAGTTTTGAAAGAGAATTTTCTTCTTTCCATATTACATAATATTGCTTCTAAGGAAGAGGAATTCTGGAAACAATGCTCTAGGATTATGTGGTTGAGAAGTGGGGATAGGAATAAAAAGTTTTTTCACCTATCTACTTTGAAACACGGGGCTTCCAATCACATTAAGACTATCAATTTCAATAATCAAGTTTTGGAAAAGGATTTTGATTTGTAGAATGTTGCTTCTTCTTATTTTTCTAATCTGCTTGCGGTGGAGGGGGAGCTTGACTTGGATTGTCAGGTGGATATTCTTAGGGTTATTCCTCCAATTATAAATGAGGATATTAATAAGTAGCTGGTGTGCATCCCGTCGGCAGAGGAAATTAGAAGTGTTGTTTTCTCCTTTGAAGGGAATAAGGTGTCAGGCTCGAATGACTTTCCCATGTTCTTTTTTCAGTCCTTTTAGGAAATTATTGCAAAGTATGTGATTGTTGCTACTAAATAATTTTTTCGGACTAACTCTCTTTTGAAGGAATTGAATTCCTCAATTATTGTCCTCATATCTAAGAAACTGGGTGCTACGTATTTTGATGAATTCCATCCTATTAGTTTATGCAACTTGATCTACAAGATCTTCTTTAAGGTGTTGGTGGTTAGTTTCTAAAGGGTGATGCCTCTTATCATTTCACCGAGCAACAAAATGGGTTTGTGGCTGGTAGGAAAATTTTGGATTATGCTCTCTCAATTCATGAGAATATTCACTCTTTAACTGTCAATAAGCATGTTGGGTTTATTCTGAAGCTTGACTTTCTTAAAGCTTATGATAGAGTTGATTGGGGCTTTCTTTCTAAGATTCTAACCTCTTTTGGCTTTGGGGAGAAAATGGTGGCTCTTGTGCTTAAGCTTATATCCAGTCCTCAGTTCTTTGTTCTTGTCAATGGTTCACCATCTCCTCTATTTGGCTGCTCCAGGGGTCTAAGGAAAGGGGATCCAAGATCTCCTTTTTTGTTTATTATTATGGTGGAATATTTGGGGCACCTCATTAAGAGATTCATTGATTTTGGGGCCATGACATGATTGGCTCCCTCATCCAATAATTTGATTTGTTCTCATCAACAGTTTGTTGATGATTCTATCATGCTTAGGAAGGTGTCTATTAAGGAAGTCAAGGCTATTAAACTTATTTTACAGAGGTATGAGGCTGCTTCGGGGCAAAAGGTTAGCTTACCCAAGAGTGTTATCTTCTTTTTTAATACTCTCATCCATCGAAAATCAAAATTGCTAGAATTTTACAGTGTCAAATTGGTGATCTTCTTGCATCATATTTGGGTCTTCCCTTGTGCTTAAATGTTCCCAAGTCCTTTTGGTGGGGGATGATTGATAAGTTCAACTCTAAATTGTCTAGTTGGAAGGGGGCGTTGTTGAGCCAAGCTGGGAAAGTGTAGCTGATCAAGTCTACCTTTCAGAATCTTCCAGTGTATGCTCTCAGTTTATTTTATATGCCAAGGAAATTTGTGGATAAACTGGAAGGAATTCAAAAAAAATTCCTCTAGTCTAGTGTTGAGGATAAGAGAAAAATCCATATGGTTGCATGGGATGATTTCTATAGACATAAAAAGGTTGGTGGTCTTGGAATTCAAAAAACTCGTGAGTTTAATGTTGCTCTTCTTGGTAAACAGTTGTGGAATTTATTGTTGGCTAAGAGCGAATGGGCAAAAATTTCTTGGAGCAAGTACTTTTGTGGTGTTGGTGGTATAATGGATTTCTTAACTCTTGACTTTTCCCCCCGTCTGGTTTTGCTCATTGGAATTGTATGGTTAAGGCTCGTAGGCTTCTCTCTGAGGGTTTTTTTGGCAGTTGGGCAATGGCAGGAATATTTTGTTGTGGGAAGACAGTTGGTTTGGCAATAGGCCTCTTAAAGATGAGCCTTGGGCTCAACGTTTCATGGACGTGTGTTTTTGGAGGTTTGACAGATTTGTTGATGATTATATTGATGGTGGTTGTTGGAAAAGGTTGCATGAGGCTGACTCGGGGCTGGAGGTTCTCTTCAAGACCTTGTATTTGATCCATATTCCCTCTCTTCCTTCTCCCAATTTTTTTTTTTGGAAGCCCTCTCCTAATGGTAACTTCTTCGTGCCTTCATATTTTCATCTTAATGATCCCTTTGTTGGCTCTGCTCCTTTTTGGGCCTTTGTTTGGTCCTCTATATTGATTCCTAAGGTTAATATTTTCTTTTGGCTCTTTTTCCAGAATAAGGTATTAACTACTGGCAATTTGGTCAAGAGAGGTTTTATGATGCCCAACAGGTTATTTCTATGTGAAGAGGAGGCTGAAAATTCTTTCCATTAGTTGTTTGGCTGCAAATTTTTTAGAATTGTGTGGGCACATCTGCTCTCTCTTTAGAATCTCAGTTGGGTGTTCCCCGCTTCTATTAAGGACTTGTGGTCTCAATGGATTAGACCTATGTCCAATCCTTCTCTGTAAGTTTTGTGGTCTCTCTCTCTTCCTCATATTGCTTGGGGTATGTGGCTTGAGCGCTATAATAGGATCTTCAAGGATTCTGCCCTCCCTACTATTTCTATGGCCTATAAAATATATGCAGCTATTAAAGAAAATTGTGTGGCTAGGATATCTTTTCATAATGGTCTGAAGGTTACGCTCAGTCACTATGATATTTTTGTAGCACAAAATTGGAAGTTGTCTTGTGATATTTCCCTCTTGGTTACTAAAGGGAAAGCCTCTAGAGAGGATGTTGTTTGGAAAGCTCCTTTGGATGGGTGGGTGAAGGTTAACTTTGATGGAGCTGCTAAAGGGAATCTGGGACCTGCAGGTTGTGGGGTAGTGATAAGAAATTCCAATGGTAGGCTCATCTCCGCAGTGGCACTCCCTTTGGGAACCCAGACACACCACTATGCGAAAGTGGCTGCAACCTATCATGGTCTCAAATTGGCACAAACTAAAGGGTATAATAAAGTATGGCTTGAGGGGGATTCTCTTAATATCATCAACAATTTGAAGAATTGTGTTGCCCCTTCATGTACTATTGAAAACTTGATTAGAGATGCTATTGATATTCTTAAGTCCTTTGATGCTTATTATATTTCTCATATATTGAGAGAAGGAAATGGACTTGTTGATATATTCATAAATCTTGGAGCTAGAGGTGTTAGGGAATGGCGACTGAACGACCCCCTCCCTATAGAAGCAATTACAAGTATTAATCATGATGGCCAAAATTAAAGTAATTGATGATTTATTAAGGCTTCAAGCGTGCATGAATTTCATCATGTGGCATGCTATGATGTTGAAGGATGGTAAGCAAGATTTGGATCGAGTTGATTGTACAAGGGCTGATATTCGGGTGATCCCATAATACTGGTTTACAATTTTTGGGCAAACTGGACACTAAACTGATTTTTTTTAACTAAATCTTCACTTTTGGGCTCCTATAGCGGCTAGACCGTGAGGAATTTGAAGATGATGCAAACTAGTGATTTGTGATGTTTTGTCTATAGATTCTAAATATATTTTTTTCAAAATTTTTGGAATCAGATTGCACTTCTTTTTCCATCTCCTTCGAAAACTAGTTTTTTTTTTAAATAGCATTTTTAAGGAGTGACGCTCACCGTATACAACATAAAAAATTTTGTATGAAGGATAAAATTATAATTTTTTCGAATTTAGATTTGTAACTATGATATCTAGCACTTTCATTTGGTTTCATAGTGTTTTATCAAATATTTTTCCTTAATCAAGTTTCAAAGTCAAACCAATTACAATTCAAACATAGGTAGACTATATACAACATAACTTTTTCTATATGTATCAAAATTCAAATTTCTTTTTTTTTTAATGGATCAAGGACATCAATACCCAGCCTAAACATATTTATCAAAATTTTATTTTGATAATATGCTATTTTTCCACATGTGCGAAACAAAGAGCTTGATTTTTGGTGAAAAACCTATGTTTAATAAAACTAAAAAAACACATGCATAATAAAACTAAAACATATTAAAATTATATTCATTGGATAGATCATTTTGAGGACTACCATCTTCCAGTTGGGTCTATGAAGTCTCCTACTTTTTCATCCTCAACCCGAGCTTCGAAGGGCAAAAATCTGGAAGTTTTTTGTGAGGGAGGGTGGGAAGGTGGGAAAAGGGGGGTTCGAGTAAACCTAAAGGGTTTGATCGAACCTCCCTTCCACAATGGAAAATGTGGGTTTCCACATTCAAAGGGGTTCACTCGAACCCTGGGTTCGTTCAAACCCCCCCAAAATGATTTTTTTTGTGGGGGGGCATTTTTTGGAAGTTTGCCTTCCTCATTTGAATTGTAAACCACTTTTGTGGGTTCACCCATCCGTAGGGAATGAAACTCAAGGGTAATTAATCTATCTTGCCATTATTTCATTTTCACATGAATTGTGGACACTCTTTGCATAGCCTTCTTAAGGTTCTTTCTCATTATGTTCAAAGTTTTCAAAATCATCGACTCTGCAATTCTTGAAGCCATGGGAGGAGATAGGAACCACGCTAAACCTTTCTCATGTGATGCAGTTAAGAAGTCAGAGGTTTGGAAGATTTTTGAGAAGGGAGGGCTGACTCCATACCTGAAGAGGTTACATGGTAACAATCCACAGAATACTACATTGTTCGCAAAAGCTTGAAATAATAGGGTTCTGAAGATGGGCGGAACATAGTTTGATGTGAATGAGGATTTTCTAGCCAATATCACGAGGTTGTCGACGGAGGGAAATAATTTTTTCAGAGATAAAAAGGAGTCGCAAACCGCCATGCAATTTTTTTTCAAAGGCAATCAAGCTCAAGACCTGAGGGTGGCGAGGAGTGGTGGTTATAAGAGGAAATATCTTAAGGCGTTGTGGGGGGATGTGGCCAAGGAGCTCATGCATTACATCTCCCTTGAAGGAAATTTCTCTACAGTAAATGCCTACCATTTTGTTTTGCTCAATCACTTCCACCATAAGAAAAGGATTTATTTTCCCTATTATCTGTTGGCTTCTCTGGACTCTGGCCTCATGGAACATAAGAAAAATCCTAAGAATCCTATTTTACATGTGGGGCTTATCCTTTTAATCTTTGATTATGTTGAGGCTTTTGAAGTGGCTAAGCCGCTTGCTACCCCTAAGGGTAAGCAACAAAAGGAAGATTATGATACAGTCTCTAAGGAGGAGATGGCTAGTAAGAAAGGAAAGAAGAGGAAGCTCATCCTAGAAAAGGAGTCAAAATTTGAGGAGGATGTTGACTATGTTTTGGACTCTCTTGCTACCATGAAAGTCGACACTCAATCCCCTACTTTGGGGAAGTCTAAAAAAGGGGAGTCAAGCCCCAATAAGGGTTATGAAACCTGTAGTGAGGAGCCGATTGTTGAAATGTTGAGTAGATGCATGAAGGAGAAGGAAGTGGTTGGTGAGGTGTCTTCACCTCCCCCTGTTCTAGGGATGAAACAAATAAAGGAGTTGGAGATGGGAAGTAATAAGAAGTTGGTTGTTAGGTCTGCAAGCCAACTGCTGGAGATGAATTCTCCACTTAAGATTGTAGGCAGAGAAGGTGTTGCAAACTCACCGATTGAGGTCCCAGATTTGCAGATGGAAATGAAGGTCATGGCTAAGGTGGGGTAGGGTGTCGAGGATTCTCTAGTTGTGGACAAAAATATGCAAAAGAAAAGAAAGGCGAATGTTGTGGAGATTGTGGAGTCTATTCAAAAAATCAAAACATCGATTGCTATCAAGAAGATGTCAATTGTTGTTGGGAAGGGGAAGGAAGTCTCTACCAGTCAAGACAAGGTAAGCTCCTCTCATGAGGAGGATGTTGTGGTTCAAGGAATTTTCAATATTGATAAGGAAAATATTTATGATGTTTTGGGAACTGCTAGAGAGGTTTCCATTTCTTTTTATAAGTTATTTAAATGGATGTTCCATGAACTTAATATGACCAATGTGAAAGTTCATGGTGTGATGAGTAAATTTGATGAGACCCTAGTTCAGGATCAGATTGATGATCTAATGAACTCTTTGAAAATTGTGGTAGAGGAAATGCTCATCATAAAGCAAAATCTTGAAGGTAGAGTTCTCACCCTTGAAAATAATCTGGAGAGGATTTATGCTAACACGGATAAGGGTGGGGAGGGGACAAAATCTAGGGTTAATTTTGAGTCTATTGGTATTACCTCTCCTTTTGATAGTGCCAAAAAACACAAGGAGACTACTCATTCTGGTGAAATTGGTGATGTTGGTAAGTTGCTGGAGGAAGAGGTGTTTGTTGATAAGGGTGGTGATAAGAATAATGTTTTGATTAGTGAGGTGAATTTGGGTGGGCTTGGGGCTAGGACTCGTAACAAGACTAAAGCTCAGGCTGGGGCTCCTGTTAAAGAAATGTCTGATGCCTTGGTTGAGGGTCAGAAGAATGTGGCGTGTGATGTGGAGGTTGTGGATATACTGAAGAATATATGTAATATTGTTGATTGGATTCCTCCTTTTTGGTTGACTTTTTGCTGATGGTGCGTTGCGTTTGGGCTGATATTTACTTATTGTAGTTTTCTTTTGTTTCAATTGGTCTTTTTTGTAAAGGGTTTTGGGCCCCTTCAAAACTCGCTATTTACCTCTAATAAAAAACATAATACTATAATCAATATGACAACACATTACAATAATTTTGGTAAAAAAATAATATAAATAAAAAAATAAAAATTTATAAGTCAATAGTTAAATTTATTTCATATTGTTTTCTTTGTATTGTTCCTTTCATACACATTAAATTTACAGGATTGAGTTTTGTTTCTAGATATGGGACGTCCAAAGAAACAATTTGAATATGAGGAACAAAGAAAATAGTCTCAAAAAGGATACCAAAGAGATTATAGAAAATAATAATCACAAAAAATGACTGATGCATAAAGGGATGAACAAAGGAAAAAAAGGAATGAAATAGATAGAATAAGATACGCTAGGAAGAAATTACAATTAACTATACAACATTCACAAACACAAAATATAGTAGAAAGAGATATTAATAAGGATAGATTTGAGTAAGAAAATGATTTCTACTCTGCTTCAACTTCAAATGTTACAATCACAAAAAATCCAAATGGATCGCTTACAACTGAATTCAAACATATTGAAATGATATTCCGCAATAATTTAGATGTGTACAAGTCCCCATCAACCTGTCATACTTGTGAATAACGTTACATCATAATTAAAATATCTCAAACTACATAGGGTCCTATATGTAGTAGATGCAAACAAGAAAGAGGTGTGAACAAGTTTTCAGTTGCAAATAATATGAATCTAGGACACCAACCACATGAACTAGCAAACTCACACAAGTAGAAGAAATGTTAATCGCTCGTGTATGCCCTATACTGCAAGTTACACATGCAAGAGGTGGTCAATATAAATATAGATGACACTATATAAGTTTTTCACAACATATTGAATACATAGCAAAAAAATCACCCCACTACATTACATATTAACCAATCATAATAGTTCGAAGGAAAAATCAACATGGCACAAATTATCACTTCACAGTGAACAAAGTTCATGTTTATAAAGTGATACAATACAAAATAAACCATGATAAAGTTTACTCTGATGTCACAATTGATCCAAATTCTCTTGATAATTTATCTTCAAACTTTGATGAAAATATCTTTGATCAATTTTGAACAATGCATATTCAATTAGATGCGGATACAAGGGAAACTTTGATCCTTGGACAAGTGATAGATACTGGTGAAAGTGATATCATTGACCACACCATATCAATGGCTTCTCAAACACTCAATGAACAAATAGAAATGGAGTTGATTAATGCATGGGTTAACAACCCAAATACAAATCGAATAGCATTCATTGATTGGCCAACAATCAATGGATCTCCAATAAATGAATATGTAAAATCAGGATTACTTGATATGGCATTTCCAACCTTATTTCTTGATGGTAGATGTGATTGGTTAGAGCCATGAATCAGAGAAATATATCTCCATGAATATGTAAAGCACCTATTTCGATACAAAGACAATCACTTTGCAAAACATCCATGGTTCTGATATTACATGGCAAATATGATAATGAGACATCAAGCACAAACATCTACTATAATTTTTATGAAAAGAAACATCCATGACATGCTAACACTATACATGAGCTATGTGAACATATGAGCAATATGCCAGAATCAAATCTTGCAGATATATTGATACGATATTAAACTTCCTTAAGAGGCACAAGATCATATTGGACAAAATGTTGTGCAAAATTGATAGACATGCTACATCAAATTGGTACGCCTACAATATTCTTTACATTGAGTGCAACTGACTTGTATTGGCTAGATTTACATATGTTAATGCTAGGAACACCTCTAACAAATCCATGACATGCACAACTTTGGTAAAAACAAAATATTATCGACTATCCTCATATTGTAGCATAGTACATGCACTTACACCACTCTCAATTCAAAAAAGAAATCCTTTAAAAAGGAATAAATGTTAAAGATTATTGGTCTAGATACGAGTGGCAACACAAAGGATCAACACATATACATGTATTTTTGTGGCTACATGAAGCACCAAACATGGATACTATAGATTGGTCCAACAATGAACAACGAAATGCAACGTAAAGATAATTCAACAAAATTGTTCACACATGGAATTTGAGACATAATAAGTTGGACAAAATTCATAGGTACAATACTGATTACACAAAAAATAGACATTTAAATACATTTCTTATATTCCTTAACTACAACAAATTAAATGATTAAACTTCCTATTACATGCATTCCAAAATATTGTTGTACATCCATGTCTCAAAAATACAAAGCAACTTGTAGAAACAAATATAGAAAAGGACTATGAGGAGATAGCAAACATTGTACAAAGACATACAATTTATAGAAAAGGTGCATGTCTATGAAAGAAAATTGGCAAAAAATTTGCAAGTAAGCCTTGCAACAAAATTTATATACACTATTCTCATAAATGTATTTTTCCAATTCATTAAATAAATCTAATAATACTAATAATATGCCTTACAAATACAATACTCCATGGCCACTAAATTTACAAGGACCAAAATTATATCAAAATTTAGAAACAATTTAAAAATATTTGAACCTATGAGAAATGATGTCAGGCTTAACTCACACAACTGCTACATTTTGCAACTATGGAGAGAAAATATAGATTGGCAACTAGTTCTTTCAAAACTTGCTATGGTTAAATACATTGCCAAGTATGCAACAAAAGTAGAGAGAAGCTCAAAAATGTAGCAACAAATGTTAGTATATTTTGCAAATGAAGAAAATCCAGATGATCTTGCTGTAAAAGCTTATAAGAAGCTCATAACTGAAACGATAATAGAAAGGGATATTGGAGAACAAGAAAAAAGCTATATATTATTAGAACTCCCATTGGTGGAAAGCAATATAAGATTTAAAAAATCTAAATGTATCAATCGAGGTTTTCAAATGTGTGGTATTACATCAGGATAATAACAATGAAGAACAAGTACTATCTTACATTGATGCATACAAAAACATACCTCCACACATGGAAGTAGTATCACTAATTAATTCAACAAAATCATGAATATATAATGTTAAGCGTAAAAATGAAAACAAATGGACTACAAGAAAAACACCAGCTATTATACGAGTCTTTCCTAAATTTGCATCTATTCCTCCAAGGGAATCAAATAAATTGGTTTGATTTTTTCTTCTCAGAATTGTTGCTCTACAAACCATTTCATGACATTAGTAGAGATATTGGTCATAACAATGATAATATACTATCAAGTTGGGAAAACCATGACTACAATCAATGGCATGTTGAGCGGAGAACAATCACAAAAACTATTGAAAGCAATAGCGATTCTCAATCAGAAGGTAACGACACTGTCTAAAATACCAATATAGAGCATGAATGGGAAATTATATCAAGACTACAACATGGTCAAACCATGCACATTTCAGAGATAGATATGTTGGGAAGAATAGATTTAGACAAACAAGTAGATTGTTCTACTGACTTCAAAAGTGAACAATAATATACAAATGAAGCTATCAATTTCATTACCACTATGAAAAGTGAAGTTATCAATTTCATTACCACTATGAAAATTATTGACTCTCTAATTCATCATAATGTGGTACAATCTACCAACTATGAAAATCTCAACAATCAACAACATAAAACAATTAATATTATCCCCTCACACTATAATGCTATAACGACCTAACCCTTACGTAAATAAAAATTTCTTAAATTTACACCAACAAGTAAAGGAAAAGAGTAATAAAGACATTGCAATAAAATTTTTCTTTTCTTTCATTGATAATTACAAAACAAGATACAATATAATTCAACAAGAAATCTTTTCTTTTTCAAATTAAACAATAGATTAAGAAAATATATATAAACATAAATAGCTCTTAGAGCTCTTGAACAAATAGTAGTAAGAAGGTCCATGAATCTATCCTTTCAAATCTTGGTACTTCAGTAGCCTGATGTGGAGGAGAAACATCACTCAAACGCTTTTTCGCCAACCACAGACTTATAACATGGTCCCCCACACTTCTATCATTTGATAAATGGCCCTCCCTTCGACGAAGAGATTGGTAGTGTAACCGATATTGTTAACCAATTGAGCATAGTGTTGTGTCCTTCATAACTAGAACTTGCTATTTCATAATCCCAAACTAGCTTGCATAAAGGATCACAATGAACTGACAGTATAGTCTCAAGCATCACACAATCTAAGTGGATGTCGTACATTTCACTACTTTGGCCAAAGTGTTCTCATTCAGTACTTCAAATGAAGGTCATCTATCATATACACTATTTAGGGTGGATTTGACTTAAGGCTATCTTACTACACATAGGTATCTCCTTCTATGGATAGTCAGTCATCCCAGATAATCTACAACATACTATTCTACTAGGTAATTACATGACCTAGGTATATCCTTCAATGGATAGCCCATCAGTACTAAGCCTTCTCTAAAGGGTAAACATAGCCTCCCTAGTTAACTTAATAACTTGGCTAGTGTACCTTAATGACTCATTTCATTTACTCATGCCTAATAGAATAATATCTAAGCAACTAGCATTCTCCTATTTTGGAGATAAATACAAACATGTAACAAATAGCTAGAAAGTTATTTAATTTCTCTTTTTAGAATAATATCATTTTACTTCATAAGCACATACAAAAAATGCACTATAAACAACATAATAACCTTTATATACAAAACAAAAAATAGTTTTCCAACAACATAAAATCATAATTTCCCATGCCTGTAACACATTTTCCAATTGAAGTCAAAATGTCTCTACTTCAAGCTCAATCTCAATTCTAATTCCACTTAGAATGACAACTCCTCTGGTTTTCCCTCTATTTCAATTCTCAGAAAATAGTGTAAACACTAAAGTATTCCTTGGGTAGAATACGTTCCTTCCTATATCTAAACAACTCTCAGAAACAATGAATTCTAATGTATAATAATGACACTCAAATTTATGAAAGATGCTTGCATACAATGATAAGATGTATGGTAGTATAAAATATTCACTCAAAAAATGCGTCTATGATAAACTGCATAATCTGAAAATATCAACTATGAAGTACAATGAACTAAAATATACGAATGAGTGAATTCTCAATCAGGAGTGAATGAATGAATGTTCAAAACAAGGGTAAGTCTCAAATCAAGAGTGAATGGATGAATGTGAACAATGAAGAAAGGGGCGACCATTTATAGAACTCCCAGCCCAACGATTTCCACTTCCAAAGGCATGCAATTTGACACCACAAAAGCATGAATTATTCCACCCAACATGTGGCACAAGTTCTTTCCCCTACCCAATTTTATTATGGTGAGTCAGCCTTCAACATTTGATAGCAAAATGGAGACTTATTCATATGCACATGATGAATTTGTGTTAATCGACACCTACAAAATTGAGGCGCCAGTCTATAGGAAATGATAGATTTAGATAAACACAGGGAAAATGTCCATTCCAAAAATGAAGACACATCTCCAGTTTGCAGTTGTGTTTGATCTTACTAGAGACTTGGTCATGGCATGGATGTTGCAAGGCGCACGATTTCCTCATGCCGTTTCTTTCATATTTTGTTTGCCAAGCAATCGATATATTATCGATTCAAAAGTTTATTGTTTTAAAGTTTAAATGATAGCAAATAAATATTTCAACTTTCATAAGAGAGATATGTGATTAATTCGCTTTCCAAAGTTTGTAATGTAAATATTTAATGATTGGGAAACTATTCGATTTCCATAGTTTAAATTATTCAAATCAAATTAAATATGAAATAACCCGATTCCATAGTTAAATGATATATATTTCGATAAAATAGGAAATACGTTGATTTCCTATGTTGAGATCAATTTGGAAAATAATTCAATTTTCAAATTGAGAGTTGATATTTAAATCAATGATTTGATTTCCATTATGAGATTAAATATTATTTAAATATATTATATAATATGTTTATATATATTAAGGCAATAAATAATATATGTATATATATATATTTAATTACCTTATATAATATATATATATATATATATATATATATATATATTATCTTACCATAATATATATCTATATATAATATTAATATATATATAAACTTACATATATATATATATATATAAATATAACTTAGTAAACATATCGTAAGCCAATTAGCATATCTGATATGTATATATATATACATGTATATGAAAATTGTCAGGCAATAATAATAATATAATATTATTAATATCTACTTATAATAGGTTGTGTGCACATATACATGTATATACCTCAATGTACATGTATGTGTAGGTATAACATATCGATGCACCCATATGAGCATATCCATTTGCCAATCATTGGCCTGTATTGATATGTATATACATATGGATACGTGTATATACTATATACATGTATATATGTCCACTCCCTATTCACTTACATTCATTCACGTTACCATCATAATAATCATAATACAATGAGAGATAAACAAATAAACATCACTCATAAAGCGTAAAGAAGTAGACAAGACTCCTAATGTCAATATAGGAGCTATGAATGACTTATCTAGAACCAACATAACTGACTCGGTTTACTCAATCTATTGTGATGTGTGTGTATGCTCAGATAGTTCACATTACCGATTAATCGACCAAGCTCCTCTCTCGAGTGATATTTCGCCTCTGCCTGGAGGAATGGGTCATGTACCTGCATCCACTGACACACACTTTCAGAAGTCATATGTTCACAATATAAGCAAAACATCTCAAAAGTTAGAATAAGCATTACTCAATAACTTTGCATGTAACATTCATCAAGGATAACGTCAATAGAAGTAACATTAAATGAAACAATCATTAAATGGAAGAACACTCATATTAATAACAAGGAAGAACATGTTTTATTCATTTTTAGGATTCAATCATTACAATCAATTTACCCTATGTAAATAGTAGCTATACAATCGAGGTGTAACAAATGCAAATCAAAATAAATCTCCACTGTTTATGATTATTCAAGGAACAACAGGAACATGAAAGTCATATTTTATAGGTGCAATAAAAGAAACACTTCAGAAAGCTTCAATGCCAAATCAATCTCTCCTAACAAAAAATGGCACAAGTAGTCTAGCAAAAGAAAATGCAGATGGTGAACAAGATATTGAATTATTATTGAGTATAAATGCAAGAGTTATGTTAACAACAAACTTGTGCATACAAGCAAGGCTGGTAAATGGAGCTCTTGGATTTGTTCAATAGATTGTATATAACCCAGAACAACACCACTACAACCACCAACATATGTATTGGTCAAATTTGACAGTTACTCTAGAATACCTTTCGACAATCAACACCCATCGATCATTCCAATCACACCAATCCAACAGGGAAGCTTGATACAAATACCGTTAAGATTAGCTTGGGCACTAACAATACACAAAACACAATGTTTAACTCTTCAGAAAACAACTATCGATATAGGCCCAACTAAAAGAACATTTGTGAGAATTTATCGTGTTAAGTCTATACAAGGACTTTGCATTATGCCTCCATTCACATTCGACAAATATGAAAAAAATAAATTAAAGCCTTAGAAATAAACTAATGTAAATTCTACATAGATGTTTTCAATACAATTAACATTTCTAAAATAAGATACATTTTTCATTATTTGTAATTAATTATGAAGTTACACAAGACTTTTAAATTTTCAATATATAATGACACTTTTAAATTATTGCCGACACCTATTTAAATGAACAAAATCATGTTTGAAAAATGAATTTGCTCTTTTCTTACATTATCTGAAAGTTGCAATACTGGATTATAGGATATCTAAACTAGTGAAAACAATTTCAATTGTCTTAATCTATTTCCAAAAACAAATTATCGAGAACACCTAAAATCTTTCATTCATGACAAAATCCTCTTTAGAGCAACTCATTTTGAAAACGTATAGAAATACCATTTCTTGGCAACTTGATGTTTGCTTGTATTTTTTGTTCTTTGCACTGTAGGAGGGTGAACACTTTAGGAAGGCAATTCTTTTACTCGTACAAGTGTCTGTTTTGGCAAATGCAGCAATGGCGTTCAGAAACGACCTGCTTGGCAAGACAAGAAAACTTGTCAAGGGTTTCGCCATAACTAAACCCACCTGGCTTAAAGCAATGGCATAAACGCACGCTTAACCTGAGCCGTTAGCGTTGTTATCTTAAATTCTAAAACAAAACAAAAATCTCCGCTTCTTCGTTAGGAAATGCAAATTTCGTGTAAAAGTCATGATATCTACAGTTTAAAGTTAATGCAGGGTTTAAGAAAGAACGTATGGCTCAAGTTTCATGCGTTTAAGACAGAAAATAAGTTTGATATTATATTCTTTCCCGTGTATGCTTGGTGTCATTTCAGGATTCTGATTGCCAGGAATTTTTTGATTTTGTGTTTACAATGCAGGGTACCTCCTGTAGTTTTTCCTCGTCCCGTAGGGAAAGCACCGAGAATTGTACTTCCTGAAGATAAATATATCAGAAAATTTTATAGCAAGCATCCAGGTTCTCTGACAGAAGAAGCTTTCTGGTATTCTCTGACCTCATTTTCTGTTTTCTCAACTATAATATAGTAGTGGTATTTTTAGTAGTACTTTTCTATAATAGAAGGTTATGACAAAAATGTTATAAAAGATGAATATCGTTTCTATTATATCCTTTTTCACAATTTTTAGAATGAAAGAAATAATACGAATATCTATAAATGATCACAGTAGTCAATGGGATATAAAAACACAGCAAGTAGCAGTGAAGAAAAGAATTCCACTAACCAAAAAATATGTAAAGCCAAATCAGCAAAAATAGGTAGTAAAATAGGGGCGAAATTCAAAATGGGTAAATCATTGTCAAGTCACTAAAGACAGCCATATGGTAAAACTAACCCTATTAAATGAAAGCTCCCAACCAACAGAAAGTGATCTGAGTAGACCAAAGCTCTAGTTAACGTCATAATCTAAGACTGCAGGAGAAACATGTCGTTTTACCTGTTCCCAACATAGTTTCTTGACTTTCTTGAATAAAAGTCAAAATTTACAGCTTTACTAGTATTTAATTTCAATTGATCAGTGTGCCAGCTTATTTACTTTAACAATGGATATGCTCTGTAGGTATCTAGGAATGGAGAAATTCCTTTATTTTTCCACTATTGTAGATCTTCCAAAGCCTCTATTTATTATATCTGAAATAATTGCAAGGCCTACAACTGCAAACACAAGGCACATGTATGCTGACAGAGAGGTTTCATTAACATTTGACATCCATGAGGTGGTAAAAGGATATGGGACCACCAGTAGTTATCTCACAAATTTCATCTCAAGTCAGGGTTCTCTGGTTTCTGGTTGCTATGTTAAGCAAAGAAAAGTCAGGGTTGTAGCCATGTTGAAGATAGGGAATGTTTTCATCGTAAGTCTTTTGATGCTTGTGTTGTAGCCACACAGTATGTGAATAAGCCTTCAATTCATCACTCTTTATCTGAGGAATGAAACACTGCAGAATGCTTCACTTGGTATCAATCAAGCTTCAAAGCACAGCCTAAATACAAAGGAATCCACTCTCACAATTTGAAACAATATAGGCAGACCAAAATGCATCTACGTGTACTTCAAAAACATTCTCATAATTTCTTGTTTGCTTGTGGTCTTCATGCAGGGTATTAGTATAGCCAGCTTGCTAAACCAGTCAACAAACAAAAACAAGTATTTGTTTCTATGTTTTGTCATCGATAATCCTCCATTGAATTCCATTGAAAGGCTCTCACATGGTTAGCTCTACACGGGAAAGAAAGCTTGTAGGTTCAAACAATGATTAGCAGGCTTAATATTACCACACAACAATCATCCATGAATAAATTTCTACACATCACAACTGTCTTGGCCAGATTTTTTAAGTGTTTTCTCATCTCATATGGCCTTTGTGACTTTTGCATTCCATACTTCTACCTACCTTGGGGAAAATTTTGCTTTCTTTTTTTGACTCCACATTTTTCTTTGCTTGCCAAATTTGTAAACATTTGCATGGGGGAATGCACTACCAAGCTTAGAAGAATATTTGACAGATGCCATGCTTTAGGGTACCATTCCATAAAGAATTCACCTGGGATGTGATTCAATCTCACCCAAATAGTCTACTTTGTTAAATTTTCTTTCTTTTTTTTTAATTCACATTTTTCTTTTCTTGCCAAATTTGTAAACATTTGCATGGGGGAATGCACTACCAAGCTTAGAAGAATATTTGACAGATGCCATGCTTTAGGGTACCATTCCATAAAGAATTCACCTGGGATGCGATCCACCCTCACCTAAGTAGCCTAGTTGAACCCAGTTCATCATCATTGCAATAACTCCACCTTAGCACTTGACCATGGCTAGCTGGATTTTTTTGGTTCTTCGTAGCTACCATGGTTTTTAGGGTAATACTCACATCCACCAAATTTACTGGCTTTGCTGCATGATCATGACAGATAGTCATATTATCATCACGATGACCTAGTCTAATGTCAAACCATTTACCTTACAGCTCTGCTTGTTTTATTTTACTGGGACATGACAATAACCCTATTAACTGCATATTTTAAAATTAGTTATTGGTCTGCTTTCTGGATTGCATACGTTTCTTGGGTTGCAATCTTTTATTCTTCAAATTCAATATGTTCATTAATAGTATGATTGTTACCCTGCAAAACTCACAACTTTAAGAGCTAGCAAGGGGGCGTTAATTTATTAGGTGGTTTTACATCACGTATCTTTTGCACCAATATTTTTTTCTTTCCTTACTTTTTCCAATCCTTTCCAGTTCCTTTTTAGTGTAGCAAATCTTTCTTCCTTATCTCTGTCAGAAGTTATGTCCTCTTGACTTTGTTTCATCTTTTTCTGTCAATTCAACCTTTTAGTCCAAGGCTTCATTATATGTTGTTTGTGAGAACAACTTCCATTTCTTCATATAACGGTTAAGCATTTCTTCCATGAACCAAATCTTTTGAGTTTCTAGTTTCAATGCTAATTTCGCTATGTACATATTGCCCAATTTTCCTTTCTTTTAATGTTTGAAATTACAGCTTCTGTCTAGAATGTTATTGTTACTCTAATAAAAGCTTGAGTTTTGATTCAAACCTCTTTCATTAAGTTAGTGAATATATAGACATATCCCCTATCCCCAAGGCTCTATTTGGGAGTACCTTGCATTTTTGGATAGAAATGTGGATGAGACACCCCTCCTGCTGTTCTTGGCCACCAGGGAGGGTGCCCAGCTGTCCCTGGGACATGTAGTCTTGTCTTGTATGCTGCTTGTTCCAAAAGGGCCCAAATTGTCTGGGTATTACTAGGTGTCCCTGAATGATGGAACAATAGGAAAATCAAATAGAAACATAAATGACAGTTTTGTTTGATAATTGAGCCAGTTGCTTCATGCTTAGCATTTAATCGTGACTCAGATATGATTCTTATATTTTGTCATTCTAAGACTTTGACTTATGACAAAATTATAGTTATCATTATAATTTATGATAGTAGATTCTTGTATTTACATTTTATCATGGATGAATAAGATTGGAAATTTTAGTTTATTGAATATTATGTTTCAACCTTGTAATTTATCTATTTGTTGATGCAGCTAAGTTTGAAAATGATAAGAGGCTAAGAATGGTTTTGCTAGGGTTTAATGGTGTTCATTTACCTTTGCTTTCTATTTTAAGAGAATCAATTAGCACACCGATTTTGTATAATGCTTTAGTTTCTTTGGGCAGTTCTTGCATTTTATATATTTCTATATATATAATAGTCTCCTGTTGTGCTTGTCCTGGAATATCTGTGGACATAACTTCAAGTATAGAAATGTCCTACTTGAGACCACTTACACTAATCATTGGCAAACTTGCACAACATGGGAAGAAACTTAGAAAAGACTGAAGACAATACCTTTGATTTGGGTCTCTAATTTCCATCCAAATAGTTTACCAGATGTTGTAGAGTCTAAACGGATCTTCCTTGCACTAGGTTGAAGTGATTATATTCATTCTGTCACTCTGTGGGCTGTGACTTGCCATTATGTTTTGTGCAATTGTCCTCCCTAACCAAAATTGGTTAAGGATGAACTTGCTAAAGACATCTTAGTGCTTACCAGCACTGTTTAGACTCTAGTGTTCTCCTAATGTAGAATTTCTAGATTGGTGGTTGTAGTAATCCCTCAGTTGACATCTGCAATATCCCCACAATTTTATAGCCAGTTGAGAACTGCTCTAGCACAACTTGTAATTTGTTAACTCATCAGGCATACATGATAATTGTAATTCATATTGTTTTCTTAATTTAGAATTTTCAATTTCTTGATTCGTGCTCTTGTTAGAACCCCTCAGGCAACCTCTGCAACACTCCCATAATGCTGTAGCCTGTTGAGGGTTGCACTAGCACAACTTGTGAATTTCTGAGGTTTACATGATAGCTGTTATTTTCAAAATTCTGCAGTTCTCTCTCCAAGTACTAGTTTCCTACAATGGGAAACCTGTATGAATCAAAACAGGCTATATATACTTGGAAGTGCAATCAATGTCCATGTCTTAACCTTATGCTGCTTCTATGGCTTTGTGGGAGTTATTCCCCCCTTTCTGTTTTAGTCTTTTAGAGTGCCAGTGTTTTCAGATGCATTTGCAAGATATGTCTATAAATATTTGGTTTTCTGATGTTATCAACTTATCATTAAATCAATGGTGTGTCACAGGTACATTATTTGGGATTCTAGCTTAGGGCTTGTTGGTTGGGTGCATATTGAGATTGTGCACAGTGCAGATTATCTTGCTTCAGCACATGACTATTGCAAACTAACATTCTGCCTTTGTATTGTGGGCATCTTTAGGATTGCTTTCTATCTCCGTAGACTTTGGTCCATGGTAGATCTTGCTTGAGGTCGAGAGAGACATAAATTTCTTTATAGTGGGTTGCTTCCTCAACTTTGACTAGATGACAACAATGTTGGCATTTGAAGACTAACAAGCTTGTCTAGTTGATTGTCATTTCAATTGTTTTCCTTCCTCCCTTTAAGTACTTTTGGATGTCCACTCCTCTCCTTCCAAAAGTGGGGGTGATCAATAAAGTGGTCAAGAAGGCCATACACCATCAATATATTAAGGCCACGTAGATCTCACCCCATCAACCTCTCAGCACGGGGAATACATTTTTATAGATTGTGGATGGCATCATCATCCACCAAGAGTAGATCTAGTGCTATTGGACTCAGTTCTAGGATTCCTTTTGGTAAACCAAGGACCTGTTTTCAACTGTTGCAACTTGAGTCTGATTCAAACATTCCTCAAGTTGACATAGTATGTTGTATTCTCTCTTAGAAGGTGCAAATAGTGTAGCACTTTATTGTTAGTTGTTCCATCTACTATGCAATTTGGAGGAAGATGCTATTGCTTGTATAAAGATTCGAATGGGCCACTTGCCACCTTTTTTTTCTTTTGTTAGCAGATATGATTCACTTTGTTACCCCTAAGAAGTTGTCTTTTTCAAGCATTAGGTTTTGCAAGGGACCTTGAGGTCCAATAGATGGATTGCCAGTATCTTTCAGCTTTTCTTGTTGGTTGGAGGTGCCAAGTACCCCTTAGATGCTATAACTACCACCATGGATAGGTATATATTTGTGAGGCTGCATCCTCCTCCATGTGCAACCATTGGGGGTGCCTTAATCCTTCTTTTCTTGGTCGAGACATGGTAGATTATATGTTCTTTGGTCTAGAGGGATGGATACCACCTCTCATCTGCATTCTTGGAGATCCACCCAAGCATATACTGCTGGTTTCCTTTCTAGTTTGGAGAATCATCAACCTTGGACATTAGAAGAGTTTCTAGGAGACACTCTCTACCTTTCCCCAGGATCACGTAGCTAGGCCCTCCTTATTATGGCCTTTCTCCCGTGGATATAATCAGGTCATGTATCAGCTCTTTCATAGTGATCAACAAAGATGGAGCCAAGACACATGAGTGAGATCATGTGCAGTCATTGTTTCCAATCTATCTTATATATATTGTTTGTTTGTAGTGTTTGTAAGAATGGCTTTATCTTCTGAAATTTTAGGGTTTACCTCCTTTGGGTTAACCTTCTATTTAGCAAGGCTCTTTTATTAGTGTACTTTTAGTGTATTTATAATGTGTAGCTTTATTGTGATCCTTAACATTCTTTCTGTTGGCTGTACTTTGGAGTCCCTTTGACCTGTTTTGGTCATCTATAGACTGATATATTTTGTTTATTTGTTTCTGTTTTCTAAGCCCCATAAGGCAATCTCCTGTTCTTGCTGTTCCATTTTCTCTGTTTATTGTGTGGATATCTCTCATTTTTTTATTAAAAGAACTTCTTGTCTTCTTTCATCTTCTATTACAGTTGAGCTGAAAATTATTTTTGTTTGTTTGGAAGATATATAGCATTTATCTTGTCTATGAATCCCTCTAGAGGCAACAAAAAATGAGAACTGATACCTCAAGACTGCATAAAGTTATTTTGGGGCTCTGGAATAAAGTATGATAAAGTATGATAAAGAAGTAATTAATTGTTGGAAAATATTTAGAGGAAGAAGATCATGTAGTTTTGAGGTCATATAGCTCTCAAATGCAATGTGACAACTTTGTGTTTGTGGCCAGGGTCAATGAGTTATTCAAATGTAACTATGTTTCCTTAACCTTGGGTTTAGTTATCACTCTTTGGCCTGCAAACTACTCAAGAAACTAATTCTTTTGTGAAACTTTTTGGTATATGCGAGTGGTTGTAAGGAAAAGTGGCAGTTTGGGAATCCCTCATCACTCAACAAACACCCCTGGACTTTTGATTGTAACTATCCTTATCCACGATGATAGATCAGTTTATTTCCATTGAACTATTCTAAAGTCATAACTATTTGTTCTACATTCCTATTCCTTTCTGTTTGCAGAAAGGTCTTATCTTCCTGCATTGTTCTGGAGAGTATATATTTTTAACTTGGATTATGTTCTAGATTAATATGCTGAAGTGCCAGGTCCATGAGTGGTCTTACTGGATCTTCTTTACCATTCCATTTGAAATGAGGGAGGCGTTATCACCAAGACATGTAAAAATGTTACTGTTGGCAATGTGACTTAACAATCTACTTTCTTTTAACAGGTTCAATGGGTATGATCCACCTCCTGCACGTGTATTTGCCTAGCGGGTATTGGAATTAATGAATGATGGAGTTATTGAGGAAGAGGCAACTGCCATAGCAGATGTAAGCTATTTGGTTATTATTTTATTCTAAAATAGTTTAGACAAAGTGCTTTTATCTAAAGTGTAATGTCCCCAATTCAAAAAATTTATTAACTTTTTGATATCTTTTTGTATTTTCTGGTTTTATGCCCTCCCTTTTGGCATTTTCTGATTACACAAATTGAAATATTTCATGGGTATAGTACACTACAGATAAACAACAATATGGACCAGATTTGTAGATTAGCTAAAGTCTGAAAATAAAGAATACTGTTACAATAAATTGAATACTTTGCTTGATAGGCAAACTGGTCTATAAACAATAACACAAGGTTGTTAGAAGCATACATTATGGACTTATGTTCATCCCAGCAGTCCTGAAACCTCAATAATAATATATCTTACAATCCTTCATACTTGGACCAATAATGAAGTTGTCACAATGATGAATGTTCTGGCAGTGACAGTGACTTTAAACTACTGTGCATCTGTTGATAAGCGGTTAGCATTTGAAATTATATTTGACTTGCCCAATGGAAAGTGGCAAAAACACTCCAACAGTTGGAGAGGTTGCTTGTGAAACGGCAATCTTCCTCTGCATTTGAGTGGGGCAGCTCCCTCGTATGATGTTATTTGGATTTTTAAGTGGAAATTAAAGAAACTTAAACAACTGCATTACCAAGATCATAGACCATGCATACGAACTTCATACTGATTTTAGATTTTCAAAATGACAACACATTCAAATTCAGATACCAAAAAATGAACATGTTTAAAATGTGATTCATGAAAAGTTGACCATTCACATTCACAAATAAAATTTAGGATCACAAAGGTTATCACCAACTTTACATACGAAAAGATTAATGATAACACATAGAAAACACCCTGAATGCACCTTCAAGAATGCTTTCTATTACTTTGTAGAATTGCTCAATTGCAAAAATCCCCTAATGCAAACTTGTGAAAATGTTCAAAAGTCCCTTTACAATAACATAAGCCTTGTATATATAGGCTTTACCTGGTAACTACCTTATAACTACCCAGGTAACTAACTTATAACTTATAACTTATCTAGGCTTTACTTGGTAACTAACTTATTAACTTATAACTACCTGGGTAACTACCTTTTACAATATTTGAAAGAAGTAAAAATAACTTTATTAAGCTAGAAATCTCTCAACTTTCGTGCGAAGAAGGCTTCTTTTCTAACCTTTAATAATTGTGAGATACAAAAGTCACTTTTACAAAAATACAACATTAAAACATAATAAGTGACTTGACACTTAGAAAATTAATAAACACATGTGCAATTGGAGATAGCTTTGATGCCTTTTGTAGAAGTCATGTGGGCTGCAAGTTGCTTCTGATGGGAAGACTTTCCTCTGAATATTCTGAAAAGCTTGACATCTTGGGCTAGGAGCTTGTTCCTAGGAACAATCACATTGCTCATTCTCAATTTCCAGCTCTCATGACTTTTTTGAATCTCCTCTAAATTCTGACAATAATCAGGTGGGGTTGGCCATCACACATAATTAGAGTGGCAGAAATGCTACTTAATCTCTTCATCGCCTCCACACCAAAGACTTCTCTGTTGAATAATTCAACATTGATCATATCTTCAAATTTATTCTTGATAATCTAAATATCTAGATCTTGAATTCCACCTTCTTCCATTGTATCAATGTTGAGCGACAGGAGGTCATTTTGAGCCTTTGTCTTTATTTGTTCACAAGTCGCTAAAAGCTTCTTCGGCTCTGTTAGAATCTGACTGGTTGTTACAAGTTTCCATTTCATGCTTTGAAACCACATGCAGATCTGTTCTCCTCAATGTTTGAGAAATTCCTTTCAGTGATCAAGATATCAACCCTCATCCAATTCATCTCTTGGAGATCCTTTAGAATTCCCTGCCATATTGCCAGATCTGTCAAGCTTTTTAAAATATTCAGAGGAAAGTCTTCCCATCAGAAGCAACTTGCAGCCCACATGACTTCTACAGAAGGCGTCAAAGCTGATGCGGATGGAAGAAAAAGAGTTTCTCAATGACTCCAATTGCATGTGGTTATTAATTTTCTAAGTGTTAAGTCACTTATTATGTTTTAATGTTATCTTTCTGTAAAAGTGACTTTTGTATCTCATAATTATGAAAGGTTAGAAAAGAAGCCTTCTTTGCGCAAAACTTGAGAGATTTCTAACTTAATAAAGTTATTATTATTTCTCAAATATTGTAAAAGGTAGTTACCCAGGTAGTTATAAGTTGGTTAAGAGTTAGTTACCAGGTAAAACCTATATATACAAGGCTTATGTTATTGTAAATAGATTTTTCAACATTTTCACAAGTTTACATAAGGGGATTTTTTGGAATTGTGCAATTCTACAAAATAATAGAAAAGCATTCTTGAAGTTGCATTCATGGTGTTTTCTAAGTGTTATCATTAATCTTTTCGTGTGTTAAGCTGGTGATAACCTTTGTGATCCTAAATTTTATTTGTGAATGTGAATAGTCAATCTTTCATGAATCACATTTGAAACATGTTCATTTCTTGGTATCTCGATTTGAATGTATTGCCGTTTTGAAAATCTAAAATCATTGTGAAGCTCGTATGTGTGGTCTATGATCTTGGTAACAAATTTGTTTAAGTTTCTCTTAATTTCCACTTAAAAATCCAATTAAGATCATACGAGGGAGTTGCCCCTCTCAAATGTAGAGGAAGATTGTCGTTTCACAAGCAATCTCTCCAACTGTTGGAGCGTTTTTGACACTTTCCATTGGGCGAGTCAAGTATCATTCCAAGTGTCAATCTGTGTAATGTCCCCAAATTTTTGATAAAGTGATTTAATTAATTTAGTTTGTCCAAAAATTATTTTTTTTTCAAAAGGATGACTTTAATTAATTATTTTAATTAAAATAAAGTGGAAATAATTAAATACTAAAAAGGCCACTTTATTAAATAAAGTTTCTTCTAGAAGCTAGGGTTAGTTACAAGTTGGCTTCTTTCGGAAGATTCATTGGAGCGTTTAAAATGAGTTGATGTGCAAGGCATTTTGCATCCATTGTTGAGTTGATGTTTCTCATGATTTATGCAGAAGGCTTGAATCTTAGATTCAGCTAAATCTCTAAGGACGAAAACCTTCAGTAGATTTTGAAAAGGGGTTGGACAAAAACCTAAGTCTTTCTAAGAGTGGATTTGCGACAGAGTTCACATTGGGCAAAATTTGTAAGTCTTCTTTGAAGGCAAATTTATGGAGCTATTTGGCTATCTTTAGAATAAAGTTTATTATTCAGAAATTTAAGAGTATTTTCAATGATGTGGAGTGATTCTGAATAATGTTTTAATGGCAAAGTAGCCCTTTGAATATTATTGAGAAAATTAGATATATGGTCAGAAATGAATATTATTTCTTTGATGCATTTAAAAGAAAAATAATAATTTTCTTTGCTGGGCGATTAAAAGGGATTAGATGAATACTATATTGCCACAATAGCATATGAGATTTTGGTAATTGTTTTAATAGTGGACAACGATATTATTATTACTAAGCTGTGAAAAGAAAGCGTTGAAGGGTTACAAGGGAGTATCGAGAACAATAAAGACCCATAGAAGACAACAGGGTCACTAGAAGACAAACATCAACAAGAAGCTATGAAGTACTTGGTGCCGGGAAATTTAGCTGATTAAGGCTATGACTTTGGCATCATGAGATTATAAAAGACGAAATGCACAACAGATAAGAAGGAAAATTCAATAGGTGGCAAACAAGTTGGTAGCTCCCGTGTTTTCTTCTAGCGGCTAAAGTATTCCTTTTGATATTGCATCATTAAGATTATACAATCTCTTAATTATATTGGGTTTATTCCTTCCTGGTTGCTATATTAAGGGGCGTCGTCTTATTTCATCGCAAGCCTTTGGAGGCCTTCTGAGTCGGCCAAACTACAACGACAAATATTAAATTGTGGGAGCATTTAATCAATCGCCATTTTATTCTAAGGTGTTGTGGAATGAAAGGGCAACATCCTTTGTGAACATAATCTTCCGCCAATAATTATTAGAGTGATCATCTAACATTCTCGAGCTTGGTCAAGTATCCAAAAAGGGCGTGGTAATCTCAGTCCAAGTCGTATTGAAGGAAGAAATGCTGCCAATAATAAAGGGTCGCAATAGTCAAACCGTGGAGAACTATTATATGGGCGATAATTGATGTCGTCCATTCACAAGACATCGCACAAAATATTGGAGCCGCTTATCTAAAGTCGAGGGTCTAGAAATCAAGTCGTGGGACTTTCTAGAAGGTCGTAGCTTGAAGAAAACTATATATGCTTCTCATTTATTGCCGTGGAGACCTTGTAGGGTGGCGTGAGGGCTTGTAGGAGGCTGATGCCTAAGTTTCAGACCTGTATGCAGCTTAATATTCATGGTGTGACCTTGTTGGTGCCTCATGTGGTGATTCTGGATTGGTTTATTGTTGTCTGGCAAGTTGCGGCAGCCCGAGAGTGGTTTGTAGGCGATTAGAAGAGGTTCATGTGGGTTTTTGAGTTCTACAGCTTTCTGGAAGGGTTGTTGGTCTACATCAGCTCATAGAGGTATTCACAATGCTCATGTGTCTTCATAACCTTGTTGTGATACTTTCAAGAAGGCGTTACCAGGTCTGTTATACCTTTCTATGCAAAGAAATACCTGTTATAAACAACTAATATAATAGTTGTAGGTCTTTGTAACTATTGTTCATGCCTGAACCATATGCGTGCTTGTAATGAGTCTCAGTCTGAACCATCTAAATCTAGAACTTGCCATTGTTTAGATGTTATCTTTCCAAGTCATAAATATAGGATATATCTCTCATTGTTTTAAGCTCAGATTGTGTGAATCTGGAATATTTGTTGTTGTAATGATTTCTGAAGTATCATCATTGTAATACTGTTCAATACCAAGATCAGAAATATATGTTATAGTCTGAAACATAGCTCTGCTCAATCTTGTATGGTGCAAACAGATAGAAGTTCTGAAATCAGTTATCAGATTAGCGCTTACTTTCCAGTTTGAAGTTCATTCTATGTGCATGGTAACCATTAGTTTGATAAAATGGGGCATCTATCAAACTAAGTTACTAAAGTAATCACAAAATTTATTCTCAAACGGGAAGGGTATTTTACAATCTGCTTACCAACAACACCATAATCCAGATTCAAATTTTTGTTATGATAGCAGTACAAGAGTTAGATATACCATATGGATTCACCATATAGGTGAGTTATGTCCCAACTGTTTATATTTTGCTGACTACACCAACTTGCAGTGCTACCTTGGAAACAATGATGTAATTTATATATGTGGAACCATTGACTAGCTGTATGAAACCTTTCCATTGCTGCACCTATGATGTAATGTACCAATAGCAACCAGCAATCATAAGGAAACCATTATCCTCCTCTAATGGCAGTGATTTATATGGTGGATGGTACCCAGCTATTAGCACACTCCTTATTTGTGCAGATCACAGCCACAAACTTGATATATTTCTACCCAAAAAGAATGCAAATTTACTCCAGCAGTCACAGTGCCCCTTCAACACAAGTGTATCAATCTGAAATTTCAACGGTTCCGCCCAATAGTGACTCTTGTATGAAATCACTCCAAGAAATTGTGGGTTTTTGTCCTCAAGTAATTGAACCAAAGCCCAAAGATCCCAACAAGGAGTAGAAATCAGAAAAATAGAATACTTGATCAATATGCCTCCTTCTCCTTGCTTGGTCTCTCTTAACTAGAATTTTCGTCAAAAAGACAATTCTTCGAATGCCCCTTGATTGATATTAAAAATAAATTTTAATTATAAAAATATTACTTAATATTTCATTTGCCACCCATATTGCTTACGCCATATCATTATGATCTGGCCTTCAAAAGCTTGTGCTATCCTTTATTTATGCTACACCATCCTTTGTTATGATTGCGCTATGTTTTATAATGTTGTACAATGCTTTAAGAGGATCTTAAAATGTGCAGAATGCCCACAATGAATCCTTGTTGGCAGTTGTAGGCGGTTTCAAAGAGGAGACATTACATAAAGTTGATTTGTACTTTCATTTGGGCCATTATCATTGTCTTGTAAAAGTTCATTTCCAATTCCTCTCATGCTTGAATCCTTTGGGAATGTTATTAATCTATGAACAATGTTCTAATTTTTTCCAGTTTTTTTCTTTCTCTCCATGAAGTTACTTCAATGCAAATACAAAATTGATCTTGTTGCTAAGATTTAAAATTGTCTTCAGTCCTATTTAAAAAACTATATTAGGGATAACTGCTCTGGGCTTGACTAAGATCAAACAAAAAGTAACTTATGTTTAGCTATAAGATCATAATAATATCATTATTTCAATATCATAGGTTATCTTTGTGCTTATTTCTTGAATTCCAACTTCATTATGCATGTATATTTTCCTATTCTTAAATTGCAATGCTTT
The DNA here is from genome assembly GCA_007115665.2 of Sequoiadendron giganteum. Taxonomy (NCBI): domain Eukaryota; kingdom Viridiplantae; phylum Streptophyta; class Pinopsida; order Cupressales; family Cupressaceae; genus Sequoiadendron; species Sequoiadendron giganteum. The sequence goes on from CM021107.1 coordinate 460,242,973, forward strand.
GAAACATTCTGTTGGTTGGATGTGTTCAAATGCAATTTAAAATCTTCACTTTGGAAAGAGGTTCCCTTGTTTCTCAAGTTAGCTTTTATCCAGGTAATTTTTGACCTTTTTTTAATTTTTTACTAAGAGAATGAACATTTCCACATTAATGAAGGACAAAGATAGCCAAAAAGTAAAGTGCAGTTGTAAGAGCCCAACGTATGTTATGTTCCACTATGCCCTAAACCCAGATCTAGGGTTTATGAAATAAATGCAGTTTGAGCAAGTAAATAATCCACACATCTTGAAAACTGTTAACCCTATGCCACAATGATTGAATAATCAGATCAGATTGATTTAACTATTCCACATATGCAAAAAAAACAACTGGTCTATGAATTGCCCTAACTCAGATCATGTAAGTTGAAACAGTTAGGACTCCAGGAAATTAAAAGAATATGTTGCCAGCAGTAGTTCATATAAAGCCCATTACAAAATATATGACATCTGATTTCCAATAAATTTAATCTTGCCTCTGCTGTAGACAGACCTCTGCTGTAGACAGATTTGAACAACTGGGTATAGCCTCCAAGTTACCCACAGGGCTCTGCTATAGACTTTCCTGGTGCTGGTGACTTGATCAGAACCTTGGTTCGCCCCCAAATTGACTTCACACCCTCTGTAGTAGATAGTGTTGGAGTTGGAATGCTGTGGCAGATCAAATACTCGGATTCGCCCCCTATTTTGCCTCCAGATCATGTTGAAAATGGTAGCTTCGGTCAGATATAGAAATGATGATCATATGTGTATATATATATTAATTGTATAGATATTTATATCATCATTTATATACATATCGAAACTCATTTCCAGATTGGATATTATTTATTTGTGCAAGATAAACTCATAGCGAACTTAGTAAGAATTTATGTTTATTAAGTAAACTAACCCTGATCAGTGATCAGTTGGTTAGTTGGACAAAAAGGCACAGATTCATGGGACGTGTCTCCCCATTTGATATTTAATATAGATCCGATCCACAATTGAAGACATTGAAAATTATAAATGTTCTGCTCTTGTAGATCAAATCTAAAAGTAACTTAGTAAAATCAACATGGTATCAGAGCCAGGTTCTGAAAATTCTAATTAGATTTGCTTCAGATAGTGGGTCAACAATATTAAGAGTTGAGATTTTTTGGCTTCAATAGGCGAACTGGCCGAGCCCAGGCTCTGGCCGAAATCTTCAAGCGTCTCCATCCGACCGGAACTTAGAGCCATTGATTCACATCATCTGACATCCTATCAATTGTGTGGGTTCTGACCACAGGTCGCCAATCATCCTATCACGCACTTATGGAAATTTCGTTTCTGGAGAATCTGCAACAGTGGCAATCGATGTGTTGGTGCTTGGATTAACTTTATCACAAAGAATTCATTGCGCGATATATCAACAGATACATCCAATCTCCGAGCATGATTTTTTATCATCCAAGCGAGACATCGAGCAATATCTGATCATCAAGTGACACCACTATCGGCGGAGCTCCAAGATCAACAATATCACCCCGTCACTTGGTGTATGTAGCACTTACAAAGATGAAGTTTGCGTCTCTTGTATAGATGAAAATTTCATTGAATGATTTCGTAATGCCTAGCAAAGCACAAATCATTCAGGTTACAGGAGGCAACGAAGCTTGAAAAGGGGAAGAATTCATTTGTTAATAAGATTGAAAGCGGAAACAGTGTGGCAATTTAGAGAAGGAATCATTTCTGTAGAAGCCAATGGAACTTTAAATGTGCTGAAGATATAAAGGCGGTTCATATTTGGTAGAGGCGCGATTTAATTGCAAAACATGCAACTTCAGGAAGTAACAGTTAAATTGCCACCTAGTGTAGACGTGGAATCTATTGCTTGGCTGGGCGGTATATTCTCAAAGACGTTCTGTATCTTGTCCATCACTACTGTCTTTGTCCTGATCACTTCAGTCGAGAGGGCGATGTTTAGCCAGTCTCATAGGCCTGCAAGTGGGATCTTCAGTTCTTAATGTTTGGTGTGTGCATACCATGAACCATCTCCAAGCTAGTGGGAGTACATCTAGAGTTTATTCATTTCTAATTCTTGGAGAGCTCTCGGGCTTGATGGTTCGGGAGTTTTAGTGGCGAGACAAATCCACCCTAGCCTGTGATATTTGTCCAAATTCGTGGGTCTCCTTTGGAGACAAATTTGGGTGGTCATCGATTATATTGAATATCTATCTTTGGATGCCTGGTCGATTCAATGTAGTGAATCCTTCAAATGAAAGCTTGTTGGAGCCGTAGTATTTGAGGCCGTCGTATATTCAAAATCGTGGATATTAGGAGATGTAGAAAGTCACCATCATATTTGTTTTTCCAACGAATCATTTTGCCAAAACACATTCTTTGTTTTGACACGGATAGCTACATCGGTCAAACAGAAGCCTGATTCACTCCTATACGCCTCCACCATCATACGAAATGCCCACACGACTATATGCGATCATGATCTCAGGAGGATTAATACGCTAATGTTATAAAAGAGCTCACTTCATATTATCGCTCTTATTGAGAGGTCGCATATTTCCATTGTTATTCTGCACGGCATCCAATACTATGATGTATTATATAGATCTCCAGAAGTTGTTGTCCAAGATCTCTGGTTCAGCAGTAATCTAGTAAGGTCTTATCATTAAAATATTACAATTAGTATTTTCTGTGAAGAAAATTCAAGCTTCTCTCTCAATACAATGATGGCATACCGTCAATTTGAGGAAAGATTAAAGAGTTGAATGAGAAGCTGTTTCAGGCCCTTGTTGTCAAAGATTAGTTGAACATCTTGACAAAGAAGTCACCATCAATACTTAGAGCAGAAGTATTGACACAGATATATGGTGAGGACTGGGTAAAGAATGCCCAAGTCAATAAAGACCTTTGATATTCAATTGCAATCAAAGTCAAGAGTATGCGTTGAGAGCAGCAACAATCGACACCACTGCAAAGGACGAAGAAAGCAGATATTGTGATCGTTGATATCGATTCTTCATTTTTCTGCATATAGGATTTTGATTTCAATGAGATAAGTACTGCATGGTTGAATAATGTTCTTGAATTGTATATAGTTATTAATTCATGCTATAACATTGAAATAATAAATCATGTATGTTTCTAGCTTTGGTATTTCTCTTCGAAATAGTTGAGTTATATGAACTATTAAGTAATCTCTTCTTAATGTGCATTAGGATGGACCAAGAGATTGCTTTCAAGAGAAAAAGAGAATGAAGTCACAGCTCGCAGCCATGGGACTGAGTTGGTGGCTGAAGACATATCTTGAAAAACCTATTAAGGTAGTCCTTGTGATCAGTTTCTTCAAAGAGGAGAATTTAACCTTCAGAGGGAGTTCTATGATTCGCCGAGATTAAGTAAGGGTTGCAGTGTTGATGCTAAATCCTTGAAATACTTATTCATAATAGTGATCTGGGATGAGGTTGAAGAGGACAGCCCTGAATCTCTACAGAGGTGTGTGTTGGAAACCATTTCTCTAAAGCAAGTGTTGCAGGCAATCTTGGACGATGAAGTCAGGAGGTTGATGCAAGTGCTTGAAGATTCAGAGGGAGCCTACTGAACCTAAAGAAGATGATCAAAAGAGTACCTCTGGATGTTGTTTCAGGTTGAGGTCTGTGATGATATCCTGGTGTAGCAGGAAGCAATCTTCTGTGGCATTGAGTACAACAAAAGTCGAATATATTGCAGCCTCTATGGGAGCAAGAGAAGCAGTATGGCTCCGGAAATTGCTTGTGGGATTATTTGATCAAAGCATATAGAGATTTCTTACCACTATGTGAAAGACATGGTAGAAAGGAATGTGATCCAGTTGGAGTATATTAGTACAAGCGATCAAACAACAAACATTCTCACCAAAACTCTCTCCAGAGTTAAAGTTGAACACTTCAGGAAGAAAATTGGTATGATTGAAATGTAAGTTATTGTTGAGATTGAGACTCAAATTGTTTATTTTGTACTAATATATTTAAAAGATGTTTAATGTGTAAACTCTTTTGTCATGTGTGTGACTCCATGACTTTATTGCCCCCTCGCCTCACCCCTCTCCCCCCCTTGTGTACATTATTGAAAGGTGACGATCTTTCTGATAATGAACACTTGTATTTGACATTGTAAGGTGACGACTTTACAATGATTAGTTTCACTATCATGATGGATATCATGTGACTTGATATCCGTGCATATGTCTGTTACCTATTTTTCACTACCAGCTCAAACAGGTAGAGCTGAATTGTAAACTCAAAGCCAAAAGGTACACAAGTTCAAATTTTTTTGCTAAATACTCATTATTGTGCAATGTTTCATTACAGTGTAAATTTCAATAATATTATGCAAAAAACATTTCAAACTGATATCATAAGTTTGCATAATGTTTGCTGTTTTATTCATAATGTACAAACTAGAATCCCACACAAGCCGTGGGAGTAACTCAATTTGATTTTTACTATCAAATAAGGGGTGCATGAAGAAAGGTAAGCTATACAACTGAAAATAAAGAAAGCATAGGGTAGAAAGTGATTCGTCATTGCCTGGAATGACAAATCGTTGACAAGTTGAGGTCTTTAGTTGTGATGATAGCTTCAGCTCCAGCTCCAAGCTCCAGCGTACCTGCAAGTTGATGGAAGTGTTGTTAGAGCAATGCGAATCAAATCCTATCATATGCCTACGCTACCAACATAAATATAGAATACAGTCGATCAGGCATCCATCAGATGATTACAAAATTCAAAGAGCATAAGGAAAAGAGGAAGCTTTCAGTTTCTTTTATTTTGCTAACATGTTTGTTCACTATGCAGGAACAAGTTCATTATGTTCGTGATCGTTTCATCAGATATGTGGAGTAAAACGGGCTCCCACAAGGGTTGAGCCCGGCATATCAAAAGGACACACTCTCTAGTTACACGTGAGAGTCATTATCAATGTCAGAACAGCCATAAAGAACAACTACTAATCAGTTTTTCAACACTGAACAAAATGAGAATAAGAGACAATGCTGAATTGAATAGTTCCATCACAAAATGAGCATTTAAAATGATAAGGCACAATCACATCATATGGTGATTTATCAAAAAAATACAGATACGCAAAGTCTCACTATGAAAATGAATAATAGTAAGAAGCTTGATCATAAGTGCAGGACAGCCATATAGAGGTGGAAGTCACCATGACAGTGTGAAATAGGAGCATATCCTTGGGGAGCAAATTAGCTTTAATCAATAACAAGGTTCATAATTTCGGAAGTTCAAGAGCAAGTAAATGAAGGACAGTCATAAACGATTAAGCAAAGTCTTCAAGATGCATGGGAAATGAAATATGATAACTTCAATGCATAGTAACTATTGCTTAATCTAACCTTAAGAACCGGAAGCAGCTATCAGTGTTATCGTACATAATATGAATAACAAGGGTGATAAAAATAATCTACAGGTGTGTCATAGTTTTCTGCAAATAGTGGAAAAGGTTGGTTTTAAATGATAAATTACATCAAGAGTAGTGCCATCATGATTCACAACGCTGTTAGTTTACAGTCAAGCATCATTTTCACTAGAGAGATCATATTTGCATACTTATCTTATGCTTTTACTGATTTTTGCATCATACTTATATATCATTTATTGACTATATCTGCTATTTATATCAAAGGAGTTCTTCTACAAGAGGGTTTCAAGTTTTGTAAAATACAACAGATGCTTTCATTGACCATCTCTCTTTCCAGGAGTTCCATAACCCTTCTGCGTTTCTTCTATTAAGATAGAATGAGACATTCAGATCTCAAATGATTCACAAGTGCTTTCAAAAAAATAAAATAAGGATCATGTCATAGCCCAAATCACTTTATTCTATCAGGTTGCAGAATACCCATGATTCAGAAAAGTAAAAAGTCATTTTTCCATTCATAGTTGGATATCTGTGTCCATACGGAGGTTGTTTGTTCTTTTTGGAGTAGGTTATTTTTGAAGAAACAAAATGATTATTTGTTAAATAAACTTATCCATCAGGGTGAATGCGGAGATTCAAAGAAAAATAACAGAGATGCAGGAAGTATAGAAGTAGCCAGGATGAAGTTTTGTAATAGTACCATGAAGTCTGCTCTTGGGTTCACACCATTTCTTAGGCAAACAATAAATCAATCCTCCCAGAGTCAAACAATTCTTTACAGTAAATGCAAAAGGAGCAGTGTAGGAAACAATGAAGGTTTCAATCTGAATGTACAATGGAGCTCAAAAATCCGGGTGGAGTGAATTTTGATAGATTGTTTACAGCCTCATAATACAAAAATACAAAAATACATCAGGAATATAAAGCCGCGGCTGATACCCATGTGGGGTTTTCCCCAAAAATGAAAATATAAATATGCAAAGTGGCACGGCCAAAAAAAGAGAGAGCAGAAAATTCATCTTTCAGTCTCAAAATAGGCAAGGTCTTTAGATTTGTAAAAAAGTAATTTACCGTTTTTAGACAGTAGCCTCGGTGTGAGCTTGATACTAATGTACAAAATGCAAGGGAAAACACCCAGAATCTTAGGAGTTCTTACCTTAAGTCTGGACAAATCAAGGCGTTTTCCAACTCATGGCCATTTTCAGCTTTTCATGGGTCGAATCAGAACTCACATTGGCGGCCAGGAGGAGTGAATCACAAAAAATATGGAAAAATACATCAGAGATGTGTCAAGACCGTGGCTAAACAAATCCAGAAATGCTGAAAGAGTGGAAGAGAGGTCACCAGATACATAAACAAAGGAATTACCTTGTGTTCCTATTCGAATCTCTCCTATACACAAAGAATGGTGCACAGAGTTTTGCAGATTCAAAACCCCAAACTCCATCACTGGTGACGCACCATCTTCTCCAGAAAACTCCAGGCAAAGTGAAATGGAAGTCAAGTTTAGGGTTTCGGTGGCCTTTTTGTCAAATCCCTAAGTCGAATGAGGTGGTGTTGTGAAAATTTTGACTAAGCTTTTAAAATAATGATCACTTCATTATATTGCTATGGTAGTGGCTTTACAATGTCAATGACCTAGTATGAAGGGGCCCGTGAGTTTAATTAAGCATGAAGTTACCAAGGCATATAAAATTGTTTGAAGCCTAATATTATGCATGGACAAGCTCATCGAAGACTCTTAAGTCTTCTAAAAATGGAATCAATATTTAGATGAAGGTTCGAAGCTTTTGAGGGGGTCTTGTTTCCACTTTAATGTTTACTAAAAGAGTAAATATTAAATTTGAGTGAGGGTTTTACTTAAATTTAATTTAATGTTATATTTGCTAACTCATGTGAAGTTGTATTAATTAAATGATAAATTATAAATCATTTAATTAATACAACTATTTTTAGGCAAAATAACATTGAGTTAAATTATTCCAATCATGCAAATATAAAATATTAAGCAAAGATCGAGTTCTTTTTCACTTGAGCGGATTGACACAAACAAGGTGGCTTTTCGCATGCTTGGGCCCACCTTTTGAGGGATTTGCAGTTCAGTTGGAGTGCTACATGTTTCAGTTATGACTTGACAGCGAGTTTGGACCATCATGCACTCATTTTTGCATGGGTTTGAGCCTCTTTTTCAGGCTTTTTTTCTCTTGCTCGTAAATTGCCTTGGAGTTATCTTTTTCTCATTGAAATTGACTTTCAGTTCCATCTCCATGCCTTTTTGAAGGCCTTTTGTATATATTGGAAAAACTCAATTGTTTTTCCCTAGTTCTTATTTTTCTCCTTTGCATTCTGCAAAGGCAATTATTTGTAACTCAGTTTTTCAGATTAATACAGTAGTAGGTTTACAGGTCAATTAGTGTATTTTTTGCAGAAAGACTCCTTTCATTACCATCATTTTAGAATTTGCCTTCAAGTTTTCAAGCGTCATTGTTATGTAGGATTGATCGAAGTGTTATTGTGTTTTGCGGTTTTTGAAACCTTTAAATACTTCTGTCTCCTTCATGAATTTCTGTATGCATCCTAGCTTAAATTCACTGGTTAAACATTGTGCAAATCAATAATTAAGCAGTCTAGTTGTGGAAATCATATTTTCCGTCTATGATTGTTTCTTTAAAGCCCTTGTTTAAAATATTTAAGTGTTTGAGCTATTAGATCAGGTTGTGCAAAATGAAAATAGTGAGTAATCGTTCTGTGAGTTAAGTCTGCATATTGGATTCTTCGGTGCATCACCATAGTTTAGATTTACAGTTCTGCATTTAATTTTAGTCTTTCTCCTTTTTCCCAGCAAATTACTCAGTTATTAATCAAGAAAACATATAGGAACCAGCCTAAAATCTGGAGGTCTAATTCCTTATAGGATACCCACAACCTGGAATTAGTTCCCATGTTTCAACAAATTGCTGAAATTCATCATTCAAGCATTTAGGTGCAATTTGAATTGACAATAGTTTTTGGCACGCCTGGTGGGATACTGAAGCACACTTCAAAAGAAGAATTCAAGACTTCGAGCTGCTGTTTTGGTATACACAGCAGCATTTTATACCTTTCAGAGGTTATTTATACCTGGCGACTCCGATCATTTTTACTGGTTTCAACAAGTCCGGCACTGGTATGTTTCATATACAGGTTTATTCTAATTTCCAGCATATGTAAGAGTAGAAATGACATATTTTCATGGATATCATGTGTACCGACCACCATATGATGAAGATATTGCTTATGAACCCTCTTATCAGCCATACCCAAACAACCATAATACTGGTTTTGATCAAAATCCATATACCATAACGAATAACCAGCAAGTTCATCATTCTTACCATCCTCCTACACATGCTAATACTTCGTATCAGCCTTTGTATGTTCAAGATCAATCCCAAGGCCACCATTTTTCTAGCAATCAGCAAATCAATCCATATGATCAGCTTCAAAAGTTTCAAAGTTTTGAGGATAAGCTCAAACAAATTCACAATCCAAATATAAGGTTGAAGATAAGGAATATGTTCCTTGAGGAACAGTTTAAAGGGAAAGAGCAACAAGAACAATTGCTTTGTCCAGAATATGATTGCTCACAGAATTATAACAATGAATGTCAACAAGAATGTGATTTACAATAGAGACGGGAGGAGTATCAGGCTCATCTTCAATGCGAGGTACAAAGGAGGCAATTTGAAGAAAATCTTTCTCAACAACTTGCTACAAAAGATGCAGAAAAGAGGCTGAAACTTACCGAAAAAGAGGTTCTCAAGGGTAAAATTCCAAGTTTCAGTCAAGGTGAGTCTCCTAAATCTTCCCAAGTTGAAGTTTCAGGTTTTACAAACTTCCCTTCATTTCAAGAGTCTCTTATTCAACAAGAAACAAGGTCAGCTCTTAGTTTCCCAAATCCTTTTTTTGGAGAAGGTGTTCCCATGTTCAATACACTACGCTTCATACTAGAGGAACCCATTCTTGAACAGATTCAACTTGCAATCTTTCAAGAACAACCTTTTCCCCAACCTGTTCAAACTCAAGAACTTAAGCATAATTAGATTGTAGATCAGGAAAAAGAGGAGGTTGTAGTTGAAAGTCAGCAAGGTTTAGATCAAGAAAAGGCTAATTTTTCCTATGACCTAACTGATATGATTAACGAACTTCCATGTTTTGTTGATGATGAGCCAGAAGAATGTCAGATCACAACGGTATTAACTTCAGATCAGCAAGAGGAAAATAACAAAAGTAATTTTCTACCTCCTCTGTAAATGTAATCAAATCTTTCCTAATAGAAGGATTCTAATACCTAAGAACAAAACTAAGTTTCAATTCTGAGTAAAACAATTATAAGTTTCAAATAAACTTTCAGAATTTCTTCTAACTTCGATTTCTAGATTTCCTTCTAACTTCGATTTCCAGATTTTAGACTAAGTGTGAATGTGCTGATTGCAGAACATTATCTGATTTCTATGTTTGCATATCGATTGAGGAACCATCATAAATAAGGGAAGAAGTCCGCTCCTCCTAAGAGGTGCGCCTCGTGGAGACACGTCCACTCATGGGACGCGTCCCTTAGGATGTGGCTGGTAATTACTCTCATTTACCATTTGTTAAGTATATACTCACACGTATATAATCTTCAATATGATGGCGTATGACTTTCAAGAGAATTCCGATTTCACATGAATACAGAAAATCACTGGAATGATAGAATTTAATATGACTGTTCATAATTTCGATTTTAATTGATTCTTATAGAAATATCATAATCTGTATGATAGTTTTGATCACTCATGAATGACAGTGATACTTGCATCACTGTCATTCATATCTGACCGAAGCTACCATACGTTAACACTCCCTCTTAGCTAGGGAAGATATTTCAAATCAAATAAGTCAAGATATCACCTTCACATGTGATATGATATGTTTTCTCAAAGTTGTCAAGTCACATGACATTCTTCATAACATTTCTCCACTCCCTCTTTAACTAGGAAGAATAACTTCCAAAAATGATATCACCTAACTCGTGATATCAGAAGATATGATATGCTTCTGAAAGTGTCAAGTCACATGACATTCTTCATACATATCTTCATTATGGTATGTGCACTGACATCAAGCCACATGATGTCTACCATAGATCATGGCATATCCACGGATATACTCACCCACCATGATCATCTCTTATGGATCACAATGACCTTCAGATATCAAGTCTCATGATATCCATCAAGGTGTCTAAGAGATACTATCATGACATGTCTTATAGATATCAAGCCATATGATATCTATTATGATAGTTTTATCATTGTAGAGTCGTCACTTTACAATGTCAAATACAAGTGTTCATTATCAGAAAGATCGTCACCTTTCGATAATGTACACAGGAGGGGTAGGCCCATAAAGTCATGGAGTCACTCACATGATACAAGAGTTTACACATTAAACATCTTTATATATTAGTACAATTTATAAACAATTTGCATTTCAAACATAAATAACAAATTACATTTCTACCATACCAAGTTTCTTCTTGAAGTGCTCTACCTTGATCCGGGAGAGAGGTTTGGTGAGAATGTCTGCAGTTTGATCATTTGTACTAATGTACTCCAACTGAATCACTTTCTTTTCCACCATATCTCTCACATAATGATAGGGAATTTCAATGTGTTTAGATCTGTCATGAAAGATAGGATTCACAGAGAGCTTTATACAACTCTGATTATCACAATGAATGATTGTAGGATTCAAGGGCTCACCAAAGAGTCCCACAATCAATTTACGAAGCCACATTGCTTCTCATGCCCCCATTGAGGCTGCAATGTATTCAGCTTCTGTTGAGCTCTGTGCAACTGATGATTGTTTTCTACAAATCCAGGAGATCATTGCTGATCCCAAACTAAAACAACATCCTGATGTACTTCTTCGATCAGTTACACTTCCAGCCCAATCTGAATCTGAATAGCCATGTAGATCTAATGGATCATTTTTGTAATGAAGCCCATATCCAATGGTACGTTGAAGATATCTAAAGATATGTTTTACAACCATCAAGTGAATTTCCTTGGGTTCACACATGAATTGGCTGAGGGCATTTACAACATAGCATATGTCAGGTCTGGTGTTAACCAGATACATCAAGGATCCAATCATCTGTCTGTAAAGGGTCGGATCTGCACATTTGGATTCTGCTGCTGCTTCTTTCAATTTGAGAAGGTTGGTTTCCATGGGTGTGGACATTGGTCTACAGTCCAACATTCTAAATCTTTTCAGAATGTCAATAGTGTACTTCCCTTGATTTAGAATAATACCTTCTGATTTCTGTCATACTTGAAGTATAGATAGGAGTCAACATCATTCTTGGAAAATCCTAATCCCAAGAGATAGTTGTCAATTCTTCCATACTAGACCCTGGGAGCCTGTTTTAAGTCCATAGAGAGCTTTCTTGATCCTGCACACATGTGAGTTAGATTTATGTATCACAAATCCTTCAGGTTGTTCCCAGGTAGACTTCCTCTTCAATGGTTCCATTCAGGAAGGCAGTTTTCACATCCATTTGGTGGACCTTCCAACCTTTAGCTGTTGCAATGACTAACACTGTTCTTACTGATGTATAGCGGGCAACAGGTACAAATGTTTCTTCATAATCAATGCCTTCAGTAGCATGCTTGATTTTGAAGAGCCATTTAGAAGAAACAACAGATTTCTCTTTTGGTCTAGGCACTATGTCTCATACATCATTCTTTAGGGTGGATTGATATTCCTCCGTCAATGCACCTTTTCAAGCTTGATGTTGGAAGACTTTCTCCTAGAGTGATCCTTTAGGTGCTACAAGATCCTTTGCTTCTTTGATCATCTTCCTTGCTCAAAGTGGTCCTCATATGAAGTGGTAGAAGATTTAAGTGGCATTTCCTCAGGATGCTCCCTCTGAATCTTAGGAGCAGGTTCCATTTCAGGTAACCTAGGGAAATGGATCTCTGTCATACTTTGAACTTCATGACCTTTTGAATGGTTTTAATGTTCAGGTCAAACAACTTGAGGACTCCCTCTTAATTCCAGCACTCATGCAGAGTTCCTTAAGATGTAGGTTTCTATTATACACTTTTAAGGTTTTATTTTCTTTTCTAAGACACAACTTTTACAAGATCCTCCATGGAATGTTTTTTTTTTTTTCTTTTTTTTTCTTTTGTTGATAATTGGATGAGATTTAGGCCATGCTAGAGTTTTCCCATCCATAGGGGTAACTCTAAGTCCATTTGTCCTTTTAGAACACAAGGTCTTCAGATTCATGATCTGAGATTGTCTTTCCTACTTTGGCAAAGGATGCTTGTTGTTTGGATCTGTCAGGGCACTTCATTGCATAGTGACCATATTGATCACATCTAAAGCATTGTACATGAGAGATGTCTTTCCTTTTAAAAGGTTCCTTTCCATTGGAATTTCTCTTTCTTTTAAAATATCCTTTCTTGTAGGAGTTTTTCTTGTTCCGATTATTAGACGTTGTGTTGAGTACATGAATGTCTTCATCTATGTTCTTTTGTTTATTTTCCTTAGAGGAGAGTCTTGTTTCTTCTTGAAGGCAGTCAGTTCTTAGCCTATCAAATTTAGGGAGTTTAGATCTCGCACTTACTCCTTGAACAAATGACTCCCATGAGTTTGGTAGGCCTCCTAGTGCAATTAAGGTTAACTCTTTGTTGTCAATTTGATATCCAATTGTGGATAATTGATCCCTAAGTTCAATAATCCTCATGAAGTATATATTAATGGACTCGCCTTTATTCATTTGGGCATTGTTGATTTGTCGTTTTAATGCTAAAGTCCTACAGGTGTTGTTGATCTCATAAGTACTCTCAAGAGATTTGTACATAAGGTATGCAGTTTCATGTTTTGCTAAGATAGGCACTATATGATCCGTTATTGCATCTACAAGGATTTTCATGGCCCTATCATTGTTTTCAATCCATTGACTTTTCTCAGGTTCAGACTCAGGTTCCCTTTTATTTTCTCTCACAAGTGAGTCTAGTTTATTCTCTTTTAAGATCATCATGATTCTAAATTTCCATGATGTAAAGTTATCTGCTCCTGCAAGACGATCTTCAAATCTGATCATCGTTGACATTATGAAGAATGTGAATTCGATTTAAAAATATGAATTTCTTTGAGCAATCTGATTTAAGATTTGATTTGGATTCGCACACCGTGGCTTTGATACCATGTAAATGTAATCAAATCTTTCCTAATAGAAGGATTCTAATACCTAAGAACAAAACTAAGTTTCAATTCTGAGTAAAACAATTATAAGTTTCAAATAAACTTTCAGAATTTCTTCTAACTTCGATTTCCAGATTTCCTTCTAACTTCAATTTCCAGATTTTAGACTAAGTGTGAATGTGCTGATTGCAGAACATTATCTGATTTCTATGTTTGCATATCGATTGAGGAACCATCATAAATAAGGGAAGAAGTCCGCTCCTCCTAAGAGGCGCGCCTCGTGAGAGGACGTGTCTCCACGAGTGGAGGCACGTCCACTCATGGGACGCGTCCCTTAGGATGCGGCTGGTAATTACTCTCATTTACCATTTGTTAAGTATATACTCACACATATATAATCTTCAATATGATGGCGTATGACTTTCAAGAGAATTCCGATTTCACATGAATACAGAAAATCACTGGAATGATAGAATTTAATATGACTGTTCATAATTTCGATTTTAATTGATTCTTATAGAAATATCATAATCTGTATGATAGTTTTGATCACTCATGAATGACAATGATACTTGCATCACTGTCATTCATATCTGACCGAAGCTACCATACATTAACATCCTCAACAAAGCTGCAATAAGGTAAATAATCCTCTTCCTCAACAAAATAAAAATCTGAATGAAGAGGACTTGTTCTGGGATGAGCTTGAGGTATTCGTTTCAAATTTAGACTCAAGACTTCCATCTGTTGAGGAAGAACATCAGAAACAACAGGTTGTTGAGGTAGAAAAGGATGTTCAGGTTCATATTCTTGTTGATTTATTTGATGAACTTCCAGAATTTGTACATGAAGACGAGCAATACTTGATTAAACTAACATCAATGCCTAGTTTCAAGCAAAAGGATGCAAGGAATCAGTTAAGCATGGTGCAGATTATGGAAGAAACAATTGAGGACTATCATGACTCAGAACATGTTTTGGAAGCTTAGGAGGTAGATTCACAAGAAAAGATTGCTCAAACAAAGCAAGAAAAGCAGCAAGACGTAAATGTTAAAGGTATGAGCTTTGAAACCCATCCTGAGGGTAGAATTATTCATGAAGAGGATTTGTCTTCAAATAGCATTGAAGCTTTTTGCTTCAACATGTTGATAACCTTGCATTTCTCAAAGAAAAGGTTTGTGATCAAAGTTACAAGGTAATCAAACAGGTGGTGGTTGATAAAGGAGAAACCAACAAAAGGAGTTATCAGTTTAGCATCTTAGAAGGATGCCCAATCAGGCATCTTTCCAGGATTGAGACTCCAAGCATACCCGATGCAGTTTCAGTAAACGGACAATAGATTCAACTTGTCCAATTTTTCCAAACCAACAGTTTGGTTGACCAAAATCAAAGGGTGAGTGAGTTTGCCTACATAATTTATGAAGAATTGCAACTATTTATCGAAAATCTTCTTGTGCTGCATACAATATCAGCTGTTCGTGAACATGTGAGTCAACGTTTGTTATTAAGGAAGGGCAGCTATTTCTCACAACCAATGAATGGTCATGTTTGAACACTACCGCTGCTGGGTAGTGTAGGGTAGGATAGATGTTTCAACTTTGCTTTCAATAAGTGCCCCATGGCACGTTTTCAATTCAATTTTTTTCTGCTTTCAATAAAGTGCAGTCACTGCACTGGCATTTCAGATTCTGTCATAAACAGAGTTGCAATAGTTTCTTTCAGTTTGTTTGTTTTGAAGCTGAGTTACAGAGGTTTCCGGAAGTTAAGAGCAAGAATGGACTCCATGCCCAATGGATAAGCTACATAACTGGTCTATGGTGTTTAGCAGGCAAACACTTCGCAGAGGTCGCCAATTTGTTACCTATTTTTCAATACCAGCTCAAACAGGTAGAGCTGAATTGTAAATCCAAAGCCAAAAGGTACACAAGTTGTTCAAAAATTTCTGCTAAATACTCATTATTGTGCAATGTTTCATTATAGTGTAAATTTTAGTAATATTATGCAAAAGACATCTCAAAATAATATCATAAGTTTGCATAATGTTTGCTGTTTTATTCATAATGTACAAACTAGAATCCCACACAAGCTGTGGGAGTAACTCAATTTGATTTTTACTATCAAATAAGGGGTGCATGAAGAAAGGTAAGCTATACAACTGAAAATAAAGAAAGCATAGGGTAGAAAGTGATTCGTCATTGCCTGGAATGACAAATCGTTGACAAGTTGAGGTCTTTAGTTGTGATGATAGCTTCAGCTCCAGCTCCAAGCTCCAGCGTACCTGCAAGTTGATGGAAGTGTTGTTAGAGCAATGCGAATCAAATCCTATCATATTCCTACGCTACCAACATAAATATAGAATATAGTCGATCAGGCATCCATCAGATGATTACAAAATTCAAAGAGCATAAGGAAAAGAGGAAGCTTTCAGTTTCTTTTATTTTGCTAACATGTTTGTTCACTATGCAGGAACAAGTTCATTATGTTCGTGATCGTTTCATCAGATATGTGGAGTAAAACGGGCTCCCACAAGGGTTGAGCCCGGCATATCAAAAGGACACACTCTCTAGTTACACGTGAGAGTCATTATCAATGTCAGAACAGCCATAAAGAACAACTACTAATCAGTTTTTCAACACTGAACAAAATGAGAATAAGAGACAATGCTGAATTGAACAGTTCCATCACAAAATGAGCATTTAAAATGATATGGCACAATCACATCATATGGTGATTTATCAAAAAAATACAGATACGCAAAGTCTCACTATGAAAATGAATAATAGTAAGAAGCTTGATCATAAGTGCAAGACAGCCATATAGAGGTGGAAGTCACCATGACAGTGTGAAATAGGAGCATATCCTTGGGGAGCAAATTAGCTTTAATCAATAACAAGGTTCATAATTTCGGAAGTTCAAGAGCAAGTAAATGAAGGACAGTCATAAACGATTAAGCAAAGTCTTCAAGATGCATGGGAAATGAAATATGATAACTTCAAAGCATAGTAACTATTGCTTAATCTAACCTTAAGAACCGGAAGCAGCTATCAGTGTTATCGTACATAATATGAATAACAAGGGTGATAAAAATAATCTACAGGTGTGTCATAGTTTTCTGCAAATAGTGGAAAAGGTTGGTTTTAAATGATAAATTACATCAAGAGTAGTGCCATCATGATTCACAACGCTGTTAGTTTACAGTCAAGCATCATTTTCACTAGAGAGATCATATTTGCATACTTATCTTATGCTTTTACTGATTTTTGCATCATACTTATATATCATTTATTGACTATATCTGCTATTTATATCAAAGGAGTTCTTCTACAAGAGGGTTTCAAGTTTTGTAAAATACAACAGATGCTTTCATTGACCATCTCTCTTTCCAGGAGTTCCATAACCCTTCTACGTTTCTTCTATTAAGATAGAATGAGACATTCAGATCTCAAATGATTCACAAGTGCTTTCAGAAAAATAAAATAAGGATCATGTCATAGCCCAAATCACTTTATTCTATCAGGTTGCAGAATACCCATGATTCAGAAAAGTAAAAAGTCATTTTTCCATTCATAGTTGGATATTTGTGTCCATACGGAGGTTGTTTGTTCTTTTTGGAGTAGGTTATTTCTGAAGAAACAAAATGATTATTTGTTAAATAAACTTATCCATCAGGGTGATTGCGGAGATTCAAAGAAAAATAACAGAGATGCAGGAAGTATAGAAGTAGCCAGGATGAAGTTTTGTAATAGTACCATGAAGTCTGCTCTTGGGTTCACACCATTTCTTAGGAAAACAATAAATCAATCCTCCCAGAGTCAAACAATTTTTGTACAGTAAATGCAAAAGGAGCAGTGTAGGAAACAATGAAGGTTTCAATCTGAATGTACAATGGAGCTCAAAAATCCGGGTGGAGTGAATTTTGATAGATTGTTTACAGCCTTATAATACAGAAATGCAAAAATACATCAGAAATATAAAGCCGCGACTAATACCCATGTGGGGTTTTTCCCAAAAATGAAAATATAAATATGCAGAGTGGCACGGCCAAAAAAAAGAAGCAGAAAATTCATCTTTCAGTCTCAAAATAGGAAAGGTCTTCAGATTTGTAAAAAAGGAATTTACCGTTTTTAGACAGTAGCCTCGGTGTGAGCTTGATACTAATGTACAAAATGCAAGGGAAAACACCCAGAATCTTAGGAGTTCTTACCTTAAGTCTGGACAAATCAAGGCGTTTTCCAACTCATGGCCATTTTCAGCTTTTCAAGGGTCGAATCAGAACTCACATTGGCGGCCAGGAGGAGTGAATCACAAAAAATATGGAAAAATACATCAGAGATGTGTCAAGATCGTGGCTAAACAAATCCAGAAATGCTGAAAGAGTGGAAGAGAGGTCACCTGTAAATGTAATCAAATCTGTATCAAATAGGATCCTAAATCTAAGGTTAAAATTGAAGACTGAAATTCTATGTGAGAATTCTAAGTAAACACGATTTCTAGATTTCTTCTTAAACTCGAATGTGCTGATTGCAGAACATTTTTGATTTCTATGTTTGCATATCAACCAAGGAGTCGCCATAAATATGTTTGTAGACCTGCCTCCAAAGGGTGCGTCTCATGAGAGGACGTGTCCCTTAGAGCGTGCGGGTTCTTGAAGAACCATTTAGCATATGGTTAATGTCTAACACACATAACCTTTACACTATGGCCGATGGGAGAATTCCGATTATATTAAATGCAAATAACAATATCTTTTATTAATACGAATATATATATGCTCATAAATTCGATTTCCTTTAATATGTGTATTGAGGATAATCTTTGATCACATATAAATAACAAAGATGCTTTCAGCATTCGTTACTTATATCTGACCGAAGCTATCATCCATTAAGATCACCAGATACATAAACAAAGGATTTACCTTGTGTTCCTGTTCGAATCTCTCCTATACACAAAGAATGGTGCACAGAGTTTTGCAGATTCAAAACCCCAAACTCCATCACAGGCGGCGCACCATCTTCTCCAGAAAACTCCAGGCAAAGTGAAATGGAAGTCAAGTTTAGGGTTTCGGTGGCCTTTTTGTCAAATCCCTAAGTCGAATGAGGTGATGTGAAAATTTTGACTAAGCTTTTAAAATAATGATCACTTCATTATATTGCTATGGTATTGGCTTTACAATGTCAATGACCTAGTATGAAGGGGCCCGTGAGTTTAATTAATCATGAAGTTACCAAGGCATATAAAATTGTTTGAAGCCTAATATTATGCATGGACAAGCTCATCGAAGACTCTAAGTCTTCTAAAAATGGAATCAATATTTAGATGAAGGTTCGAAGCTTTTGAGGGGGTCTTGTTTCCACTTTAATGTTTACTAAAAGAGTAAATATTAAATTTGAGTGAGGGGTTTACTTAAATTTAATTTAATGTTATATTTGCTAACTCATGTGAAGTTGTATTAATTAAATGATAAATTATAAATCATTTAATTAATACAACTATTTTTAGGCAAAATAACATTGAGTTAAATTATTCCAATCATGCAAATATAAAATATTAAGCAAAGATCGAGTTCTTTTTCACTTCGGCGGATTGACACAAACAAGGTGGCTTTTCGCATGCTTGGGCCCACCTTTTGAGGGATTTGCAGTTCAGTTGGAGTGCTACATGTTTCAGTTATGACTTGACAGCGAGTTTGGACCATCATGCACTCATTTTTGCTTGGGTTTGAGCCTCTTTTCCAGGCTTTTTTGCTCTTGCTCTTAAATTGCCTTGGAGTTATCTTTTCCTCATTGAAATTGACTTTCAGTTCCATCTCCATGCCTTTTTGAAGGCCTTTTGTATATATTGGAAAAACTCAATTGTTTTTCCCTAGTTCTTATTTTTCTCCTTTGCATTCTGCAAGGGAATTATTTGTAACTCAATTTTTCAGATTAATATAGTAGTAGGTTTACAGGTCAATTAGTGTATTTTTTGCAGAAAGACTCCTTTCATTACCATCATTTTAGAATTTGCCTTCAAGTTTTCAAGAATCATTGTTATGTAGGATTGATCGAAGAGTTATTGTGTTTTGCAGTTTTTGAAACCTTTAAATACTTCTGTCTCCTTCATGAATTTCTGTATGCATCCTAGTTTAAATTCATTGGTTAAACATTGTGCAAATCAATAATCAAACAGTCTAGTTGTGGAAATCATATTTTCCTTCTATGATTGTTTCTTTAAAGCCCCTGTTTAAAACATTTAAGTGTTTGAGCTATTAGATCAGGTTGTGCAAAATGAAAATAGTGAGTAATCGTTCTGTGAGTTAAGTCTGCATATTGGATTCTTCGGTGCATCACCATAGTTAAGATTTACAGTTCTGCATTTAATTTTAGTCTTTCTCCCTTTTCCCAGCAAATTACTCAGTTATTAATCAAGAAAACATATAGGAACCAGCCTAAAATCTAGAGGTCTAATTCCTTATAGGATACCCACAACCTGGAATTAGTTCCCATGTTTCAACAGATTGTTGAATTTCATCATTCAAGCATTCGGGTGCAATCTGAATTGACAACAATGTCATGATAGTATCTCTTGGACATTTTGATAGATATCATGAGACTTGACATCAGTTGAATTTCATTATGATCCTTATGAGATAATCATGGTGGATAAATGTATCCTTGGATTTGCCATGATTTATTATGGTAGACATCACGAGACTTGATGTCAGTGCACATACCATAATGAAGATGTGTTATGAAGAATGTCATGTGACTTGACACTCTTAGAAGCATACCCTATCTTCTGATATCACGAGTAAGGTGATAGCACTATTTTACAATGATTAGTTTCACTATCATGATGGATATCATGTGATTTGATATCCGTGGATATGTCATGATAGTATCTCTTGGACATTTTGATAGATATCATGAGACTTGATATCAATTGAAGATCATTATGATCCTTATGAGATAATCATGGTGGATAAATGTATCCTTGGATATGCCATGATTTATTATGGTAGACATCATGAGACTTGATGTCAGTGCACATACCATAATGAAGATGTGTTATGAAGAATGTTATGTGACTTGACACTATTAGAAGCATACCATATCTTTTGATATCACGAGTAAGGTGATATCACTATATACTTGGTTAGTGTTATCTTCCCTAGCTAAGAGGGAGTGTTGAAAATGGTAGCTTCGGTCAGATATAAAAATGATGATCATATGTGTGTATATATATTAATTGTATAAATATCTATATCATCATTTATATACATATCGAAACTCATTTCCAGATTGGATATTATTTATTTGCGCAAGATAAACTCAGATCGAACTTAGTAAGCATTTATGTTTATTAAGTAAACTAACCCCGATTAGTGATCAGGTGGTTAGTTGGACGAAAAGACACAGATTCATGGGACGTGTCTCCCCATTTGATATTTAATATAGATCCGATCCACAATTGAAGACATTGAAAATTATAAATGTTCTGCTCTTGTAGATCAAATCTGAAAGTAACTTTGTAAAATCAACAAATCACACAGCTGTTGGGCATTGGGTGACCTGAGATGAATCCACCACACATAAGTTTCACTGAATCATCAATTCGTTGCTTGCAGATGTGTAATGTTTCTTGGTTGGACTTACCCTAAAAGTGTAAAGCATGAATTAGGCTCTCTGTTTTATTCTAACCACAAATCATTTTATTAATGTAAATTACTACGGAGATTTGTATGCGACATGTATTATCAATTAAGCATATACTATTTAATTCATGGCTAACTTATCATAGAGTGCATAGTAAAAAAACAATAAGATAGTGAGATGCATTATTGTTCAATGTATTCATCACATGATGAGGTTATGACCCATTACTCTCATCCAAATAGATCTTGGTCTGGTATCCACTTTCCTAGCATCATTGGATGGTAGAATAACTGTGCAAAGGGCGCGTGAACAATCTCAAAGGGGACTCCCTCAAGGTGTTCCACCCGTCTTGGGATCATCATCCAGATCGTCGAATTACCCGCCTTTCCCTCCACAAACTCCCTATCCCTGCTGAGTGCTAGCGAATGGAATTGTTTGACTCAGATCTTTCTTTTGAGGTAATGTCATGATCTCTCATCGGGATACAATAATTGCTGTAAGCACTATTATTGTGTCTAAATGGATCATAGCCAGTTTTAGAGTCTTAACCTCACATATTATTAGACTTCCTTATATCTATATATATCCATCTTTAAATCTCATTAGTCAAACTTGAAGTTTGTTTAGGCACAGATGCCTACCTATAGCCACGCGTGCCCTTGAACTCTTTGTGTTTTCTATCTCGTGCTTATCTTGTTCCGGATTGTTGATGAATGGTAGCTTCGGTCAGATATAAATGATGATTGCTGAAAAGCAACATCATCATTTATATGTGATCAAGGCTATTCTTCTAAATAAACATTTCTGGAAAATAAGTGAAATCGAATTTATAAGCATGGATAAATTCGATAAAATAAATGATGTTAAAATTCTGTATTTAAATAAATCGGAACTCATATACCCGCCACATAAGGTTATGTGTGTGTTAAGGCACTAACCGAATGTTAGTCGATCATGTAGGAACCCGCGCGCTCAAAGGGACACGTCCCATGAGCGGACGTGCCTCCACTTGTGGAGACACGTCCTCTCATGAGATGCGTCTCTTAGAGGCGGGTCTCCAAACGTACTTATGGTGGTTCCTCATTGATATGCAAAACATCGAAATTTATTAATGTTCCGCAATTAGCACATTCAGCATAAAAGGAAGAAATTTGGAAATTAATATTTGACTTAGAATTCTCACACAAAATTTCAGACCTTAGTGTTTCCTTAGATTTCTTAGGATCCTATTTGATAAAGATTTGATTACATTTACATGGTATCAGAGCCAAGTTGTGTGAATCCAAATCAAATCTAGATATCAGATTGCTCTAGAAAAGTCGTATTTTCTAAAATCGAATTCACATCACATTCTTCATAATGTCAAGTGTGATCAGATTTGAAGATTGTCTTGCAGGAGCAGACAACTTCACATCATGGAAATTTAGAATCATGATGATCCTTAAAGAGAATAAATTAGACTCACTTGTGAGAGAAAATAAAAAGGAACCAGAGGCTGATCCTGAGAAAACTCAATGGATTGAAAACAATGAAAAAGCCATGAAAATCTTAGTAGATGCAGTTAGGGATCATATAGTGCCCATCCTAGCAAAACATGAAACTGCATATCATATGTTCAAATCTCTTGAGAGTACCTATGAGATCAACAACACCAGTAGGACTCTTGCATTAAAGAGGCAAATCAACAATGCTTAAATAAACAAAGGAGAGTCCATTAATGCATACTTCATGAGGATCATTGAACTAAGGGATCAATTATCCACAATTGGATATCAGATTGATAGCAAAGAGTTAACTCTAATTGCACTAGGAGGCCTACCAAAGTCATGAGAGTCATTTGTTCAAGGAATAAGTGCGAGATCTAAACTCCCTAAGTTTGATAGGCTAAGAATTGACTGCCTTAAAGAAGAAACAAGACTCTCCACAAAAGAAAATAAACAGAAGAACATAGATGAAAACATTCATGTACTCAACACAATGTCTAATAAAAGGAATAAGAAAAACTCCTACAAGAGAGGATCTTTTAAAAGAAAGAGAAATTCCAATGGAAAGGGATCTTCTAAGAAGAAAGACATCTCTCAAGTGCAATGCTTTAGATGTGATCAATATGGCCACTATGCAATGAAGTGCCCTGACAAATCAAAGCAACAAGCATTTGTTGCCAAAGTAGGAAAAACAAATTCAGATCATGAATCTGAGAACTTTGTGTTCTATACAGCCTTATCTAGTCAAGTATCTAACAACACCCACAACTGGGTAATTAATAATGGTTCCTCTAGACATATCACAGGATTCAGAGAACACCTAGACACTATGACTAAAAAGACTGATGAAGAAGTAACCATTGGGGATGATTCTGCACACCATGTGAAAGGGGTTGGAACTTGCTCCATCAAACTAAAATATGGTCTTTCTCTTCAACTCACTGGAGTCTAATTTGTACCTGGAATAAAGAGGAATCTAATATCCATCTCTACCCTTGAAGACAATGGATATAGAGTTACCTTTATGGATGGGAAAGTTATAGCATGGCCTAAGAACTCAACTATCAAGAAAGCCCAAACCATAGGTGTAAGACAAGGGTACCTTTACAAACTATGCACTGAAGTTAAACAAGCCCTTACCCTTGACACCTTTGATTCAAATGAGATTTGGCATAGAAGATTAGGACACCTTCATTTTGCGTGCCCTACCTTCTGTGGAAAAACTTGTAACAGGCTTACCTAAGTTAAAACCATCTCATGAAGGAACTTGTAAAGGCTGTGTCTTAGGAAAGAATACAAAGGGATCATTTCCCAATAGTTTGAGCAAAACCCTAAATGTGTTAGAACTGGTTCACTCAGACTTATGTGGACCCATGTCTGTACCCTCTAAAGCAGGATTTCTATACTATGTCATATTTGTAGATGACTTCTCTAAGAAAACCTGAATCTATTTCCTTAAGTGTAAAGAATCAATAAAAATCCTCAAAAGGTTCAAAGAGTTCAAAGCACTTACTGAAAACTTCTCCGGAAAGAAAATAAAAACCTTAAGGAGAGACAATGGGAAATAATACACCTCTGAAATTTTCAAGGAATTCTGCATGAGTGTTGGAATTAAGAGGGAGTTCACAGTTGCCTACAACCCTCAACAAAATGGGGTCACTGAAAGAAAAAATAGAACCATTGTAGAAGCTGCTAAGGCAATATTGCTTGACCAAAACCATAGTTTACATACTCGGACTCGGAGAGTACTCGGCAAGCCCAAAATTTTTGACTCGGCAAATACTCGACAACTTAAAAAGTAGCAAAATTTCTCATGAAAACACTTTTTTTTGCAAAATTCAATTACAAAATGCATCAAATGAGTCTAAAAACCATGAGGGAGTGTTTTATATTAAATTTCATAGTTCAATACATATGGATTACAAAATGGCATCATTATACGAACCCACATAGTGAAACTGGTAATAACTATAATGAATTTATGATGATTGTATTTGAAAATCATCATCATAAATTTCATATCTAGGCAATTACAATTTCCTCTTCCCCAACCTAGTGAAAAATTGGGAGGTAGAGGGTATGGTCCTTGCACTCGATTCTGGCTCCCTGCTTGCCGTAGAAGATTGTGGCAGTGGCTCCACCATGCTGGTAGGTGGCAGTGGCTCCTCCTCCACCACATCAATGTCATCCAATCCAATCTCCCCTACTTCTACTGCAGGCAAATCCTCCATAGCTTGCCTCTCGAAATCAGCAATCTCATCCTCTGTAAACAAGGAGGCCTCATCATCCTGTACGGTCCAATCACTGTATGGATCAATGTCATCCAAATCAATGAGCTCATCTGAAAAGTCCTGCACCTTTCTTGTGCGAAGCCGAAGATTATATTGCACAAAAACAAGATCATTGAGGCGTTGTTGAGTCAACTTGTTACGCTTCTTCGTGTGAATGGAATCAAACAAACTCCAGTTTCGTTCACAGCCAGAAGCACTACAAGGTTGAGACAAAATTCGGAGGGCTAGCCTTTGCAAATTTGGAGTTCTTCCACCCCAATCATCCCACCAAGAACCTACAAATAAGATATTCAAGTTTTTGTAAATATTGATAAACAATATTGTAATAAGTTAATAACTAATAAGTAATAATAATTGTAATTCATAACTTGCAAGATAAAGGCTTCACTTTTTCTTACTTGGTGTTTGGATCTCTCTTCCTCGTTCACATAATGTGGAAGAAAACAAAGGCCCCTAGCTGCCTTATATTGTTGCAACTCTATAAGGATGAGGTCTTTCACTTCAGGTAAAGGTGTCATCCTGTCAATACATGTGAATAGGCCCTCCATAACCTCTCCATTAGCATCCGTGAAGCCATCAGAGAAGTAGAATTTGGGGTTGAGAAAGTACCCCGCTGCATGAATGGGTTGGTGGAGTTGATTGTTCCACCTTCGATCAATGATCTCCCAAATAGGGGTAAATCTATTTGCATCCCCCATGTAATAGTGTTGGATGGCCTCTTTGGCCCTATCCATTGCTTCATAAAGATATCCCATCACATTTTTCTCACCATCCACCAAGCGCAAAACCCTCACCAATGGCTCAGTCACCTATAAAGTACAAAGTAGAACCAAATTTAAATTACACCTTACAAGGAAACAAAATACTTATAGAATTTTAAATTAAGAATAAAGGATTAAATCTGAAAATTCATTAGAGTTTAAGTTACCTTGACAATCTCTAATGCTCTAGTTGCAAATTGACCATCAAAGATTATTGCTACAATCTTTTCTCCATCAGCCTTCTTTGAGTAAGTTGAGTCTACCCATGGTTGACTCACAAACATCTGCTTCAAGGAAGTCAATAAACTAGTGATACTTTGCAACGTTAGAAAATTAGTTGCAAACCTTGTAGCACCCGATCGCACAAGCTCTTTCCCCTTGGTGTGATCTCTCATCAATTGAAGAACCCATGGGTGATTATATATATATTTTGTTATGTCTCTTGCTTGTTCTACAATTGGTTTCACCCAATCAATTTTGCCTATGTCCTCCAAAAGAAGGTCAAGGCAATGAGCTCCACAAGGGGTCCAAAAAAGTGTTGGATGCCTTGCTTGAAGCAATCTACCAGCTGCCACATATGCCGCCGCATTGTCAGTAACAACTTGGACAACATTTTCTATGCCCACCTCTAAAACAACCCGCTCCAACATCAAACTCAAATTTTCTGCATTCTTTATTATGTTGGAGGCATCAATTGACTTTAGAAAAACCAACGCACCATTTGAAGCCACTATAAAATTGATAAGAGTGCGGTTTCTTCCATCTGTCCAGCCATCTGAAAGAATTGAGCATCCATACTTTTGCCATTTCTTCTTTTCAGCTTCCACAATTCCATTTGCATCTACAATAGCATCTTCAAGTAACCTGCCACTTAAATCTCTTGGACTAGGGGCCTTGTACCCTTTCCCTGCAACTGTCAATGCTGTCACCAAACACTCCCAATATGGACTCCTTGCCACATTGAAGGGAAGGTTATTATAAAACCAAAAATTTGCACAAGCCTTGTCTGCTTCTTTGTGCACCTCCCTATTCCACCCAGTACCTTCCAATGAAGGTTGTGATCCTTGAACATTTCTAGGGACAAAAAACTGGAATTTATTTGAAGTGGATGAAGGGTACGTATACGTGGACCGCGACTAGAGCCCACAATGCCTTGCATATTCACCTCAGAATCTTCAGTCAAATTAGGAGCAATGGCTTCTTGTATGGCTGCTTTTGTCTTTGCCCTCTCCAATTTTTTTTCATCAAGTGCTGCAAGAAGAGCTGCCATCTCTCGTTTCACCTCTTCAGGGGCTTCTTTACATGCCTTTGCATCACGGCAAGGAATACTAGCAAGATGGTATTTGAGGCGATTGATGCCTCCACTAATCTTCTTCTTGCACCAAGTACAAATAACACTCCCTGGTACTGGCCCATAATAGCCATGTTTCCAAGCGGGATCACGGCTACCAGGGGGTCTCCTTTCAATGGCCTGGCTTGAGGCAGCTGTGTCTGAACCAGATGCAGAGGCAGATGCCATTGTGATTAAATATTAACCTGCAATATTAGAAGTTGAATAATAAATATATTAGAAGATGCAACAGATCCAATACAAAGTGAAAGGAACAATCAACTAATTGTTTGACTTTATAATTTCAGTCATTATCAAACAATAAAGTTGTAAACTATCAAAGTGAAAGACATTTCATTTAGTATGCTATCTGTTCTAATTTCAGTTTTTTTATTCTTATATTTTTATTTTTTGTTGGATGCACATTGATTTAATTTACTTGTATGCAAATTGGCATTGCAGTCCTAACTCCTAACTACTAACCTTGTTGGTTGTTGCAAATTTGCAGGTGGGAGCAGCAGGTTATCTGTTATCATACTGTATTTAATAATTTATTGCAGATATTCCACTATAAAAGTACTTTGAGACTTTCGATCATAGTTTGCAGATGGGCGAGTAATCTCTTATTCTATGTAGATGAACAAAATTTGTGTGTATGTGTGTGGATTGTCATTGTGCAGCTACATCAACATATGGATATGAGTGAAAGTTTAAAGTGAAAAAGTTTTTCACTTTAAACTTTTACAATTTTACTCATATCCATATGCTGATGCAGCTGCACAATGACAATCCACACACATCAGAAAAACTGTAAACATGCTGGTGTTGTCTATATCAGATTTAATATTAAAATTTAAAACTTCATACTTAATAATTTATTGCAGATATTCCACTATAAAAGTACTTTGAGACTTTCGATCATAGTTTGCAGATGGGCGAGTAATCTCTTATTCTATGTAGATGAACAAAATTTGTGTGTATGTGTGTGGATTGTCATTGTGCAGCTACATCAGCATATGGATATGAGTAAAACTGTAAAAGTTTAAAGTGAAAAACTTTTACTCATATCCATATGCTGATGCAGCTGCACAATGACAATCCACACACATCAGAAAAACTGTAAACATGCTGGTGTTGTCTATATCAGATTTAATATTTATTATTATTTTAATTTTTAAATGTAAAATTTCATATATTATTCTATTATTATAAATTAATAATACCATGGGAAAATTGTAAATAATAATATCATTTTTGACATCAAATTTATGATTTATTGTAATTTGTTATTTTAAAACTAAAATTTCATATATTATTTTATTATAAATTATAATAATATCATGGCAAATAATAATATAAAAAGATATTATTATTTGTCATGATATTATAATTTATAATAAAATAATATATGGAATTTTAATTTTAAAATAATAATAAATTATTAAATATGATGTACAAAAGTGAATATTTTATCATTATGAATATTAAAAATTAAGACTCCCATGATATTATTATAAATTTATAATAAAATAATATATGAAATTTTGAAATTTTAATTTTAGAATAATAATAAATATTAAATTGATGTAGAAAAATAAAAAAATTTAATATTTTTATTATTTTATACATAAACGTTTGGAAGCATATATATAAAATAATAAAAATATTAAATCATTTCCAGGCATATGTTCATTTAATATTATCATTTTTTCAAGCATATACTATGAAGTATGAAGTATGAAGTATTAAATTTTAATATTCAGGCATATGTTCATTTAATATTAGCATATGTTTGAAAAAATGATAATACCCACGACTTGGCACAGGCGCCGCACAACCAATGTGAACAGGAACTAACCTGGAAATCGCGCAGACTCCAAGTCACACAGCCAAGACTCCAAGTCACACAGCCACCACTGCAAATCGTGGAAATAAATCACGCAGCCGACACTGCAAATCGCGGAAAATGAAAAGGGTAAATGTAAACTGCAAATTGTGGAAATAAATCACGCAGCCGACATTGCAAATTGCAGAAAATGAAATGGGTGATTGTAAATAGTAAAAGCGAGGTTTCAATAGCAGAAAAACACATCCAAAACGCGAAAAAAATGTGTAAAAAATCTCGCGAAAAGGTAAAAACGACTTGAAAAACGCGTCAAAAACGTGTTAGGTTTTCTGTGCCAATTATTTTGCGAGCAAACAGAGATTAATCGGCGAGTACTCGGAAAAAAACAGTAAAAAAACTCGGCTAGGGTTTCCTGCGAGTAAAAGTCAAGATTACTCGCCCAGCCAAAAAACATGCGATTACTCGGCTGCTCGGCGATTAATCGTCGAGTATGTATACAGAGACCAAAACATTGAAACTTCTTTCTGGGCAGAAGCCTCTAGGACTGCTGTCTATATCCAAAATAGATGTCCTCATTCTCATCTTGATAACAAAACTCCTAAAGAGGCCTTTACTGGCATAAAACCTGACATTAGCCATTTTAGGATTTTTGGCTGTCCTGTCTATATTCATGTACCCAAAGGGAAGAGATTCAAACTAGAGCCTTCCGGAAAGAAGGGGGTATTTGTGGGTTATAGTGAAACCTCCAAAGCCTACAAGATATTCATACCCGGGCATAAACAAATTGAATTGAGCAGAGATGTCATCTTTGAAGAAGACATTGCATTCAAGAGGGCAAGAAGTTCTAGTGAGATAGAAATCTATTCCCCTAGAGTACCTGAAATGGAACCTGCTCCTGAGATTCAGAGGGAGCACCCTGAGGAAATACCACATGAACTTCCTTCTACTTCAGATGAGAATACAAATGACAACGGCAGAAAGAGGCCACTTTGGGCTAGAAAGATGATCAAAGAAGCCGAGGATCATGCAACACGCAAAGGAACGTTCAGGGAAAGTAAAAGACCTAAACGGTTCTCTAGGTATGTTGCTCTAATGAACAACATCATAAACTCTGAACCTGCCAATGTTACAGAAGCCTTCAGACATCAAGCATGGAAGGATGCA
The DNA here is from genome assembly GCA_007115665.2 of Sequoiadendron giganteum. Classification (NCBI taxonomy): domain Eukaryota; kingdom Viridiplantae; phylum Streptophyta; class Pinopsida; order Cupressales; family Cupressaceae; genus Sequoiadendron; species Sequoiadendron giganteum. The sequence continues at coordinate 460,273,160 of CM021107.1, forward strand.
ATGACGGAGGAATATCAGTCCATTCTAAAGAATGATGTATGGGATATAGTGCCTAGACCGAAAGAGAAATTTGTTGTCTCTTCCAAATGGCTCTTCAAAATCAAGCATGCTGCTGATGGCAGTATAGAAAAACATAAAACACGTTTTGTGGCAAGAGGTTTTTCTCAAAAGGAAGGCATTGATTTTGAAGAAACATTTGCACCTGTTGCCCGCTACACTTCGGTGAGAGCAGTGTTAGCCATTGCTGCAGCTAAAGGCTGGAAGATCCATCAAATAGATGTGAAAACTACCTTCCTGAATGGAACCATTGAAGAGGAAGTCTATCTGGAACAGCTTGAAGGTTTTGTGATACATAAACTTGACTCACATGTGTGCAGACTGAAGAAAGCCCTCTATGGACTTAAATAGGCTCCTAGGGTCTGGTATGAAAGAATTGACAGCTATCTCTTGGGACTAGGATTTTCCAAGAATGATGCTGACACCAATCTCTACTTCAAGGTAATCAAAGGTGATATGCTAATAATTATTTTATATGTTGATGACCTGTTGATAACAGGAGAAGATCACCTCATTGTTCAAGGAAAGCAGGATCTAATTTCTGAATTTGACATGAAAGACTTGGGCATTCTACACTACTTCCTAGGTTTGGAAGTATGGCAAAAATCAGAGGGCATTATACTTAACCAAGGGAAGTATATTATTGATATTCTGAAGAGGTTTGGAATGTTGGACTGTAGACCGATGTCTACACCTATGGAAACCAACCTTCACAAATTGAAAGAAGCAACAGCATAATCCAAGTGTGTAGATCCAACCCTTTATAAATAGATGATTGGATCCTTGATGTATCTGGTTAACACCAGACCTGATATTTGCTATGTAGTGAATGTTCTCAGCCAATTCATGTGTTAGCCAAAGGAAATTCACCTAATGGTTGTGAAACATATTTTGAGATATCTTCAAGGCACTGTTGGATATGGTCTTCTTTACAAGAATGACCAACTAGATCTACATGGGTACTCTGATTCAGATTGGGCTAGAAGTGTAACCGATCGGAAAAGCACATCAGGATGTTGCTTCAGTTTAGGATCGGCTATGATCTCCTGGATTTGCAGAAAACAGTCTTCAGTTGCACAGAGCTCAACAGAAGCTAAATACATTGCAGCCTCTATGGGAGCAAGAGAAGCAGTTTGGCTTCGTAAATTGCTTGTGGGACTCTTTGGTGAGCCCTTGAATCCTACAATTATTCATTGTGATAATCAGAGTTGCATCAAACTCTCTGTAAATCCTGTCTTCCATGATAGATCTAAGCACATTGAGATCCCCTATCATTATGTAAGAGATATGGTGGAAAGGAAAGTGATCCAGTTGGAGTATGTTAGTACAAATGATCAAACTATAGACATTCTCACCAAGCCTCTCTCCCGAATCAAGGTAGAGCACTTCAGGAAGAAACTTGGTATGGTTGAAATGTAATTTGATATTTATGTCTGAAATTCAAATTGTTTATAAATTGTACTAATATATAAAGATGTTTAATGTGTAAACTCTTTTGTCATGTGTGTGACTCCATGACCTTATGGGCCTACTCCCCCTGTGTACATTATTGAAAGGTGACGATCTTTCTAATAATGAACACTTGTATTTGACATTGTAAAGTGACGACTCTACAATGATGAGTTAAACTATCATGATAGATATCATGTGACTTGATATCTGTGGACATGTCATGATAGTATCTCTTGGACACCTTGATGGATATCATGGGACTTGATGTCATCTGAAGATCATTGTGATCCTTAAGAGATAAATCATGGTGGATATTTATATCCGTGGATATGCCATGAATTATGGTAGACATCATGTGACTTGATGTCAGTGCACATACCATAATGAAGATGTGTTATGAAGAATGTCATGTGACTTGACAATATTGAGCAAACATACCATGTCTTCGATATCACGTGTGAAGGTGATATCTCCACTTATTTGATTTGAAATATCTTCCCTAGCTAAGAGGGAGTGTTGATGAATGGTAGCTTCGGTCAGATATAAATGATGATTGCTGAAAAGCAACATCATCATTTATATGTGATAAAGGCTATTCTTCTAAATAAACATTTTTGGAAAATAAGTGAAATCGAATTTATAAGCATGGATAAATTCGATAAAATAAATGATGTTAAAATTTTGTATTTAAATAAATCGGAACTCATATACCCGCCACATAAGGTTATGTGTGTGTTAAGGCACTAACCGAATGTTAGTCGATCATGTAGGAACCCGTGCACTCAAAGGGACACGTCCCATGAGCGGACGTGCCTCCACTTGTGGAGACATGTCCTCTCATGAGACGTGTCTCTTAGAGGCGGGTCTCCAAACGTACTTATGGTGGTTCCTCATTGCTATGCAAAAAATCAAAATTTATTAATGTTCTGCAATCAGCACATTCAGCATAAAAGGAACAAATCTGGAAATTAATATTTGACTTAGAATTCTCACACAGAATTTCAGACCTTAGTGTTTCCTTAGATTTCTTAGGATCCTATTTGATAAAGATTTGATTACATTTACACGGATTAATGTGCTTCTCCAGGAGGACGTGTGGTTCTGGATAGAAGGGTTCAAATCTTTTTGTTTTCTCCTCTACGTACCTTATCCTCTCCGTTCAAACTCCTTTAAATGCTTGTAGAGAGACGCTTACCTGAGTCGTGACCCGCGTCGCTTCTCCTCATTGCTTCATATCTTGGCGTTTGAAAGGTTCGATTAATTATTGGTATCTTACTATGTTCGAGCCCTTTGTATTTGATTAATTTCTCCATCGTATTTACTTTATGATTTTTAGATTTGAGATATTTCGGATGATATTTAGACAAGCGAATAAAAGTAAAAATGATATAGATCTTAATATTTAGATATTCTTTTAATGGTCTATTTATTATTTTATTAACATATATATTTTCCTAATAATCTAATCTAATTATGATGTTGCCTTTGGCAATCATAATTATAATCAAATGTATTAAAATTACATATCAATTGATTGATTTATTATTATTTTTATAAAGTAAATCAAATGTATTTAAAGATCTATTTATTATTATTATTATTATTTTTATAAAATAAATCAAATGTATTAAAATTACACACGAATTGATTTATTCATTATTTTTGTGTCATGGTTACGGGGACATGACAAGATGGTTGATACTTATGCACTGGTCAAGACTGGATGTGTTTTAGGTATGGCACCCAGTTGTCAATACACAAATTCTCCCTACAAGACAAACAATATATCAGAACCTGCAACTCCGTGAGACCTAAGGAAATTGATTAGAAATCATAAAGGTAGGGTTTTCTACCTCTCACACAAGTCAATGAGGATTTTGTCCCAATGAACAGCAGAAACCAAGTACAAATTTTATCATCATCCGGTATGTTTGAAGTCAGGCGCCAAAACTAGTTAAATACTGATTTGCAAATATGTCCCTAGGCCCAAAAATTTAAATTTGAATTTATATATTTTTATTTTATTTTATAAAATTAATATTATTATTAATAAACTTAATATTTTATATATAACATAATATTATAGCATTTAGGAATGCTATTATTATGGAAGGACCCCCTTTTAGATAGAGGGGACATGACAGTGCATATCTCCTAGAACATTCTTTGCTTTACCGAACTCATCAGAGAAACAAAACATTACATCAATCATAAAGCATCAAACATGACCAGTCGAAAATACTAAATGTTCTGAAGCATGCTACCAGTAATTCTCTAATTTTCAAATACGAGACCTTGATAAGAAATTTGGTAACCAATTGGACTATAGTGCATCCTCTCGCAACCCATCTATGTGCTGATATATGTTAGAGATTTAACCCTCAAGACTTTCAAATTTTGGTGATGCACCTGTTACAGTTTTCTCTTTGGTAGAGTGTTGTGGCAATCATGAGTGTAAATTGCAAGTTTCTTCTTCTATTGACACTAACATTTCTTTGAGTATTGGGCTGCGTTTGAGGTCCTGCCTGAATTCTTCATTTGTTGGCATGGCGGGTGATGGGTTTTAAAATTGACAATCTGCACTATTTTTTGATGTTCTTAAACGAGTTTAAAAATATTGCATGACTAGTCATAAATCATTAGTTATTGAATATCTTGCATAGGCTTGTGCTTAGGAAGGGGTTTGGAAATGGATGGTTCCAAGATCAACTATTAACACATTAAGTCATAAGTGAAAATATGGTTTGAAAGTACAAGTTACCTTGAATCCATACAATGAAAATGATGACACATTAATCTGGCTAGTGGGAAGTCCATTTGACAGAAGAAAACCGATGTATATTGATACTTAGCCAATGGAAGTGCAATGATCTTTATATATGTCAGCCTTATAAGAGGAGAGAATAAGAGACAAAATGAGAAAGAATATAGATAGAAGCCCTAAAAGCACTACAAGAAGTCTTAAGAATCAAGAGAAGACATCCATTGAACTCCTTGTATAAAGTCAAGAAGGTAGGAGTTACTAATTCCATACTATATGCCAACTGCTTATGTATGTAATGGCCATCTGTAAAAGTAGCTATAAACTCGAATAATCGCTTTATAAAAACTATAAAAATTTGTTAAAATTCGACCAAAAAACCGTACAGAAAAAGAGCTAGGGTTTTTCTCTTAAACACATGTTTTAAAAAGCTTTGAATTGAGCTGTGGGATGTGGGAGGCAATTGTCGAAGACGTCAAATGTGTAACAACTGTGCAATTGGGGGGTCGGCTTTGCTTTGCTAGTTCAATGATGGAAACACCTCTAAGCGGGCTTGGCTCCGCACTTTGTACCAGTAGTGTTGATTACAATATGCAACGAAATGGGGATTTGAATCACTCATCCCTTCCTCATCTGAAACCATTCGACACTCTTGATTGTAGATCCAAATGGTTATAAGAATCCAAGTAGGAGGAACCAACCCCCTCTCACTCTCTGGATTTCGAATGGTGAGTGATTGACAATGGGGGACATGGTGTAGTAGACCAACGAATATAGTAGAATCATTGTCACTTGACTAGGCCGAGTATCAAAGAGGATGACTATAATATGCAGTGAGATGGAGGCAGCCCATCCATTCCTCGTTTCATTTCTTTAGGTTTTATTTTGTAGATTTAGATTTTGTTTTTTATTTTTTTGTTTCATTGTTTTATAAAATTTAATAATTGTTTTAAAATATTATCATATCAACATTTAATAAATTAAAAAATATAAGTTTTTTAAATATTAAAAAAAAATTTAGATTTTTAATTTTAATTATTAATATATTTAATAATAGGTTCTACATAGTGAGGTTTATCTTATTTTGCAGCTTTATTTTCATTTTATTTGGTCAAGCTATAGGAGGTGTTGATTACAAATTCATTAATGCTGATATGGCATGGATGTGGTAGCCCACCATGGCCATTTATAGAGCATTAGTGTCCAAAAATAGGACAAACATTCTTCGTCTATATTTTAAAGATTTTGGTTGTATGGAAACCTCTAGGTAGCCTCCCCTGTTTTATTGAACTTTTTGGCCTGTTTGTAGTTGTATGGCTGTTGTGGTGCTTTTCTTTGTCTCTGCAGTCAAGATGGACGTGCCACAAAGAATGCATAGTGTAATTAACCATTTTGCAGGCATATTAGTTCTTTATGATAGTGTTCTTGTGCATATTATGATATTATCAGATCATGGCTTGGATTTTTAGGGGTATTCTTTAAGATTATGTATGTTATGATATTCTAGACACCATACCTTTATTCTAAGTCTAAATGGCAGAGTTGTCAAGCAAGTGAAAGTTGCTTTTATTTTTATTTTTCAGCAACTGTGCGGTAAACTTTTACTTCAATGCTGGATACTTCATGTTTCAACTTCAAAGAGGGAATGAAATCAAATCTGCCATTGGATTATACAAAGCATTTTTTAAGATGTATATTTTATACTGTTATGAATGTCATATATTCATTTGAAAAGCACTTAACTCTTGATTTTGGTGCCTGCATCAATATTCTCTTTTATTTTTCAGCTGCTTACTTCATTTAATGATATGGTGGATCACCATGCTGCTGATTTTGCAATTTGTGTTGAACTTTAGCAATTTGATACATGAAGACAGAAGATAGACACCCTGCATGCCTACAAAATGATATAAAATTGCTGGTTTGAAGGGTTTTATGAAATGTTCTCCTTGTATATTTTCTATTCTGAGGTTGATTTCATCCACATGATTTTTTTTACACGTCTAAAATATGTGAAATGGGGTGGTGAGTAAGCATGATTAAAGGTAGATTTGGTTGTAAAACAAGAAGACACAGACCCCTATACTGCAAAACAGGGCTACAATGAGTGTATATGCAAATTTATTGTAAGTGAAGGGGGTGGCTATTTGTCTAATAGGTAAGCAAAAGGACCTTTTTTGTAGACCCGAGAAGCTTTGATTTCCAATGCTAATATACAGCAGAGGGCAGATTTTGATGACTGCCATTTTTCCTGATAGAAATATATGCAATGAATCACTAAAACTGTTTTGAATATGAATGTCATGCCCCCTTTTCAGAATTAGAGACATGGGAAAGACCTCTATTCTATCCTCATTTCCCATAGGCTAAAGGATAAAATAAGGGAAATGATTAATAATATTATTTTAAGTTGGGCCTAGTAATTTATATTTTTAAAAGACAACTTGATAATATTATTATAATTAATTAAAAAAATGTTTTTAAATACTTAATATGAAAAAGTACTTTAAATACTTTTGGAGGAAAATTTAAATCATGGCCCGAATTGGAAAATTTCAAAATGATTTAAAAGGGGTGTTGGATTCATTGAGCATTATGTTTTCACTTTGCATTTCAACACTTGAGCTTCATGTTCAATTTCCACATTCAAGAATGAAACCATTTGGTTTTTTGAAGATCTTGGAGGACAAAAACTCTCTTGGATTTCAATTATCGGGTTTGGGGACAAAAAATTTCATCTCCGTCTAGGGCATCTCCACATAGGGGTTGCATTGGAGCTGATTTTGGCAAGTTATCTTCAAGTTTTATATTCACAAGCAAATATTGTGCTCACAATTTGAAGAGCTTCATTGCTTTTTTTAGAGTTAGTTGTTGCTCTTTACTACCTTTTAGTGTTGTTGCGTTATCAAAAGGAGTTTTGTACCATTTTGGGCTGATCTTGGGCAACATTTATTGCTGTAATCAGCATATCCAGTCATCATTTTGGGTTTGCCAACATTGGAGAAGGTAGTTCAATCATCACTAACGGATTGTTGTTTCGATTGTTTCTAGCTGCCAAACAGCCTCCAAACCCTATCGCAGTTGTACGATTTCCTGCTACAGTCGTCCCACTCCAGCAGCCTTCTGTGCCAAAATTTCAAGGTTTAATCATCCGAACCTTCAACATTTCAGTCATATTATCATCCGGAATCTCAAATCTATTGAATGATCTCTTGTAAGTAGTATTGATTATTATTGTAATTTTAAAAATTGTTTCTGGTTTAGCATATCGATCTTTCTAGTTGCTACAATTGAATAAAAAATGGAGTTGGGCTTTTTGTATTAGTGTTCCATGTTTGTTGTTGTTGTCATAATTCATCTAGAATTATATTGTTCAGTTCTTCTTATATGGGTTGAAAAATTAATTTCCAACCACTTGTTGCGATCAACATTTTGTTTAGTTTTTAGTTTGCTGTTTAAGTTTCATTTTGTTTCCAGCATTTAGAAAAATACAAAAAAATTAAATATCTCATAAAAATTCAGTTTGGGGACATTACAGTAATATTGAATCTGTGATTTTTCCAGCTTGCATGGAAAGAGTTAATTTTTAGATGCAGATTTGATGCACGATACTTCAAGAGAATTTAGATATTATTAGAGGGAATAAAGAAAGGAAGAAGTTAAGGATGTTGTTAAGTGGAAAATGGATCTAGGGTCTAAATCACACCTTTCCCAACATTACATTAGAGAGTAACCAAAATTGATCACACAAGATCACTTGGCTACTATCCTCAATGGAATTTAGATATTATTAGAGGGAGTAAAGAAAGGAAGAAGAAGTTATGGATGTGTTATGTGGAAAATGGATCTAGGGTCTAAATCACACCTTTCCCAACATTACATTAGAGAGGAACCAAAATTGATCACACAAGATCACTTGGTTACTATCCTCAATAGAAGAGCCAGAATGGTAGATTAGGGTTTTCCTCTTTTATGTTTGTCAGGTTGATTAGGAATTAAATTGATTTGATTATGCAAATGTAAAACTAGGTCAACTATGAATCTAGAACAAATTGATGTGATTTCAAAAAAGTGCAGAATTGCAACACAAAAATGATGACAAAAAGCAGAGTGCAGAGTTTGAGGAACTTGGCATGCAGATTGGGACTGAAATTGTTTGGTCTAGAGTGGTGGTGCCCAAGACTTGACAATGCTGCTTTTTGAAATCTGTGAACAGGTCTCAGTAGGTTCTTCCTTCTTGGACTCGTCTTTGGAACTTCGTTTATTGATGAATAATTCTTCTTGCCCTAGTTTGACGAAATAGGCGGCTTGAATGCTTCATCTCGCAATTAGGTCTTCAATATTCTTCCAAACCTACTTCAGAGCTGCCACTTGCACACAAGAGAGGGGAGAAAGGGTTGTGCCATATAGGGGCTTGCCTAAGTCAAACCCTGTTTTGGTGTTTCCTCTGCCACAATAGCCATAATGATGTAAAGAATGCTTATCCTTGGTTGGACATAGACAAATGGATAAAAATAAGTGATAAATAACAAGTGCTGCAACTTACCACTTAGATCTGATCTCCTTGATTGACTGAAGTCATGATGATGCACATCTCATGCAAGGAAGATTTGTTCGTTGATAAGAAGTTTTGCAAGTCTTAGTACCCACAAAACAAATTAACATTAAACACAAACAATCTTACTCATAAACTCAATGCATTGCTAACATCAATCTTGACTGATGAAAAATGCTGCTAATTCTTCTCTACTACTTTTTAGGATGCTTGCTTTCTCAAAATTTCATTGGTTGTTTAAATGGTGAAAAAGACTTGTATTTATATGCATTTCTTTGTTTCTTGCAAAGTTAATTATGAAAAACTGACAAATGAATTATAATTTACAAACATGAAAATGCCAACAATAACATTTAAAATTGGGCCAAAATAGGTTGGTCAAGAGCGGTGGCGCCTTAGACCAAACCTATTTTGGGACCTTTGTTACTGTTAAATAAATAATTAATATTAATTTCCAATTATATCTTGATTTTTCAAAAATGGTAATAAAACGGATAAATTATGAGCATAATTAGGTCCAAGAACATAAGGGCGAGCTAAACCTAGTGTGAAATTGTCAAGGTTGACAATTTATGACGCTACATTTAGCCCCCACTTTAGTGAGAGTATGGACATATGCTCATGCTCACACTAAAGTAAGGATAAGCCAACAAGGGTTCTTTTATCAAAACATTGAAGTAAGATGACATTGAATCTAAGGATTGTAGCCAATAGTCTCTATCTTCTTGGCCATTTGCTGTCCAAATCATTTCACAAGTCATGCAATGTCGTGCGGGGTCCTCCAACCCATTGCCTGTGAATTGTTATCAAGGGGTTTTGATTCAAACCCTCAGGTGCTTCACTCGCAGTCTTGTTTGCATGAGAATCCTTGACTCCTCCTACTTGAGTGTTCTATATAGAGTTGCCCTAAGTTTCTTTATATGTTTTTTGGCCTAGGAGTTTTAGGTTCACATCCTTCAACTACTTCTTTGATCACTAATCGTTCACTGCCTCCAATGTTATTATCGGGTATTGAGTCTCCAAACTCTATTTCCCATTCTTCATTTGTTGGCTTATGTACTTGGTTAGAGAGATTGGTCCACACTTTGTTGGGTAAGGGTAAATGTCTTGCTATCTCCTACCATTCCTTACTCGTACGATTTCATGTGTAGGAATTATTTTTATTTTTCGAATTGAGGTTCTGACTTCGGCTTACTTGACTTCAACTGTGTTCTTAGCGAGGACTACGACATAGGAATCGTATGGTAGTATCTCCTTTCTCTTTTCTCTAAGATCCTTAGGGATCGCCTTATCTCTTGTATTGTTTTTTAACCGCTTTTTGATATCTTTCGATTCTTGTTCGAGTATAAGGGAATTAATTTTGAGAGATCCAACATTGCTTTGTGTTCCCCTCTTCTTTTTGGCTTCAATCCTCGTAGCATTGCCTTATTTGTTGTCTTTGTATTTCACGATCATGTTCCGCACAAAGCTCTTGAAGGATTATCAAGTGTCTTGTGAGTAGTTGTGGCATATGATCAAAAAGTATGTCTACTTCCTCGCTTACATTGAGGTTATTGTAGATGACCTCTTGTGGGATTTTCCTTCACTTGACTCCTCATATGTGCTCTTTGATTGATATATCCCACAATTTTACCTGGCTTTGGGTGAGTTCATCCTTTCATTCTTGGATAGACTTGACAAGTTCTTCAAACAATTGTCCCATTATTTCATCATTTTAACCCGAATTCTTGAAGGGAAATGGTGCTGAATGTTTGCTTCTTCTATGGTTAGGCAATTAGCAAAGTAAAATAAACAAAGTTATTCATGTAGAATCGAACTAGATAAAAACATATTGAACAACATATAAAGTGAGAGTATAACAAGTGTCTTTTATTCATCAATGTTCTTCATACAAAATTGGGATCAGGAACTTGCACAATGCAGTCCCTTGACTTGACTACAAGGAAGTATTTAACTTGCTGATGACTGCTAAGGAATTTCCAACCGTTGACAACTACCCAAAATTGCTCAACCCAACTAACAAGTCTTAACTATGCTCCTTGATTGTACAACATAACAAAAATAAACTAATGTGTATTTTAACTATCTACAGCGTCATCATTTTAGAGAGATTTCGTACTCTTGTTGGAGGGTGATTGTACAACTTATTGTCGTGACCTGCATTTTAGTCATTTATTTTGGAATGCCATCATTGTGGAGGTCAAATTTTGCAACATTAATTGTTGTTTCAGTTATTTCCAGTCACCAAACAGCTTCCAAACTCTGCTATAGCCATGCAATTTCCTATTACAGTTGTACCGCTCCAGAAGCCTCCCATACCAGCATTCCAGGGTTTAATCAGCCAAACCTTCAACATTTTCAGTCATTATCATTCTGATCTGCTGAATGATGTCTTGTGAGTAGAATTGATTATTATTGTATTCTAAAAATTGTTTCCAATTAAGCATATTGATGTTTCCAGCGGCTACAATTGAATAAAAATTGAATTTGGGGTTTCTATATTTGTGTTTCCATGTTTATTGCTGCTGTCATAATTCATCCAGCAATATAATATGCAGTTTTACTTTCAAATTTGGTCAATTTCAATGCATAAGGGTTGAAATGTCAATTTCCAGCCACTTCTTGTTGTGATGAGCATTTTCTTTGGTTTTCAGTTTGCTGTTTTAGTTTCCTTTAGTTTTCAGCATTCAGAGAAATAACAAAAAATTCAAATATTTCATAAAAATTCAGGTTGGGTACATTAGATCAAATGACTTTGTGTTGAACGTCTCCTTTTACTTTAGTCTATTTCTTGGACTTGGAATGAGTTCCTACATTTGTATTTGTTAAATGAATTGATTTGTATGCTTAGTGGTCTGCATAGGGACTGTAAAAACTTTGCGGGGTCCTCTCAAGGATTATTTGCACTTTGTCATAGATTGTTTATTGCTTGCATGTGGCTTTTTAAGGAAGATTCAATCAAGTCTATCTTATCTAGTTAGGCCTTGTTCTTTGGCAAACTTATGTAGCCCAGCTCATCTTGTTTTCTTGCAAGACCTAGTTTCCTCTAATTCATACATTCTTAACTAATTGATGAATTATGGTTTACCTCTTCATATGTTCCCTTGACTTGAGAAGGACTTTGTAGCCCAATTGGATAAAGGCACGTATCTCTCTCTCTCTCTCACACACACACACAAACACACAAACATGCATGCACACACGCACGTGCGCATGCACACACACATGCATGCATGCATGCTCACACACACCCACACCCACACCCACAAACACATATGCACACATACAGACACACGTGCACACACACACACAGACACACATACACACACACACACACATGCACATGCACACACACATGCGCATGCACACACACATGCACACACGCACACTTGCACGCACACACACACACACAAACATAGGCACACACACGAAACTTACAAGTTTTCAATGCTTGTTTGGTTTATGACATGCCCATCTAGGATTTACAAAAAAATATGAAAGTGGTGTTTTCCATGAAGGTTTGTGTGGTTTTGAAGTTGTTAATCTGGGCTTGATGGTGGGGTCTCTGCCCCTTGACCCTGCCTTGTATTGTGACAAGGCACACACGCACACAAAACTTACAACCTTTCAATGCTTGTTTGGTTTATGACATGCCCATCTAGGATTTACAAAAAAATATGAAAGTGGTGTTTTCCATGAAGGTTTGTGTGGTTTTGAAGGTGTTAATTTGGCCTTGATTGCGAGGGCTTTGCTCCTTGACCCTGCCTTGTTTTGTGACAAGGAATCTGCTAGGGGCACTGCCCCTTGACCCTGCTCAGGGCACTGTCCCTAGACGCCATTGGTGGCAGTGCCCTCAAACCCTCATCAAATTATAATTCTAACCAAGCAATAGACCAATGATGAATGATGATCACAAAATCTACAAAATACATATCCCCTATTGCAAATCTCTACATCTTCACAATCAAATCTACAATCAAGGATTATCTTGTTTAATGCATTGCACAACTTGTTTAGTGAACAAGGACCGCCATAGACAAAATTGGCATGCTATAGTCATTCTACTGTTGAATATGAGTTAAGTCATAGCTGGCAGGAAATGCTATTTTAATAATGCAAAAATGTATGCACAAACAACTCATAGAACAATCCCATCTATTAATATCCCAACTAAGGTCAAATTGGAACATAATTAGTAATGTTTTTTCTTAATCATTCCTCTTTGTTAATGACTTTGACAACAAAACATGCAGTCTTGAAGGCTTTAGGAAAACTTCAATAATAAATCCCTCACTTGAATATACACACAAGTCGGGCATGCCTTTATTAACTCATGCTCATATGTATATATAAAGAACATCATAATTTTTATTCAATTACTCATGCTCACAAAGGTTCTATAATGTTTATGATGAATGCTTTATCAATGTCATCATATGAATATTTTAAATTTTCTTATTTTTTTAATAGCCGTCCTTGCCCTTTGTTAGTTTTATGTTCAGAAATGAAAGCAATCAGAAAATGCAACACATAAGACAATAAACACCACAAGATACCTTGGGAAAACCCTCCAACTCGAGGGGAAAAACCCAACAAATATATCGCTTATATATTTTAGAATAAGAGCAGAAATCTGCTTATAACTCAGGCCCAACACAAGGCCGAAGTTGATACAATGAATAATAGCACCTTTCCTAGATGCGAATATACAACCATAGTTGAAAAACTCGGACTCGACAATAACTCGGCAAACCCAAAATTTTTAAAAACTCGGGACTCGGCAAAAACTCGGGGAAAAACTCGGCAATAACTCGACAAATTTATCAAACATTTGATAATACACAAATTTTTAAAATATTCTTAAAAAACACACATATAAACTTAGAAATTAAATAATTTAGATTGAAATGGATAATTATAAATTTATAATAAATATTTTAAATTGAATAAAAATTAAAATTAATAAATACAAATTAAGTATTATAAAACTAATAAATACAAATATTTTAAATTGAATAAAATTAAAATTAATAAACATATATTATAAATTAAGTATTATAAATATAAATATATAACTTATAAGATATTTCATTGTATTAAAATTAATGTTTTTTTTTTAAACAAAATCTAATAAATATTAATTTTTTTTATTTGAGACTATATAAAAATTTATGCAAAGTTAAAAGAAAAATTTATATGAAAAATATTTGTGCATTGTAAATTGATACGAAATAAAAAATTGATCTGCTAAAACCCGTGACTACAAAATGAAAATTCGATCCGCTAAGAGCCTAAAACGGAAAACCACTTGTAAATGCGTCATTTCCCGTGATTGTAAAGAGATGCAACGTTTTAAGGCGATTTTGAAATTTATAAAATACTTGTAAATGCATCCTTTCCCGTGCGTTGCAGGCTTTCGATGGCATCTGAAAATCATGTTTGAACCCTTCAAATCGCGTGAGAAAAAGCTTTGAGAATCGAAACCCTTCAGTTGTGCCCTATTCGTGTGAGAAAAAAGTCGCGGGTGTTTGCAAGTCAGAATGAAACGAAATAAAATGCGATTTGCCCTTTTTCCGCCCTTTTAAATGATCTGAGCTGAGTTTTGCAGATTTAAATCGTGTTTTTTCTGCGAGTAGTAGCTAAAAGTCGCTGCGCGGTGGCGAGTAATACTACAATTTACTCGCCGCCTAATGTGACGCGTGAGTAACCACGATTTTCCTGAGTAACCTGCAATTTTTTCATCTATGTATACAACAATGAACATGTTTCTCCTTGAAATCGAACTTCTCCATCAATATGATGATTTGCTGCTCAAGTGCAACTTCTTCAAGGAGTGCGAATATGATGAATATTAATTTTTGTACTTATTTCTTGAATTCCAACTTCATTATGCATGTATATTTTCCTATTCCTAAATTGCAATGCTTTGAAACATTCTGTTGGTTGGATGTGTTCAATTGCAATTTAAAATCTTCACTTTGGAAAGAGGTTCCCTTATTTCTCAAGTTAGCTTTTATCCAGGTAATTTTTGACCTTTTTCAATTTTTTACTAAGAGAATGAACATTTCCACATTAATGAAGGACAAAGATAGCCAAAAATTAAAGTGCAGTTGTAAGAGCCCAACGTATGTTATGTTCCACTATGCCCTAAACCCAGATCTAGGGTTTATGAAATAAATACAGTTTGAGCAAGTAAATCATCCACACATCTTGAAAACTGTTAACCCTATGCCACAATGATTGAATAATCAGATCAGATTGATTTAACTATTCCACATATGCAAACAAACAACTGGTCTGTGAATTGCCCTAACTCAGACCATGTAAGTTGAAACAGATAGGACTCCAAGAAATTAAAAGAATATGCTGCCAACAGTAGTTCATATAAATCCCGTTACAAAATATATGACATTTGATTTCAAATAAATTTAATCTTGCCTCTGTTGTAGACAGATTTGAACACCTGGGTATAGCCTCCAAGTTACCCACAGGGCTCTGCTATAGACTTTCCTGGTGCTGGTGAATTGATCAGAACCTTGGTTCACCCCCAAATTGACTTCACACCCTCTGTAGTAGATAGCGTTGGAGTTGGAATGCTGTGGCAGATCAAATACTCGGATTCGCCTCCTATTTTGCCTTCAGATCACACAGCTGTTGGGTGTTGGGTGACTTGAGATGAATCCCCCACACATAATTTTCACTGAATCATCAATTTGTTGGCTGCAGATGGTTGATACTTATGCACTGGTCAAGATTAGATGTGTTTTAGGTACGGCACCCAGTTGTCAATACACAAATTCTCCCTACAAGACAAACAATATATCAGAACCTGCAACTCCGTGAGACCTAAGGAAATTGATTAGAAATCAGAAAGGTAGGGTTTTCTACCTCTCACACAAGTCACTGAGGATTTTGTCCCAATGAATAGCAGAAACCAAGTACAAATTTTATCATCATCCGATATGTTTGAAGTCAGGCGCCAAAACTAGTTAAATACTGATTTGCAAATATGTCCCTAGGCCCAAAAATTTAATTTTGAATTTATATTTTTTAATTTTATTTTATAAAATTAATATTATTATTAATAAACTTAATATTTTATATATAACATATTATTATAGCATTTAGGAATGCTATTATTATGAAAGGACCCCCTTTTAGATGGAGGGGACATGACAGTGCATATCTCCTAGAACATTCTCTGCTTTACTGAACTCATCAGAGAAACAAAACATTACATCATTCATAAAGCATCAAACATGGCCAGTGCAAAATACTAAATGTTCTGAAGCATGCTACTAGTAATTCTCTAATTTTCATAAAATACGAGACCTTGATAAGAAATTTGGTAACCAATTGGACTATAGTGCATCCTCTCGCAACCCATCTATGTGCTGATATATGTTAGAGATTTAACCCTAAGGACTTTCAAATTTTGGTGATGCACCTGTTACAATTTTCTCTTTGGTAGAGTGTTGTGGCAATCATGAGTGTAAATTGCAAATTTATTCTTCTATTGACACTAAGATTTCTTTGAGTATTGGGCTACCTTTGGGGTCCTGCCTGAATTCTCCATCAGTTGGCATGGCGGGTGATGAGTTTTAAAATTGACAATCTGCACTATTCTTTGATGTTCTTAAACGAGTTTAAAAATATTGCATGACTAGTCATAAATCATTAGTTATTGAATATCTTGCATAGGCTTGTGCTTAAGAAGGGGTTTGGAAATGGATGGTTCCAAGATGAGCTATTAACACATTAAGTCATAAGTGAAAATATGGTTTGAAAGTACAAGTTACCCTGAATCCATACAATGAAAATGATGACACATTAATCTGGCTAGTGGGAAGTCCATTTGACAGAAGAAAACCGATGTATATTGATACTTAGCCAAAGGAAGTGCAATGATCTTGATATATGTCAGCCTTATAAGAGGAGAGAATAAGAGACAAAATGAGAAAGAATATAGATAGAAGCCCTAACAGCACTACAAGAAGTCTTAAGAATCAAGAGAAGACATCCATTGAACTCCTTGTATAAAGTCAAGAAGGTAGGAGTTACTAATTCCATACTATATGCCAACTGCTTATGTATGTAATGGCCATCTGTAAACGTAGCTACAAACTCGAATAATCGTTTTATAAAAACTTTAAAAATTTGTTAAAATTCGACCAAAAAACCGTATAGAAAAAGAGCTAGGGTTTTTTTCTTAAAAATATACATTTTAAAAAGCTTTGAATTAAGTTGTGGGATGTGGGAGGCAATTATTGAAGACGTCAAATGTGTAACAGCTATGCAATTGGGGGGTCATCTTTGCTTTGCTAGTTCAATGATGGAAACACCTCTAAGCGGGCTTGGCTCCGCACTTTGTACCAGTAGTGTTGATTACAATATGCAGCGAAATGGGGATTTGAATCACTCATCCCTTCCTCATCTGAAACCATTCGATACTCTTGATTGTAGATCCAAATGGTTATAAGAATCCAAGTAGGAGGAACCGACCCCCTCTCACTCTCTGGATTTCAAATGGTGAGTGATTGACAATGGGGGACATCGTGTAGCAGACCAACGAATATAGTAGAATCGTTTTCACTTGACTAGGTCGAGTATCAAAGAGGATGACTATAATATGCAGTGAGATGGAGGCAGCCCACCCATTCCTCGTTTCATTTCTTTAGGTTCTATTTTATAGATTTAGGTTTTGTTTTTTATCTATTTGTTTCATTGTTTAATAAAATTTAATAATTGTTTTAAAATATTATCATATCAACATTTAATAAATTAAAAAATATAAGTTTTTTAAATATTAAAAAATAATTTAGATTTTTAATTTTAATTATTAATATTTTTAATAATAGGTGCTACATAGTGAGGTTTATCTTATTTTGCAGCTTTATTTTCATTTTATTTGGTCAAGCTACATGAGGTGTTGATTACAAATTGATTAATGTTGATATGGCATGGATGTGGTAGCCCACCATGGCCATTGATAGAGCATTAGTGTCCAAAAATAGGACAAACATTCTTGGTCTATATTTTAAAGATTTTGGCTGTATGGAAACCTCCAGGTAGCCTCCCTTGTTTTATTGGACTTTTTGGCCTGTTTGTAGCTGTATGGCTGTTGTGGTGCTTTTTTTGTCTCTGCAGTCAAGATGGACGTGCCACAAAGAATGCATAGTGTAATTAACCATTTTGCAGGCATATTAGTCCTTTATGCTGGTGTTCTTGTGCATATTATGATATTATCAAATCATGGCTTGGATTTTTAGGGGTATTCTTTAAGATTATGTATGTTATGATATTCTGGACACCATACCTTTATTCTAAGTCTAAATGGCAAAGTTGTCACACAAGTGAAAGTTGCTTTTATTTTTATTTTTCAGCAACTGTGCGGTAAACTTTTACTTCAATGCTGGATACTTCATGTTTCAACTCCGAAGAGGGAATGAAATCAGATCTGCCATTGGATTATACAAAGCATTGTTTAAGATGCATATTTTATGCTGTTATGAATGTCATATATTCATTTGAAAAGCACTTAACTCTTGATTTTGTTGCCTGCATCAATATTCTCTTTTGTTTTTCAGCTGCTTACTTCATTTAATGATATGGTGGATCACCATGCTGCTGATTTTGCAATTTGTGTTGAACTTTAGCGATTTGATGCATGAAGACAAAAGATAGACACCCTGCAGGCCTGTAAAATGATATAAAATTTCTGGTTTGAAGGGTTTTATGAAATGTTCTCCTTTTTGTATATTTTCTGTTTTGAGGTTGATTTCATCCACATGATTTTTTTTACACATGTCTAAAATATGTGAAATGGGGTGTTGAGTAAGCATGATTAAAGGTAGATTTGATTGTAAAACAAGAAGACATAGACCCCTATACTACAGAACAGGGCTACAATGAGTATATATGCAGATTTATTGTAAGTGAAGGGGGTGGTTGTTTGTCTAATAGGTAAGCAAAAGGACCTTTTTTGTAGACCTGAGAAGCTTTGATTTCCAATGCTAATATACAGCAGAAGGCAGATTTTGATGAACGCCATTTTTCCTGATAGAAATATATGCAATTAATCACTGAAAACTGTTTTGAATATGAATGTCATGCCCCCTTTTCAGAATTAGAGACATGGGAAAGACCTCTAGTCTATCCTCATTTCCCATAGGCTAAAGGATAAATTAAGGGAAATGATTAATAATATTATTTTAAGTTGGGCCTAGTAATTTATATTTTTAAAAGACAACTTGATAATATTATTATAATTAATTAAAAAATTGTCTTTAAATACTTAATATGAAAAAGTTCTTTAAATACTTTTGGAGGAAAATTTAAATCATGGCCCGAATTGGAAAATTTCAAAATGATTTAAAAGGGGTGTTGGATTCATTGAGCATTATGTTTTCACTTTGCATTTCAACACTTGAGCTTCATGTTCAATTTCCACATTCAAGAATGAAACCATTTGGTTTTTTGAAGATCTTGGAGGACAAAAACTTTCTTGGATTTCAATTATCGGGTTTGGGGATAAAAACTTTCATCTCCGTCTAGGGCATCTCCACATAGGGGTTGCATTGGAGCTGATTTTTACAAGTTATCTTCATGTTTTAGGTTCGCAAGCAAATATTGTGCTCACAATTTGAAAAGCTTCATTGCTTTTTTTAGAGTTAGTTGTTGTTGTTTACTACCTTTTAATGTTGTTGTCTTATCAAAAGGAGTTCTGTACCATTTTGGGGTGATCTTGGGTCTCATTTATTGCTATAATCAGCATATCTAGTCATCATTTTGGGTTTGCCAGAATTGGAGAAGGTAGTTCAATCATCACTAACGGATTGTTGTTTCGGTTGTTTCTAGCTGCCAAATAGCCTCCAAACCCTATTGTAGCTGTACAATTTCCTGCTACAGTCGTCCCACTCTAGCAGCCTTCTGTACCAGAATTTCAAGGTTTAATCACCCGAACCTTCAACATTTCAATCATTTTATCATCCGGAATCTCAAATCTGTTGAATGATCTCTTGTAAGTAGAATTGATTATTATTGTAATTCTAAAAATTGTTTCTGGTTTAGCATATCGATCTTTCTAGTTGCTACAATTGAATAAAAAATGGAGTTGGGGTTTTTGTATTGGTGTTCCATGTTTGTTGTTGTTGTCATAATTCATCTAGAATTATATTGTTCAGTTCTACTTATAAGGGTTGAAAAATTAATTTCCAGCCACTTGTTGCGATCAACATTTTGTTTAGTTTTTAGTTTGCTGTTTAAGTTTCATCTTGTTTTGAGCATTTAGAAAAATACAAAAAAAAAAAAATCTCATAAAAATTTAGTTTGGGGACATTACAGTAATATTGAATCTGTGATTTTGCCAACTTGCATGGAAAGAGCTAATTTTTAGATGCAGATTTGATGCACGGTAGTTCAAAAGAATTTAGATATTATTAGAGGGAATAAAGATAGGAAGAAGTTAAGGATGTGTTAAGTGGAAAATGGATCTAGGGTCTTAATCACACCTTTCCCAACGTTACATTAGAGAGGAACCAAAATTGATCACACAAGATCACTTGGCTACTATCCTCAATGGAATTTAGATATTATTAGAGGGAATAAATAATGGAAGAAGAAGTTATGGATGTGTTATGTGGAAAATGGATCTAGGGTCTAAATCACACCTTTCCCAACGTTACATTAGAGAGGAGCCAAAATTGATCACACAAGATCACTTGGCTACTATCCTCAATGGAAGAGCCAAAATGGTAGATTAGGGTTTTGGTCCTCTTTTGTGTTTCTCAAGTTGATTAGGAATTAAATTGATTTGATTATGCAAATGCAAAACTTGGTCAACTATGAATCTACAACAAATTGATGTGATTTCAAAAAAGTGTAGAATTGAAACACAAAAATGATGACAGAAAGCAAAGTGCAGAGTTTGAGGAACTTGGCATGCAAATTGGGACTGAAATTGTTTGGTCTAGAGTGGTGGTACCCAAGACTTGACAATGCTGCTTTCTGAAATCTGTGAATAGGTCTCAATAGGTTCTTCCTTCTCGGACTCATCTTTGGAACTTCGTTTGTTGATGAATAATTCTTCTTGCCCTAGTTTGACGAAATAGGCAGCTTGAATGCTTCATCTCGCAATTAGGTCTTCAATATTCTTCCAAATCTACTTCAGAGCTGCCACTTACACACAAGAGAGGGGAGAAAGGGTTGTTCCATATAGGGGCTTGCCTAAGTCAAACCCTGTTTTGGTGTTTACTCTGCCACAATGGCCATGATGATGTAAAGAGTGCTTATCCTTGGTCAGACATAGACAAATGGATAAAAATAAGTGATAAAGAACAAGTGTTGCAACTTACCACCTAGATCTGATCTCCTTGATTGACTGAAGTCGTGATGATCCACATTTCATGCAAGGAAGATTTGCTTGTTGATAAGAAGTTTTGCAAGTCTTAGTACCCACAAAACAAATGAACATAGAACACAAACAATCTTACTCATAAACTCAATGCATTGCTAACATGAATCTTGACTGATGAAAAATGCTGCTAATTCTGCTCTATTACTTTTTAGCATAGATGCAACACTCGCCAAAAACTTGGCGAGTTAAGGAAAACTCGCGAGTTTTTTTGGACGGCGAGTTTTTGAGGCAATTGTACCTCGAAACAACTCGTCATACTTTCTAGAAAAACTCACCGTACTTTTGGCGAGTTTTTCCAGAAAGTACGACGAGTGTTCTGGAAAAACCCACGCCGTTGCCGGGGAGATGTGTTAAAGGCTGGAAAATACAGTGAGTTAAGTTAGGACCAATGCGATAGGATGAAAGCTCACGCAACTGCTAGCCTTGCTCGATGATTAGTCCTAATTTGCGTTGTTTAAATCATATAGATGCATTGTTAGAATTTGTAGGTAGATTTTAGAAAAAAACCATTTATGTATCAACACCAATTGTTGTGAGTAAATTGATAGAAAGAAGCAATTTTGAAGAAACAACATAAAAACAATAAAAATGTTGCATTTTCAAAGCAGTTTAAACACATCACTTTTCAAGGAAAAATGCTTCAAAAATGAAGAATCTGAAGGCGCTACCTCGGGACCCTGCAAGGGGCATTGCCCCTTGACCCCACTGGGGGCTGCCGCCCCTAGACCCCCGCTTTCAAATTTAAAAACAAAAGAAGAACTTGGTGGGGGAATCACACCGACAGAAAAGTGATATTTTTATACCCCCTCTACATAAAGAATGCAACTTAGAATATATTGATCTTTCACCACCATTGTCACATGCATCTACAAATCTTATTCCTATAGATGAACAAGAACATATCATTGATGAATTTTTAGGACAATGGATTTTTGAAAATGATGCAATTTTGTATCTAATTTTCTTTCAAATCAATCAAATATAACTAGACTCAGCTTGTTTCTTCTATGTACTCATTTTATTGACTCATTAGATGCATCTTATCATTGAATTTTGCAAAAAAAATGTGTTTTTAATGAAGCTTAAGCAATTTTTTAAGTTGCCAAGTTTTTGCCCTGAGTTTTTTTCGAATTTTTGCCGAGTTTTTTCCGTACCGTATTTTTCGGGCTTGGCAAGTTTTTCAACTATGCTTTTTAAGATGCTTGCTTTCTCAAAATTTCATTGGTTGTTTAAATGGTGAAAAAGACTTGTATTTATATGCATTTCTTTGTTTCCTCCAAAGTTAATTATGAAAAATCGACAAATGAATTTGAATTCACAAACATAAAAATGCCAACAATAACATTTCAAATTGGGCCAAAATAGGTTGGTCAAGAGTGGTGGCGCCTTAGACCAAACCTATTTTGGGGCCTTTGTTACTGTGAAATAAATAATTACTATTAATTTCCAATTATATCTTGATTTTTAAAAAAAGGTAATAAAACAGATAAATTATGAGCATAATAAGGTCCAAGCACATAAGGCGGAGCTAAACCTAGTGTGAAATTATCAAGGTCCACAATTTATGACACTACATTTAGCCCCCACTTTCGTGAGAGTATGGACATATGCTCACGCTCACACTAAAGTAAGGATAAGCCAACAAGGGTTCTTTTATCAAAACATTGAAGTAAGATGACACTGAATCTAGGGATTGTAGCCAATAGGCTCTATCTTCTTGGCCATTTGTTGTCCAAATCATTTCACAAGTCATGCAATGTCGTGCGGGGTCCTCCAACCCATTGCGTGTGAATTTATGCAACTTTTGCGTTTCAATACTGGGACTTGATGGGGGAGTAACCATCCTTTTTTTGGTGCAACATCAATGCTTGGAATTAACTTACCAAGGGGTTTTGATTCAAACCCTCAGGTGCTTCACTCGCACTCTTGTTTGCATGAGAATTCTTGACTCCTCCTTCTTGAGTGTTCTATATAGAGTTGCCTTAAGTTTCTTTATATGTTTTTTGGCCTAGGAGTTTTAGGTTCACATCCTTCAACTACTTCTTTGATCAGCAATCGTTCACTGCCTCCAATGTTATTATCGGGTATTGAGTCTCCAAACTCTATTTCCCATTCTTCATTTGTTGGCTTATGTACTTGGTTAGAGAGATTGGTCCACACTTTGTTAGGTAAGGGTAAATGTCTTGCTATCTCCTGCCATTCCTTACTCGTACGATTTCATGTGGAGGAATTGTTTTTTATTTTTTGAATCGAGGTTCTGACTTCGGCTTACACTTTGACTTCAACTGTGTTCTTGGCGAGGACTACGACATAGGAATCGTATGGTAGTATCTCCTTTCTCTTTTCTCTAAGATCCTTAGGGATCGCCTTATCTCTTGTATTTTTTTTTAACCGCTTTTTGATATCTTTCGATTCTTGTTCGAGTATAAGGGAATTAATTTTGAGAGATCCAACATTGCTTTGTGTTCCCCTCTTCTTTTTGGCTTCAATCCTCGTAGCATTGCCTTATTTGTTGTCTTTGTATTTCACGATCATGTTCCGCACAAAGCTCTTGAAGGATTATCAAGTGTCTTGTGAGTAGTTGTGGCATATGATAAAAAAGTATGTCTACTTCCTCGCTTACCTTGAGGTTATTGTAGATGACCTCTTGTGGGATTTTCCTTCACTTGACTCCTCTTACGTGCTCTTTTATTGATATATCCCACAATTTTACCAGGCTTTGGGTGAGTTCATCCTTTCATTCTTGGATAGACTTGACAAATTCTTCAACCGATTGTTCCATTATTTCGTCATTTTAACCCGAATTCTTGAAGGGCAATGGTGTTGAATGTTTACTTCTTCTATGGTTAGGCAATTAGCAAAGTAAAGTAAACAAAGTTATTCATGTAGAATCGAACTAGATAAAAACATATTGAACAACATATAAAGTGAGAGTATAACAAGTATCTTTTATTCATCAATGTTCTTCATACAAAATTGGGATCAGGAACTTGCACAATGCAGTCCCTTGACCTGACTACAAGGAAGTATTTAACTTGCTGACAACTGCTAAGGAATTTCCAATTGTTGACAACTACCCAAAATTGCTCAACCCAACTGACAAGTCTTAACTATGCTCATCGATTGTACAACATAACAAAAATAAACTAATGTGTATTTTAACTATCTACAATGTCATCATTTTAGAGAGATTTCGTACTCTTTTTGGAGGGTGATTGTATAACTTATTGTCGTGACCTGCATTTTAGTCATTTATTTTGGAGCGCCATCATTGTGGAGGTCAGATTTTGCAACATTAATTGTTGTTTCAGTTGTTTCCAGTCACCAAACAGCTTCCAAACTCTGCTACAGCCATGCAATTTCCTATTACAGTTGTACCACTCTAGAAGTCTCCCGTACCAGCATTCCAGGGTTTAATCAACCAAACCTTCAACATTTTCAATCATTATCATTCTGATCTGCTGAATGATGTCTTGTGAGTAGAATTGATTATTATTGTATTCTGAAAATTGTTTCCAATTAAGCATATTGATGTTTCCAGCGGGCAGAATTGAATAAAAATTGAATTTGGGGTTTCTATATTTGTGTTTCCATGTTTATTGCTGCTGTCATAATTCATCCAGCAATACAATATCGAGTTTTACTTTCAAATTTGGTCAATTTCAATGCATAAGGGTTGAAATGTCAATTTCCAGCCACTTCTTGTTGTGATGAGCATTTTGTTTGGTTTTCAGTTTGCTGTTTTAGTTTCCTTTTGTTTTCAGCATTCAAAAAAATACCAAAAAATTCAAATATTTCATAAAAATTTAGGTTGGGGACATTAGATCAAATGACTTTGTGTTGAACGTCTCCTTTTACTTTAGTCTATTTCTTGGACTTGGAATGAGTTCCTACATTCGTATTTGTTAAATGAATTGATTTGTATGCTTAGTGGTCTGCATAGGGACTGTAAAAACTTTGCAGGGTCCTCTCAAGGATTATTTGCACTTTGTCATAGATTGTTTATTGCTTGCATGTGGCTTTTTAAGGAAGATTCAATCAAGTCTATCTTATCTAGTTAGGCCTTGTTCTTTGGCAAACTTATGTAGCCCAGCTCATCTTGTTTTCTTGCAAGACCTAGTTTCCTTTAATTCATACATTCTTAACTAATTGATGAATTATGGTTTACCTCTTCATATGTTCCCCTGACTTGAGAATGACTCTGTAGCCCAGTTGGATAAAGGCACCTATCTCTCTCTCTCACACATAGACACACACAAACAAGGCACCCATCTCTCTCTCTCACACACATACACACAAACATGCATGCACACAGGCACGTGTGCACGCACACACACATGCATGCATGCACGCACGCTCACACACACATACACCCACACCCACACCCACACCCACACACACACGCGCATATGCACGCATACACACACATGTGCACACACACGCATGTGCATACACGCACATGGCACACACACATGTGCATGCACACACGCACACACACACACTTGCATGCACACACACACAAACACAGGTACACACACGAAACTTACAACTTTTCAATGCTTGTTTGGTTTATGACATGCCCATCTAGGATTTACAAAAAAATATGAAAGTGGTGTTTTCCATGAAGGTTTGTGTGGTTTTGAAGTTGTTAATTTGGGCTTGATGGTGGGGGCTCTACTCCTTGACCCTGCCTTGTATTGCGACAAGGCACACATGCACACAAAACTCACAACCTTTCAATGCTTGTTTGGTTTATGACATGCCCATCTAGGATTTACAAAAAAATATGAAAGTGGTGTTTCCCATGAAGGTTTGTGTGGTTTTGAAGGTGTTAATTTGGGCTTGATTGCGGGGGCTTTGCTCCTTGACCCTGCTCGGGGCACTGCCCCTAGACGCCATTGGTGGCATTGCTCTCAAACCCTCATCAAACTACAAGTCTAACCAAGCAATAGACCAATGATAAATGATGATCACAAAATCTACAAAATACATATCCCCTATTGCAAATCTCTACATCTTCACAATCAAATCTACAATCAAGGATTATCTTGTTTAATGCATTGCACAACTTGTTTAGTAAACAAGGACTGCCATAGCCAAAATTGGCATGCTATAGTCATTCTACTGTTGAATACGAGTTAAGTCATAGCTGGCAGGAAATGCCATTTTAATAATGCAAAAATGTATGCACAAACAACTCATAGAACAATCCCATCTATTAATATCCCAACTAAGGTCAAATTGGAACATAACTAGTAATGTTTTTTCTTAATCGTTCCTCTTTGTTAATGACTTCGACAACAAAACATGCAGTCTTGAAGGCTTTAGGAAAATTTCAATAATAAATCCCTCACTTGAATATACACACAAGTCAGGCATGCCTTTATTAACTCATGCTCATATGTATATATAAAGATTATCATAATTTTTATTCAATTATCCATGCTCACAAAGGTTCTATAATGTTTATGATGAATGCTTTATCAATGTCATCATATGAATATTTGAAATTTTCTTATTTTTTTAATAGCTGTCCTTGCCCTTCCCTAAAAAATGGCCAAAAAGTACCCCCCCATACTGGTAATACATCCTGCTGTCCCTGTCCAGAAAACTTGGGGGAGCATATAACCATTGGAGAGCCTGAAACTTAAAATACTTGACAATGCTAGTTTAAAAAACCTGCAAGATACTTGCAGACTTTTGGGTACTCATGGGCCAGAAGAGCCTGGTAAGTTCCTCACTTCAAATTCACCTGCTGAGCTGATTCTTTGAAGAGTTTTTGCCAGGTCTCTCTAGAAACTATACAGTTAGCAAAACAAATTTCCAAATTTTTTCAAATATTTTTCCATTGTTTCAGATTTGAAGAATTTTCACAGCAGTTCAAGAATTAAATTTTTCTTATACATTTTAATTCATTAATTAATGTATTTTTTTTAATATGCTGAGTTTTAGACAGGTCTGAGTTTTTGAACTATGGTGACAACAACACTTGCAGTTAGTTATTGTAAATATTATGCTTTTTAGGGTTAAAAGTTTGTGTATATTTCCCTTAAAGTAAATATATTTAACCCCTAGGATTAGTCTATAATTATATGGTTGGATAGAAAAATTCAGCTGAGATGGTAAAAGGGGGTTTAGAGTATTGATTTAAAAGTTGAAGCATCCAAATCCTCTAGGCTTATAATTTATCAAATGTTAATCTGCGTACAAATCTCAGACTTTTGGATTCTGCAGATTTCCTTCCCTTCGTTTTGCAGGAATATCAATAAGTTTCTGTAAACCACTTTATATGTATATGCTAAATGTTACTGTATCTGTAATCCACTTTATATATATATGCGCTGAACTTTACTGTATCTGTAATGCTGAACTTTACTGTATCTGTAATCCACTTTTAGTATTTGTAAAAAAAAATAAAATACTATTTTTTTAAAGGACAATCTCTCATGATATGATATGCTTAACAATCATCATTTTCTCTTTATCCTTTCTTGATAAATGGCAACTTAAATCATTGTGATACTCTTTGCAGATGGAATACAAAGCGGAAAAACAAGCAAAACGGAAGGCTTATGTCAGGCTTAAGGATATTGATCGGCTTGAAGGGAAGAAACCCCCTCCAAATCCGTATCCAAGTGCAATTAAGGAGATTCAAGCAGAGGAAAAAAAATACATACATGAACGCTTTACAGTATATACCAGTCAGATGCTGTCAAGGCCTAGATTCTTGACAGGGGCATGAATAAAAATGGACTATTGCATTAGACATAAACTTACCAAATAGTTGGGGCATGACAAATAACTACAATGATCGGTCCTTCAGTGCATAAATTTATTTATTATTACATTATTACTTTAGTGTAACTTGGTGAACTTGTTCCAAGGAGACCTAAGAGGCAGATCAATTTTGTCAAATTTGCTTCCGTAGCTTTCATGATTTTCTGATGATTGTAATCCAAGTGATCGGTACATTCCAATAAAATGATGTCAAGGCCTATATTCTTGACAGGGGCATCAATAAAAGATAGACTGTTGTATCAGACAGAATTTTACCAAATAATTGAGGCATAACACGTAACTACTATGACTGCAAAAAGAAACCATTTTCAATTGGAAAGGTAGAATTTTTAAGAATGGTAAATAAGTGATTAAAACAGTCATACCTTTTGATAGTGTATCTATGCTAAAGAGTATCAATGGTGGTGTCTTTTACTGTTCTATAATATGTTCTAAACAATTTTGATTACTTGCTTTCCAAATGATTGATAAGCAAAAATGTTATAAATTATTGTAATATTGAAATAATATTACAGCATTAGTGATAAACTGATACTATAATTTTATTAAGTAATAACTTCTAATGTTCATTTGAACAAGTTGATATTTAAATGGGTTGGTTGAATTAACGTATCATCTTTTAGTTCAAGAATGAAAATTTGAAGACAACTAATTAGGCGATCTTTGCTTGATTGTCTTTAGTTTCACTATGTTAAGTGTAAGCAGTGTACCAAGATTTAGCATGTTGAAAGTCGAATGGTAATTAGGTATGGTTTTTGTTTCATGGTGAACGTGCATTACTTGTTCACACTATAATATAGTTAAGCATATAATCTTATATAGACCAAGTCATGCCTAATCTTTTTAGAGTTCCTATGTAAATAAAAATATTAGATATATGGGTTGAATTGATGTCCACTCCTTTTACATACTATACAATTTACGATATTCACGGCTATACTACCTTAACACAAATGCTAGGAAGAGTTCCTATGTTATGTTGGTTAATGGTCATAAGTTATGAGACTTTAGAAGTGTATAAATGCAAGATTAAAATAGAATAGTTCGATGATGGTGATATAATTTCATCAGATAGTTTATCAAAACTAGGAAACACAAATTTATTTGTTATTCTTGATCTAATAAGTAAAACATTATCTTAGAAGTGAGTTTAATTGTGTATCTATAAATTAGCATACAAACAAGTTATATAGAATGACTACAACAGTTTTGTTACCCCTTGCTTATTGTCTAGCTTCTTTTGTAGAATAATTGAGTTCTTGGTGAAACTATATACAATCCTATGCTCAAACATTTGAACCTTGTTAATCACTTTCATGCCTCTAATTAATGTGATGTAAGCCTTTCTTGTGCACAGGAAGCCTCCATTTATGATTTAGAATGACAAAAGGCATGATTGTTTGTTTCTTGTGATTGTTCCCTACATTGTGATTAAACCATTGTTTTCCTTGTTTGGGTAGTTATGTAATTACGAACTATATCAATGGTTATGTATTTGCCACAATGGTTATGGAGTCATGGTTTTTGTGAGGTCAATGATTTTGCAATTGTTGTTTGTACATGATTGACAATTTCAATTGACAAAATGAGTTGGAAAATACCCCTTTTCATATATAAGATTTTGGTCCCATAAAAGATTAATGAGACATTAAGTGAAAACAATTCCCTCTCTTTGGAGTACAATCAAGCTTAACTAACCATTTGTCCTTTGAGTTTCACTTGCCAAGACTTTTGGACTCTCTAGTCTCGTCTTTCACTACAAAACATCATTTGAAAGAATTGTTTGTCATGGACCAAATCATCTAATGAGGGTAGTACTAGATCTTCTTTTTCATTAAACATGGAGGGTGTTTGGTTTTGAAACAACACTCTTGAATCCTATAAGTTTTGTCCACCTTCAAGGCTAGGGTTTTGTCACCAAGAAGGAAAAAAGAGGATTATCAAATGACTTGGAATGGTTGAAGATTAACTTTGAAAGTGGATTATCTCTCTTGAGCTTTGAGCTCAACTTAGACCTAAGAGATAGTTCCTAGGGGTATACCTTAATAGGTATTGAGATCAAACAAAATGGACACCCAAAAATAATAACTAAACACAATTGCACACTTGACCCCAAATTCTATCACTAGGTCAAGTAAGACTAGTTGTATTAATCCCTTATATAGTTAATTAAAAAGTGTAGACACAATCCTCATGAAATAAGTTCTTTCAATGTTCCGATTAAATACTTCCTTAGTTGAATTATAGGATCACGAGTGCACAACATTGACTTTTGTTTATAAACTACTTGTAAATGATTTTAGGCTTTTAAAAAGATATGGAAGGTTTGAGTTCTCAAGCCTAGTGCCTTATTTGGTAACAAAGTCAACTACAATCATCAAAACATGACACAAGAAGATTTAGCAAGGATATTATATTATGCAAGAATATATTTTTAATAATCCTTAATGAAATGTACACTCCCTTATAACATAGAAATGACAAATATAAAGTCAACTTGCATTGACTTAATATGCTACGACATTTATCAAATCTTTGTTACAAATACACCATCAAATATGGTAAAGAAAAACTTGAAATGGTAAGAAACATATCATATTTTTCTATTTAAAATCTTTCAAAATGTTTACAACCAATTAAGTAGTCATACAATTACAGACATTTGTTGCTACAATTGTCATTTTGCATGTTTTGAGTGAAACCTTAATGATGGATTGACTAACATATAGAAACCTTAGAAAGATTTGCACTTTTTTTGGGTGAAAACACAAAATGATCAACCCTCTAAATCATTGAGGAACATGAATATATAGGTTTCTAAAATTAGTCATGAGTTATGAAGAAGGAAACATACAAATCTAGAGCCACGTGATTATAACTTTTACTAGTCGTGTCCAAATCCACTAAAATTTGTTGAAAAACTATTTGCAACGGTGCTAAAATCAGCATTCTAATAAATATGATTCATTGCATTAAATTTGGCATGGTCATGGCACCATTTTGGAATAAACCCATGCACTCCAAGTGAAAATAAGTTATTTTGGTAAGCACATGGTTAAAACGAGGTAAAATGGAAACCCTAACCACTTTTTTGTAAACTGCTATTGAAACCACTTGAATCACGTGCCAAAACCATGCTCAAAATTCCTTAGGTGATGAAGAATATGGCATTGTCCATTTTCAATACTTTTTTTTGTCATCTTAGGTTTTTTCTAGGGACCACATGGCCATCCAAGCTATTTTGGTGAGTCAAGGAAAATTGATGAAAAATGGTTGGACTTGTTGGACCTCAAAGTTCAAGAGGAACTTTTGCAAAAAGTTTGTGGTTGGAAATGTCAAACTTTAGAGGTTGGGGCTGACAAATGCCTCATACCATTAGGGGATAGAATAGGAGGGAGGTCCAAACAAGAGAGTTTCCCTATTAATATTTGATCTCACCCTAATCATATTCTTGTTAGTCCTAAAGCCTAAAACTTAGTGTAGGTTGATATTTAATCCCACTTTACTCCAATTTTCACTCATTAGGCATTAGGAAATTAGATATCATTGTGAAAACTTAGTTCCTATCTCCACCCAAAAAAAACTTTGTTCTTCTCTCCACTCCAAAAAGAAAATAGGAGGTACATTGTCTAGGTGAGATAGTAGCAAATTTAGCATTACAAATCTAAAGCTATGGAGTCTCCCTTGTTTCAACGAGTTGTGTTATCATCACGATTTTCCTTCCCTATCTCCATTGTCACATCCTATCCCTCTCAACTCCCTTATCCCAATCCATAGAAACCCTTATCAAACTATCCAAATCTAAAAGCTTCGATCATTGAAATCCTTGTTAAATATAAAGTTGACCACTTTCTTTCTTGTCCTTTGTGACCACCATTTTTATCATTTTTATCATCCATTAAAGTCACACAACACTTCATCTTAAATATTTCCCTTAATGTTTATTGTTTACACATCTTTGCACACATCACATTCACCTTTAGGGTAGTATATGGAAATGAGACAAAATGGAGTCAAAAGTAGCCACCTTTTCTTTGTGAAATCAACTAAAACTAATCTTTGAGGAGTAATTCACAATACTCATGCTCAAAATTTTAATGTTATAAGAACAAGATTACTAGTGCTCAAAATCTAGTTTCTAAACAACTATTCAAAACAATATGGTGGAGGTTAAGAGAGTCAAATAGGGGGAGCATACAAAGTGGTCTTATTTTTTTAGAAAAATATAACATATCAAGTGTGCTCCACTTAAAATGTTATTTTTTAAGTATTTCATAAATTTCTTCAATGAACAACTAGTTGACATTACATAATTTAGCTAATATTCACACAAAAAATTGGCCCCTTCCCTATTCTCAAACCTCCCCTATCATGGTTTGCATATAAGATATGATAAAAAATGAATTCTTTTTTTTATCTCTTTTGGGGTTTGTTCTACAAATTTAAAATTTTATGTCTTTCTCTTTCTAATTTACATAATTGGGTTCAAGAATCTTGGAATCCTCTCATTGCTAGTAAGATTGAGTTATATCCTTGTGCTATGGATTTATTCATAGCAACTTTTGATTCTTTAAAGGATCAGGATTTGGTACTTGACAATATTATATGGATGTGGAGAGAGCACTCCCTCTTAATCAAGCCTTGGTCTTTCTCCTTCAACCCCCTCTTGAAACCTCTCAATATTAGACCAATTCAAGTTGTGTGCTATGGATTTATTCATAGCAACTTTTGATTCTTTAAAGGATTGGGATTTGGTGCTTGACAATATTATATGGATGTGGAGAGAGCACTCCCTCTTAATCAAGCCTTGGTCTTTCTCCTTCAACCCCCTCTTGAAACCTCTCAATATTAGACCAATTGAGGTTGGGCTACTGAATCTTCCCCTCTAGTTCTAGGAACACTCCTACTATGAGGCCATTAATAATGCAATTGGTCACCCCTTGGAGGTTGAATCTACTACTTCTTTCATGGGTCACTCTATAAAAGCCCATATTTTGGTGGACATTGATATATACAAGGCATTTCATGGGGATATTATTTTGATTGTGGGGGATAGGCCTTAACCTCAATTTCTTTATTATGATGGTCTTCCCTTTAGATATGATATTTTACCATCAATCACTTGGCCTTTAATTGTCCACTCTCTCAACACAAGGGTGCATCTATGTGGTGAAATAATTCTCACAATGATCACTTGATTATTAACACTTTTGACTCTTTAGTTGATGGGTCCTCTAAGAATGGAAAATCATGACTTTGGACAATCTTTCTCCTTTGAATCTTATTGGTGAGTCCCACCAAACTCCCGTTCTTGTTGTTTAGTTGTTGGCCTCTCTTACAAGACATTCCCCTATTCATGTTGCACCCATGGATGGGCCCTCTAAGGAGACATCCCCCTCTCTAAGTTTGTGAACTTAGAAGATAACAAAAACTATTTATAGTCTTCCCAAATCTATCTCTTAATCACACACTATAGTTAAGAGTGTGAGTTTGAATAGAATTGGATATGGAATTTCTTAGGTTGGATCCTTGGATACTATCTTGTGCTTGGCAACTTGGTTGTAGTTTCTTTTCTTTTCTTGACAACTTAGTTGTAGTTGTATTATGTATAAGGTTTATTGCCCCTTCAAAACCAACTTATCTTAATAAAAACATTACATATTTTTTGTTGTTTTTAATGATAATAGTATTTTTTACTAATTGTCAAAGTGGTCATATATTGAAAACTAAAAAATTGAGCATGCTTCCCCCTAAATTTTGAGAAAACTAATTAAAATATTTTTTCGAATGTGTATATAATTGAGTCTAGAATATAAAATTGTTATTTAATTCAAATATCGACAAGAAGATAAAATGACACCAAAAAGGTATGCATAATTTTTTGGTGAAAATTTAAGACACTTGAAAAGGTAATTGAAGAACAAAACCTTAATGTATTTGAACTATATAAAAAATTACATTATTAGAAAGGTAGAAGAGAGCTAGATGTGTGAATTTTTTTCAAACAATATCTTAAAATATGCAAACTTGATGGAGATTGCTCGATATTTGGCCAGTTTTAATATTTTATGAAAAACACATATTTGAGCACCTTACATGTAGGTCCAACCTTTTGGCTTGAATATCCAACACAAGACCAAGCCTAAGGTTGCAATTCTAAAAGCAAATTCAAATGAAATATATGTGCATTATAACATGCATGCGTTATAAAAACATATAGGTGAATAAAGGAAATATATCACATTCTCACTAAGATGATGTTGGTTTAATATCAAAGGACTTAACATCAAAGGAAATTAGGGAAATGAAAGAACCATAGGTGGTTGATGAACGATATGTTAATAAACTACAAGTGAATGAAGGAAATGTGTCACATTCCCCCTAGGATGATATTGATTTAACATAAAAGGAGGATTTAATCAAAGAGATACAATCGAGTCCTCTAGTTCAAGAAGAAAGGATAAGAAAAGAAGGATCAATGGAAGAAAAGAATGAGATTATTTTTGAGGGCTCGAATAAGGAATAACCTTTATTCAATAAAGATAAAACAATTAATAAGAGGAAAACCCACCTTGCTCCCCCCTTGGAAGGGATAAAGAATAAGGAGAAAATATTGGATACCAAGTCTCGAATGTACTAGAAACAAAAAAATCAATGGATTGTGATGCAAACCCTAAAATTATAGAAGATTATTAGTGAAAGATTGAAGGGAAAGGGATGCTAAAAATGATCTAGCTAATGGAAACTAATAGAGTATTATGGTCATGTGTTTGATGAGAAACCCCAAACTTAAAATATGAATATTTCTCATGAAATATGAGAGGGCTAAATAATCCACATAAATGTGAACTTATAAATAACCTTATTTGCCAATATAAACTAGACTTATTTCTTAACCAAGAGAATAAAATTCTTAAGACTACTCAAAATAAACAAAATTTAAAGACGATAGATGTCTTGGGTTTGATGTTGATGGAGCCTCTAGATGTATTGCCATTTTTTGGAACTTGGACTTGTTGGATGGTACTAGATGATGTGTGATGATCTTAAGCACATTACCATTGTCTTTATAACAAAAGAGAAAATTTCTTGTGGACCCCTTCTAATATATATGCCTCTAATACAAGAAGTGTGAGGAAGAAAATTTTGATTAGTCTTGTTATCTTTAGAAGGTTATATTCTAATCTCAAATGGTATGTTATGAGATATTCAATGCTCATTCAAAAAATAATGAGAAGAAAGGAGAATCTTTGATATCCTCAAATAGTAGAGATGATTTAGTTGATTTTATTCATGGCATTTATTTGGTGTATTTAGAATTGGAAGAAGGGAACCTCACCTAGTTAAATTGATAGGTTGGCCATTCTCTCATCTAGATAAGACTAGATTGAATCTTAATTTACCCTAACTAGTTTTCCTTTTATTGTTGCTCTTTATTTTCCCTTGTTAGGATTGACTCATCTCACTCCCTTATCATGTTTTATATGGAGAAGTTGGGAAAGAGAAAAAGGATTTACCTTTAGATTTAAGGAAATTTGAGCTCATCACTCATATCTTGAAAATAAAATCAAGGAATGGTGGAACATCAATAAAGAGGCTTCTTCAATGTACATGATAGCCAAACAACTTAACAATGTGAAGAATAATATTAATGTTCCATTGGATATATATATTTAATAAAAAAGATGAAGTTAAATTATATTTGGATAGGGTTCAAGAAGAAATCCAATTCAAAGGTGTGAAACAAGATCTTATGTTAAAGAGAAGGAGATGTTGATATAGTTGCACTATCGTATATCTAAAGAGGATTACTTTTGGAAGCAATGTTCTAAAGAAATTTGGCTTAAGCAATGAAATTGAAACTCTAAATTATTTCACTTAACATATCTCAAGAATAGATATTCTAATAGAATTAAATATAATTGAATTGATGACATCCCTAATTTAAAATAAAATGAGATAAGAATTAAAGCTACATGATTTTTGTCTATCTTTCTATTTGATAACAATGGCATTGATTTGTTAACTCAATAATCCTTGAGGAGATTCTAAAATTGATTATGAACATGATATTAGAGAGATTAATAAGCCTATTATGGAGG
The DNA here is from genome assembly GCA_007115665.2 of Sequoiadendron giganteum. Classification (NCBI taxonomy): domain Eukaryota; kingdom Viridiplantae; phylum Streptophyta; class Pinopsida; order Cupressales; family Cupressaceae; genus Sequoiadendron; species Sequoiadendron giganteum. Next base: position 460,309,300 of record CM021107.1, read on the forward strand.
AAAAACCCAAAGTTTCCACCTTATCCTTTGAAGGTAACAATACTCCTAGCCTATATGACCTCCCACATTTTTTCTTCTTGATATATTGGGACATTGTTAGTAATAATATTATTGTTAGGGAGTTCTTTGATAGTAGTGATTCTATGTGCAAAGAAGAGACACACAAACCCTTTTCAATGACGATAAAAATGTATGAACTTCTCTTTCTTCTTTTTGTTGACTCAAGGGCATCCCTATGACCCAACCCAACACCTAACCCGCCTTACCTTGGTCTTACATTTTGCCAAGTTGGGGTCAGGAATGGGTGTCATGTTGGGGTGAGAGACACACAAAAGAAGAGACACACAAACCCCTTTCAAAGACAATAAAAATGTATGGACTTTTTTTTTTTTTGTTGACTCCATGGTATCCCTGCGACCCAGCCAAACACCTAACTCACCTTACCTTGGTCTTACATTTTGCCAAGTTGGGGTCGAGAATGGGTGTCATGCTAGGGTGAGAGACACACAAACCCCTTTCAAAAATGATAAAAATGTATGGACTTCTCTTTCTTATTTTTTGTTGACTCAAGGGTATCCCTACGGCCCAACCCAACACCTAACCCGCCTTACCTTGGTCTTACATTTTGCCAAGTTGGGGTTGGAAACGGGTTTTGTGCTGTGTTGGGAAAGAATGCATATTGCATCAAGTAAAAATTTGAGTACATGCTAGTTGTTAGTAAAAAATTCTGATTTACAGTAAGTTATCCTTACGTAGAAAATAAACAAATCAAATTAATTCAAAACAAGGTATATAATTTTCACCATTATACAAATATATGATTTCAAAAATTTGGACCAATGAACTACTATATTCAGTGTTTAGAGCTTAAAAAAACACATACAATTGGCTTCGTTGTACATAGATTAATGAACAATTAAAAAATGTAAAGGAAGTAACAAGGTAGAATTTTGAAATAAATTTGGCCAATTGAAATTCTCTTGGGGGTTGGGAATTATATGCTTGTAATCAAGGTTTAAAGGAAACCACATTGATGAGAAGTGAGCGTACAAAGAAAGTCAAAGATTTATTTATTTTTTGTTATTTTGGACTATTTGCTTGGAAGGAAACTTCCTTTTTCTCTATCATCAGTAGATCACTCTATCTATAAGTTCACAAAAATTAAATTGGTCAACCAACTTTTCTTTTGGAGTGACATATTCTAGATTAGTTTTTTTAATTTTGAATGGTATCTTCTACTTCTCACTAAACAAAAGACACCGACTACATTTATTCTTTGATTGAAATCTTTTAAAAAGAAATTGGTCTAGTAAAAGCAAATACTATAATGATTACTTTGGTTTAAAGTTCCAAGCCCTTTTGACCATGCTTTTTAAACTCTGTTTCTTGGCAAAATGTCATTCTGATTTTATTAGAGCACTTTTCACAGAAAGGTGTGTGCATGTAAGGCCATTGGTATACTTAAATATAGCCCCTCATCGAAAGTGAAAAAGAAAAGAAAAATGGTAATCCAAGGGGTTTGGCTATCAGAGAAATGAAGAAACTAAAATGAGATCTAGGTTTATAATTAGGTCCAACTGAGAAAGGAATATGTTTTTTCACCCTTACAAAAAACAATGCTCATTTTCATGGGGAGTGGGTCAATATCAAGCCACTCTACCTAACCTTATTTGACCCTAGTTTGCAAATTATATATGAACTTGTACGTACTTAGGAGTTTTACTAGAAAGGAACTCTGTCATATTTTGATTATTTTTTCTTACTATTCCACTCAAATTTGTTTCACATTTTTCTTGTGTTCTATTTTTTACAAAAATGGTTAGTGTATTTTTTATTAAGCATTTCTTATAATAAAGAATCAAAGGAAAACCCTTAACAATCCAAAATATATGAAGATATGCACTTACACATTACCATCTTATTAGTTTTCGTTTAGTCTACATTGTCAAGTATTGGATGTTTTCTTGTTAAAACAACACAATACTGCAAATGCATCTCCAATTTTTAAAACACTACAAAAATAAAATAGAAAGCACCAATTTGGATTGTCTATAAGTTATTCAAATCTCCATATCAAACTGAAAAGCATGTTTCCAACTAAGAAAACATGTAACATCTTCCCAAAACATCTCTAGCCAAAGATGGTTTGTTACTCTAACAAACCCTAAAGGCTAAATGCACACGACACAACCTTCATGTTATAGAAAGAAAATATATTTAACTTTAGCAGAATATCAAAATTCCAGTTTCTCCTCTTTTAGCGAAAAAAAAGTAAGCAAGGACCAAAAGGCAACATTTGAGCATAGCTATTAAAATTGCCACAAACATAATAGAATTTCAAAGAGGGGTATTCAAAAACTAAAATTTTAATATCAATGATTGCATAAAATTACTACTTCCAAAAAAACCGTGTTCTTATGAGGTTTATACTGATTATATCATCAAGTTATTATGTAAGAAATAGACAAAAAAACTATTACTATAAGATGTATGGAGCACATGTTAAAAGCTTCTAAAAATCTTCTGATAGCATGGGCTATTGTTACTCATTAGACCCTCCAGAGACACTGGGGAAGAGATCGAGGTTGTTGCTAGCTGTGGTGACTCCAATGGAAATTCAACTCTTTTACCTATGCATCCCATCGGGCTTCAACATTCATTTGGGAGGGGGGGCTATATACAAAAGATTTAAAATTAAGCCCTCCAATGGCATATTCAATTGAAGAAGTGGCATAGAAAGTTTGGCACTTAACCATTTGGGCACTGTAATGCCTCACTTCTAGGAGTCTTTTTTCTTTTCTTTTCAATAATGAGCAACTTTTCTATGGCTTCTATCCTACTGTGAAGACACTTGTAGGAATTTGATACATTCATTTTTATGTCGAATGTGAATGAGATTCAAGTGATTTAACTTCCATATTTTGAGCAACATTTAGGATATTTTTACTGATGGAATCTATGGTTTTTAGGTAAATCAGAGAAAATAAAAATTGATCCTCCAGTAGGAGAGAGATGCCTCGTCTCAGGTTTGGATGAGGGTAAGAGTAGTTAGCTTGGAATAGCAAGCAAAGTGACTGGCTGTGGGGTGTTCCAGAAAACCGTTATGTACAGGATTGGATTGGGTAAGCGGGGTGTGGTATTTGGGGTATGAGGATTTGGGTAGATAAGGGGACTGCAAGAAACTTTTGGATCATATCTAACAATTTGGTTTAAGAGAATATCAAGCAAAATCAAAATTTACGGATTACTATTCATTGCGACAACAATTGCAATGCCAAGAAAGTGTTGTACGTTTGTCTTGTCTATCGTTTTATTAGATCTAATAATAGATGCTTAAATTCAGTCACAAACCCCTATCTATTTTACGATCTTTTAGTAAGAGTTCTTGAAAATGAAATTACAGAGTTTATGGCACTTACGTCTTTTCCCTGCTGCGTTTCCCTTGGACCTTAACTTCTCGAGCTCTATTCTCTTTCCATGTCAACAGCGTCGGTCCACAGAAAAAAGATGCAATGTGGATGAAGAAAGTAGAAAGTAGGTTTAAGGATTTCAGCATCGAAAGGGAAATCATCACCAGCCGAATCAACTTTTCCACATCGCTAGGCTTCAAGGCATTGTCGCTCCCATACATTCGATCAGTCGATCTCTACGCCGCCATTAGCCCTCTGTTCACATTAAACCCAATCTATGACCAAAAAAATGTCGCAAAAGATCGATAGATACCGTCTGTAAACAACGGGCACGATTCCTCCTCTGTAAATAGCGATCTTCTCCCACGCAGGCTGCGCCATGTCGAAGTGCTGCAGAGGAGGATTACATCACCCTCCGTCGTTGTTGGGCACATAGTTTGGAGGACAGAAATTTGTGGCCGTAATGGTAATCAACTTTCACCACTGCTTATCTCTACTGCTGTCGCATTGTATCTGAAAGCATTCCCCGCAAGACGCCCGGTCATTGAACAGAGCTGTGCTGAGCGCCGCCGTATACAATAATCTGATCAAACATGTGCTGTCCAACGCAAGGAAAATCCGCCCCTCATAAATTCATCCATCGCCTCCAAATCACTTCCACCGACTTCACAAGTTTGAATCCATTTTCCAACCGTTAAGTTTTAATTTCAAACGGTCTCAGCTTTTTCTCTAAGTTTGAATTTGAAACGGCCATTTAGTTATAGAATGCTTTTTACTTGTTTTATTATTATAGATTATATTCTATAATAAACTTATTAAATATACATAAAATAAATTATAATTAATAATTAACATATTTTCATATAGTATAAATTAAATTAACACGTCAAATAATACAATATATTTTATGTAATATAAATTAAATTATATACAATCTAATTATATTTATATTCATTATTATATATAATATTATATTCTATAATTAAATTTATTGAATATAAATATAAATTATTGCAAATTATCATAAAAAATCTAATAGTTTAAATGATTTTGGGAGAGAACACAAAGGAAGAGAGGAGGAAAAAGAAAGAGATATAGAGGGGGAGAGAATTTTATATACAGAGGTATATATATAAAGAGAGAAACTCAAATGATAGAAAAAGAGAGTGATTTAGAGAGATAGATAAGGAGAGAGAGAGGAGTAGAAAGAAAGAAAGAGATAGAGATAGAGTTAGATAAAGAGGGATAGAGATATATATAGAAAGTGAGAGATATAGATGGAGACAAAGATTGAAACAAAGGAATAGACAAAGAGAGATAAAGCATGTAAGAGAGAAAAACAAATCATACAAAAGGAAAGAGAGAGAGAGAGAAAAGATAAACTAACTTGCATGCATCACCTCATTTGACAGGTGCATCAAATAACTCCCAAGTTTATGCATTTTTAACCTTTCATTTTACATAAAATTTGGGTCTTCTTTGAGTCACTGCCAAATGTCTGTTTAGTTCTTTTTATTTGAGGAGTTGAAATCTATGTATCATGAGATAGCAAAGTTTTGAGGGTTATTCAAAGTGAGATTATGGGGTGGCAGTGATAGTGAAAACTCATTAAAGGTCGAGTTAAAGGTTAGGTGCAATAAGACAGTGTACAAATTCCAATTTAAACAAGTAGCAATTAGTAGGGAAGGGAAGAGTTAAAGGTGTTATACATGTTGTTGAGTGACGATAGGACCACAAGCATGAATAAAGAAGTGAAAGATCATAACAATGAAGAGTTTGATGAACATATAGAAAATGAGTAATGATGAAGCAATTCAAAAGGAGATTGATGAATCTGATGTTATAATGGAATGTAACAAGAAGCTCGGAACTAAAAAGGTCTTGTGATAAATCACCATTGCTAGAATATGCTATTTGATATCTAAGACACATGAAAGATAGTGATAATATAGTTCAAGCCGAGGCTTCATTAACTCCTCATCAATTATCAGATGCTAGAATATTTAAACCTATTAAGGAAGGGTCACGGATCAAAGTCTGTTTGAAAGAGTTTTTTTTAAAGTTAAAAACATATTTCAAAAATCCCATTCTGAGTTTGATGCAATTAATGTCCTAGAAACGAAGGATGTTTATCGCAGTTCCAAGAGGGCTAAAAGAACAGTAGGTGAGCTACATGAAAGAGATGATGGTGAGCTATAAATAATTGTGCTTGAACATTATGCATTTATAAACCTTATCACATGGACAAGTTGCTTAGCCTTTTCTACATCATCGTACACTTTATAGAGGAATAGGTTCGAGCATAAAAGACCGAAAACGAGGAGTTTTTGAGTTCTTCCATAAGACCTGAGTGTATAGATGTAGCTCTTGATCCAAAAATAGAAGAAGGGATGCCTCATGATGTAAATAACAAGACAGTTGATCGACATCTCGATTCATCTGATTCAATGCCTGAATTTGACAGGGTTGAAGTTAAGATGCTTTCAAACATAGTTCTCATTGGAAGGCCAAATGTATTGGTCCTGTGCTAACAAAGGCGGAGATCTGACCTACACAAGTTTGTTCGTTGCCATGGTTGACAGTGACACCATCTATTCTGCCATGGGATATTCCTATTGGAGTTACTAAAAGCGGATTACCCAAACTTATAACAATATCTGATCAAAACACAGGGACGCCAAATCACCTCCACCGACTTCACAAGTTTGAATCTAAAACGATCATTTACCAACTGCTCTGCTTTTATTTCAAATGGTCATGATACAATTGGATGTGAGAAATATACATATCTTTGTTTTTGTTTTTAAGTAGTGGATTATAATAATTTAACTTGTTCCAAAGTCATACATAGATGGAACCTTGTTTATATGAATTTTTTTGAGGATGGTATGTTCGATCTTCACCAGTCTATTTATTTTAATTGAAACATTTAAATTACAGTTAATAATTTTTTATTCGATTTTGGTAAGTATAATTTTAAGGGTTAGAAACTTGATATTTAGTAAAGCTTTCTCATTTAATTAATTTTATGTGGCATAACTATCAAAAATGTTTTTTATATATATATTTTATCATGATTCTATTTGTATTGAATATAGAGACAACTAAACATGTGGTTGAAGTTTGGTGGCTCGCATAATACATGTATAGACCATGACTGTAGTTTAACCATAGTTTCAACGATTTAATAATGCTCAAACACAGTAACTTCTACGTAAAGAAAAGCTAAAATTTTCATTTAATAATTATATAGTGATATGTTATGTACATTTGTATAAGTTTGATTATTTTCTTAATCTTTGTCTATCTTCATTTACTCCTTGTATAGATTACCTTCTCGTATACATGATCTATCTACATTTACTCTCACATATTCTAATTTATTCATTGGTCCAATTTTAAAGTATTCATCTCTAATATCCAAATCTTACACTTGTTGTCATGATTTTTCCCATAATACGTGAGAGGGACCACATGATGGTGATTTGACCTAAAATTATTTTAATTTTATCTTAATTGTCAAACCCCATTTCTTAATTGTTATGCCCTAATATTTGAAGACATTTTTTAGCATGAATTGAACATCCAATCATCCTACAATCATTCAAACTCCTAGAGCATTCATTATAGGAATCTTTTAATTTAAAAAACTAAAATGAATGTAATTTGCATAATTTTTTTTACAAATTCTACATTGCTTGAGATTGCTATCTTTCATCATTTTTCGTAATCGTAAAGTTGGTCTAACTAAGGGAATTGACCTAGGAATACTTTGCCCTTATGATTGAATAAATTTTCTTTCAATAATTTAAAATAATTGTTGGCAAAAATAGGGATTGTAGATGAAAGTTTGGAGGCCAAGAGTCTTATGTGTTGTGTTTATACCCCAATGACTGTAGTAAGAGAATGATCAAAGGGTTTATGGTATGCCATATTAGCATGTGACACTTTCACAAAGTTGAGAATGCATCACATAGAATAAAAACATTTACAACAAGCATCATAACCATAAATTTCCTTATGTAAATAATTTGAACGACTACATATAGTAATAGGTATCATATACTATTCTCTTGTGTTCCTTTCTTACTTCTTGTACAGTACATTTTTATTAAAGAAGCCCGAGGCTAAAAAGGTTTTGTGATAAATCACCATTGCTGCAATATGCTATTCGATATCTAAAACACATGAAAGATAGTGATAATACAATTCATGTTGAGGCTCCATTAACTCCTCATCAATTATCAGATGTTGGCATATCTAAACCTATTAAGGAAGAGTCATAGATCAAATTCTATTTGAAAGAGTTTTTATTCAAAATTGAAAACCATCTTTCAGAAATCCCATTTTGAGTTTGATGCAATCGATGTCCTAGAAACAAAGGATGTTTATAGTAGTGCTAAGAGGGCTAAAAGAACAAAAGGCGAGCTACATGCAAGAGATGATGGTGAGATAGAAAGAATTGGTCAACCGTTATTCATTTATGAACCTTATCATGGACAAGGTGCTTAGCCTTTTCTACATCATCGTGCACTTTATAGAGGAATAGTTTTGAGCACAAAAGGCCGATAGCCAGGATTTTTTGAGTTCTTCCATAAGACATGAGTGTATAGATGTAGCTCTTGATGCAAAAATAGAAGAAGGGATGCCTCATGATGTAAATAACAAGATATTTGATTGACATCTTGATTCATCTGATTCAATACCTGAATTTGACAGGATTGAAGTTAAGATGCTTCGAACCATAGTTCTCATTGGAAGGCCAAATGTAGGGAAATTAGCTTTATCTAACAAGTCTTGAGATGTCAACAACTTCAGGAAGTGTTCTTTCAAGAACTTCAAGATTGACAAAAAATGTACTTGGAAGTTCTCACATGGCTATATTTCTTATTGATGGAAGACATGGACTTCATCCGCTAAACATGGAGTTTGTGATATAGTTTAAACATACATCAAATTTACATGTTATTTTAGCAATAAATAAAGTTGAAGCAATTTATGATGATACCAACAAATGTTAAGGGAAGTATGGTTGTTTAAATGCAAAAAACATAGTCATTACTATGAGAAACGATCAATGAAGGGATTGTGCAATAATTCCATTGAGGGGATTGTGTAATACTAAGAAATAACATCTTAAGGGTGTATCATCATAAAAATAAGTTATATAGAATGACTACAATAATTTTGTTGTATCCCTTGCTAATTGTCTAGCTTCTTTTATACAATAATTGAGTTCTTGGTGAAACTATATGCAATCCTATACTCAAACCTTTGAACCTTATTAATCACTTTCATACCTCTAATTAATGTGTTGTAAGCCTTTCTTGTCCACATGAATCCTCCATTTATGATTTAGAATTCCAAAAGGCACGATTGTTTCTTTCTCGTGATTGTTCCCTATATTGTGATGAAAATATTACTTTCCTTGTTTGGGTATTTATGCAATTACAAACTGTATTGGTGGTTATGTGTTTGTCACAATGGGTTATAAAGTCAGTATTTTTGTGAAGTCAATGATTTTGCAACTGTTGTTTATACATGATTAACAATTTTAATTGTGACAAAACGAGTTGGAAAACCTTCAATTATCATTTTAGGCAACTTCTTGGATCCTTATGGATAATACCCCAGGTTTCATATAAAATATTTTGGCCCCATAAAAACTTAATGAGGCATTAAGTGAAAACAATTCCCTCTCTTTGGAATGCAATCAAGCTTAATTAACCATTTTTCCTTTGAGTTTCACTTGTCAAGACTTTTGGACTCTCTAGTCTCTTCTTTCACTACAACACATCATTTGAAAGAATTGATTGTCATGGACCAAGTCATCTAATGAGGGTAGTGCTAGATCTTTTTCATTAAAATTGGAGGGAGTTCGGTTCTAAAACAACACTCTTGAATCCTATACCCTTTCTCCACCTTCAAGGCTAGGGTTTTGTCATCAAGAAGGAAAAAAGAGGATCACCAATTGACTTGGAATGGTTGAAGATTAACTTTGAAAGTGAATTATCTCTCTTAAGTTTTGAGCTCAAATTAGACCTAGGAGATAGTTCCCAAGGGTATACCTTAATAGGTATTGAGATCAAACAAAATGGACACCCAAAAACAATAACTAAACCCAATTGCACACTTGACCCCAAATTCTATCACTAGGTCAAGTAAGACTAGTTGTATTAATCCCTTATATAGTTGATTAAAAGTGTAGAGACAATCCTCATGAAATAAGTTATTTCAATGTTCTGATAAAATACATCCCCGGTTAAATTATAAGATCACGAGTGCACAACATTGAATTTGTTTCTAAACTATTTGTAACAGATTTTAGGCTTTTGCAAAGATAGGGAAGGTTTGAGTTCTCAAGCTCGGTGCCTTATTTGGTAACAAAGTCAACTACAATCATCAAAATATGACACAAGAAGATTTAGCAAAGATATTATAATATTCAAGAATATATTTTTAATAATCCTTTATCAAACATAGACTCCCTTATAACATAGAAATGACCAATATAAAGTCAACTTGCATTGACTTAATATGCTATGATGCTTATCAAATCTTTGTTATATACACACCATCAAATATGGTAAAGAAAAACTTGAAATGGCAAGAAACCTATAATATTTTTCTATTTAAAATCTTTCAAAATGTTTACAACCAATTAAGGAGACATACAACTATAGACATTTGCTGCTACAATTGTCATTTTACATGTTTAGAATGAAACCCTAATCATGGATTGACTAACAATTATAGAAACCTTAGAATGATTTACACCTTTTTTGGGTGAAAACATAAAATGATCAACCCTCTAATTCATTGAGGAATATGAATATATAGGTTTCTAAAATTAGTCATGAGTTATGAAGAAGGAAACACACAAATTTGGAACCATAGAGATCTACCATGTCTTAGCCAACATGTTCATCAATTCCTTGCATATAAATTACATTTCAAGATTCTTCAAGCCTAGAGAAAGCAAGGGAATCGTTTAGCACATTAATAACTTACTAGTTTGGAGTCTTGGAAAGAGATAAACAACTACAAAATCTGCTGAAATGACCATGGATATAACATAGAAGCTAAGGTTCAACAACTTCAACCATCATAATAAACTTTTCCAACACATAGAACCACACTTTACAACAGTGAGCACAAAAATTAAGGTTGACAAACAAGTAAATCACCACAAGGACATTGCCATAAAATATGTGATTATAACTTTTACCAAAACTGTGTCCAAATCCACATGCAACACAACAATTTTTTTTATAAAATTTGTTGAAAAACTATTTGCAACGATGCTAAAATTATCATTCTAATAAATATGATTCATTTGATTGAATTTGGAATGGTCATGGCACCATTTTTGAATAAACCCATGCACTCCAAGTGAAAATAAGTTATTTTTGTAAGCACATGGTCAAAACGAGCTAAAATGGAAACCCTAACCACTTTTATGTAAACTTCTATTGAAGCCACTTGAATCACGTGCCAAAACCATGCTCAAAGTTCCTTAGGTGATGAAGAATATGAAATTTTCCATTTTCAATACTCTTTTTGTCATCTCAGGTTTTTTCTAGGGACCAAATGGCCATCCGAGTTATTTTGGTGAGTCAAGGAAAATTGATGAAAAATGGTTGGATTCATTGGACCTCGAAGTTCAAGAGGAACTTTTACTAAAATATTGTGGTTGGAAATGTCAAACTTTAGAGTTTGGGGGTGAAAAATGCCTCATACCATTGGGATAGAACAGGAAGGAGGTCCAAACAATGGAATTTCCCTATTAATATTTGATCTCACCCTAATCATATTTTGTTAGTCCCAAAGCCTAAAACTTAGTGTAGGTTGATATTTAATTCCACTTTACTCCAATTTTCACTCATTAGGCATTAGGAATTTAGATATCATTTTGAAAACTAAGTTCCTATCTCCACCCAAAGAAAACTTTGTTCTTCTCTCCACTCCAAAAGGAAAATAGGGGGTACATTGTCTAGGTGAGAAAGTAGAAAAGTTAGCATTACAAATCTAAAGCTATGGAGTCTCCCTTGTTCCATTGAGTTGTGTTATAATCATGATTTTCCTTCACTATCTTCATTGGCATATCCTATCCATCTCAACCCCCTTATCCCAATCCATAGAAACCCTTATCAAACCATCCAAATCTAAAAACCTCGATCATTGAAATCCTTGTTAAATATGAAGTCTACCACGTTCTTTCTTGTCCTTTGTGATCACCATATTTATCTTTTTTATCCTCCATTAAAGTCACACAACACTTCATCTTACATATTTCCCTTAATGCTTATTGTTTACACATCTTTGCACACATCACATTCACCTTTAGGGTAAGTATATAGAAATGAGACAAAATGGAGTCAAAAGTGGCCACCTTTTCTTTGTGAAATCAACTAAAACTAATCTTTGAGGAGTAATTCACAATACTCATGCTCAAATTTAAATGTTATAAGAAAATGATTACTAGTGCTCAAAATCTTGTTTCTAAACTACAATTTAAAAAAATATGGTGGAGGCTAAGAGGTTAAAATAGGGGGAGCATACAAAGTGGTATTATATTTTTAGAAAAATATAACATAACATCAAGTGTGCTCCCCTTAAAATGCTAAGTTTTAAGTATTTCATAAGCAGCGAGCAATCTCAACACTATGTTTTGATATGTGACTTCATGTACTAGGCACACGTCTACAACATCTTGCAGATGTTCGGATGGTGTTCTTGAGCTATCTCCAATGAACTTTGGAATGGCTTTGAGAGCAAAGACCGAGATGGGGGCCCATACGGTAGGTGCAATTGGGGCGACAAGGGGACTTCTGACATCCCAGGCCACATAATTTTGGTTGGCGATAGGTAGCATGGTTGGGATTCGAAAACTCAACTCAGGCGAATTCGGGTATGACTGTTACTAGTGGAGGCACTAGCAAGTCAGGATTTTTGCGGTTTGTGACCTAGTAACAAGCCGATGACTTGTACACCCCTTTGATTTGGTATATCTCAGAAAGGTCCCACCAGGCGTGCCAAGAAAAAAATAAATTATTGATGCCAAAAATTGGCAAGGTAATAGACTTTTGTGGGAAACTCAATTAAAGGGGGGGCCTATTGCGCTAAACTGAGTGACTTCCAGATTTTAAAGAAGTCGAATCTTCTATAACTGGGATTTTGAATGGGAAAATGAAGCAAGTATAAAAATAAAAGTGTTTAACTAGGGCGATGCACCGAGACTTAGATGTAAAGCACGATAGACCTATCTTGTAGAAGCGATCTAAGGGCCCGTTAAACAATCTGCTATGTCCAAAATAAATAGAAACTAAGGTAAAATCTAAATGATCCACTTTAATGACATAAAATAATATTCATAAGCATTTACTGAAAAGGGGAGTCGAAGACATGATCTAAATCAGAAAACTTGCATTCAAATTATAGAAGTTTTGTAAATGAAACATTCAACACCACAATGGCATAATAAAACTGTATCAAAATCTTCAAGAAAACAGAAAGGCCGAACAATGGCACAGTCTGCAAGTCTTTACAATAATATAAAAAGTAGTAAAATGCCTGGTTCTTCTACCAATATTTCTTTTCTTAAATTTTGCACCCTTGCTTTGATGGAAGAAGTAGTATTTATAATGAAGCCCAGCTCGATGAGCCAATAACCGAAAAGATCCTCCGATCATGAGCAATGATGCATTTAGCAATGATTTCCCCTTTTCGTTGAAACTAAAAATATTTGAGCCATGAACGAGGACACCCTAGAGCCGGATGCATCCCCTGCGAATGATGGAAGTGGTCCCAATAGACCAGAATGCTGACACGTGCCATTCAATCGTGGAGGCAATTACCGAATAGGGCAGCTGGTGATAGGTTGTCGCCTACTATGTTTCCCCTTACGAGGAATTCTTTAGAAGATCACGCAGAAAATGGTCGAGGGTCGATGCTCATTCATCCCCTTAAGCAATGAAATACATGTCATGTGAAGACACGTGGAGGTTTTCCAACCATATTGTGCAGAAGGTGGGGTCCACCAAGGAATGTGTGCGGACAAATGCTATGTGGTAGCTTGTTAGGGCCCAAAAGGGGAGCGATGCAAAGAGGCACAGAAGATTGCGAACTGCCGACATGTGGAAGCATGACACAAGCTTTTGAAAAGCGAGAGGAAAACCCTACAAGGAGCGCTTGGCTGACAAATGGCTGCATTTGAAATGAATTTGTGAGAGGAGTCTGATGTTGTTTTTCCTTTAGAGGAGGGCATGTGCTGATACTTAGGAAAAATGGAACTATCCGAAGGGAGCATGGAAATTTTGTAGTCACAAATACTTCAAAACAAAACTTATTTACTGCTCTTACAAAATATAAAATCAGAAATCAGCAAGAAAAAAGTTCCTTATGATGTCCAAAATGAAGATGTAAACACAATTGTTCAATGTAAGTAACAAATGGGCACAATATTAATCATATTATGGCTATCCTAAGAATATATCATCGTATAATAACAAAAACAAATTAGGACAACAAAGCACGTTTCCTTGGAAAAAGAAAATAATAGATATATGAATGACAATTTGCAAGCTCACACAAAGTTAGGGTGATAGGATATGGATATAAATGCACTATTATAAACACATAACAACGAGCAAATGAGCCTTAAAATGTTGTAAAATACAATAATCCACCATTCTAATGATTTGAGAATTAATCCCAATTGTAAATAAGGTCAGATTGTTACAAGTATAAAAGAATGTACAAATAAGTTTGGGAAGCTTATTTGAAATTTGTACAACACGTTAGAAGTCTATAAATGCATTCTTAATATGTTAAATAGGTTGTTCAAAGTTAGGATAATGGAATAAATTTTTAAAGCTCACATAAAATCAAGTAAATGGTTTTGTGATTGATTGTGTAGTTGTAATTAAGGAACAACGAGATAAAAACAAGAGATCTTAGAAGGTCTAAAATTGATAGCAATAAGATTCAAATGTGAAATTCCAAACTACAAGGGAAGAACATAGTCTCTAAAATGATAATAGAGGAGTTAGAATGTCGAATTTGAGCTTAGAGGAGAAAGAATAAAGTTATCCTTTTACAATATGAACCCTTGGAGAAGTCTTGATGGGCAAGGAGAACTTAGAAGTTGTCAAAATCTGAACTAAACTAAAAATAATAGACAAAACACATGAAAATATGCAAACAAAATATAATCAAATTAATCTAAACACACAAGACAATATAATGGGGCTGATGCAAGAAGTTGGGTCCACAAAAAGCTCAAAAAGTGGAAGTGTTTTTGCTGTTTTTCAGAATTTGTCACACTTGAACTGAAAATTTGAGGCACTTACACAATGAATTTTTAAAAAAGTCAATAATATGAAATTTAGAGATTTGAATCTAGTTTATAAATATGTAAATTATTCAAATACCCAGATTGTAGAAACTAAATTTTGATAAAGATCTATAAAAACCACTTTTTAAAAGTCCCTATTTTTTTACCATACCATGCACGTGTACGGACAACACTTTTTGAATCAAATAAAATTATTTTACTAATTCCTTTTGGGGAAAGAGAGCTAACAACATGAAGATTGATGAGGAATTTTTTTTGTAATTTTTTGTTGAATATTTTTTTTATTATTTAATTTTTATTGGCCTTAATTGTTGTTTTTAAAAATCAACGTGTACGGACAGCATAATTTGACCTAAACTAAACTTTTTTTGAATTTTTTTTTTTCATTGTGTAAAGAATTGTCTAAAGATTGATGTCATATAATTTTTTTTCTAAAAAATTTAACCAAAAAAAAGTTATTAAAAAACAAAAAAAGTCTGATATTTCAAGTTTAATGACTAGTTTGCTTTGAAATGAATTAAAAAATAGAAAATATAATCCAATCTTAATAAAAATTATATATATAGAAACTAGACATTATGATCTGTATGGGTTTTAATTTTATAGATTGATTCAGAAAAAAAATTCATCAACCATATTGTCAAAGTTGAACATTCTTCTTCAATCTGCCTTAGTTTTTTAGTTGCAGGTCAAAGGCTAAGGCTCGGATTGCCAAAGCTTTCCCGAACCTAAAACCAAGTCTTTAGGCGGGTTGGGAAACAAATTTTTATGAAACGCATACGCGTTATTGAAACAAAACGCGTACGCGTTTCATAATGCGTACGCGTTACGAAACGCGTACGCGTTCTTTTTTAGAAACGCGTACGCGTTCCTTTTTAAGAACGCGTACGCGTTTCTAATATATCCGTTTATCCTGATTTGACATTTTCTGATAGAGTACAGTTTTTCTGCAATATTCTTTTTCTGCAGTACGGCCCGCAAGTTCGATTTTCTGCATTTTTTATTACAAATTTGTCTTGTGTAGGGCATCTTCTATTGCAAATTGGTTGAAAAGTCAAGTGCAGGTTGAATTTTCTGAAGTGGAATCAAGTACAAGAATAATTTACAAGAAGATTCAAAAAAAATTTTTTGGATGTATTCATGATATTTTTGTGTACTTCAAAGTTCAAAGAAGAAAGGATCTTCATAGTACAGAGTGTTATTTGAATATTTGAAGGAGATAAAAATTTGAAAATTGGTTACAAGTAAATCATTTGAACATTTTTCATCAAAAAGGGTTTTGTAACCATGGGATCAAAACAAAGACAAAGAAAAAAGTGTAGAATGTCAATGACACCCGAAGAAATTCAAGCAAATAAAGATATGGAGGCAAAAAGACAAAAAGATAGAAGAGAAAGAATTCGTCAAATGAAAAATTTGGAAGCATCTACTTCAATGAATGTTGAAGAGAAAGTCATGAATGATGAAATGAATGTAGATGATGCAAATGTGGAGATGGTGAATATAGAAGAAAATACAATTATGGAGAGAAACTCAACTATGTCTTCAACTACAACTTTGAATGATATGGAAACAGTACATATGCAAACAGCTTCGGGTATGTCTTCAAATCCACCTCCCAATGATATGGAAAATGCACCTATTCAAACAATCTCTCCAGGTATTCTTTCAAACCCAAGTCTTGATAATATTGATTTTGCTTGTTTAGATGAAGCTGGATACACCATTGATGATATCAATAATTATAGGGTTGAAACAATGCAAAAACAAAAAAATTATGAAAATATATCTTATGAGAATACAAATGCTAATCAAATCCCTCATATTGATGAAAATGAGAATGAAATCTTTTTTACTTTTGAAAATGAAAATGGAAACCCCTTGTGTGAATGAAAATGAAACCCCTTGTATGGATGAAGATGAAAATGTTTTTTTTACAATTGAAAAAGATGTGTTAGATAACCTTCGTGGTAAAGTTTCTTGGAGACAAATTAGAACTTATGGAAATAAAATATATAAAATGTTTTTTTATAGAAAGAAATTAGGATTCCAATGTCAACTCATGGTGCAATTGATGAGAATGTGGAAAATGAGAAAAGTGATGAAAAAATTAGGTATTTTTGTAAAACCAAAAAAGAAAGATGATTCAGTAGAACAAGTCATTTCTAGTGTTGCTAATGCTATTGATTTTATAGGTAAGAAAAGTCGATCCAAAGATAAAAATGCGGCTCGTCGTGCAATAACAACTGCTTTAGTTGATAAAGCAACTTCAAATAAAAGAATGTTAAGTAGGATTAGTAAATGTATAAAAGTAAATCCCAAAACTTTGATTAGAGCTGCTAAAAGAAGAGAAAATATTGAAAATGATCCAATTAATCAATGTTGGAGTTTTAGTGGTAGACTCCCAAGATCAGACATGAAATTAACTAATGAAATTAAATCTTTAATCAATAAATTTTGGCATGATAATACAAGAGTATCACCTAACATTAGAGATGTCTTAAAATTAAGGGTGGGTTCCAAAATTCATGTACCTCATCCAAAGCATCTCTTAGATATGACTCAAACTGAATTATATAAATTTTTTTTAGATGCTTCAATCTTACCATTGAATATTAAAATAAGTCAAAGATCATTCGAAAAGTGTAAACCTTGGTATGTTAGAATTAATAAGCAACGAATTTCTTGTTGTTGTAAGACTCATGTACAATTTCGTTATTATTATGATAGTTTTCGATATATACGATGCACTTTGCATGTTAACCAAATTATGCAGGACATTTGTGGTATTAATATGCCACCTGAAAGAATCAAAGATTTTATATCAGGTTTGTTTTGTGAACCCTCTAACGGAAACTTATTTTATTTAAAATCATGTATTTCTAGAGAATGTGATAGATGTGCTAACTTTTCATTATTAGGTGAATGTATGCATGAAAGTAGTTTAAATGAATTTGGACAACAATTAGTAGATGTAAAAAGATTCAAAAATGTTGAGTATTCTTTAAAAGATGGAAAAACTGGAAAACGTTGTGAGCTAATTATGGAAAAAAATACTGTGCATGCATTTATTAAAGAATTTAAAGATAAGATTGTACCTAAATATGTTCAACACTCTCAGTATGCTCATTGGCTTGATAATCAATTTCGTTTATGTAAAAACACATTCCCAATTGGAACTATATTGTCGGTTGTTGATTTTGCTGAAAATTATACTCTTGCTCCACAAGAAGAAATTCAATCACAGTATTATAATTCAGTGCAAGTATCTATTTTTGTTCATATTGTTTATAGACATGCAAATGATAGTAGAGAAGATAATAGAAATTTTTTGAGAGAGTACCATTTTTATGTAAGTGATAATCGATTACATTCATCTGAACAAAAATTTAAAAGAAAGAGGAATTCAATTGCTAGAACATCTCATATGGTCAGATAATTGCACGGGTCAATTCAAAAATGCTAGGATGTTTTATTGGTTATGTAGAGTTCATAAGGAAAATAATATCCAGCACATATGGAGTTTTTTTGAAGCCGGTCATGGTAAGGGAGAACACGATGGAGCAGGTGCATGTGTGAAAAGAGCTCTTGCTAGAGAGCAACTAAAATTTGAGGATGCTGCAAAATTTAGAGATGCACATGCAATTGTAGATTGGTGCAATACCAAATTATCTACAAGAGTAAGTGAGAGCTCAATAATTCACCGCTTCTTTTGGTTAGTTGAAGAAAATGATATTTGTTCTTGACAAGATTGTGAAACAATTAATGGATCTGCAAAATGGCATTCATTTAAGAGTTTGAATGCAAACACATGGACAATATGGACAAGAGAGTTGGCATGCTTTTATCAATTTTGTATTGTAGGTGATTGGGAGGCTTGTGAAAATATGGAATGGGTTGAACAATGGCAACAAAGAGCCTTAACACCTACATCGACAAATGTTCAACATGGAACAATAATTGAAGATAATCAAGCGTTCGCATCAGATGATTATGACCGTGTTTCTGATCTTGTACAAGAAGGTACATTATTTATTGAGATGAATTTTATATGTATGCATGTTTATATACATGAATTAAATATAAGTCGTGCTCTTTATTGAATTTTTTATCTATTTTTGTAGGACATGTGTATGCTGTTGTTGCACCCGAGGGGAATGAAGAGGAGACAGAGTACTGGTTGGCTAGATGTGTTGAGAGAAAATATAAGTTGGTACATCCTAGAGTGGATGATGATAACTTTGAGTATCCAACTGGTTCAGTCGTTGTTGTTGGCACCTGGCTTCGAAAATATTTGATAAGAAAGAATGGCTTGCCTGCATTTGAAGATTATGAAAGACACAAGAAGATTATACATTATTCACATTTGATTTTGGCAACCAATATAAAACTAGTTAGATATCACGGGAGGCCTGCTAATAAAGTTTTATGGACACTTTCAATGGATGATCATGAGACAATCATAGATGCATTACAAAAAAGAGAGGATGTGGATGGTACAACAGAGTAAATAAATATTGGTAAGTATATCTAGTTGTATGTATATATTTAATTGATATATATATTTGTCTTTAAATTCATTTCCTTATTAAAGTTTTATATCATTTTTTGTTTCAGGTCTCCCTTGATACAAAAAAGAGAGGAGATGCACTCTTATTACAATGGAATTCGAATCTACAGACAGGTAACTATATATAGTTGTAGATACATTTAGTTGAGAGTATAAATATAAAACTAAATTTAACTCATTGTCATTTTATAAAAAGTTTATAATTTATTTCATATCCCCTTAAGCCATCCTCGTATGTGCCATTAATCCATCCGCTTGCATCCCCTTTAAGTCTCTCTATTAATTCCCCTTAATTCATTCTATTAGGACCCCTTAATCCATATCCTTGTATATCTATCCTTAATCCATCCTCTTGCATCCCCTTAAGTCACTCTCTCAACACCCCTTAAGACATCCCCTTAAGCCATCCCCTTAGGTCACATGGTTTAGAGTTTAGGGTTTCTAGGGTTCATGAGATGCTTAGAATAACAAATTTATATGGATTAATGGTTTAGGGTTGATCTCCTAGGATTTAGGTCATGTGGTTTAGGGTTTAGGGTTTCTAGGGTTCATGTGATGCTTAGAATAACAAATTTATACATGGATTAATGGTTTAGGGTTGATCTCCTAGGATTTAGGTCACGTGGTTTAGGGTTTAGGGTTTCTAGGGTTCATGTGATGCTTAGAATAACAAATTTATATGGATTAATGGTTTAGCATTTTTAGGGGTTTTAGGGTTTAGGGTTAAGGGTTTAGGACCCTTAAGTCATATCCTCTTACATGTACCCTTATTCCACAATCTTGCATCCCTTAAGTCACTCGCATAATTCCCCTTAAGCCATTCTCATAGGACCCATTAAGCCATACCTTAGGGTTCATGACATGCATCCCATTCATCCATCCTATGGAAAACATCATTTGAATTTTTATGAAATTTATAAGATCCAATTTTGTAACTTTTACTATATATTTACTTAAATGAATCAAAAAAATTATAGAACTACTTACAGTTTACATTAATTATTTTTGCAGGTTCTCATCAAGTCGGTCTACCATGCGATTGTCACTGAAAAATTATTTTATCAAGAGACTATGTAAATATCAATTTTTGGTCTTCACGTAAAAATTGATAAGCTAAATAATTGGATATACATGTGCACACATATATGTTTCATCATGTTGTATAGTTGTATGATTTTCAATTAACTTATTAGTAGCATTTTAAAAATCTCATTCCAATTTTATAGATTATACATTTCATATAATTGTTCAAATATTTTCTAGAATTGGTAAATAGTTAAAATTACGTGAGCTCTTAATTTATTATGAATATAATCTAAACTATTTAAGGAATATTTAAATTTTATCACCTTTAACCATGTGATAAATTATATATTTATGAAATTTGATTGTAGAGATAAGAATTTATATCTAGTGCATGTATTACTTGAAAATTAGATAAAATATCTAGATCTACATATACATATGAGTGCATATAATCATCAAAATGAACATAACATGAACATAATTGAATGCATATATATAATCATCACATTAAAGTCATCTGATATAAATAAACAAAAATATGTATATGTCAAGTCCAACACATAAAAGTTTAAATAAAACTAGAGATGTCTGGTCTATTTAAAATTTAAAACCATTTAACTATCAGGCTGATCAGTCAAATCAAGTCTCCTCTTTGTTCCAGGTCGATTAGATGTACCTACATCATGCTGTAAAAGAGTACAAGTAACTTGAAATTAGATTTAAATTTATTTACAAATTTTGATATAATTAAACATATTTAAACCTGACAAAATATAAACTTTTGGATAAAAAAAATAAATTAATTAAATATCTAGTAAATACAATAAAAATGATTTTTAAGACATGAATAATTTACCATATGATCATGTGGATCTACTGGAACATTTTGTTCAACGGGTAGCATAACTGTCACTTGAGAAGATTCAAATGCCTGATCTACTATATCCTGCATATTCATATAAAGCAATCAATATGTTAAAACCTCGAATATATATATATATATATATATTTAAAAGATCCGTAAAAATTGTTTAGGATATTTAGCAAAGTTTACAACCTTGAATGATATGACCTCAAGATCACGCACCTGAGATTGCCCATGCATAAATGCTGACGATGTCTTAGGTGCACCTGCAATGGGTGTCTCATGAAATGCCTGCATATATATGTACAACAATTTGTATAGATCATTCACGCATGTGTATGTAAATGTAAAAATTAAATTAGATCTATGATGTGTATTTAATTCAAACTTAACAAACTTTTTGAAAGAATGCACCTGAGTTGATGATGACTCAGGAGCGCTCACCACAACTTGTGCTTGGTCAGCACTAGGCATGCTCATCTGACCTCCTTGCATCTAGATATAATATATATCAATCTCACATCATGTGTAAACATTCAAAATAAATTAGATATATATATATATATCCACACAAACTAAATTTAATATATATTGGTTTAAGTACCTGACCAAAAGGTGAGCCCATATCTACAACACTCGACATATAGACATGATCATTTTGAGTTTCAGGCATTGTCTGATCATGCGTCTACACCAAACACTTATTGAATTAATATTGTATTATATATATAATTTGATGTTATTATTTAAACATGAATTTTGCACATTCCAAAAAAATATATATTAAGTTCAAAAGATGAACATACCTGTGTAAGATGATGCTCAGAATATAGTAAATCCATAAATGACTCTGTCTCAGACGCAGGTGGGTCACCTGAAGTGGATGCCTGAGTATTCCTATTGCTGGAGCCTCCATGCTCTCTATTGACCACTTCAGCCGCCGCGTGTGAAGTCTGATGAGTGAGATGTCCTGAAAGTGAACTCAATGCTCCTAATGTCGATAGCATGGTTTGCTGCTGAAATGCAACAGGAACACCAGGAGAAGCAGGAGGAACAATAGGAGCAATTGGAGCATGTCGTTGAGGATCAACACGTGCTCCCAATCTATGTTGGGGCATGCCACGGCCAGCTCCCTGAAATGACCTCATATAAAAATAGTTGGGTTTTAAACCCAACTCAAACTCTGCCCATAACTTTCTCAAAAAGTATAGGGGCACCTCAGAATTGCCATGTGGTGGAGTATCAAACACCATCCACCATCTATCCCAAAAATGTGCAGCTATCAAGGGGTGCCTACACCATAAAATTGAAATTCGTTTTTTGGTGGGTGGAATTGGTTGGCTAGTTTGAGGTTTAAAAAATATTGGCACATGGCTTCTTTAGTAATTTTAAGGTCATTAATTTCTTTATAAGACAATCCATCTGCATAGAATTGTCTCCTCTCGTCTCTCCATTGATGGAACCTATCTAGGTCCGCATCAATAGATCGAACAGAATCGACAACAATTTGCATCGTAGATGCAAACCGTGAGAGATGGGGGGGAATTCTAGGCTCATTTTTAATCAGATCTATATTTTCTTGAATGACTGTAAGATTTGCCCTAATGCTCTCTCTCAACTGATCCTGGTCTACTATAGGGGGTGGGGGGTTAGGAGGTGGAGGGTTTGGAGGAATGGGGTTTTCTGGTGGTGGTGGGTTAGGAGGAATGGGGTTTTCTGGTGGTGGTGGGTTAGGATCTATGGGATCTATAGGAATATGTGGTTCAGGCATAAAATCCTCAATGCTAAATAGTGGATCCATGTGAATGTACAACCAAATGGCAACTGCACATGTTAAACAATTAAAAAATATATATCAACAAACTAATTAAATAATGTAGACAATTTGAAAGAACTATTTAAAAATCACATTGAACGTGCACAAATCCAAAATGCAATTCATTTGAAGACCATTCGATTTATCATTAAAAAATCAATAATGTTCATTAAAAATCCATAGCATGTACACATTAAAGTTTATAATTTAAGTTTGTACAAGTTTTGAAAATTTCAAATTTGTGGTTTACAATTTGAGTTTTGGGTAAGGGTTTGTGTTCATATTTTAGAATGTAGGGTTTAGTGTCTATGTATATTAGAATAATGTAATAAGGTCCATTAAGATAGATAGAAATTAAAAAAATTGGTTATAAGGATACATTTAAACATATAATAATAGAAACATAGGAATCATGGTACATTTGAAAAGGGGAAATGATAATAGGAGTTACCATAGAACACAAAATATTGTTCATATGAGAGACATAAAAGGTATGAGAATTGAATATTATTTTAATAATAAATTATTAAACAATAGTATACTACATGAAACTTAAAGGATGCAAATAAATTTAAATTATAGTGATTAAAAGTAATAATTATGCAAAAAAATAAGGAATCCAAACTACCAATTCAGTAGGGTCAAATCCAAGAAAGTTTGCAAACCAATCCTTCATCAATTATAGAATTTAGAGTTATACATTTTAATTTCTTGATTTTTTTAAATTTTGAGTAATAATAATGAAGGAAAATCTATAAGTTGATGTTCTAGGACGGTCCCCTTTGACAAAATGGTAACAATCGACCTAGATTATGTTGAATCAAGAGTGAAGGAAATGAAAATTCAATATGTTATGACTAAAAGTCTATGGTTGTTATAACAAATTGAGGGAAATGCATTGTCTTGTGATACCTCACAATTATCTCTACTAAAAATAAACTTTGTTGATCACACCTAAAGACCCCATCTACATTATATAAGTTTGTAAATAAACTCTTTCAAAACTAAGATTGTGAGAAACAAAAATTGAAGAAATAAGACTAAAACCCTATGTGTTTTAAAAAGTTCCACTAGTATTCATGTTTTTTAAATCCTTATGAAACCATCAAAAACCTTAGGTACCTAAGTATGGGGATTCAATTCAAAAAGACATTGCTAATAGATTTATTTTTCAAGTTTAAGATAAAAAATTTAATCGATATATAGATGAAGAATTTTTTAAAATACGATTTCATCTAAGGATATGTTGCCTTATATTATAATTTTTATCACACTAATTCTAACTTGAACCATAGACGGGCTAATTATAACTTGAACCATAGACCCTAATTATAACTTGAACCATAATGTATTCTAACTTGAACTCTAACCCTAATTGTAATTAAATCGGGTATCATAACCTTAGTTGAACACTAACCCTAAATGCATATAAACTTTTTAATCATAAACCTAATTAAATATTGATTGAATGTTTAACTCTCACCAAAATTATAACCATTTAACCCTAGACTCTTAATTTAATTTTTACCCCAACCCTAGAACTCTACACCAATTGACGGGGCTAATTCTAACTCCAACCCTAACCTGCATCTTAAATTTTAATTCATAATTTCATAATCCTAAACCTAACCCTAATAAAAATATAACCCTAACTCTAAACCTAGTTGAATACAAACCCTAACCTCAACCCTTACCCGAATATTTATCTTAGAACCCTAACCCTAGAATGAATTTTAACCCTAGAAGCAGGTAATTGAATTCTTTAATATTAAACAAGTAAACCTAATCATAACCCTAATTGTAATTTTGAAATCTAACTATACAATATATATTAAAGTTTAAGCCAAACCCTAATTGTACCCTAGATTTAACCTAATTTTAACCTACAAATAGGGTTTTAGTTTATGTTACGTTTTCTAGGGTTTTAGTTTACGTAAATTCTAGGGTTTTAGTTTACGTTACGTTTTCTAGGGTTTTAGTTTACTAGGGTTTTAGTTTACTTTTCTAAAGTTTTAGTTTATGTTTTCTAGGGTTTTAGTTTATGTTTTCTAAGGTTTTAGTTTATGTTTTCTAGGGTTTTAGTTTACGTTTTCTAAAGTTCTAAGGAATTAGTTTATGTTTTCTAGGGTTTTAATTTATGTTACGTTTTCTAGGGTTTAGGTTCAAAGATTAACGGTCTGAGTAAATTAGTTTTTTAGAACCTACAATTTAGGGTTTTAAATTTCAAAACTAAATGTGTCAAATTTAGGTTTTCGATTTAAAATTTTATGTTGTTTGTTTCGTTGATGTTTTCGGTTAATTAAATGCAGTTTAAAAACTATTAAATATTAAATTAAAACAAACTAAACAAAAATAACTAAATAGCAATTATAAAACAAAAATAACTAAATAGCAATTATAATGCAAAAATATTGTAAAATTCAACCAACCTGGAGGTCGCTAAGGTCAGGTGTGTCGACTGGAGGAGGTGAGAGTGAAAATTTTGCAGATTCTGGCCGTCCAAAACGCGTACGCGATTTGCTGTCTCTTGTCTAGCGCTCCTAATTCGGCTATGAAAATGACTTTCGCAGTCGCTTATTTAAAAAAATAAATAAACGCGTACGCGTTTTGGAACGCGTACACGTTTTAGGTTCGTAACCCAAACCGTAATGCGTACGCGTTATTGATCTAGGATCGCGTATGCGATGCATAACGCGTATGCGTTTTTTAAAAACGCGTACGCGTTTTGTGCGAGAATTTTTTTTTCGTCTGAAACTTCCCCTCTTCGTGGACCCAACTTCTTGCACTTACCCAATGAATTAAATGTTATTTAAAATGCACACAATCTGTGGGTGGAAGGGTGGGTGTCCCTCTAGGCTGGTGGAGGGGATGTGACAGTCGATGCCATGGTAGTAGGATGAACCTTGTTAGGCAGATTGAGCTGGATACTCATCCTGACAAGTGAATGAATTGAGGTCTTGTCGTAGTTTTACGGGTGATAGTTGGAGGCCGCATTGGCACCCATCTCAATTTTTTGAGTACAGTGCACATATCACCTGAGGGATTTACTCCCCACGACAAGGACATTTAGCACGTTTGGAGGAGTCCCATTTTCTTTGGGTTACGGTAGCCTTGTGAATGGAGTTAGTACTTATTGTTGGTTCGCATCAAGGCCTATGCAAGACTCATTTTCTTTCTGGTTGCGAGTGGTGGTTGTTGGCTTCCTTTCAATAGAGAGGATAGTGCATGGGCAACGATGAAAAAGTGTTCAAGATTCATCGTTGAGGTCTCGGTGGATGGTTTGGAAAGATTTGGGGTAGACACCCTGATTTCTCTGCAGTCGAAGGCACGACAAACTTCCTTTAGGGAAATAATGGATCAAAGGTTGAAGCGCATATTACTCAACAGTGATCCCTTGATCGTCGTGGCTGCCAAGATGATACTAGGCTCCAAGCATTTGGAAAATAAGGAGTATGAGAGGGATAATTTTCACATTTCTTCATGTTTCCTAGCCTCCCTCCTGGATAACCAAGTTTCCAAGGCTGAGGCGAAGGTGTTGCTAATGAAGATGTTTAGGAAATATTTGGTGGAGGGGGTTGATGAAGTTCTTCAAGTAGTGGTTGAAGGTAGGGGTATTCCAAGGCCTTGTGATATGGACCTACTTCGATGCCCAAATGAGTCTCTGAAAACATATCCTTTTCTTTTGGACTTGTGTGGCCCGACCCTCATGCATCATAGGATGGTAGTGGTGGTGGCTATGGAGTTTTTGAAGATTTTTTTTAGGTTGATGGCAGTCGGTGGCATTGAGTGGGTAAAGGATTTTGAGGCCTTTGCAAAGGCCAACAATTTCTTGTGAGCTTGGTTTTGATTCGGGCTTTCTGTTCTGTGTGGGGTTTTGTTCATTGACTCTGGTGAAGCGTGGGTGGTGTTCTGTTTGCATAGTTGGCACTTAAATGGTCATTTTTGCTTTGCTTAATGTATGGTCGGGCATATTTGTGGGACTGGTAGGGTTGGTTGTTTTCTTGCAACTTGATCTTCTGAGGATGGGTTTTTGGTATGATGGCTCTTTGTGTTTTTTAGAGATCGAAATCTATTTCCCTAAGCGTTTGTAATTTTGTTAATATTAATAATATACTCATCTTGCGTACCAAAAAAAAGTGCACACAATCTAATTATATATCTAGTAAATCGCATAAACATGTACCCATATTATCTTGGACTATGTGCTTATGATTTCAAAGCCATATTTTGCTAAGAAAAAGAAAAAAATAGTAATTTGGTCCTTAGAGCATTCCACAGTATCACACTGCCTTCATTTGTTTGCTTCTCTAATTTGTGGACAACACTTATAGAAACACTGAAATAGGTTTGAATAGAGACCTAAATAGGATTGAAGGAAGAGGAGGTACTTGGACATTACTTTGATGGGGAAAAATGAGTTGCAAAGCAAAGATACAAAGTTTTTTCTTGAATGGGGACTTTAAGAATAAAACAAGAAAGAGAATAAGGTTAAAAGAGGTGTGGGGATTGACAAAGAGGCATTACAAGGTGGATTTGGGAAGACAAAACAATTACAAATGAATAGGAGTGAAAAGGACACAATTTATATTTTTCATTTAAATTTGAGCAAAATTGTCACTTTATAGATGGGTGGCTTCAAAACCATTATGGCAACCAAAAGATCAACATGTTGAACTTGATACCATTAAAGTTGATAAGTAGGAGGTTTCTTCCACAACGTATCAAATTATGATATTGCTATCAGGATTCAACCGTGTAGTTTTCGAGTCAAACTCATTGACCCATGATTCACGAGTAGTGGTTCACAAGAACCCATCTCTCCTGATAATGAATGGTCCACTTAGCACTCATTGCATCTAGGTGATGCTCACAAAGGTGAAGCATTGGTCTGTCCTGGGAGGTCACCCATCCCAGTACTACTCCAGCTCAAGCGCGCTTAACCACAGAGTTTCCCGCAAGGTTAAGCCCACTTAGCTTGCTACCCCAATTGCAAAACCTTCAACAAGTGTTGTGCCTTATGAACCATTCATTATAGAGCCCCTTTAGCTCATTAATTGATAAGTAGGAGGTTTCTTCCACAATGTGTCAAATTATGATATTGCTATCAGGATTCAACCGTGTAGTTTTCGAGTCAAACTCATTGACCCATGATTCATGAGTAGTGGTTCACAAGAACCCATCTCTCATGATAATGAATGGTCCACTTAGCACTCATTGCATCTAGGTGATGCTCACAGAGGTGAAGCATTGGTCCATCCCGGAGGTCACCCATCCCATCTTGCTCCTCAAGCGCTTAACCACGAAATTTCCCCCAAGGTTAAGCCCACTTAGCTTGCTACCCCATTTGCAAAACCTTGCAAGTGTTGTGCCTATGAACCATTCATTATGAGCCCTTTAGCTCATCAATTGATAAGTAGGAGGTTTCTCCACAGCGTGTCAAATTATGATATTGCTATCAGGATTCAACCGTGTAGTTTTCAAGTCAAACTCATTGACCCATGATTCATGAGTAGTGGTTCACAAGAACCCATCTCTCATGATAATGAATGGTCCACTTAGCACTCATTGCATCTAGGTGATGCTCACAGAGGTGAAGCATTGGTCTGTCCCGGGAGGTCACCCATCCCAATACTGCTCCAACTCAAACGCGCTTAACCACAGAGTTTCCCCCAAGGTTAAGCCCACTTAGCTTGCTACCCCATTTGCAAAACCTTCAACAAGTGTTGTGCCTTACGAACCATTCATTATAGAGCCCTTTAGCTCATCAATTGATAAGTAGGAGGTTTCTTCCACAGCGTGTCAAATTATGATATTGCTATCACAAAGTTATTGAGGTGTTTTTGTAGTTGTCACTTGATAAATGCAACAATTTTGTCACAAAGGCCAAAACGAATAAGATTTGCATTTGGAAACCACACAAATAGGGTAAATAAGATTCAAGGGGTTCAAAGGGGCACTAAGGGAGACTAGTGGTATACACCCCTTAACATGTTTGCAACCTTACTCGTATTGGACATAATGAATCTCCAAATTTGGAAGATAAGGTAATCCAAGTAGAGAGCACCTTATTTTTCTTCACACAAACACAGAATCTAGCAAAAAAAACAAAAACACATCTTGAATTTTGTGACTATCTCTGTAGCAAAATACTGCCTAAAAATATTGGCAATAAGCATAAAAACTTCTTCATCCCAATACTCCAATAACAGCCCCAACAGTCTAACCCAAACAGAAAACTTGATGATGTTGTCATTCATTATGTCCACTTACTTGATCTGCAAACCCATTGCAGCAAAGAAATCTGAACAGTTAGAATTTTGAAAATGAATGCTCTCACATAGATTACAAACTTAATGTTACATTTAACATTTGGCTATTTACACTTTGAAATCACCATTACCAATAATCCCCACAAGAGCAAAGCCCATCCTTAAAATGATGGAAACGGTTTGTATCCCTCACAATGATTTCTCTCCCAACTACTATTGAAATGAACTTTATTGCAATATGACAGTCACAACACACCCGAAGGTTTTTGGCTACCCTAATAGTTGTCCCAGGGCAAGTTTTGATAAGCCCAAAAGCAATAGCTAGCTTCTCACTGTGGTTGGTGAGGGCACATTCCTTTTCATCCTCTCCTAGATCGAGCAAAACAGACTGAATATCAGGGGTGTATCCTATGTCTTTAATTTGCTTTGATAAGCTTTCTAATACTGCATAGATCATTTCAGACTCAGGGTGTGATCGATCTCCGGCAACAAATGTGTGGACATTGTTCTTAATTGCAATCCAGCTGCGTCCAGGGTTTTTTTTAATCCCACTCTCTTTCATTAGGGTTCTCATCCTTGCAACATCATCCCATCTGCCAGCCTTGGCATAGATATTACAAAGCAAAACATAGAAGCCAGAATTTATTGGCATTAATTCAATAACCTGTTCTGCTGCTACCCTTCCTAGTTCAGTATTGCAATAGACTGTACAGGCACCAAGCAAGGCTCCCCAGACTGCAGCATCAGGTGCCATAGGCATATTTTTTATAATGTCATATGCCTCGTCCAGTCGTCCAGCACGGCCAAGAAGGTCAACCATGCATGCATAGTGTTCAACTCGGGGTGCAATCTCATAATCACAGCTCATTAATCCAAAGTACTGCTGGCCTTTATCTACTAAACCTGCATGACTGCAAGCAGATAAAACTGCAACAAAGGTAATATGGTTTGGCTCTAGTCCAATTTGTTGCATTGTATCGAAGAGTTTAAGAGCATCTTTGCCTTGCCCATGCAAACCATAGCCAGCAATAATTGCAGTCCATGAGATCACGTTTCTTTCAGCCATTTCATCAAAAACATTTCGTGCATAGTCTATACCACCACATTTGGAATACATATCTATCAGGGCATTCCCCACAGAAACACTTGAACCAAATCCCTTCTTTATGGCATAGTTATGAATGTCCTTGCCCCGTTCAAGAGCTGTCAAACATGCACATGCACGGAGCATACTTGTGATAGTGACTGAATCACATTCCACATCCTCCAAAGGCATTTGATGGAAAATTTTCAAGGCTTTATCAGCACACCCATTCTGCACACACCCTGCAAGCATTGCATTATACGAAATCACATTTCTCTGAGACATTTTGTCAAACACACGGCCTGCACATTCTATACTCCCACATTTAGCATACATGTCCACAAGAGCATTTGACACAGAGAGCTGTGAGTCAAACTCGTTCCTAATTACATAACCATGGATCTCCCTACCCTGTTGCAGAGTCCCTCTTCCAAACACAGCGGCTGCAGGGAGAACACTCAGAATTGTGGCTGAATTGGTTTCCACACGCTCTATCTGCATCTTCCTAAGCAAACTCAAAGCCTCCTTACCCTGTTCATTCCGCGCATACCCAGAAATCATAGCAGTCCATGACACAACATTTCTTTCAGACATTTTGTCAAACACATGGCGTGCACATTCTATGTTCCCACATTTAGCATACATATCCAAAAGAGCATTTGACACTGTAAGGTGTGAGTTAAACTCGTTCCTAATTACATAACCATGGATTTCCCTACCCTGTTTCAGAGTCCCTGTTCCAAACACCGCGGCTGCAGGGAGAACACTCACAATTGTGACTGAATTCGTTTCCACACCCTCTGCCTGCATCTCCCGAAACAAACTCAAAGCCTCCTCGCCCTGTTCATTCTGCGCATACCCAGAAATCATAGCAGTCCAGGATACAACGTTTCTTTCAGATATTTTATCAAATACTTGGCGCGCGTCTTCTAAACTCTGGCATTTTGCATACATGTCTACCAAAGCACTACCCACATAAACATTATAATCTAAACCAATTCTAATTACCTTGCTGTGAACTTCCTTACCTCGTTTTAAATCAACCAGGCTCCTGCACGCCTTGAGAACAAAAGGAAAAGTAAAATTGTCAGGCTGCATACACATCTTCCGCATTTCATCATACAATGCAAGACCCTCTTCACAAAAATCCTGCAAAACGTATCCTTTAATCATGGAATTCCACAAAATGGGATTCCTTGTGTTTTTCAATTTATCAAAAACCAGACGCGCCTCCATGAAAGCACCGCAGTTAGCATAAAGGTTTACGAGTTTCGCACCCAAATATGCATTAATCACAACGCCGCTTACAAGCATGTGACCGTGGGTTTGTTTTCCCTGAGTGAAGGACTTCGCATTAATGCATGAATCCAGTTTATAACCATAGGCTTTAACTCGAGAAGAAATGAGTTCCTGGTTTATAGCGTGAAAGTTTACATCCATGGAGGCTGTACAAGTGTTGTGAAATTTGGATTTTAGGTGTGATTGCGAAGAAGGGGGAATCATAGCTGTAACGAGAAACTTTAGAGACAAATGGGTTTTGCTGGCTTGAGATGATGCCAATGACATTGTGGCAGATAAAATAGAGAAGCTTGGAGAAGTACAATATGTAATGGCAATTGATAGTTATGGAAGGCATATTCATTGACGTTATGAGATTCAAAATGAGCAGAGATTTGGAATCAGCCGCGGCATTATCATACGGGTTGCAGACAGCCACAGTGATTGCATTCAAGGAGTAAGAGGAGATTCCAACATCTACAATGTTTTGTTTTTACCCCCAAAGTTTTCGTAGCCAAGTTCCTTCTGGATTGAGATGAGGTTTCTCGTTCTGGTTTCCCTAGCCATGATAATCTTTCCCAAAAGAAAAGGGTTTATGATAAATGAAATAGAACTATTTTATATAATATGTAATGGGAAAATTATCATATCTGTTTTATTAGTTCTTTAATGTCATCAAACTATATTCAGGGTAGATTTTAACTAGTGATTAAATGTTACAGGGAGAGGATCCAGTAGTTGAGCATCTTAATTTAGTCTTTCTAATTATTCTTTGTGAAAATTTCAAATCACTCCTATTCTTTTAACAGCAGCTTATTTGGCAAGTCCCCTGCATATTACTAAGGTTTCAAAGCCACATCATCTAATATGATGCCACATCGGCATGTTTTTTGTCAAGGTGTCCAAAACGACCTAAAAAAAGAAAAAAGTGAGACCAATACTTGTGCATTCACAACATGTTTTATTGAGCATTGATGTGGCATCACATGATTGGTTGCTTTTTGGATCAAAAGAATACATTTTGTTTAATTATAATCATCATCAACACTAACAACTTTAAGTCACAACTATTGGTCCAATATTGATAAAAATATTGAACATTATATAACAAATACTATCACAACCAACTATTGAAACATGCAAAAGTACTCACTCCTCTCCCCTAGTTCCTATCATGGAACTATATGCAAGGGGTAGATTTTAACTAGTGATTAAATAATATGCAAAAGTACTCACTCCTCTCCCCTAGTTCCTATCATGGAACTATATGCAAGGGGTAGATTTTAACTAGTGATTAAATAATATACTACAGTCAATGAGTTTGACTCGAAAACTACATGGTTGAATCATGATAGCAATATCATAAATAATATACTTTCAACCAATCAAAATTTATTATTTTCTTTTGATATATTATATTTTAATTTTCTTAAAGCAAAATGCATGATTTTTAAATTTTTAAAATTTTAAAATTATTTTTCTTCAATCTCATTGGTTTAAAAGATCACAAAGACATAAACTTAAGCATAAACTTTTTTATTTTTTTGGACATTTTTAGAGGCATTTTTCACCACAAAGACCATAATAAAAAATAAGATTAATTTTTTTGAACTCTTAAAGGTTGTTTTTTTGCTCTCTTACTTGTTATTATTATTGTATATATTTTTTACACAATTCAAACAAAAATATTCTTCATTCTAAATATTCATTTAACTGTTATATTTTAAATATAATTAAAAAAATATTATTATAACAAATATACTATATAATATATAACATCTAATATATAATTTAATATATTTTATTATATCATATTATTAAATTATTTTAATATATTATTTAGACTATATATTATATTAATATATTGAATTAACATGTAATGGATAATTTAAATATTAATTATTTTACAATATATAATTTTTACTTACCTTACAAATAATATATCCCCACATATTTTTTTATTTTATTTTTTTAACTTTTTATGACTAGGAAAGAGTTGCAAAGCAAGGGCATTAAATAGCCCTATCAAACTCCACCAAATGATCCAGCTATTGAGACAAATCCGGGGGTAGTTGACCCCGATCCACCAAATTCTAATCATGAATATGATCAGAAGTCCATTTAGCCAAACAATCAGCAACACCATTCCATTCTCTAGGAATATGAGTGAAAGTAATATACTCCAGAGAAGCACAAAGAGTGAGAATCTGTTCAATAATCAAAGCCAACTGCCAGCTCACATCATCTAAATGTTGCCTATTTAGCAATTTCACCACAAACTGGGAGTCAAACTCACATATGATCCTTCGCCATCCCAATTGACTACCTCGCTCCATACCAATAAAATGGCCTGAGCCTCCATTAAATTATTAGTATGAAGACCCTTATAAACAAGAGAAGATAAACTGAACCTCTCCAGAGCTATCCCGACCAACACCCCCAATTCCAGCATGACCTGGATTCCCATGAGAAGAGCCATCCGAGTTTATTTTTAGGACTCCTTGAGGAGGAGGGGAC
This sequence comes from Sequoiadendron giganteum, assembly GCA_007115665.2. NCBI lineage: Eukaryota > Viridiplantae > Streptophyta > Pinopsida > Cupressales > Cupressaceae > Sequoiadendron > Sequoiadendron giganteum. Next base: position 460,343,491 of record CM021107.1, read on the forward strand.
CATCTTCCCTCCCTATTCACCTTCAGGGTAGGATGTCTACATCTGTTGCACATGAGCTGCCTTTGCGGAGGAGGAAGATGAAGACGATTACAACAACCAACATCACGAGAGTCTGTCGGGACAACCAGATCACACTTAGCCGCAATAGTTTCCCCTAAAGAATGCAGAAATTTCCACCACAGGTGAGGGGCCATCAACAACGCATCCTGAAAAATCCACCTATTCCTCTCCAACCACAGATTCCAGATAATAAAGGATGAGCTAAGAGCCCAAGAAAAATTTAAAAAGGAGGTAGAAACAAGGGCCCTGCCTCACTGCTCCACAAACATCGCCAACGAGGAAACATGCCAGCAGACTATATTCCACACCCTCCACCAAAAATTCCAAATCTCCCTAGCATAGGAACATTGGAAGAAGAGATGGGAGACATTCTCTTCACAACCATGACGCGAAACACACATAGAAGGGCCTTGGAAACCACGCTTACATAAATTATCCCAAGTAAGACATCGATTTTGAGCCACAGGCCACATGAAGAAATTACACTTGAGCCAAGATAACTTGTGCCAAACTTGCTTCCACCAAGGGACCTGAATGTCCCCCAGCAATTGTCTACCCAAGTGTTTATAACCAGTAGACACAGAGTACTTTCCAAACAAATCCGAACTATCCCAAGCCAAGACATCGGGTCCCCTCAAAGAATTACAAGCACGGGAAGCCAGAAGCTGGGAAAGCTCACACCTATCCCCCTCAAACCCTCCAAGGGCCACTTAGAAGGATGCTTCCAACGAAAACACAACCGATCCACAATGTTGCACAACCTTATAATGCTCCACGCTATCTCAGCCAGACACAATAAAACCATCACAAAGGGATTGGAGGTGAGGAAAAGAAGAGAGAATAGGAGGGTGACCATCTCAAGAATTTGACCAAAAAAGAGCTTGAGACCCTGAATGACAAATCCAAAACAACACACGCTTAATCAACTGCGCCCCACTTTCAAAGTATGCCAAATCATAGACCCGCTCCCTTCTAGAGGATAGCAAGGAACCTCAAAAAAAGCCACACCCTGAAGATATTTATGGTTGAGAATACGAGCCCATAACTAGTGCTGATTGGTACACCATCACCTGTAAAATTTGGCATCAAGAGCTTGCCCATTCAAAATAGCAGAGCGTAAACCAAGACCACCCTCCTACTTTGGTCTACACATATTCCCACTTAACAAGGCTCCACTTTGAAGAAAGAAAATTACCGCTCCAAAGAAATTGTCGTGAGAGAGCATCAAATTATTTAAGGAAGTACATTGGTGTCGCTTGAACAAAGCACCTGTAGATGGGAAGGGCTTGGATAACAAACTTGAGAAGAGTCACTCTACCAGTTGTAGACAACCTCCGATGAGTCCAATGAGTAACCTTCTGCCTCAATCTATATTATATAATTTTAACACAATTATTTGATTATCTCAATCTATATATATTATTCATTTTTAAACAAATGACACAATTCCACAATTTAAGCAAGGCCCTCCCACTATAAATAAATTTATCCAATTTACATGTCATTATATATAAGTCATGTTTGTAACTAATGATTAATTTTTTTAACAATTTTTCCACCATTTCTAATTAGAGGCTTGCAAATTAATAAATACAAATTTGATCAAACTAAAATTTATGATAGATGTCAAGTATTTTAGGAAATGATTGATATTAAGGGTTCAATGATTATAGGAAAGTTAATCTTTAGAGTTAGAGTTTTTTAATATTTAAAAAAGTATAATATAATATTTTAAAATAGTGTATTACATGTATCTTTTTTATTTAAATATTATACAAAATTATAAACTTAGTTGCTTGTCTACTAAGTTATCATTCTAAATTATGAAATTATAGTGGAGAAATGAACTATAGAGGAGGTGTTTTTTTATTAAGTTTTTAATAACAACCAATCACATTTCGTGAAAAAACAAATGAAATACAATCCAAATTTATCATGTTTAAATAATAAGATGCAAATTTGATTAAAATAATATTTAGAAAATAAATTATCTTCAATCTTATTAACCCTTAAAATTAACTACAATCTAAATTCATATTAAAAAGACAATTAAAATTATTCTCACACATAACACATGAATGACATGCATTGTATAATTTAGAAGAGAATATTATCTTGATTTTTAACTTATTTTTATAATAAGTTTATTTACTTTTTAACTAAAAAAATTTCTAAAAAAAAATATTTTTCAAATAATTGATATGTTTATTTTGAACATAAAAATATAATAATGAAAATAGATGAATTTACTTTTGTGTCAGGGTTCATAGTATAGGTTCATTTTGTTTTTGAATTTTAGAGTAGATGTAATATATGTGTCAAACAAAATAGAGGGGGATTTTGTTTTTGAATTTCAGAGTAGATGTAATATATGTGTCAAACAAAGTAGAGGGGGATTTTGACATCTAGACACATTTGTTGGTCCTCCCTATACAATTGATTTAAAAATTTATTCTAAAATATAAACTTAGCTCCCAAAGAATCCACTTATTCAATTGGTTTCTAATAATCCGAGGATTTAAAAAGAAATTTCAAAATGTAATAATGGGTATCATGAAATTATGATTGTTCAGTAAAGATTTGAGATTTGTTGCCTATAAAATCTATATGAGTTTTTTTTTTTTCCCTTTCTTAATTCCTCTCTCATTTAGTATTTAGAGGCATATGTCAATTTTTAACAATTTGTTTTGGGATGTCCAATATTGGTACATGACATACTTTAATTTAGACCTGACCTAGACTTCTTTTCATGTTAATGATGACAAAGATTATGAGGATCTATTTTGGGTTTTTTTTTTTTTAAATGACAACAAGTGGAAGTCATGTGCAACTACAGTAGATTTGATGAAATAAAAGAGATTTGATGAAACAAACAAATCAAAGAAAGAGATTTGATGAAACAAAAAAAAAACAAATTAAAGAGATTTGAGGAAACAAAAAAACAAATAAATAATTGAAATATTTGCATAAACAAAAAACACAAATAAATAAATAATATTTTTTTTATGGCAAAGAGAAATCAAAGATTTGATCACAAAATAAATCAATCAAAAAATAAAATTAGAGAATGATAACTTTCCCTGTATTTTATATATATTACTATTTAATATATGTATGCTAGTTTTTAACTTATTTTTATAATAAATTTATTTACTTTTTCACTAATTTTTTTTCTAAAATATATTTTTTTTCAAATAATTGATATGCTTATTTTGAAGATAAACATATAATAATGAAAATAGATGAATTTACTTTTGTTTAAATAATTTTTTTATTATTTAATCATATTTTTGAATTATATGATTTTTAGTTTTAATATGTAAAATATCATTAAAATTATTATTTTTATTTATTAAATAAATATTTTAAAGAAAAATTTAAACATATAATAAGTAGTAATCAAGAGTTTTTACAAATATAATAATAATTAATACAAAGTTTGAAATGAGATTTCTATATATTATTAATCTTTTCTTTAATCAAATATCAAATTTTAAAATCAATTTAGTGAAACAAATTAATCTTTCAATTAAAATTAATATATTTAAAAAAAATTAACAACTTATTTATGTATTTATATAATTTGAATATATAAATTATGAAATTGTAAGTAATCTCTTACCATAAGATATTTATAATACTTCTTTTTCTAGTGGAATCATTTTAACATTTTCAATAAACTTATTATAAGGTCCAATATAAAACAAAAGAGAACAATAAATTGCAATGTGATATACAATTTTGAAGATTTTTGCAAATAATTCTAAAACTTGAAAATAGTTTGAGCTAGGTATTATTCTTCATGTATTGCACTCTAGCATGAAGTATGCAATGGTCATAGGAGAGCATATACAATTTACAAAAGAGGTTAGATGTAAACATGGACTTTAATTGTATGTTTCCCATTTAATTCTAATGAAGATCATAACATCTGCTACAATAGAGAATGCATTTGTCATTACACACTTTTGTATTTGCTATAAATATTGGTTGTCACCACAATCAATAATTTATTCTTCTTATTAAAGACCACACATATTTGAAATGCAAATACTTTTTGAAGCAATTGATAAAGGAACTATATCATACCTATATTATACATGCTTCTAGTGGAGATTTAGATAACACTTTAGCTATTGATAGGATCTTGAAATTGCTTGGATACAAGAATTATGCATAGGTAAGCATGGCCATGAAAATGGCAATTGTTAAGAAAGTTGAACTTCTAGAAAGGCTTTGTAGTGCTTTTGTGGGATTCAACTGTACAATATTTGAAAGAGCTGAAGATCTTTGCAAAGAGCGGGGAGCTAAAGAATCTAATGATAAGTGCTAGGAAAGCGAATTTAAAGAATTTTCTGCTTGCAAAAAGAAGGTTGATTTTCTTCATTTCATAGAGGAACATATAAAAACTACAATAAGCTAGTTGTGATAGCTAGCACAATAATGGATTAAATTAGAATTTTTGAAATATAATTCTCAACATCAATATCTAGGGAAATGATATTTTTTCATAATTTTTTGTTACATAATTTTTTTAAAATAATTTTTTGAAGTCATTGTAACTATAACCTGGACATACGTGTGTGTTGTACAATCTAACTTCTTGTGTTTATATCGAAACCCATTTTTTAATTTTCGGGGTGAAACAAGGACATCAATACCTAGAGAAAGGGTATTTTTTGAAAAAAAATTACAATGATTTACTATTTTTCCACCTCCACACAACAAAGAGCTTGATGTTAGGAGAAAACCCTATGTTTAGTAAAAAATAAAAAATAAATACATGATAAAATGAAAATATATCAAAACTATACTTGTTTGAACGCTTGTTTCAAGGGCTACAATCTTGCAAAATATAATTTTTAAATGACATTATTTAATCACTCGAAAGGTAAAAAAAAAGAGATTTTTTGTGAGAATTTTGATAGGTGTGAAGGAGACTCCATTGTGGGTATGATTTAATACTAGAGGGGTTATATCCAAGGGGGTTTGATCTAAGGGGGTCTTATCTATCCCTCTTCAATTAAAACCCTTTAGATGGAGTCTCTCAAGACTTAAATCATTATTTTTTCTAAAAATAGTGATTTCAGGCAAAAATCAATGCATCCCAAAAGTGAGACACACTATTGTGGCAACACCCCATTACATTCCTAAGTTGTAAATAACAAAAGCTTTTGAATACGTTCATACTATTTTCTAAGATTCCAGGTTCTCAAAACACTGAGAAACTTGCAACCCACAACAACAATGCACCTATGTACATACAAAAATGCATGAAACCATACAAAATGGCACATATCTACATATAGTTAGTTACAAACCCCTCACCTCAAGTCGGTTGGCCATCTCCCCTGCCTGCAACGCCCCCTTGCTCTCTAACATTTTGCTTTCAACCTGCAGAATAAGAAAACCTAGAACACAAAGTGTTTTCCAAGAACAATACTTGTTACAATTTAAAACGCATGTCTTAATCACATCAATGCTCTTTCCATCTGTGGTGAATGGATAGCTTCTCGCACAAGGCAAAAAAATGTCAATGTAATTCGGTGATGGGCAATGTTCCACATGGACGTGTCCCCCCCAAAATCTTGTCATTTTCAAGACAGGGATGTTTTCGAGACTTAGAAACGTCAGGGAAACGTCCCCTCCTTGTCCCCCCATTTTTTTGTTGCCTCTAAGACATCTCTCTTTTGAGGATACTTTTGGAAATCCCCGAGACTTTCAAACATTCCCCAAAGTGCAAGAAACTTCCAAACGTCCCCCTTAAAAATGCAATAAAAATGATTTTTTTTTAAAACAAAAGTAAAATTTATAAATTTTAAAGTATTCCTAAAAGCCTAAAAGGCTAAATCGACCATGCCTTTGACTTTTTCCTCTATTTTCATTTTGTTGTTTAAGTGTTTACATGATTGAGCGTGGGTGTCTGAGTTTGGGCGATTGAAAGTTACAAGCATGAGGGTTTTTTTTGTTTCATTTTTGTTTATGCTTTGCTGGATGTCCATACCCGTCCAAAGCTCCTATTCACGTTGCACTTGCAACCACACAGGCAGGGAGGGGTCGAACCCTGAAAAAATGCAAGCACGGGCAAGACATGTGAATTGTTAGACTGAATGCCTCAAAGAGATGCCATCACAAATCAGATTAGAAAATCCCAAAATGGCATGAGAAATTATAACAATGATTAGAAAAAAAAATCTTGTGATTTTGACATCACTCAAAGCAAAAAGCAATGAAACATACACAAAACAAAGTATATATTTACAAAATAGGCATGTCTACAACCATAAGCAAATCATATCAGAAAATCCCAAAACAACACAGACGTTTATAAGACAATTTAGAAAAATCAAGTTCTCGTTCCAATGTCTATTAGTCAAATTCAAATTATGAAACATCTAGTTCTCGTTCCAATATCTATTAAGTATATTTTCATTTTGATTTTCAATGTTCACTAGTTCAATGAAATCATTGCAGTGTTTAAACTTTAAACTTTACTTATTCCTTAGGCTTCTATAGTTATACATCTTTTTATAACTAATTTTTCAAGTACTATATGTATGTATTCCAGTGCATTGCTCCCTCGCTGCCGCCCGCTCCCCCCCACCGTCAAACCGCTGTCCCTCCGCCATCCCCCCACCACCCCCAAACTTAGACCCCCTGCCCCCGCATCCCCGAAACGCATCCCCTGCTGTCCCCCTGTCCCCGTCCCTAAAACCCCATGGAACACTAGTGATGGGACACCTCCTCGCTTTCCTCGGTGTGACGTTTCCTTCCGTCTGTTGGTTCCATCACTTTTATCATCCGTCTGGCGGGCCCCGCACTATGCCATCTCATCATGTTATGTTTCCATGTATGTTGTTATGTATGTTTTTATGCATTTTTGTATGTACATAGGTGAATTTTGTCTACACTTAAGCCGCATCCTAGAACCAAAGCTCTCTACAAATCATATATAATAATATTTTTTTTTTATTATAACAAACTCTATACATATTGTACATAATGGAACTGTTGTCTAACTAGAGACACAAAATCTCTCTTTACATATCCAGAAAATGCAAGGGTTCTTGCATCCCATTTTTCTGTATAATTTTACATTATAGTCTTACAATCTGTCAGTCATACCCATCAAGCTGATGCTAGTTGAGGAGCAATCTGTACATCCTTGCTGTTGACTGGTATCTCTGTAAACTCAGATAGGATGGCCCTGAATTCATCCCCTGAAAGTGTCTCTTTTTCTAATAAGATCTCCACAATCTTATCCATTGCTGCCCGGTTGCTTCTGATGTGACTCTTAGCCATCTCATATGCATTATCTGAAATGCCTTTGACAGCTTTATCAATGTCTTCTGCAAGCTTCTCTGACATGGAATTCCTTGCCATCATGCGTAAAACAACATCACCACTTTGGACTACAGGGTCCAATAAAGCCCATGGACCAATTTCAGACATTCCAAACCTCGTAACCATCTGCAAGTTACAGAAAAACTTACTAAGTTGATTTGATGCTTCACTATTAGAAATTTTTAATGACAGGGCTACAATTAGTGTTTAACTGAATTCAGTTCCAACTTCCAAGTTGTCTGTGCATTTGGGATTGCATTATAATATCAAAATAGAGAAAAATACCTGTCTCGCTATTTGTGTCGCCTGCTGCAAGTCATTGGCTGCCCCTGATGTGACCTCAGGTTCACCAAATATGATTTCTTCTGCAGCTCTGCCACCAAGAGCCCCCACGATACGAGCAAAAACTTGCTGCTTGGTAATAAGACTAGGGTCCTCTCCAGGCAAAAACCATGTAAGACCCCTTGCTTGTCTTCGGGGCACAAGAGTAACCTTTTGAACTGGGTCATGCCCAGGAGTCATCGTACTGATCTTGTAACATTTATCAAAAGCAGATTTAGTTGGTATGTAACATTTTTTCTTCTTTCTGATGGTGGATCACTGAGTGTGATTCGAAACGTTGATTAAAAATACACACAGTTGAATCCAAAAGCTAAACATTCTAAGATTAATTACCTTTGAAATAAACATCGATATCATACCCTACTACAAAAGTGTCTCCAGATCTAACTTGTGATCCTTACATCTATGAAGGGTCTACATGAAAGCATACAATAGACTACTAACAGATGTTTACTTTAGTTTTATGTACTTACGCACAAATTGCATGTCCAACTTCATGGTAAGCCACCAAACTCTTGCTCTTTCCATCAGTCATTGATGTGCCCTCCATACCAGCCACAATCCTGTCTATTGCATCATCTATTTCCTTACCTGATATATATTGTTTGCCTAGTCTTCCAGCAAGAATCGCTGCTTCATTCAAGAGGTTTGCAAGATCAGCACCACTAAACCCGGGTGTTCTCATGGCAACAACATCGAGTGAGACATCTTTGCCCAGCTTCTTGTTGCTTGCATGAACCTTAAGGATAGCTTTGCGACCATTTATATCAGGAACATCAACAGTGACCTGCAAGTGATAGGCAGATGATTTTCAACATTGACATTATTATCTCTAGCTTCTCATCTATTTTGATACTATTGAATTCTTTGAAACATATACATTTTTTAAGGGATGTTTTTCTATTTCTATAAAATGATCATGTCAACAGAAACCCAAATTCATCATTTCATTGAATAGTTCTTTATTGAGAACTAAATTCAAATCCACTCATTTCGAAAGATGCCAAAATTGGAGAATGCAACAATAAAAGAAGCTAAAGACCTGCTCTGTTTTCTGAAATAACTTGTCCCTCATTTAACATATGTCAATATCTTCTTCCTAACGATGGATCATTGAGTGTGATCTAAAATATTGATTAAAAAACATACATAATTGATTTCAAAAACAATCTTTTGAATACTGTAAACTCAAAGCTTGTCAATGTTTTCTGAAATTTAACTCATGATTCTAAGCATTGAAGGATGATTTCAACATATAGCAGATTCACCAAAGTCCATAGCAGATATAAACACTAATTTTCAAATATCAAACAACTATATTTACACAAGACTCCAAAAAGAACTATTTTAACAAATGAGGTTTAACAACTATATTTACACAAGACTCTAAAAAGAACTATTTTAACAAATGAGGTTTTAGTTTGGAGGCTTGTTTTGTAGCTTTGGTAGTAAGAGTACCTGTCTGTCAAACCTGCCCGGACGAAGTAAGGCTGCATCGAGCACATCAACTCTATTGGTGGCAGCAATGACAATAACTCCAGTGTTCCCTTCAAACCCATCCATTTCAGTAAGTAGCTGATTCAAGGTCTGCTCCCTCTCATCATTTCCTCCACCAATTCCAGTCCCTCTCTGTCTTCCCACAGAATCAAGCTCATCAATAAATATAATACAAGGGGCATTCTCCTTGGCCTTCTTGAACAGGTCACGGACCCTAGAAGCCCCCACTCCTACAAACATCTCTATAAACTCTGATCCAGAAATTGACAAGAAGGGAACCCCTGCTTCACCAGCTATAGCCTTTGCCAAAAGGGTTTTACCAGTTCCAGGAGGACCCACTAGCAAAACCCCCTTGGGAATCCTTGCTCCGACTGCAGTAAACTTCTCAGGCCTTTTCAAAAATTCCACTATCTCCTTAAAATCCTGCTTGGCCTCATCAACCCCAGCAACATCATCAAAAGTTACACCGGTATTGGGCTCTAACTGAAATTTTGCCTTAGACCTTCCTATACCCAAAGGAAACCCCGGCCCCCCGGGGCCACCTAGACCACTCTGAGACCTTCTAGAGAATATCAACAAAGAACCAATTAAAATTAAAGGAAAGGCTAAGTTACCCAATAGGTTAAGGATGGCATCCCTCATGTCTTCCTGCAATGGATGGGCAGCAAAATTAATATTTTTTTCCTTCAGTTTTCTGACCAATTCAGGGCTCGTCCCAGGCAATTGCACTCTGACTCTCTGTTTCCGATTCCCCGGCTCAGTAGACACTATCTCCACTATACCCACGGTTCCATTCTCGAAAATGTCCACTTTTTTCACTCGATCTTTATCTAAATATTCCAGAAACCTCGAGTATGATATTATGGAAGACTCCTCGGCCTTGGCTTTTTGGGCAGCAGATAATCCCAGTCCCACAGAGCCCACTGCCAGTCTCAGGAAATTCCTCTTGCTGTTATTGCCCTCAGGTAGCCTCTTTTCTTGGAGGGCTTGCACTGTAAAATGCTTGCATTTTGGAAGATTGGGAGCGAATTTTGAACCCACAGTCTCCTTGGAAAAAATTAAGCCTGTATGAGATGCGGTCATTGACATTATGGAAGCCATGAGTGAGCTGTGTTTGATGACGACGAGGGCAGCCATTAGTATTTATAATGGGTATATAAAAGAGAATATTCATTGCGTTGGTGATCCAGCAGCTTCGAGTAGTCTGCTAATTGTCCAGATTGCGAAGAACTGTCCAGAGCGAAAAGACTTCATGCAATGGCAGCCATGAAAAAGATTTTCATAATCTATATATACGTAAACTTTCCGATTTCTTGTGGTGATGGCCATATGTGCTCTTCGTGGCACGATATCGGGTTGATATCCATAATTCATCTAGATCATACCATTTTCTTCTTTTAAAGTACATTTCGTAGATTTATATATTAGCATATATTTTATAAAGATTGTTTATATATAATATATATTTAGAAATATTATTTTAAAATAATATATATAATAGTAATTATTTTAAAACTAGTTTATCTATTTTTATATAATATTTATATAATTAATGTTATAAGATATTTTCTTTTTGCACTTTTTTCTTGTGGGTTTGATAATGAATTTTTTTAAGCACATCGTATGTTAATAAAGTAGAGGCAGTTTGGTATTTAATTATGTTGTAAAATAATATTATATAAATAACAGTTTGGTATTTAATTATGTCGTAAAATAATATTATATAAATAACGTCCAGAGATATTTTTTGGAACACATGAATTGTTGTGACTATTTATGAATACTACATTTATATTATTAATATGTAATAGTATTTTATATGTACATAAATATTTGTATTTTTCTTTTATAATTATTTAACTATTTAATTTGAAAATAATTTATTAAAAAAATATTATACTAAATTTAAATATATTATTCTAATTATCTTCAAAATATATAAATTTAAAGATATTTCTAATGTTTAGGTTTTAAACAAACTTTTCTTTTTCTTTGTCTAAAAATTAATTGACTTACAAATATTCTATTAGCATTTATATTTCTTTCATTTATGTCCCTCGGCCTACTTTCCTCTTCTCTTGTGTAGCAGGGCACGTGTTTATTGCAAAGAGGGCAACTACTCGAGGTGGCATTCTTTAAATAGTTCACGTGCCTTGTCTATGCTTGCTAATGGTGGACAGGTTCACTATTAGATGCTTTTGTCAAAGAGTAAAAGGAAATCATAACTATTGAACTTCAATTATTTTGTTCATCATTTTATTTCTTGTTTAATGTGAGTTGTTTAATGTGAGTTATTTTAACACAAAACATTCACTAAAAGGTAAAGACAAACTTCTTTTGAAGACTTAATATGTCTTGCTTTATTTTTCAGAGCTTTTTAGTGGACTTCGAATTGAAATCTTGAGCATTGCTTGATTTATTTCCCATTTTGTTTTTATCACTTCAAAACTTGCAATTATCAGTTCTAAGCCCATCTTCATTGTAGGGTATTGTTTAGATATGCCTTTTCTATTACTAAAATTAAACCCTAAAGATTAATTTACTCAATTCTTATTTTTCTTTATATTTGTTATTTTTTGTGTCATAATGGCAATGGTTGTTAACAATCAATTGCTTTTACTAACAGAATTGGAAAAAAGTTGCATTTCATATAGATGTTGCTTTTGAGGGTATTTTCAAATTGGGTCGCTCTTTACGATTTCATTTTTGAAGTATAATATTTGTGCTAGAGACATTTTTATTTATTTTTGTCTCATTAGCATTTATCTTATTTCAAATTTAGAATATTTTTTCCCCAAAAATTATGATTGTTTATTAATATATAATTCGTGTTTCAATTTTGGTATTTTTTTTTGGCAGATCCCAAAATTGAGAAGGCCATGATTTCAACATTTTTTTAATGTTGGGAGTCTTATGATACAGAATGGTTGGCACAATGCACCTGAGTGTCAGGTAAGAGTATTTATGGATCCTTGCTTAGGCTATGAAGCTTGTTAGTGTATAAACAAATTCTTCCACTTTGCCTCTCATTATGCATGCCATGCATCAACCATAATTCATATTCCTAACACATTTCATGATTGTATTGAGGATTTCATTCTATTTATGCACTTGATTTCAAAATAAGTAAAAGCATATTAATGCCTAAATAAATTATATTTCTAGTAACTACCTCAAAGGGAGCCTTTTTGAAACAGTTTTGCTAACCTCCTTGCTTTCTTTTGTCATAGTTTTCTCAGCAGGCTTCTTCACGCGAGCTTCTTTCCGGCTGGGCTTAAATGTCACACACTAAGCGTTGACTTAGTGTGGGCCCCGTTAACTGCAATCCCATTTTCTTGTTTCCATTTCTACTAATTGCAAAATGCACCCACAATCCATTCATGCATCATGCCATTAATCGTCATATAGTGGGTCCGTAGAATTTGTCAGTTCGTTGTAAAGTATCCATGTTGGTTAGACCTATTATCATGGAACTTTTAAAAGGTCTATGAGATTATTTTATAGAGAATTTCAATTGTTCCTTACTTGGTTACATCTTTCCATCCACCTCAAAGATTTGAAACCAAAAAAAACTCCTTCATCAAAATTAATCTAAGTATTTTGGAGTGTTGGAGTTCTTCATCTCTTATGAATAATTTGCAAATAATATTATGAGTAATTAAATACATAGGATTTATAAGGTTGATGATAGCTTAATCCTCAATAAAAGAAAACTTAACACACAATAGATTTCATAAGGGTTATAGATGAGGTTTCAAGTGTTGAGATTAGGTATTTTACACCTAATATAAAAAAATATATTATAATATTATAGATTAAATAAATGTTTAGTGTGGTGCATCTAGGAGGTGTGTTTAGCCACATTAGATATTTAAATTAAATAAGATTAAATCATTTGTACAAATAAAATAAAATAACAATATCATTACTTGCCTTTGAAATAATATAAAATTAAAAAAATCCTATAAGTTGAAATTAATCATAAAAATTTAAAATTCCAATCCAAAATTTTCCCTCATATCTTTTTGTTACCATAATACTCTATCTTTTCTATAGGAATACATAGGATGAGAGAGTTAACACTTATATTGTTAATACCTTTTCTTTTGGTTAAAAAATTTATAACCACGTGTTTATTATTATTTTTATGGGACCACTTTGAAATAAATATTAATATTTTTATAAAATAATTTTAAGTACATTAATTTCACTTTATATTAGTGTGGATTTGAAGGCTTAATTTTTTTGACCTTTAAATCAAACACTTTATTCATGATCAATAATATTTTTGAACCTTTTTACATGAGAATTTTATCTAGTTTTCTTTTAATTTACATAAAGTAAGAATAAAAGTCAAATATAAACTAACTACCAACTTATTCAAACTTAGAGTTAAATAACATAATCTAAGTACTCTTTTATTTATAGACTAACAAATATTTCTTATATTTTTTTAATAATTAACCATAAAAATATAAAATCTCAATCTATCACTTCAGAGGTCCTATTTATTTTATAAGAATACAAAACAACTAACTATTAGATTATTAATATCATGTTTTCTATGGTTAAAATATGTATTGCATTATTTTTATTGGACAATTTTAAGTGCATTGATTTTACTATATGTTAGTGGGGTTTGATGGCCTAGATAATTTATCTCATGTTGTGTTCATCATATTATAAAAAAAATTGTAAAATATGAGATGTAATGTTTTTTAGAAAATTAATATTTAGTAAGATTAATTACTTGGTGGCTATAGATGAATTGTCAATTTAATAAAGATAATAATAAAAATAAAATACATTAACTAATCAAATTACTCAAAATTATTTTTAAAATTTTATTTTATTAGGCCGAAGGTGTGTCCTATTTGAGAATAGCCAACTCAGTTTGTCCATCCATGGTGCATTCATGACTTTTATTCCCTTATTCACCGTTTGTTCATGTTATCCCCTCCATTTTTCACATCGGCTTCCGTTCAATGTTTGTCATTCATCGAATTGCTTCCCACCATTCAAGGAATTGTTAAAACGTACCAGTTGTCCAATTGTAATAAGAAATTTTAAAATAAAAGCTAAAATTTTAGCTTTAGCAATTTTAATTTACTTTAATAGGGTTTTAATTCAAAATTTAAATTTAAAAATTTAACTATATTTATGCTCAACTTTATAATAATTTTATATTTACGCCGAAGGCGTGTCTTATTTGAAAATACTTGGCTCAGGTTCTCAATTGATGACTTACGCTGCTCTACAGGGGATGGTATACTATTCATTCGTGCATAGTCGTCGATCATGAACTGGTAGAAATGAACCGGTAGAAACTAGGTTATACTCGAAATGGCCGAATTAATGGCTTGTATGGTGCTCCTGAGAAAACGCAGGGATTTTTTGAAACCAAACATGCGAGGTAGTGGGGTTATGACGACAGTTGAGATCTGTTATTTATTCTCTACATATATATTGACATATTTACTTCTTCTTTTTTGCATTTACACTGTTTGATTTAGGTTGGCTTTCTTTGTTTTTTTATTTCAGAGGCTTCTATAATTATCTGGGCCGCGTTGTTGAAGAGGAAATATTTTTACTGTTTTATCTGGAACCTCGGTCTCACTGTGCAGGTAAGACATTTTCTACTTTATTTTGGCAATGAGTTATGGTTTTTTGTGTTTGTTATTATAATTAATTAGAGTTTTAATTATTGGGTTTTTAGAATTTAGCATTGGCAAGAGGTTAACTATGATCTTTGGTGATTGTGTTGGGTTTCTTATGACAATAGACAGCTTTATTTTTAGTGATAATCACTTCTCTGTTATGAAAATTTGGCCAAAGCTTTCAAAGTTATGGGGTTTTGTTTAATCTTGTGTAGGATGAGTTATTGATCACAATCTTGAGATTTATAAACATGGGTCACACTAGATGTATCCCAAATCAATACACCACAACCTCACCATTCTGTGCGAACGCTACGGGCCACTTTGCATTATACAATGAGAGGGTTTAAATTGGATCAGGCTTTTTGTGATTGTTCTTTATTACCATTTCAACAGAACCCCTTGAACAGTGAAGGACAATTTTAGTTGATTCATTTTTGCATTTTTGTTTCTTTTGTGATCTTGGAATGTCATTGGCCGATTTGATTTTTTTGTTCTTGTTGGATACTGGTGGATTTTTTTTGGGTATTCTTTTCTTAGTTTCTATTATGCTGGATATTGGTGATGCTCTAATTAACCCATTCGTGGGTTTTTTTGGTCTTTTTTTTGTTGCTTCTATTATACAGCTTGAGGGATCCTTTGACATAGTTGGGTCTTCTTCACTCAGATCTAGAAAGCAATATGTTTGCTCATGCATGTTATGAGTTCTACAAACTGTTATTTTCTCTTATTACTTTTGTTCTGGTAGCCTTTATGTACCCTAAGATGCTCTAATCTTCATGAGCAATGATTGGACTAATTACTAGATCAATACATGAGGTTGTAATGATTTTCTCCTTCTTCTGCTTGTTCGAATAACTGGTCTTTCATTGTTCTGTTATCAAAGAAGCATGTATAGGTCATTCTTGAATGACAACATGCCCTATATCACAAGCATAAGGGAATATTCAAGCAAAGAAGAAAAACAACAGGGTAGGGGTAGTGAGAATAGGAAGCTAACCATTTAAAGTGAGGGACATTAGGAAATAGTGAGAAAAGCCACAAATTAACCAGAAGAAGAAAGATACCAGATTTTCATCCTTGTGAAAACCTAAACACACCTTATGTGTAATCTAGCTTGGCTCCTTCAGCTGTAGAAATTCCCCTATGAGCATTCCAAAATTCTACTTAGGATCCTTCACAATGATAGAAGATGTTGATGCTTCTACCCCAAGCCTTATTGTAAACATGGTTCAAAATTGGTCTCCTGCATGCTCTTATCAGTGCCATACTTTTGTGAGGGAACCTTCCCTTGCAAGGTCTTTTTTTTTACTTGTAACATGTCTTATTTTGGTTATTCTGATTTTATATGTTTAGAAGGTAATCTATTAATTGATATTTATTTTTCCTAAGCCTTCCATATTTTAGAGGTCTTGTTACATTATTCATTAGTTTTTGGCATTTTTTGACTACTCTAATTTTTTCAAAGGTACCCAAACATTGAGATGTTAGAGCTCAAAATTTGTAAAAAAAATGTATAACATCATTTTACGCAATGAAAAGGTATGCATCATGCATGCATAGATCTTACATAGACAAGATAGAAAGTATTGTAAATACCCAAATGGATCTACAAAGTGGTCCCATTTGGCCCTCCAAATTTTTTTATGAAAAATGTATAGTAATGGATATCAAGAAATTCTATGCCAGTATATTTTCTCCCTTTATCCTGCTAATGAATCATCAAGCATATTCTGAAACAGTTATGAAATATCATATATACATTGTTTTCACAGAAGCTTAATGGTAGAACTCTAACTTAATGGTTTTTACCTTTGTAGGTTAATGTGTTGACTATTTTGTTGTATTTGTAGTTTTGTTATTTAAAATACTTCTCATCTATAAAGGTGGAGCAAACCCATTGAAACTACCATTGCTATTGAGAAGACCGTCAAAGCATTAGTTATTATAAAAAAATATTTGTTCCACTTTAAGTTGATTTTGGTATTTAATATTAAACTTGTTTTCAATCAAACAAACCTCAGAAGCTTGTTTTTTATACTACTATGCTAATTTGCAGGTTGGAGGCGGAGCAAAGCCATTCAAATTACCAAGGGTATTGACAAGAGTGTGAAATCTTTTGTTATGGTATAAAATCTATTTGAAGGAGGTAAATTATATCTTTGTAGATAACTTTGTTGACTATTTTGTTCTGTTGTAGATTATTTTTCCCAATTTGCAATTAAATTTAATTTAATGGGAATTCTCACATTTAATATTTAACATAGAAACCTCATAAGCTTTTTTGAAATAATAATTTCCTGTCCTCTTTTTTTAGATAATGGAAAATATTGATGCTCACCAAAATGAAACCGGAAATTCTATAACAAGCCCAATCGTAATATCGGATGATTCTATGGGTTCAAATGTGTACATTGAAACGCCAATTGACAAATTAATTAAATCAATCTAAGAGCATTCACAAAAAAATTATCCAAGAGATTGAAGAAGCAACGTGCCATACTGTTGTTGTTGAAGAGGAAGAAGTCCAACAAATGGAGATTGTTGCAAAAGAATTTCATAAAACATGTTCAAAATTAGGCGGGTTTTGCTCTTTTCAAAAGAAATGTACTATGACGAACACTACAAGATGGCCTCATCCCACATATAATCATTGAGCAATTTTTACTTTTCCTGAATGATATCCAATGAATTTGAAGTACGCTCTTGTATACTACTGGTCATCTATCTATATAACTCATATGTACATAAATTGTAAAATAACAATGTATATTCCTCATTAGTTTTGTCTAAATATACCTTCTTTGTAAATATATGTACATACATTGTAAAATAACAATGTATATTCCTCGTCAATTATCTGTAAAGATATCTTCTTTGTAAATTCACTGTCATATATATTACATGTACATACTTTTGTAAGAATCTGCTTGTAAGCATCCATTTAGTTGTAAACTGTTCAAATATTGCTGCTCATCTATAATTTTTCCATATTCAGCTTCTCCAAGTTAGGTTATTCCATGAAAAAAATTGTGTTCATATGTTGATGGTATTATTGAAATGTCCAACACATTCTTTATTATTTTCAGTACTGCACATTACTGGTGAGCATTATTTGGTAATTCTATTGGGATGAGATGTATACATACAATTTACAGTGACATAGGTAAGCATTTCAGCATACATAACTGTAAATACAGGTATTTCAGCCTAGTCTATTCTAGAGTTCAGCATTAACAACTGTAGTTACATATTTTATGATATGTGATCATGTCCAATAGCATATAATTATAAGATGTCTGATTTTGAATAGTGTAGTAGTCTATTTAGTCTACGATCATTGGAATCTCCCATGGGAATGTCACTGATAACATATATATGAGGCAAACATCAAATCTAGCAAAATGTTCCTTTATATTCAGTACCTTGCTAATTGAATCAGCCACATAATCATTTCAAAAATATTTGCACTTATATTTTTACTAGATATAGCTTGACCAATTACAGATCATATGCATTAGAACAGTCTACAATCTAACTACTCGTCTTATGTCAACAAAAATATAAAAGCAACATTTATGTTAGAAATCAACTTCAAACCCAATTTCTTCTTCCTACTATTTGCAATGAACATGTCTTATTGACAAAAAAATAGTGGCTTACAAATGTGAGATTTACATTTTGAGTTTCTTACTTAGCTTCAACTAAATATTAAATAGACAAAACTATACAGTGATATCAACATAGGCATATCCGTGCTCATTGCAACTCTTAAATCTCTCATATGCAAAAAAAATTATGTTGAGGGTTAGGGAATTCCACATGAAGCAGAAGAATTAATGCATACTTGGTAGCTATAATCACCCCTTAGTTTTAGCAGAAGAAATTGAAGCATTGGGCATATGATGTACCCAATTTATTACTTGGTAGAACTAAACAAATCAAAAAATACAACCCAACAATTCAAATGTTTTTTGGATGATTCCAAGTTTAGAACATAATGAGATTAAGAGTGTATGAACATGAGATCCCAATGGCACATTGCTTGAAGAGCATCACAACAAATTAAAAAAAATATTGTATCCAATTCTTCAAAGATGTCTTTGAGGCCACTTGTATATTTTACATAAAATCATTGTTTTTGGTATCAAATAGGGTGTGTTTTAAATTCTATGCCTTAAAGCCACAAGTTTCATTTGTGCGAGCGATATCAATGTTCAAGGGTGACTAGTAATAACCTATGCATATTCCCATCTCCTTCTTTCATTGTTATTCAAGTTCACAGCTGAATGGGCAAAACTAACTTACAAATTGTGAGTGGCAATGCAAATGGGTGAGTGGGTTACGCATAAGGTGTGTTTAGGTTTTCAAAAGGGATGAAGGTCTTGTGGCCCCCAACACACTTTAAAAAAAAATTCATATTCTTTCTTAAAAAATTAAGAGAGGGCATTTGTCCCGGATTTCTCTACAAGATAGGGGATAGCCACAGGATGTCCCCTATTGCCTCCATGTTCTAGGGATAGGGGCATGAATGTGGATGGGGGGCTTGGGAATAAGGATGTTAATAAAAAATTTTTTAATGACTTATAATCATCATTTAATTATTTTTTGTTTACTTAAATGCATGACTAACAAAAGAGGTGGAAGTAAATTCACAAACTTAAAAAATAATACTCAAAATCTTTAACAATGCTTAACTTAGAAATATGAGCAATCTAATATACTTTGTTTATTGCAAGTAGTAACTTTCAGATTCTTATGCAAACATAAAAATATCATAATTTTATTATTTCTAAAAATTACAATTTATTTTATAAGCTTACTTTTTTTACAACCGTGTATAGTTGTAGATTGGAGGTGGAGAATACACATTCAAATTACCAGGGGTATTTTTGAAGACCATCAAAGCTTTAATTTCTATCTACAACCTATTTGAAAAGAGGTAAATTCTATCTATTTATCCTTTTACAATAACAATAGGTTAATTGCATCTGTTGAGCTGTAAAGATGTTTATTCTGTGTTTCGTGTTTCAACTTTTGATCCAAAGTCATACATGTATTAGCCTAGTCTATGAATTTGATGTCTTATTACTGTTAACATGGAATTTTCCTCAATATCCCAATATTTCCATCTTTTCCACTAAAAAATCTATATTCCAGTTCATTACCCAACTGTAATCTACACACTTTACCTCAAACATACCAAGTTCAATTTGACCCATGAAAAACAGTTTCACCAAAGATTGAATCAGGAAGGTGATAAGCTAAGAATAAGTCTCCTTCCACTTTTGCCTCCCACTTTTTCCACAATGTTGCCCTTGTACAAATTAAGCTCACCGTCATTCATATTTAACTACACACTATTCTTTTAACTTTTCCCTATTCACTGTGACTCTCATTGCTTTGCAAGTCAAATACAATGCTCTTGTAAGCATCCATTTAGTTGTAAGTTGTTCAAATACTGCTGCTCATCTATAATTTTTCCATATTCAGCTTCTCCAAGCTAGGTTATTCCAAGTGAGATTTACATTTTGAGTTTCTTACTCAGCTTGAACTAAATTCTAAATAGACAAAACTATGCAGTGATATCAACATAGGCATACCTGTGCTCATTGCAAGTCTCAAATCTCTCATTCCAAGTTTACAACACAATGAGATTAAGAGTGTATGAACATGTCATCCCAATGGGACATTGCTTGAAGAGCATCACAACAAATTTAACAAAATATTGTATCCATTTCTTCAAAGATGTCTTTGAGGCCACTTGTATATTTTACATAAAATCATTGTTTTTGGTATCAAATAGGGTGTGTTTTAAATTCTATTCCTTAAAGCCACAAGTTTCATTTGTGTGAGTGATATCAATGTTCAAGGGTGACTAGTAATAACCTATGGATATTCCCATCTCCTTCTTTCGTTGTTATTCAAGTTCACAGCTGCAGGGGCAAAATTGATTTAGAAATTGTGAGTGGCAATGCAAATGGGTCAGTGGGTTACACATAAGGTGTGTTTAGG
Organism: Sequoiadendron giganteum; assembly: GCA_007115665.2. Classification (NCBI taxonomy): domain Eukaryota; kingdom Viridiplantae; phylum Streptophyta; class Pinopsida; order Cupressales; family Cupressaceae; genus Sequoiadendron; species Sequoiadendron giganteum. The sequence goes on from CM021107.1 coordinate 460,364,406, forward strand.
TTTTCACAAGGGATAAAGGTCTTGTGGCCCCCAACACACTTTTAAAAAAAATCAGATTCTTTTTTAAAAAATTAAGAGAGGGCATTTGTCCCGGATTTCTCTAAAAGATAGGGGATAGCCCCTATTGCCTCCATGTTCTAGGGATAGGGGCACAAATGTGGATGGGGTTTTTGGGAATAAGGATGTTAATAAAAAAATATTTTATGACTTATAGTCATCATTTAATTCTTTTTTTTTTTTAAATGCATGACTAAAAAAGAGGTGGAAGTAAATTCTGAAACTTAAAAAATAATACTCCAAATCTTAAAAAATGCTTAACTTACAAATATGAGCAATCTAATGTACTTTGTTTATTGCAAGTAGTAACTTTCAGATTCTTATGCAAACATAAAAACATCATAATTTTATTATTTCTAAAAATTACAATTTATTTTATAAGCTTACTTTTTAAAAAACCGTGTATAGTTGCAGATTGGAGGTGGAGAATACACATTCAAATTACCATGGGTATTTTTGAAGACCACCAAAGCTTTAATTACTATCTACAACCTATTTGAAAAGAGGTAAATTCTATCTATTTATCCTTTTACAATAACAATAGGTTAATTGCATCTGCTGAGTTGTAAAGATGTTTATTTTGTATTTCTTGTTTCAACTTTTGATCCAAAGTCATACATGTATTAGCCTAGTCTATGAATTTGATGTCTTATTACTGTTAACATGGAATTTTACTAAATATCCTAATATTTCCATCTTTTCCACTAAAACACTATATTCCAGTTCATTACCCAATTGTAATCTACACACTTTACCTCAAACATACCAAGTTCAATTTGACTCAGGAAAAACACTTTCACCAAAGATTGAATCAGGAAGGTGATAAGCTAAGAAAAAGTCTCCCTCAACTTTTGCCTCCCACTTCTTCCACAATGTTGCCCTCGCACAAATTAAGGTCACTATCATTCGTATTTAACTACACACTATTCTTTAAACTTTTCCCTATTCACTGTGACTCTCATTGCTTTGCAAGTCAAATACAATGCTCTCACTCATAAACATAAACCATTGTCAATGTCATACTATCACCTCCATGCAAGAAAATTTAAAATGTGATTTTTTGACCTATGACCATTACTTTATCCATTGTATTTGTCTCTCACAATTTCATCATTGCGAACCAATATGAATGTATGTATCTTTGAATCATTGAAAGTAAATCTGACTATTTTACTACATTTTGGAATTAATAGATGGTAATTGTTTGTTACAGTTTTAGGATAATTGTATGCCAAGAAGATCTAAGATTGTATATGTCGTTTAAGAAATATTAAACAAGTAGGTTATTTCCATCATTTTTGTGAAAATTTTCACTTCGAATGTAGGTTCTTCAATATATAAATACTTAGCATTACATACTTTTATTGTCTTCAAATTTACAATTGCATCTTAGTTCACTTCATTTTTTTGCTTTTAAATTTCAACAAGCATGAAATCAAACATCCTAATTTTCCCATTTATACAAATAGTTCAAAAACATGCAAGTTATTTAGGCAACCCTAATATGCAACAAACACTTGAAACTTAGGCCATGTAATGAATATACTATTTCAATTTCACTCATACGAACAAGTCGTATTGAATAGATTTCATTTCTAAATTATGACTTTTACGTTTATTCAATACCTAAATTCCTTACTCTCACTTTGTTTGCAGGCCAACCACTTCCAATGTCTTCCAACAATGTCATGTCTACCTTAACTGCAAATGCAATTGCTCACATCCTTTCAGGCATTCTTGATGTAAACCCCTTTTTGCAAATTGCATCTATCAAGCCCATTCAACAAACAAAAACTACACTTACCAAGTATTGTATTCAACTCTCAGATGGGACGCACATATATCCTGCTTTGCTACCGATAGAGTTCAACGAATTTGTATTGGAGGAAGCTTTAGTCAAAGGCTCTATTATCCACCTCAAAGAATACATTTGCAAGAAATTTCAAAAAATAATGTACGCCCATAATCACCTTATTTATTTTAGTTCCTCTTGTTTATGCATGTACAATGCATTCACTTTGAATTCGTCCTTTTCATTGCATGGCTATCATAATTCATAGCTTGGAAATAATTAGAAACAATGCCTCAATCATTGGAGCACCAAATGCAATTAATCAAGCTACAACTTGTATGCTCTCTACCAACTCTCATGAGCCATTAGGTAATAGTCAAACTCCAAACAACTCCTATGATGCACCTACATCATCAATGGAAAAAAACTCTCTCTTTGCAATCAAACCAAATCCCATTGCAATCTTAACCCCAAACCACAAACTTTGGTCCATACAGGGTCATGCCTTCAGTAAAAGCCCAATTCATGCATACAAAAATGAAAATAATGATGGGAAAGTACTCGGGTTTGATTTTGTAGATAAAGCAGGGTCTGAAATACATGTTACCTGTTTTAATGAACAAGTAGATATGTTCTACCATGTGGTTGAGTCAAATAATACTTATGTCATCTCAAATGGCCGCATCAGAGTAAGAAACACCAAATATAGTAGCGGCCCAAACCCATATAAAATTTTCCTCCACAACTCCTCAAGCATTACTCCATTAAGCTGCATAGACTCCACAATTCCAACGCAAAACTACCATATCAAAACCATTCAATCATTAATGTCCTTACCTATAAATTCACTTGTAGATGTCATTGGTGTTCTTGTATCTATCTCTCCAACATCAACCATTCGAAAAAGGGATGGCATTGAAACAATAAAATGTATAGCTGCAATTATGGACATGTCAGAACATACCATTGATATCACACTTTGGGGTAGCCATTGCCAAATCATTGGGAAACAACTGGCTGACCTTCCCCTACAACCCAACCCACCAATTGTTTTGATCAAAAGTGGTCGGATAACCTCATGGTCTGGAAAATCAATTGATACCATTTTCCCTACAACCATTTTAATCAATCCTAAGTTGGTTGAAGCATAAAAATTGTAATCATGGTATGCCACTAAAGGAACTACACTTCCTTCTATTTCCCTCTATAAAAGCACTATATCACCTAAGAAATTTGAAAACCCGATTCGAATTTCAAATATTGAGAATCCAAGGTCTCCAAACAAACATAATGTTTGTGTAAAGGCTACTATCACAAAGCTTCACTTAGACAATTTCTACTACTTGTCTTGCCCTCGCATTGTGGAAAGAAAAAAGTGTAAAAGAAGGATTGTCCAGATTACCCCAAGTGTTTCATAGAGATTAATACATGTGATTTCAGCTACATTCTCAAGATGGACTTGCAAGATAGTACAAGTCAGCTGCTTAATGTCATCGCTTTTGAAGAACCAGCAACAATGTTGTTTGGAGTTTGCGCAGAAGATTTTTAGCTCCTACTAGCAGAGCCTAATGGTGCTACCCAAATTTTAGACACAATTGTCAACAATGAATTCCTACTAGCATTGTCCATCCAAACAAATACTTTTGGTGGTGAAGAATCACAAAGCATTGTTATTACAGCTATTAAGCGAGCTTATCTTTTCTACACTAGTCTTTAAAAGTATACTCATTATGTGGTGTGCAATTATCCACTTTTTGTAAGCACAATAAACAATTACTAAACATATATACATAATTCAATTTACACATGATACATGCTTAATCTATACAAAATTTGAAGAATTGCACTCTTTTTTGCTCAAACAACTTGGTTTTCAATTTACCTTAGATTATATGTGACATGTCTTGTAACAATTTCAATATAACCTATGCTCAAAACTTTGTTTCAAATGTATCATGTTGTTTAATGTATTTTTAAAACATTTTAATTAGTTGTTAATATTTACCAATTCTCATATTAAATTCTTTTTATTATCAAACTTTTCATTGCACATTCACTTACATTAAGTGTCCATCTAAGTTGTATATTTAGTCTATTTAAAATACTAAAAAATAGACCTTCCTATTTATTGACAATTACTTCAAACATAAAAATACAATATTTTTTTTCCCAACTAAGATCGTAGGATTTACACCTCATTTTTACATCACTCATGCAAGAAATGGTTATTTATTTTATATTACATAAATATTATATGAGCTATTTGTTTTCACAGGAACTTCTCAATGGAGTTAGAAAACAAAAGGTTGCAAGAAAAACGAGCTCGATAAAATGAGCTCCATCGATTACGTTACCATGCAAGAAAATAGGAGATCAATAAAAGAAGACGAGAAAATCAACATAATCTAATAGATGGCATCTCCACAAATACGCGCCCATGGTCTACTAATCCCACCCAGCTTCATCCAGCTGTAATTGAAATACATAATTCAATTCAAACAAATCCATTATCTCATATCCATCCACAACCAAATTTTACTCCAATTTTTTATACTGCAACAGATAACTTCCGCTCAAAATTAGACAAACTTGCAAATATGCCAACCTATTTAGTCTGCATGGAAAAATACCCTGGCATTAAAACAAGGGAAATAAATGGACTACCTACTTGTTATAGGTGCGCATCTGGAAAAAATGGCCACCGTTTTTCCAAATGGAATAACATGGACGCAGGCCATGACCAACCCCAATGTTTAAAAAAACTAACCCAAGTTGAAGAAATGCTAATAGCAACAATTAGCCCAATCCTTCAAGTAACCTATGCAAAAGGGGGGCAGCTAAAATATTGTGGCCACACTATTTGTTTTCCTCAAGATGTTTCTACTATTGCAACCCACTTACCAAGGCGTATAGATGAATTAGATATCTTATTAGTTAACAAAAAAAACATTAGGGAAAAAAGACTATAGCTTTTATGTTAGTAGAGGACGTGTATACAAGGCCTTGCAATATAAAATCATAAACGATCCATACTACAAAAGTATACAATTAGATGATGTTGTATTATCCTTCCTACCAAGTGATTCCACTAACATTATAGACCTGCTAAATGAAACAAACACTATTGCAAGTTCCACACCTTCAACAATGATGCATACACTTGATGTAAACAATGAAGACGCAGAGGTAAACATGCAACCCAATACTTCATTTGTTGCTAGCCTTCCACCAGCACGCAGAGAGGTAGAATAATTGCGATCTTTATTGCAACTAGGTGAAGACCGGTCACCCTTGTCTATAGATTGGCCACCCATCTCTCCATCTCCCATCAATGAACACAACACAGAAGGATTATTTGTAATGGCCTTCCCCACCTTGTTTCCTAAAGGCATTGCCGCTTTCAAACAACAACGCATCAAAGAAGTCAAATTACATGAATATGCTCTCCACTTACTTAGGTATTATGATAATAGGTTTGGCCAACACCTTTGTTTCAGATACTTCATACTAAATATCCTAATGCGCCATCGCAGCCAAGAAACAACATTTGTTTTTGTTAATAAAAATATCCACCCAACCCTACCAACAACTATTCTCGATCTTCGTGAAAGATTGAAGGACTTGCCTGATGACAAGCTTGCAAAACAACTCATACACTTTGGAACATCAATTCATGGACAATGCCAATTTTGGAACCATTCTAGAGCAGAGCTTTCAGATATGATCATACAAATTGGTTGTCCAACACTATTCTTCACACTTAGTGTAGCAGATACAAAATGTCTAGACTTGCATAGTATAATGACATCTAATGCACCTACAAATCCACAAATAACATACAAATGGAGGATACAAAATATAGTTCAAAACCCACACCTTACAACACAGTACATGCACCATGGATTTACTGCATTTCGTGAAGAGGTCTTGGAAAAGCTACTTGGTGCAACAGACTATTGGTACAGGTATAATCTGTATAATTTCATCAATTTATATTGCATACCTTCAAAACAATTCCTAATAATAAGTTTTCACCAGGTACGAATGGCAACACAGTGGCTATGCACATATCCATGGTTTTCTATGGTTAAAACATGCACCAAATATTGAAAAAATACAATGGAATAATCTTCAATCAGTAGAGACTGCAACTGAATACATCAATAGATATGTCTCTACATGGAATCCCAAACCGCTTCCTTTAAGAAACCAACTAATCCACCGAACTCTTGCTGATGATCCATGTTTAATGGACACAAGATTGATTATACCTGTAGACCCTTTAATCGACTACACAGAATTGGTAAATTGTGTACAACGTCATACAAAGTGTACCTTACAAACATGCCTTAGGAGAAAAGACACAACCATTCAATGTCGCTACAAAGCCCCTTGGAGCATGCAAGATCAATCAAGTCTTGCAGTAGATGAGAATGGCCAACCGACATTCACCCCTTCACGCAATGATGATCGCTTAAACCTACACAACCCTTCTATACTTTGTATCTGGAGGGCCAATGTAGACTGCCAACCTATTCTCTCTATCCATGCTGTCCTCAAATACATTGCAAAATATGCAGCAAAAGAAGAAACTAAATCAGAAACATATCATGAAATGCTTTCCCAGATTTCAACAAACATTGAGTCTCACAGCCCAGCACCTATAACTTTCCATAAAATGCTTGTTGAAACAATAGTGGACCATGATATTGGAGTACAAGAATGTTGCCACCTACTACTACAACTACCCCTTTGCATAGCAAGCAGGATATTTGTTTCTTTAAATGTTAGCCAAAATAAATTCCAACGTGTCTCAATGTCCTCCGAATCAACTACTACATCCACAAACTACATTGATACTTACATTGATCGGCCTACATATCTAGAGTCCATGCCACTTATTGAAGTAACTAGAAAATTGACTTTCAAACCATCTCGAAAGAATAGCCAATGGAAAAAGTGCTCCACAGATGCAATTGTACGTGTATCCCCCCGCTTCATAACCATCCCTGCAAAAGATGAGAAAAACTATGAAGCATTTTGTTGGAGTGAACTATTACTATGCAAGCCATTCTGCAACATTCACAATGATATTGGCTCATCAACACTTCAAATAATACAACAATGGGAGAATTTTCAATGTAATTATCATCCCTGGCATGTGCTACACACACAAACAGAAGCTCCAGAAAATACAAATTCTAGCACCTCTTCCGATGAAGAAAATATAATACAAAATAACAACCCATCAGAATGGCAAATATTGTCTCACTTATACCCAAGCCTTCCCCTCCACTTTGATGAACTAGACATGCTTGGTCACCATGACATAGACTTGCACCATGATTGGGGATATTCCCAAATCAATCCACAACATCAACTCTTTGCAACTACATTCATAGAATCCAACCGTCCAACATTTAAGGTCCGCCAACCTACCATTTGCCCTGCCCAACATGACCTATCCATCCAACAACAAAAAGCATTTCATATTATTTTGTCACACTTACGTGCTGATACTTGCCAACCTCCTCTTAAATTAATTGTTCAAGGAACTGCTAGAATAGGAAAATCACACTTGATAAAATCCATAAAAATTGCACTCATGACCTCAACCAAAAATGGCCAATCACCATTACTACTTCTTACACCAACAGGAGTAGCAACATTCAACATAGAAGCGTCAACAATCCACTCTACTCTACGAATACCTATCAAAGATATGGAACCCTTGCAAGGACAAACACTTGCAAACTTTCAAGAAAAAATGTGCTTCATTCGGTACATACTAATAGATAAAATGAGCTTCATTGGACCCAAGTTGCTACAAAGCATTGACAAGAGGTTACATGAAGCATTCCCTAGCAATAACCAAATACCATTTGGAGGACGCTCAATCATGCTCTTTGGAGATCTTGGACAACTTCCACCAGTCAAGGACATCCCTATGTATGCCTCAACATCTTATGAGGTACTGTTATGCCTTGCATAACCACCCCATCTTTTGCCTTGGTCAAAATGGGTCCCCCTTTGTTATTTTTGTACTCAGTTGTTTTTGAAACAAAGTTTGGAGTCTAGTTTTGCCAATACTTTGTTTTTCTTTGGTTTCTCTGTCGGAATCGGAACCGGAGCTGAATCGGGTTCTGAAAGTTCTTTTGAGGCTTGTTTTTGGTTCTATCCCGACAGTATTTTTCTTTGCCTTTGTTTTTGATCTTTAGCGGAAGCGGAGCCGGAGTGGGAATTGGGATGGTTGTTATGAAAATTTGCAAAATCACAATCTATTCCGATCCCACCTCTGCTACTTTTTTATTTTTGCTTTGTCTTGGTTTTTGTGTTTTGTTTTAATAGGTTGGTCTTTTACTTAACTTTTTGTTTTGTTTTTGGTTGGTGGAACTGGAACCGGAATGGGAATTGAGTGTGGGAATTTTATGAATTTGAGATTTTGTTTCCATTTTAATCCCGCCCCCGCCATTTTTTTTGTCGTTGACTTTTTTGACTAAAGTTGCACTGCAGACCAGTGTTCGTTCTCTTATAGTTCCGACTCCGCCTTTACTGCATTTTAATGCATTAATGGTGGTTGCCGGTGTAGGTAGAAATTCACATATTTACCTTTATTAGGGGTTAAAGCCGATCATTATTGTTATTATTACAAGTCTAAGAGCGTGAAGAGTTATAGCAGAGTTCGTTTGAGCAAATTGATCGGGATAGAGAAGGGGTATTGTGTGCGAATCGATTCAGAAAGTTAGTGCAGGTTTGTTTGCATTTGAGGTAGGTCTTTTATCTTTGTTGTTTGTTGTTTATTTGCTGTTGTGTTCATTGTGTTTTGCTTTATATCTGCTCGCATATTCAATCATTGTGTTTTAAAGCAAATCTATGATCATCGATGTGATTGAATGAGCAGGTTCTTGTTTTGTCTTGTTTGTTTTGCTTTAAATCTTTGTTTTCTTGTTTTATCGTGTCGTTTCTTTCTATTTTAGGCACAATCGCTTTCACATCTTAATCGTGATTGCGTCGTGTTTGTTTTCGATTTGTAGTAGATTAGATTAGATTAAGGGTTTTTAAGGGCGTTTGTTAGAATTAGAAATCTACAGTGAGGTAGATTAGAGATTTTACAGTGAGTTAGGGTAGATTAGATTTATTGCTTGATTAGGGTTTAGTCGTATGGTAAAATGGCAAGGTTTAAACCTGTGCCCTAGTTTTTGTCAGGTTTGTTAGATTAGGGTTTCGTTGGTCTCTGCAATTACTTGAAATTATTAAAAAAAATGATATCCTAAAGTGCCATTGTTCCCCACGGTCATATGAGTGTAGTGTTTTTAAAGCTCCTTTGCCATTTTATGGCGACCTAGGTCTAAATCATGAAGTTATGTTGAAAATGAATAAATTTGATGATGTCATGATTAGCATAGGCGGAGGCGGGATTGGAATGGATTATGGACCTAAGAGTTTTGTTTTACGAGGTTATCGATTCCATTTTTATCCCGTTTTCGATTTCGAGTTTTAAAAGGTTTCCTTGAAGTATATGATAACTGGTGGAGGCGGGATCGGAATTGATCTCGAACTTAAGAATTTTGTTTGCAAAGGTTATCAATTCCGTTTTCATCCCATGTCTGGCTCCGTGTATAGTGGGAAAGTCTTTTTTCAAAGTAACAATGATCAAATCGGAGGCAGAGGCGGAATGGAAATATAATATGAAAAATGAGAATTTGAAGAAAACCAAATCCCTTTTTCATTCTGATCCCGGTTTTGATAACTTCCTCGACTCTGACTCTGAGCCCGTTTGTTATTTGGTGAAGTTTCTATATGGGTTTTTGCTCCGAGTCCGCCAGTTTTGTAAAAGAGATTGTTTTGAGCTTCTGTCTGGTTCCAACTCTGATGTATGTGTAACAGGTATGTTTTAAAAGCATGTTTTATGATGATATCTAAGGATCTAATTAGAGGTTTTCTTGTAGGAGAATTGAAAGATGTCAGGAACGTCAGGAGAGGCTGCTCGAAGGAATCAACTGGCTGGAACATCAAAGACAGCACCAAAAATAAAGAAGGTGAAACCAGAACAACTGCCTTATACATTGAGGTATGATCATAGGAATCCGGTGGTGAAAGTGAGCAAGGTGGAATCAGACTGGTCAGATATCATGGATACTAATCTGGGCCAGTATAGATTTGAAGAATTACATGAAGAGACCTTTGCAGAATGAGCAAACTTGACAGGGAGAACACAAAGGATTGTTGACTCCGGTCTTGCACATATCACTGTGTTTCCTTTATCAGTTCAGTGTTCGGAGTTGATATTGATAGTGGCTAGTACATATAATCCTACTACAAGACTATGCATGGATTCACAAAATAATGTGATTATAGATCTTACTCCGCAAATGTTCCAAAGCATATTTAATGTTCCTGATCCCAAGAACTTGGTGCAGTTAACTGAAGCAGAGGCATTGGAGAAATATAGCAAGCATAAAGACTCCAATAAGTCTCACTTAAATAAAAATTGATTAAGGATAGAGAAGAAATCTTTAATTAAGCTGGCAGACCAGCCAAAGAGGGCAGATTTCAAGAAGGAGATATCTGATTTGATATTGATGTTGTCCAGAGTGTTTGGGAAGAGGGATGCCTTCCACTTCAAGGAATGGATGTTTCATTTTATTCAAGTAATCTTTCAGGGTGATTACCAATTTGATTGGTCAATGATTGTTTCTGATGCCATACATGATTAGCTCACAAGGGTCAGACAAACTAAATCTTTCTTTATGACTTCTTATGTGGTTTACGCTGCAGCAAGATTGGGGATTTTTGCAGGATTAAATAGAGTAGGTATAATGGGAGTTTTGGATGGACAACAAAAAGTATGGGAACACTATGATCAGTTATCTCTTCAGGTTGCTGAGACTCACTTCAGAAGAGTCAATGATGCATTTTTATATGTGGTTATCAACCAGTTGAGTGGAGATGCAGGATACAAATTAAGTCAAGAAGCTATGGCTTTTATTGCTGAATGGGGAAGTTGGTATATCCAATACCCCAAATTTACATACTTCAGGTTATTTGGTTTTGAAGGTCATCCCCATTTGCTTCCAAGATGCTGCAGTAATAGAATAGTGCTTATGGAGTTTGTGTATCAAGCCATTGGAGTTAATGCTAGGTTTGGGATCAAGCACAAGACAGGATGCCATAAATTTCCCATGACACTGGGTGAATATAATTGTCAACATTTCAAGGGAGCAAAGGTGGTTTGTAATGAGTTGATACAATTGAAATTGGGATTGTATACAGCTCGTAAGTATTTTGATCCAAGGGAGAAAATGCATGCTTTATTACCTTCAGTGTTCACTAAACACTTTAATTTGTTAGAGGACTTTTGGTGTGATCGGCAGGATGAATATGACTTGAGGAAGAAGAATTATGAGAGATTATTAGTCTCACTCGTGTCAGAGCTCAGTATTAAAGAGAATATTCCTGACACTTTGGTGGATGATGGAATTGTATTAGATCCCTCATATGAAGCTTTGAACACTGGCACCAAAAACTTAGATCCAATAGACTGGAATGAGGAAGAAATAATCGATGTTAAGAAAATTGGAAGAATAGTCTTGGATAGAAGTGTGCAATGGTTGATGATGAAAGCTCGAGCTCCTCAAGGACCAATCATTAAGAAAGGTAAAGGGTATAAGAGGATTAAAAGAAAGACACCTTCCAAGGAGCCATTGGAATTCTTTCCTCCAGATGTTGAAGAAATAGAGCTTGAGGTAGTCGATGAAAAAGAAGAGACACCAGAGGGAGATGTTCTAATTGAATCTGCTATTTCTACGCCCGCACTAGGTGAGTCATCCACACAAGCCCCACTCACAAGAAAGAAAAGAAAAGAGGTTCAAGAAGGAGTACTTTATGCCATGGATGAAACTGATAAAGGAAAAGAAGTGGAGGAAGAATTGGTGGAAATTGAGACAAACTCAGATGAAAATCTTTTAGAGAAGGACATGCAAGAAAATATGCCTTTGGAGGGGACTATTGAGCAGATCCTGATGCAGGAAGAGCAATGGAAATAGTTTGAAGATGCTACAAAAGAGTCTGATGCAAGGGCTATAGCGGAGAAGCAAAAGGAAATGGAGGCAAAGTTACAAGTTGATGCTCTATTTCAACATCAGCAATTAAAGGCAAAAGAAATTGAAACAAGGACAATAGCTGATGAAATGGAGGAGAAAATGAGGCAACGAGATCATGAGATCAAGGTCAAATAAGAAAATGACAAGTTAGAATTGATACAGAAGATCCATGATCTTGAGGAGGAGAAAGCAAGAAACCGAAGGGAAAAGGAAGCCCTGGTCGCTAGATTGAAGCTTGCAGAGGAAGCTCGATAGAAAGAACAAGAAGTTGAAGCTCTAAGAAAGGAAAGAGATGCTGAAGAGCTAATAAAGAAACAACAAGCTGAAGAAGAAAGGGAAAAGGCAGAGAAGCTCATAGCCTTGGAAATGGAAAGGATAGAGAAGGAAGAATCAGAAAAGATAAGGAAAGAAAAAGAGACCAAAGAGCTAATTAGGAAGCAAAAGGAAGAAGATGTCGAAGCTGCAAAACTTAAAGCTTTGGAGGCAGAATGGTTGGAAAGAGAGGCCTTAGAAAAAGAGAAATTAGAGAAGGATCAGATGGAAGAAGAGAGATTGAGAAAAGAAGAAGAAGACAAGAAAGAGCAAGAACAAAAAGATAGAGAAGAGGCTGAGAAGTTGGTGCAGATGCATGTGCTGCAGGAGCAACAAGAAAAAGCAAAGGTTGATTCTCAACCTAAGGTAAATGTTTATCCATCCTCTACAATTTCTGCTTCCTCTTCCATGATGATGACTGCTCCCAGTGCTCCTGTATGGGTGAAGTTAGACTTGCAGAAGAGAACCAGAACACCTCCTCAACCTCTTAATTGGGAGGACATGATAAAGGGAATTGAACAGGAAAGGCCCAAGAAGAAGGCTAAATTCTTACATTCTACCTGACTCACAGATAAAGGGGAGATAGTTGTTGAATGTGCCATGCCTATGACTGAAAAGGAGGTAGGGGATATGCAGCTAACAGACTATCAATTGAGTACGGTTAATTTGGGACGACCCACTAGGAATCAACAAATGAATTTGATTGATGTGGTGGTCTCAACAACTAAATCAAGAATGATGAAGGACAAACAAAAGAAAGATGAGATTAAGGCTCAATTGGATCAATTACATTCATTCTTGAAGAGTGTCTCCTCTCCAAGGTCACAACAGGTTGTAGCTATTGAGACTCCTGTTTTGCTAAGCAAAAAGGAGGTTGATGATTTGGTGCAGGTTAGAGGTAAGGCGGAGATGGTAGATAAATGGATAGACAAATTGAACCATGAGGTAGGTGAGGTTTTAACAAAAGGATTTGAAGCCTACAAAGAAGTAGAAGGAGTAATAAAAGAGATGCATCAATACATTGAGGCATCCGAAAAACTAGAAGAAGATTATAAGGAGTATAGTGAAAAGTTAGAAAAGATAAATACATTGCCTCTAACTACTCTTCTAGAAGAATCTATACTTGAAGATGATAACAAAGATTTTGTAGAAAAGACTTCCCACATACTTAATTTTAGGACTGGCTTTTTGAGCAAGCATAAGGATGAGATTCAGGAAGCAATTAATAATTTAACTGAGCAGTTGGAAGAGTTGGAAGCAGTCATGGCTATAATAGTAGATGTGAATGTAATGACAAAAGATGGCATGCCTTTGAGTCAGGTTAGAGAGAAATGGAATGAAAGATTCCAAGGACTCATGCAGGAGAAAGATGATGGAGGAGACTTGGTGATAGATGGGCTTGTAGAAGTCAAAGAAGAAATAAAAGCTGCAGGGAGAGAATTGATCAAGGTTAAAAGTATGAAAGAGTTTGCTGTAGTTGAGTTGGATCGGATCAAATTTGAAGATGACTTGATTGATGGGCCATATATGGATATGTTACAACAAAACTTCACCAGTTATGATGAGTTCATGGCTGATCCGGCTTCACATTCATAAAAATCTTGCATGAATGATGTTCTTCTTCTTTGCATGTTGCATGCATGCAGCACTGACAGTCTTGAGGGCGCATGATTTCTTTTCTTCTATTTCTATCTTCTATTTTTAGATCAAACTGAATGTATAATGTAAGGACTCAAGATCAAAGTTGATATGAGTTTCCAAGAAAGTTGATTGTTCCTAAAAAGGTGGAAAGCCTAAAATAGAAGTGAAGTTCAAACTTCTTTTGTATAGCTATAAATACCAGATGGGTATCACATTGTAAGGGTCGGCTAATTGAGAATTGGATTGGCTTACCTAGTGCTAGGAGATAGAATTTTATAGAGTTTTGCAGAGATACATTGTACTAGATCTTTTTACAGTTAATAGAATTACAGGTTTACAAAATATGGAGTTTACATTGAATTGTGTTGTTTGATAAGGTTAATGAGTTATAATCCACTTGAATGCCAGTGATTGTGCTGAAGCATGATAGTTTCTTATGTGATGAAAGTCATTAGAAGAAACCAGGTTTAAAGATTATCTTGTTAAATTGTCATTGAATTAAAGTTATTGAAGTCTGTTGATCTATAGTTTTGATGATGAATGAATGTGTGTTGTTTTGAAATCTTGGAAATACTTGTGATATGCGAATAGTGGAATTGAATTAAGCACCTAAGATGTATACGATGGTACAGTCATACTGTGGGTTGTGTCATGCTATGGTTTTTGTGATCGGTTAAGAAAACATTCATTGTTAAAAGTATATGTCTGGATATTAGATAAATTTAATTCATACATACTGATTTACCCTTGGATCTATCTTTTTCTTTTATTTAAAACCCATTGATTTACATGAACTATTTCAATGAAGAGAGTCATAGCTTGAATCCTTTGTTACCAGCACAGGCCCCTTGAATATTACAGTTGCATGAACCAATTGAGTGATATCAGATAGTTGAGAACCAACTACAAGGACCTTGGGAGTTAGGCTACTACATGTTGTCTTCCTCTTTCAGGAGAAATAGAGTAGAAATATTTTGTTTTAATGTTGTTTTTGTCATTTTCGCCATCAACACGTACTCTATGGCACAACTTCACAAAAGTTATCACTCTTACCAAAATTTTCTGTCAAATTGGTGAAGATCCAACACAAATTTCATTTCGTACTCTACTCTCCAATTTAAGAAATGCAGAACCTACAATTGAAGATTGGAAAGTCCTAATGTCACGGTCCAACTCAACATTGACATCTACAGAGCAAAATAGTTTCTTATCCTCAACAAATCTCTTTGCAACAAATGAAATGGTCTCACTACATAACCAACAAATGTTATTATCTTTGGTGAAACCTGTTGCACTATCAATTGTAGAGCAACTTAAGGGACCACCGAGTACAAATCCAGATGAAGAACAACTTCAATCTAAGCTTCTATTATTTGTTCAACAAAAATTAATGTTATGTTCAAATTTATGGGTGGAAACATGACTTATTAATGGTGCACTTGGTGAAGTCAAAGCAATAGTCTACAAGGATGCAGAGAATCCACCTTTACTACCATTATTTGTTGTTGTTCAATTCAATAATTATATAGGGCCTGCTTGGGACCACAATAATCCAAAGAATGTACCTATTTCACCTTTGAGTCGTGGTCGACGTTGACAAATACCACTCAAAATGGCATGGGCCTTAACAATACACAAATCACAAGGCCTAACACTTGAAAATGAAACAATCGATAACAAAAATATCGACCGCCAAGGCCTAACATTCACAACAATTTCAAGAGTGCATCAACTTGCAAGCCTAGGCATAAAACTAGCATTCACATTTGAACGATATGCACGTATGCAACAAAACCCTTATGTAGCACGCCGAAAGAAAGAAGAAGCACACTTATTAGCATTATCAAATTCAACCTCCACAACAAATGCTAATACTTAAAATAACTATAGGTTAGTAATATTTTATCAGTTACATTTTTCAACTTCAAACTTCATTTACAATCATTTCATACTAAGCTACAAACTGCAATATCAGCTATTATCTCTATTAACAAATGTGTTTTGTCTATATGAACAAATATAATAATGTGGCCTACACATTTGAATTGCATTGTACAATGAAATCTATAACCATGAAAATCAAACCAACTACTGTCTATCTATAAGCTTCTAGGAATATGCAACAAAGAATATACAACCACTCTCCTACTATCTCCTCTCCTACTATGTCTCAAAAGATAATCATATGGTATATCATACAAGAATCTCTCAAATTAATTGTTTATGAGAACTTAGGTGCACAATCCACTAGTAAATTCTCCTTTCAAATTTCCCTTCAAATGGTCTTCATACTTGGAAAATTATACTTTGTTTTTCAACATGTATTTTCATTGTGGATTTTCAATTATGTATTTTCATGCATATCTATGAAAGGATAAATCTTACAAATTTGGCACAATATCTTGCAGGGGATCCTATACTACTTCCACAAGAAGTATTGCAGCTTATGGATATAGTTATTCCATAACCTGCATTAAAACATTAAGCATTTAATAAAGCTTACAAGACAATTTTCGCTTGTAAGACTAACTTAGAAGTCTATAAAACAAACATTACAGGTTGGTTATGCTTTTTAATTTTTTTATTTTAGAGAGGAATTTTCACCCTCTTGATGGAAAACAAAGGCTGGAAATTTCCTTCTCAAACCAGTTTTCTAATTACTAATGATTTTTGAAGGTTGAAGTAACTTCAGGTTCTTAGGTCCACTTATGATGTGGCCTGTTATAATGTTTCTTAAACAATTCTCAATCTGTATTGCAAATACTGGCCCTAATATTCAGTGCAATTTTCAAGATCTTTTTGTAATTATTATGGATTGCAAATGTGGAAACAGACAACAATATGACAACCTTTTTGATATCATGTGTTCAACACATTGCAACATCAAATGGATGCAAAGAATGTTTGAGCCTTCTTTTACAGTTTGGAGCAGAAGTAAACAACAAAGGTACCCTTGGATACTTGTTTGTTTGCTCATTCTACAAGACCATTGTAGAGTTCTAAATGTTGTCTTCAGTTGCTTGTTATTCAGTATGCTCTAAAACTGAGATAAAAAATCTAGAAAATCGTGATCAATTGTAAAGCTGGACAATCACTGCCAAGTACTGTTATCAACCCTAAGAGGACCAACACTTTCATTGCTAAACAATCACTGCCATTACAAAATTCTATGCTTGAGACGACCCTTGGGATAAAACATATTTTTCAACACTTGGAATTTGATAATTTGATGTAATTAATTCTTAACTTTCACTTTTTATGCAACTTCAACTAAAGTGATTAAGCTAGCTTTATATTTATCATGTGAATCTGCTAACATTTTCTTTGACTGTGTAGGAAGCTCTTCTGGCATTCCTCATGCTCAAAGGTGGCTCTGCTGTAATGGTTCTGCTCTACATGTAGTTTTCCTGGTATGCTTCTCTTTATGCAATGAGATTGAGGGTTGAAAGTACTAATAATGGTGATACAAAGAGTGGGCTCTCTGCTTCTGATATTCACAAGCTCCCCACATTCATCTGCACTAGTCACAATCAAACTTTGACAGTTGATAGAGATGGTTATGGAAGGAAGAATGTAATGAAGAGTAGTGATGAATTTTTTCTTTCAAAAGATTTAGAATGCACTCTGTGTTTGGAATAGTTCAAGGATGGAAACAGATGTTTGCTTATGCCCACTTACAGGTGTTGCTATCATGTTCAATGTGCACAAGGTTGGCTTATATATGATCTAAAACTAATTCACAGTCCAAACACAACTAGCATATTTTATAGTTTTTTTCATCTACTCTTTCTATTTTTAGCATTCTAATTAATTTATATTGATTCATTGTGCATAATATCAGAAGCCACTTCTGATGGCAAAAAGTTATTAGGAGATTCGTATTGATATTGGTTTTTTGTATTGACAACATTTATGCTTAAAGATTTGGGCATAGCTTTAGATACTAGGAGATTTAAGATAAACTAAGAGATACTAAGAGATTTAAGATAAACAATTTGTTAGTTGTTCTAATCTTATAGAAAAATATCTTCATAAATTTCTTATACAAATTTATCAAAATTATTCAGAGACTTCAATTAAAGTTTCATAGTATCTTTTAGTATGTTAATAATTTTTTCAGAGCATCTCCTAAAAATTGGAAAGGTCCTCTGAAGTCATTGAACAAAATCTAAATGGTTGGTTGTATAAAATGACAAGAATAGATTCAACATTGAAGCTCAAAAAAATAGTAGTAAGACATCACCATAGTACCAATGCTCTAGAATTACAACTACAAAAACCATACGTAAAAACATACAAACAACTCAGCCCACACGGGTAGCGGAGTTGACTTGGGCCATGGGTTTTCTCCCAATAGGTTTCGGGTTCGACTCTGCTCTTGAGTTAACAGGTGGGCCTACTTGTGGACCCTCTCAAAGTTGGACAAACAAAAAATACCATAGAAACAACTCACAATATAAAACTGAAATAAAAATAATTAGACATATTAAAGCCATAAAACTCCAACTCTAAACACCAGTGAAAAATCCTACACACTAACTTGTACTTTTTCAATATAAATTATTGAATTGGTATAATGAACACTCTCTTCCACAAGGAAATTTTAATTTTCTCTGTACATTCTTGTAGCATCTCTTTAAGATTTGGACCATAGGAAAAAATAAGTTGAGATCCTCTAATTTTGAACATCTAAGTCTAGATCCACCGTTCATTGTAAAAGGTACAAGATATTTCCAAAAGGAAATACAAGAGGAATAGCATATAGTCCTTAGCCACCCATTCAATTTTTGTTTATTCTCTCATCCATTGAGACAATAATTTCAACGGCTGTAGCTCTTGAGAAAAATGAAGCTCCATTCTTCCTCTTGTATAGTTATGATGGAAGTAGCCACAACCCAAATACAAGTTGCTAATATAAAATACAACAGTGCCTCCATGGACAGGGGTAGTTATCACAGTTACCCTCCTCTCCCTTTCATCCCCACTTCTTCTTCAGCTTGCTAGAATTAAGAAGGTAAGTTACTTTTCCTTGAAAAAACTTTCATTTATACTCCTTTCTTTGAATGGATGATCAGGGCCATCCCCTGGGCCTTGCTTGCCAGATTTGTTGGGCCAACCAGTGACTTATTGTTTGTAAGCCATTTATAGGGTTTTCTGAATTATAGCTCTGAAGCAAAATGTTTTCAATTTCATTAATTTTTCTTCGTCTGAAGATATGGATTTGTGTGTTTCTATCCTGTAGCTATCATTTATGTAGTACCCCATAATTTAATTCATAAAAGTGTTTCATATTAGTATTATCTCTTATATTTTAAATGTTGGAAAATGAATCATATATGAATGGAAGATGGATCGGGTTTGTGTACTGTTCTTAGACATTTAAAACCAAAATTCCAATGCAACTTACAAAGTAGATTTAGTTACTCTATTTTAATTGAACTTTCACTTTCTTTGGCAGTCTCATCACAGGCCCAAAGATGGACCATTTGAAATGAATGACATATTTACCATCCTCAATTTCATCCCTACCAATGTCTTATTAACATATGGACTCTATTGTAAAGGTCTTGTGCCAAGTCTCTGTTTTGGTGCTATAAGAACTGCCCCTTAACTAAACTTCTATTTTTTTAGAAATTGAATCTTGGAAAAAGTTTGATAAAGATCTACATCACTTTGTAATCCATTATCTGAAAAAATGATGGACAAGATTGTTGAAAAATTATTTGATTCCAATGTTTTTATTATAATTAATGATGCATCTCAAGGGTCTGATAACTTTTTCCAGGGAATAGGAATCACTATTGGTGGGCTTGCATATATAATTGTCCATGATGGGCTTATTGATAGACTTTTTCTTGTTGGGCCATTAGGCGATATTCCATATCTTCGAAAGGTAGCAGCTGCACATCAGGTCTGTGTTACAAACCCTCTTTTCATAGCTCAGAATGTCTATATCTGTTTTGGAATATTCTATGGAAATATTTGGCAGAAAAGATAAATACGTGACAAATTTGTGTTCATGCAACTGCAGATTCATCATGCAGATAAGTTTAAGGGTATACCGTTTGGTATCTTACTTGGACCTATGGTGGGTTTCTTCTTCCTTCCTAACTGTATTGATGAATTGTTCATATAAGTGGAGCTTTTAGTGACTAAAAATAAATGAAATTTATGATAGTTTATGTATATTTGTTTGTGGTAGGAACTGGAAAACGTGGATGGTGGGCTTGAAGAGCTAGAAAAAATTGTCACTAGGAGGAGGAAGGCCTCTAGAGGTTACATCCAAAGCAAAGATGTTGTTGTGAAGCACTAACCTGGCTTCTTGTGGACATCTATTGTTATTGATTTTGGAATGTACAATAAGGATTAATAACTTTGGGTTTATCACCAACCAAGATGGTGTTCTTAAAACATCTTATTAAATTGGGGGTATTTAACACCTATGAAAAATATTGTACAATATATCTTATAACTATTTTCAAGGTACATTTCTATCCACATTGATTTATCTTATTAAGAATTTGTATTAAATTTTTAATATACCACCAAATTTATAATATGAGTGTTGAAGGTTAATAAAAAACTGATTTTTTATTGATCAAAGTTGAATCACAATGAAAAATAATAGCAGTAGATGGACCTTGCTTAAAAACAAAGAATTTATTGAAGAACAAAATGAAACATCTTTCCTTTTAACCTGCTCACAGTATAATGATTTGATCTCAGGTACATTGTTATTGGTGATCATAACTTTGAGTACATAAAATTGAGTCAAACAAAATAAAAATTTAGCTTTGGCTATTGAATTATTGAATATTGAAAATGATCTTTTATTCATTTATTGAAACAATTTTATATATGTTTAAGTACTCTTTTCATAGGTTGTAGAAAGCATTTCCGCTTAAATGACATGAAAATTTATGAAAGTGTGTAAGTACTCTTTTGATAATTTGTACAAATCATTTTGGTTTAAATGATATCAAAGATTATTCTATTTCAACAATTCTCTTATGTTAAGATGAAAACTTTCTGGATTTGATTGTGAGCTTTTTTCATATGATAGTTCCATTCAAACTCCATAATCTATTATAAGAAAATAAAAAGCGAGACAAGAATAATCCCCCCTTATCTGAACCATTTCTCCTGACTGATTCCATATTAATTCCTCAAATGACATTACATAATGATGCAATGTTAAAGCACAAAAATGCAGAAAATCTTCAGTGATGTTTTATTTTTCTCTTATTTCCATTGACAAGTGTGATAAATTATATATCTACAGTGCTTGTAGGATCAATGACAAATCATAGTTTCATACACTATTTTATTTGTGTGGCTCTTCTTATTTCCATATTTTTAATCATAGTGTTATTTTTTTGAAGCAAATCAGTGTCTTAATAGAATGATTTTAAATCAAGTGATATCAAATGCTAGAATTATATTAAGCCTCAACAAAATTTAAGTGAATTAGCACCAGTTTGAAAAGTTTTGAGTACAACTATTACTATTTAAAAGAGGTTTATTCTATGAAGTGTGTTGTTAGATTCAATTTGTGATATTTTGGGCTTTAATCAATTTGAAAGAATCTCTTTTCTCCCTACCCTTTCCCTACTCTTCAGTTTTTTCATATGGATCATCCTATAAAGGTATATAAAGTATAAATTAACTTTCCTTTTGCGTTTTTGTGTATTTTAGTTTGTTGTGCGTGTTCTGATTCGAGAACATAATCAATGAGCCAATGATATGCAACTCATGCATTTGTCTTCCATGAAAAAATAAAATGAGAGGAATTAGATTTCGTTGACTATTTTGGGTACAAGATATTCAACAACAATGTCCAATGATGTACATAATCAATGGAATGGACAAGCCTCTTTATTCAATCATGAGAAAATTCCTTTCAGTAGATCATTTACTTGGCATAGTTAACCACTATCACTGTTTGGTGCATGGAAGATTATGAAAAGCCTTATTATTTCATCCTTCCTACAATTTGGAAGGTGTCAGTTACAAAATTTGACATCTTTACCTTTCTTTGTATACACTTGTTTATCATTGTATAATTTAGTTTTGTATTTGCAAGGAGATTGATGCTTGACAGTGATGCAATCAAAGGCAAGTTCACAAGCCTTGTGGAGATCAATCTGGAACCTCAATCCCATTCATTTAGAATCTAGATTGGAATGATGAGGGTCATCAATAGATCATCAACCAAGTATATGACCATGTGTAATGTGTAGGGGCCACCAACAAAAGTAATCTAATGGGAATGGTAAGCAAACTAATCATCAATATATGCATATATGCAGTGGGTTTATAACTGTGATCCCTTTAAAATGCTACTCCTTATGTGAGATGCTAAACAAAAATAATGATGCAATAACAAAAGAAATAACACTAAAAGATGACACCTCAATAAGATTAGCCTAAGAAAATGATGAAGCAAAGAAGCAAGATAAAACAATTGATGATTGAAGTTGATTATACCTTTCCTTTGTTGCTCCTTCCTTGTTGGCCCTTTGATTCTTGAAGAGTTGTGTGCTCCTTGGATGGCAATGGAGTTGAATGGATGCAAGATGAATGAGAATGCTAAGTGCTATGATAGATGAGAGCTCAAACGACAATTTTGCAAGAGTTTTGTTACAAAATACTTGATCCCTAAAATGAGGGAAATGAGGGGATATTTATAGGCTAATTGGAACTCTCTAGAGAATTCAACGGTTGGGATTGATCCAACAAGATCAAGATGAAGGGCTATGGTGAGTTGAGGACTCATAAGCCCTCACATCTTGACATGTGGAAGGTGAGATGTCTTAGGGTGGAGTGATGTGGAAATGAGGTGGAGGAGAAGGACAAGAGGTGGAAGAGAAGGACATGAGGTGGATGAAGGGCAAGTACCTTTGAGGTACCTTGGGGGATGAGAAGATTTCCTCAAAAAAGAACTTCTTATCCCCAAATGAGGATGAAAGAGACTTTTGAGGGATTTTCAAATTCCTCAAAAATCTCCATAGGAAAAGGGGAAGTGTGTAGGAAAAATTACATTCATTGGAGAGTTTATTGGATAAAAGGAGGTCTCCAAAAGCTTGAGATTTGTCACATGTGGGTGATGTGACAAGTCCAAGGTTCTAGAAGTCCTTGGCACATGTAAAGTGACATGTCACATTTGCATGGGGGATGAGGAAGACCTTGGAAAGATAAAAGTGAATTAAAAATTCACATGGGGAAGAGAGGAACCTTGGTTAAATACATGTGAATTAAAAATTCACATGGGGAAGGGAGTCCAAGCTAAAAATGGTAAGTGGGAAGGTTGACCAGAAAAGGTAAGTTAAATGTGGCTAATGATTCTGATTAAGGTTGTGCAAACATTGGATTAGGATAATTAATGAGAGATTAGAGACAAGTGGGAGATTATGGAGGATGTGACACTTAATCAAGATTAAGTGGTGCACATCTTAATCACAGATTAATTAATTTAATCTTGATTAAAAAAGAGTTATGGAGAATGCGACAAGGAGAGAGAAAAAGGGGAATTAAAAATTGATTTTAATCCAAATGGGTTAAAAGACTAAATTAAATAATTTGTCATATTTATTTAATTTAGAGAAGAACAGGGTGTAAGGTAAAGTATTTAATTTATTTAATTACATACTGTAGGAACCTTAGGCAGAAAATGAAATAATGATTAAATAAATTATTTAATCACTGTTAATGGAATAGATGAATATAATAGATAATTTTGATCATATGGAAGTGATCAAGTTTGGATGTCTACAATAACTATACAAATTAACCCAACTTACTTACAATTCAATCAATAATCTGCATTTCGTACTGCAATTAGTTAAACTTCATCTTTATAAAGCTTCATCTATGTTAATATGTTAGAATATGTGGTGAATATAATAGTAATAAATAAAGTCAAATAAAATAATATATAATAATATATATTATAAACAACAATATTTATATTGTTTATATATAATAATATCATTTTTAAAATGGCCTACCAATTGATCTCATGTGATAGGGTTTACTCATCATATTCTTGATGTCCTACTGGAATCATAATTTTATTACCAAGTTGTACATTGTCTTTGTCATTAGCGTTTGCATTATCTGTTTTGTTTCTCGGGCTGTTGTTCATGTATTGTTGTTGTCCTATTGATTTCAATATTTTTTTATAATCAACTTTTGCATTATGCTCCAAATTATTGATAGCTTTTTTAGGTTGTTGTCCTTGGTCCAATGAACAGGTTTTATTTAGCAGTTTTCGCTGCATTCTTTATTTATAATTATAATTTTTCAATTAAAAAAAGAAAGCATCATATACTACATAAATGTATGAAAAAGAAAACCCATATTTTCCTCTAATTGACCTTCCACACCTCTTCGGCGTACCCATTGCACACCAAGGTGCAATTGCTAGTTATTATTTTTTTAAAGAAATAAACTTTTTAATTGATGTAATAAAATGAATTTATATATATGATAGCCCTAAGAGCATATGCATGATTATCTTCAATAATTTACACACATTTCTATGGGATGCCTTAGGAGAACTTGTTCCATATTGGTATTTCTAAATGTAGCCAGTCCCATAGAATAGAAAAGATAGAAAAATAAAAAAACAAATTAAGTGAAATAAAAAGTAGTTGTACTAAATAAGCTCATTTCCACAAATATGGGATATTTAAATGTGAGCATAGATTAGACTTAAATCTATATACTAATTTTTCACAATGCAAATATTTTTTTGTAATTTTGAGGTGAATTATATATTCTCTTTATCCCATTCTTGATCCTAAGATATCATAGATTTAGAATCTTCACACAAACTACTCATTCTTTAATCACATAACTAAGTATGATTAATTGTTACATTTACTTTTTCATATAGTAACATTTATTGTTTCAAAATAAAAGATAAGTGCACATAATGGAGGACAAAAAAAAATATTAATATTACTATAAAATAAAAATATAATACAAATAATCATAAAATAAATAATAATAATTTAATATATAAACAAAAAAACAATTTCTAATTGGCCTCCTGCACTACACAAATGTACGCCAAAAAAAAATCAATTTATTTCTTAACTGACTTTCCAAGTTCTTTGTCGTACCCATTGCACATCAAGGTGCAATTGCTAGTTAAAATGAGACATAAATTTTATAAAATATAAATATTTACTTTACATAAAAAATACAAACAATATAATTGATTTATAAATACACTTAATAATAACCACTTCAACAATTTTAATTACAAGTAATATACTTAGTAAAAATAAATATTAAATTAAACAATTTTAATTTCAATTTAACACATATAAGGAAAAAATATTATATAATATGCAATATAATATAAAACTATATAATATATTATATTATATAGTTAAAAATAGAACCGCAAGTAAAATAATATAAGTTAAAAAAAATTATTTATATTTTGGGCGGGTGAGGTAAAGTTCAGACATTCCTCGAGGTCTAACAAACAACAGACTGACAAATGCTACAGACCCATGATATAATGGTTAATGGCATGATGCATGGTGGATGGTTGGTGCATTTACCAGTTAGCAGAACGGAAACAAGAAAACGGGGTTGCAAATAGAAGGGGCCCACACTAAATGTCAAGGCTTAGTGTGTGACATTTAAGCCCAGCCCTTCTTTCCTGCTTTGGTCGCCATTTTTAGGATAACTACTTATACAAGAGAAATGGTGATCAATGGAGACAGTTTAATATTTATTCATGGCATAACCAAGTGGTGGACGTATTTTCGCTCAAATCAATGGTAGTTGCTACACGTCATACATTTTTCTATACACGAAAAAATGGCATTGTAGTGGTTCTATCATCGCCAATAGTAGCCTATCATGACGTCTTTCACCTATGAGAAATGGCATAACACGGAGCATACAAACAAAGCAACGTGTTTCCAAACATGAAGAAAGGCCCAAATGCTTTCCATGTGTCAAGAGCACAAGCCATTGAATCAGTTTTCATAATCCAAAATTTCTGCCAATGATGGGTGTACAACCTTGACGATGAAGATTTTTTATTACTCCATTTTGATTCTGATAAATTCTTTCCAGGCCATGGAATTTGTAGATAGCTCCCAAAATCTAACACTCCTAGTCAGATTTCTCTTGACAACACACCCTACCAAGAAAATTCTTCCTAAACACTCTACAAGGATAGGAATATCGAGGTTTCTGGGCATGGGGGTCTGTAGTTTAGTCCACACACCTTCCTGTAAATTGAAAGAAAAAGAATCATGGGGGTTATAACTTAACAAATACAAATAGCCATTACACGTTGCCAAACCCAATTCAAGGTCGATGTTAGGAGGGATGAGCCCACTGAGGCCCCAAAGATCAGTCTTGGAATCATCAATTTCATGTAGCTCAAATCCTTGACAATGTGGTCGTTGGGCATCAAATCATCCCCTACAACTATTACCTTAAATCTTTTCTCTATTGGGTATGCTAATACTTGTATAGCCACAAAGGAGACAAGCCTCTTTTTATCATGGGGGAAGCAACATCCAATGCTTTTTTATGGGATTGCAAAATAAAATGCACAAGGACCCATCGATCTCTACCCTACAACACAGTTACCAACATGCAGAAGTGAGTTCCTTAACTTCCTAGGGAAGGAATGAGAGTGGGATTCAATACCATGTATTAATATTGGGATTGCATGCATAGAATTAGGAACATGCATCTATTGCAAACAGAGCAATCCATGTCTCTCTGCATGATAGATCCACCTGGGGATTGAGAAAGTTATGGTTGTGGCCTCAATCGTTCGGTAATGCTCTGTCATGTAACCCTAGAGAAAGTTGCAATTAACTACTCAAACGCACAATTTTTTTTATTTAAAGTACAATAAACATGTAAGTTCACTTCCTACTGCCAACAACCTCTAAGGATATGAGACTAAGATCACTTTTAAACCCATACATACATCATAAATACAACCATAGCATTATAACTACTCAAGGAATTAAATGCTCATACCTTCCATACATGTAAATAACATCATAACATTAAGAAATACAACAAGATTCCACTTAACATTAACTTTAACAAATAAGATTACATCTATCATTCCTTGAATGAGGCAGTACATACAATGTGATAACATAATACAATCATCCACCTTGAATACAATAGAGGGGTAGTAATTACAAGAACCAATTGAAATACATACTTATCATGAAATATAAACTAGAAACCACGAGCTCTCTAATTGGAAATCTCGCCATCATGATCTGCAAACCAAGGGGGACCCAATGGCGTAAGGTGCACGTTCCTCCCAACCAAGTGGTACTCGTAGGCCCACCCCCCGTGCTAGGAGATAGTAACAAGAATACATGGAAAAACTTACTACCTCTAGACACAGGTTGACTCATACCGACTCAACCAAACACATAAACCAAACAATCACAAGGTCACATTGCTTCCAGTGTTACTCAATATTTTATTTCACAAACAAACATACAACTGACCTAGGAGAAATGTCACCACATAGGTGCATGGGTTACCTGATAGATCTTCCTAGACCTCAGCCCCCATCAAGATTCACTCTCCTACTTCCAACACGTGGAACATAGCCACTCCAAACTAAGGAGGAACAAATAACCAAAACCATTCCATACAAAGGAGGCAAAGCATCCCCGTTCATGGAAATCGGGCGACTCACTGAATATGACAATCAAACTACTCAAAGGAATTACAAAAGGAAGGACTATAAAATACAACCCCCAAACATTAACACACCTCTACTGAAAGACTTACAAAACCTCAACAAACACTTCTATTCAATTACCCCAAAACGCTACTGAAGAAATCACATTCT
The DNA here is from genome assembly GCA_007115665.2 of Sequoiadendron giganteum. NCBI lineage: Eukaryota > Viridiplantae > Streptophyta > Pinopsida > Cupressales > Cupressaceae > Sequoiadendron > Sequoiadendron giganteum. The sequence continues at coordinate 460,392,178 of CM021107.1, forward strand.
TAAAGCAATTTAAACCCGAACAAATCTGTCCTTCCGATCTACTAAATCTAACTTCAATATAGGAGTTTCAATAATACACTTTCCCAAATCATTTGACTTAAATCAATTTCCATTTTCAACAATACAAAAATCAATTCTTCTCACTTAAATCAATTTACCGTTTCCATCTATTCAAAAATCATATTCCCTCATCAAAATTATTTCTTTTAAATTAACTAAACATGCATTAAATGCATGCACCTATTTATAAAACAAAAATGATCTAATTCAAATATTTTAAATACTAGGTTGACTCAAAATAAAACACAACCCCCATTTCCCTTTTACTACTGAAAGTCTTAAATAATTCTAAACCAACTTCCCCAAACCAGAATACAGAGGAAATAATATGAAAGATAATTATAAAGAAAATACAATAATTTTGGATATATTAAATCCATTTCCATTTCTCTTTCTCATTGAATTCACAATAAAAACAATTGTCCTAATAGAAAAATTAATTAAAATAAACTAAAAGCCTCTTCAGGTTCAAAAAGGGAAATATTAATTTTACAGATAACCACATTCCTTGAGTATTTTTAGTAGAGTAAATACTCATTTCCTCAGATAATTTTATTACATTTAAAAATTCTAATCTTACTTTACTCTACCATGCACCTATTTCAATATTCTATTTATCAATATATATATATATATATATTACATATATACCCTAATATATATATAATTATATATATACACTTAAATATATAATATTTAATTATTTAAAAATAAATCAACTTAATAAATAAAAAACCATTTTTATCCACATTGAACAAATATATATATATTAATATATTATATATTTTAGAATATTAATGTCATAAAAACCACAATCCACATAAGTAAAGAACAAAAGAATTTAATATTGAGGGATTGTTTTAGGAAGGGGCGTCGGTCTGTACTTATGTACATCCGGCCACCCATGATTATTGGGGGACAACACTACCATGGCAGCGGCCCCTCCACGAAGGTGGAGGGAGCTGCCATGGGCAACACTCTCCCACATAAAGAGTACGGTGGGGGATTTAATCCCCACCCCACCAATACATTAAAAATATAAACTCTCCATACAAAATTTTGAACTTCCATTAATTTTTTCTTTCAAAAAAATACATTGACAACTTCCTCATGTCGTACGACGACAATAGATTTTCTCACATAGCCATTAAAAATGACAGATATTTATAATATATATATATGTATTGTGTATGTATACAAATATATGTATATATATATATATATATAAGGAATTTCAACATTACAATTTTAATTGGGGAAATGTTTCCCAAAAAGACCATCTATAGAAAAATATTCAACTTCCTTAAACAGAGAGAAGAACTTTACAAACACACAAGAAAAAGCCAAATTCATAGATAGAATTCTATAGAGAAGTAATTTCGAACATAGGGTTCCCTTTCTAAAAGGAGAAAATATAAAGACTTCCTAATGTTCTTTTTTACAGAGAAGGATTTACAAACTCTACAAAGAACAAAATTCACACAAAATTTACAAACGGTTGTTCAATATTTTCACAGAGGCTCTCAAATTTACTTTAAATAGTCAAATTTAAGTCGTTTCACAAAGACTCTCAAATTTACTTTAAATAAATAAATTTAAAAGAGGAGGATAATAAATTTCTACAAAAGAATATCACAAGATTCAGCATAGAGGTTTTTTTTCCCAATTCCTTTTTTGCAGATACCAAGCTATAGGAAGATGTACCGTAATTATTCTACCAAATCCCATAGTAAATTTTGTACAAGAAAACTTTTACCCAAATCTTCGGATAAGCTAATTTCTACAGAGGATTTATAATTTCCCAGCTATACATATCCAATTGGAAATAAAATAAGACAAATCTCTAGAGGAGTATTTACAAAATTTCCAGAGGTTTTTCGACAATTTTCTACAGAGGCTCTCTAATTTCACTAAAAAAATTTCTACATAAGCACTAAAATATTCACGACAAATTTTCAAACACAAGAGCCTTACAAATTTACAAACTAATTTTCAAAGCTTCTACACAAATTATAAATTCTTTTTGTACAAATAATCTTTCTAAATTGCAAAACAATAAAAATAATTAAAAGAACTTGTAAACCAACACTTCTTGAGTATTTGAATTTGGTGTAGAGCCTCCTCCACAACTTCAAGCAAAGCTTCCAAACAATAATAGCTTTCTCCCAAGCAAATTGATTTCCCGATCACAAGAATAATTCCAACGCAGCAAGAAATTTTCCAAACAAATTCTAAGGATGCAAAAATACCAAAACAATTTCTAGAGTCAAAATTCTTTTTCAAAATCTCAAGATCACAGCAACAAAATCCTCCATCCACAAATTCCCAACCAAAAAAGTATATCGTACCTTATTGTCAAGAAGCTTTCCACTTCCTCACCCAAAGCCAAGATTATCTCCCGAGAATTAATTTTCCCCAACAAATTCATTAAATCTTTCTAACACTTGCTAACATTTTCTAAATATCTTTCAACAACTCTGTTAGAATAAAATCTTCTAATAATCAAAATTAAAAAATTTAATAGTTAAAACATTTCCCAATCAAATATAAAAAAATTAATTAATTTAATTAATCAATAAAAGAAATAATCCAAGGATTATCTTTTTATTAATTAAATTAAATTAATTAATTTATTAATTCTAAAATCTCAACATTTAAAATAAGCATAATCTACTATTCAACTTTTAATAATGAATTTCACTAAACCTCTTTTAAAGCATTTTAACACGATAATACGAGGCAATAATCAACACATTTAAACAAGAACAACTGACTAAACCTGACGACACATTGAGGCTAGGGTGTAGACTTGACACAAGTAACCTAGCTATTATCTCCCAATCAACATAACCGTTGGGTCGACACACTCAAACTTGTGAAGCTAGGTGGAGTCGATTTCATGTACCTGCAAACCTGTAAACGAGGCATCACTAACACATGTATATAAACAACATCATAAAACACACCATGAAGAGGAAGTCGCAAAATCGCAGGGCGCTCGCAAGTGAGTGATGCAATTCCATCCCCTTCACCAATACACTTATCACGAACTAAAAATTCCAACATAAATAAAACACTCATGTGCAATAACCATGTTATAACAAACCATCATTATACTAATCAAGGACATGTCCAATAAAACATCAAAGAGAGTACATCACACCACCACAAATAGTCCACATTGCTCTATAAATAGCGATCAAATTGTCAAAGCATCATAATCTAAACATAAGAGAAAAATAGAGAGGTGTTGCATTCTCCCCCTAGGGCCAGGCTTACTCTTGGAAGCCAGCAAATACCCCTAGTACAATCTCCAAATATTCACACATAATCAATGGTTCCAAACTGAACCACTCCATACCTCAGCATAAAAACAACAGTAACCTATGCCATAATCAACCCAACCAAGTACTCTGTTGATCCATACAAACCAACATGGTGAGGCAACCACCAACCAAGTCTCCAAAACATATATCCAAGATTTAACATACATTATTCACATACGCACCAATACACATCACTAGAAATCACATCACAAGGCCACACATGGATCCATCTAGACACCGAAAAGCAACATACTAATCCATGATACAAGAATCCATGAACCAAGAGTCATAGTCCATCTCAAATAATCCATACATCACAATTAGTGGCTTGATGGTATTAGGCCGCATATAAGGTGATACCACCCAAACAAGACCACAATGACCTATCTCTTATTGTATAAGGTGATTAACCTCTAAGCGATAGTCATCACACATAGGTGAATAGTGGATCCTAGCTACATAACAGCCTCACAAACCCCCATCCTCAATGTTCCCTGTGTCCACTTCCTCGTATAAACTTACCAAGTCTGCCTCATATGTCCTTGGAGAGGATTCACATTATGACACATTGCCGACATTAAAACAATAAAGATACAATAGCTTAGCCACCAAGGTCATAAAGAAGAGAAAATTAAAGTTCAATTTCAACAATAAGCCAATAAATGTGCACAATTTCAACACTAATCCAAATATATAACCACTAGGGTTATAAACAAATAAGATCACAAATCGTGGCTAAACCATCACAATCAAATATAAACAAGGCGTCGATCTTCACAATCAACTGAAAAATCATCAATAACCATAAAGAAAGTTCACAATCTTTAAAATTGCACTGTACAACACTATGTGACTAGATACTAGCCACCTAACGAGGAAGGAGGAAACAACGTTCGACTATAGTAATATCCCTCATAAGGTGCAGAGTGAGAACGCCGTCCACATGACCCAGAGTGTATCCACGACTATCATGTCATCACTCGAAATGGTCATACACTAGCCAGAGAAGGCATGTATTGGTTGTATGCCCTGTGGCAATCTGTTTGTGGGTCCGCGGAGGTAGGCACGCGCAAGACACACCCCACATCGTGATACCTCATGGAGAAGGAACACGCAGGAACTCGTTGTAGCTAGAGGTATACATGGCTAGGATCTACTCATATGCTACCCGACCATCATGGTCGAAGCAGCCATGAGGATCCCTCTACAAGTGTTTGAGGCCACATAACGCTCATCACACAAGCAGGCTAATAAAGACAATCGCATAATGTGCCTTCATGTGTATATGCATGTGGCATCGTGTAACACGACATCATCACCATCACTATGACAGAACATCAGTGGGGCGTGGAATTGTATTGCATCATATCAGAACACGTGCAAATACAATATATCACATCATCACTAGCACTATGTCGGAACATTAGTGAGGTGTGGCATCGTATCTATTACATCATGTCGGAACATGTGCAGATACACTAAATATATAATGCAATACGATAATATCAATATGGGGCTACCGAGCTTCACCTCTCATACAGATGAGGTTTACTGGCTAATGCCAGATCATCGTCCCTAAGGACGGCCAGACATATACTAAAAAACCTATGATGTTGTACTCAAATCTGTGCATATTAGGTTAACACATATGGATCAAGTGTCTTGATCCATCATAAGGGAAAGTAGTGGGTACATTCGGGATTGGTTGAGCTGAGACGCTCTACACCACAAAATGCATACATTGTACACTCCACCCAAGGAACTTTGTGGCTGCTACTATCCCTTCATGGATTGAGGGGCTAGAGAACCAAAAGAAAAAAGAACTAACTTTTGGTTATTCTTATATATATAAGTTTGAACCTCACATGGTTTGGCCCTCAATCAGGTAACAAACATGCAAACACACACAATGGTATGGTAAATCCCACACCAGAGTGCAAATTTTCCCCATGGATGGGTACCAAGTAATACCATTCCATGGATACACAAAGCAAGTATAGGGTACTCACAACACTCAAATAAGACACGGTTACTAGTTCCTTACATTTACAAGGGGTACTACTACATACATAATCCCATAAGAACATCAAATTCCACAACCTATGGGATACATATCATTACTTTCCATCCATAACCATTTATCAGTTATCTTTTCACGCTACTCTTTTCCACATAGTACATCATGCTAAATGTAAAATCCATGAATACATGATCACTTAACAACTCCACTAACAGATTCACAAGGAAAACATAGTGGAATCAAATGTACCCAAAGTACCTAGTGTATGAACCTAGGGCTCTGATACCATGTGTAATGCTCCACCACATAACCCTAGAGGAAGTTGCAATTAACTACTCAAGCACACAATTTTTTTTATTTAAAGTACAATAAACATGTAAGTTCACTTCCTATTGCCAACAACCTCTAAGGCTACGAGACTAAGATTACTTTTAAACCCATACATACATCAGAAATACAACCATAGCATTATAACTACTTAAGGAATTAAATGCTCATACCTTTCATACATATAAATAACATCCTAACATTAAGAAATACAACAAGATTCCACTTAACATTAACTTTAACAAATAAGATTACATCTCTCATTCCCCAAATGAGGTAGTACATACAATGTGATAACATAATACAATCATCCACCTCAAATACAACTAAGGGGTAATAATTACAAGAACCAACTGAAATAAATACATATCATGAAATATAAATTGGAAACCACGAGCTCTCCAATTGGAAATCTCGCCATCACAATCTGCAAACCAAGGGGGACCCAACGACATACCTACTACCTCTAGACACAGGCTGACTCATACTGACTCAACCAAACACATGAACCAAAAAATCACAAGGTTACATTGCTTCCAATGTTACTCAATCTTTTATTTCACAAACTAACATACATCCAACCTAGGAGAAATGTCACCACATAGGTGCATAGGTTACCCGACAGATCTTCCCAGACCCCGACCCCCATCAAGATTCACTCTTCTACTACCAGCACATGGAACATAGCCACTCCAAACTAAGTAGGAACAAATAACCAAAACCACTCCATACAAATGAGGAAAAATATCCTCGTTCGTGGAAATCAGATGACTCACTGAATATGAAAACCACACTACTCAAAGTAATTACAAAAGGCAAGACTATAAAATATAACCCCCAAACATTAACACACCTCTACTGGAAGACTTACAAAACCTCAACAAACACTTCTATTCAATTACTCCAAAACGCTATTGAAGAAATCACATTCTTAAAGCAATTTAAATTGGAACAAATCTATCCTTCGGATCTACTAAATCCAAATTCAATGCAGGAGTTTCAATAATACACTTTCCCAAATCATCCGACTTAAATCAATTTCCATTTTCAACAATACAGAAATCAATTCTTCTCACTTAAATCAATTTACCATTTTCATCTATTCAGAAATCATATTCCCTCATCAAAATTAGTTCTTTTAAATTAACTAAACATGCATTAAATGCACGCGCCTATTTGTAAAACAAAAATTATCTAATTCAAATATTTTAAATACTAGGTTGACTCAAAATAAAACACAACCCCCATTTCCTTTTACTACTAGAAGTCTTAAATAATTCTAAACCAACTTCAATTCATAGTAAAAATAATTTCCCTAACAGAATAATTAAATTAAATAAACTAAAAGCCTCTTCAGATTCAAAAAGAGAAATATTAATTTACAGATAGCCACATTCCTCGATTATTTTTAGTAAAATAAATACTCATTTCCTCAGATAATTTTATTACATTTAAAAATTCTAATCTTACTTAACTATGCCATGAACCTATTTCAATGTTCTATTTATCACTATATATATATATATATAGATATAATTACATATACTTAAATATATAATATTTAATTATTTAAAAATAAATCAACTTAATAAATAAAAAACCATTTTTATCCACATTGAACAAATATATATTTATAATATAGGTAATATATATTATATATATTTTTTAAAATATTAACGTCAAAAAAATCGCAATCCACATAAGTAAAGAACAGACTAATTTAATATTGGCTGACTGTTTTAGGAAGTGGTGCCAGTCTGTACTTATGTATAGCCAGCCACCCATGATTATTGGGAGGCAGCGGCCCCTCCACTAAGGTGGAGGGCACTGCCATGGACAATGCTCTCCCACATAAAGGGTATGGTGGGGGATTTAATCCCCCCCACCAATACATTAAAATAATAAACTTTCCATACAAAATTTTAAACCTCCATTAAAATAAAATTACAAAAATGCATTGACAACTTCCTCATCGTCGTACGACAACAGTAGATTTTCTCTCATAGCCATTAAAAATGACAGATATTTATAATATATATATATATATATATATATGTTATATATATGTATTGTGTATGTATACAACTATATGTATATATAATATAGATATATATAAGGAATTTCAAAATTACAATTTTAATTGGGGAAATGTTTCCCAAAAAGACCATCTACAGGAAAATATTCAACTTCCTTAAACAAAGAGAAGAAATTTACAAACACTCAGAGAGAATTCTACAGAGAAGTAATTTCCAACACAGGGTTCCCTTTCTAAAAAGAGAAATTACAAAGACTTCATAATTTTATTTCTTACAGAGAAGGATTTACAAACTCTACAGAGAACAAAATTTACACAAAAGTTCTACAAACGGTTGTTCCATCTTTTCACAGAAGTTCTCAAATTTACTTTAAATAGTCAAATTTAAGTCGTTTCACAGAGACTCTCAAATTTACTTTAAATAAATAAATTTAAAAGAGGAGGATAATAAATTTCTACAAAAGAATATCACAAGATTCAACACAAAGATTTTTTTTTTTCGAATTCCCTTTTTCCAGATACCAAGCTATAGGAAGATGTATCGTAATTATTCTACCAAATCCCATAGTAAATTTTATACAGGAAAAATTTTACCCAAATCTTCGGATGAGCTAATTTCTACAAAGGATTTACAATTTCCTAGCCATACAGATCCAATTGGAAACAAACTAAGACAAAATTCTACATGAGTATTTACAAAACTTCCAGAGGTTTTCAAAAAATTTCTATAGAGGCTCTCTAATTTCACTAAAAAATCTTCTACAAAAGCATTAAAATATTCACGACAAAATTTCAAACACAAAAGCCTTACAAATTTACAAAATAATATTAAAAGCTTCTATACAAATTATAAATTATTTTTGTACAGATAATATTTCTAAATTACAAAACAATAAAAATAATTAAAGGAACCAGTAAACCAACACTTTCTCGAGTATTTGAGTTTGGTGCAGAGCCTCCTCCACAGCTTCAATCAAAGCTTCCAGACAATAGCGGTTTCCTCCCAAGAAAATTAATTTTCCGATCACAAGAATAATTCCAACGCAGCAAAAAAAATTCCAAACAAATTCTAAGGATGCAAAAATACCAAAACAATTTCTACAATCAAAATTATTTTTCAAAATCTCTAGATTACAGCAACAAAATCCTCCTTCCACAAATTCCCAACCTGCAAAATATCTTGTGCCTTGTCGTGAAGAAGCTTTCCACTTCCTCACCCAAAGCCAAGATGATCTCCCGAGAATTAATTTTCCCCAACAAATTCATTAAATCTTTCTAACACTTGCTGGCATTTTCTAAATATCTTTCAACAACCCTGTTGGAATAAAATCTTCTAATAATCAAAATTAAATATTTTAATAATTAAAACATTTCTCATTCAAATATAAACAATTTAATTAATTTAATTATCAATAAATGAAATAATCCAAGGATTATCTTTTTATTAATTAAATTAAATTAATTAATTTATTAATTATAAAATCTCAACATTTAAAATAAGCATAATCTACTATTCAACTTTTAATAATGAATTTCACTAAACCTCTTTTAAAGTATTTTAACATGATAATATGAGGCAATAATCAACACATTTAAACAAGCACAATTGACTAAAGCTCATGACACACTGAGGCTAGGGTGTAGACTTGACACAAGTAACATAGCAACTATCTCCCAATCAACATAACAGTTGGGTCGACACACTCAAAACTATGAAGCCAAGTGGAGTCGATGTCATGTACCTGCAAACCTGGAAACGAGGCATCAATAGCACATGTATATAAACAACATCATAAAACACACCATGAAGAGGAAGTCACAGAATCGCAGGACGCTCGCAAGTGAGTGATGCAATTCCATCCCCTTCACTAATACACTTATCACGAATTGACAATTCCAACATAAATAAAATACTCATGTGCAATAACCATGTTATAACAAACCATCATTATAATAATCAAGGACATGTCCAATAAAAATAAAAGAGAGTACATCACATCACCACAAATAGTCCACATCTCTCTATAAATAATGATCAAAATATCAAAGCATCGTAATCTAAACATAAGAGAAAAATAGAGGGGTGTTACATTCTCCCCCCCTAGGGCCAGGCTTACTCCTAGAAGCCTTCAAATACCCCTGGTACAATATCCAAATATTCACACATAATCAATGGTTCCAAACTGAACCACTTCATACCTCAACATAAAAACAACAGTAATGTGTGTCGTAATCAACCCAACCAAGTACTCTGTTAATCCATACAAACCAACATGGTGAAGCAACCACCAACCAAGTCTCCAAAACATATATCCATGATTTAGCATACATTATTCACATACGCACCAATACACATCACTAGAAATCACATCACAAGGCCACACATGGGTCCATCTGGACACCATAAAGCAACATACTAATCCAACAAGAATCCATGAACCAAGAGCCAGAGTCCATCTCAAATAATCCACACATGACAATCAGTGGCTTGATGGTGTTAGGCCACATATAAGGTGAGACCATCCAAACAATACCACATTGACTTGTCTCTTGTTGTATAAGGTGATTAGCCTCTAAGAGATAGTCATCACACATAGGTGAGTAGTGGATCCTAGCTGCATACAGCCTCACATACCCCCATCCTTAACATTCCCTGTGTCTACTTCCTCGTATACACTCACCAAGTCTGCCTCATACATCCTTGGAGAGGATTCACATTACGACACATTGCCGACATTAAAACAATAAAGATAAAATAGCTTAGCCACCAAGGTCATAAAGAAGAGAAAATTAAAGTTCAATTTCAACAATAAGGCAATAAATGTGGACAATTTCAACACTAATCCAAATATATAACCATTAGGGTTATAAGAAAATAATATCACAAGTTGTGGCTAAAGCATCACAATCAAATATAAACAAGGCGTCGGTCTTCATAATCAATTGAAAAATCATCAATAACCATAAAGAAAGTTCACAATCTTTAAAATTGCACTATACAACACTATGTGACTAGATACTAGCCACCTAACGAGGAAGGAGGAAACAACGTCCGACTATAGTAATAGCCCTCATGTGGTGTGGAGTGAGAACACCATCCACATGACCCAGAGTGTATCCATGACTATCATGTTGTCACTCAAAATGGTTGTACACTAGTTGGAGAAGGCACGTACTGGTCGTATGCCCCATGGCAGTGTGTGTGTGTTCGTGAAGGTAGGCATGCACAAGACACACCCCACATCGTGATACCTCATGGAGAAGACACACGTAGAAACTCGTTGTAGCTAGAGGTATACATGGCTAGGATCTACTCATATGCTACCCGACCATCATGGTTGAAGCAACCATGAGGATCCCTCTACAAGTGTTCAAGGCCCCATAATGCTCATCACACAAGTAAGCTAACAAAGACAATCTCATAATGTGTCTTCACGTGTCTATGCATGTGGCAGCGTGTAACACAACATCATCACCATCACTATGTCGGAACATCAGTGGGGTGTGGCATCGTATTGCATCATATCGGAACATGTGCAAATACAATATATCACAACATCATCACCAACACTATGTTGGAACATCAGTGAGGTGTGGCATCGTATCTATTACATCATGTCAGAACATGTGCAGATACACTAAATATATAATGAAATACAATAATATCAATATGGGGCTACCGAGCTTCACCTCTCATACAAACAAGGTTTACTCGCTAATGCCAGATCAATATACCTAGAATGGCCAAACATATACTAAAAAACCTATGATGTTGTATTCAAATATGTGGGGATTAGGTTAACACATATGGATCAAGAATCCTGATCCATCATAAGGGAAACTAGTGGGTAGGTTTCCTCAGGATTGGTTGATCTGAGACGCTCTGCACTGCAATATGCGTATGTTGTACACTCCACCCAAGGAACTTTGTGGCTGCTACTATCCCTTCACGAATTGAGGGGCTAGAGAACCAAAAGAAAAAGGAGCTAACTTTTGGTTACTCTTATATATATAAGTTTCAACCTCACATGGTTTGGCCCTCAATCAGGTAACAAACATGCAAACACACACAATGGTATGGTAAATCCCACACCAAAGTGCAACTTTTCCCCATGGATGGGTACCAAGTAATACCATTCCATGGATACACAAAGCAAGTACGGGGTATTCACAACACTCAAATAAGAAATAGTTATTGGTTCCTTATATTTATAGGGAGTACTACTACATACATAATCCCATAATAACATCAAATTCCACAACCTATGGGATACATATCATTACTTTCCATCCATAACCATTTATTAGCTATCTTTTGATGCTACTCTTCTCCACATAGTACATCATGCTAAATGTAAAATCCACGAATACGTGATCACTTAACAACTCCACTAATAGATTCACAAGGAAAACATAGTGGACTCAAATTTACCTAGAGTACCCAGTGTATGAACCTGGGGCTCTGATACCATGTGTAATGCTCTGCCACATAACCCTAGAGGAAGTTGCAATTAACTAATCAAAAGCACATTTTTTTATATTTAAAGTACAATAAACACATAAGTTCACTTCCTATTGCCAACAATCTCTAAGGCTACGAGACTAAGATTAATTTTAAACCCATACATACATCATAAATACAGCCATAACATTATAACTACTTAAGGAATTAAATGCTCATACCTTTCATACATGTAAATAACATCCTAATATTAAGAAATACAACAAGATTCCACTTAACATTAACTTTAACAAATAAGATTACATCTCTCATTCCCCAAATGAGGTAGTACATACAATGTGATAACATAAGACAATCATTCACCTCGAATACAACTGAGGGGTAATAATTACAAGAACCAACTGAAATAAATACATATCATGAAATATAAACTGGAAACCACTAGCTCTCCAACTGGAAATCATGCCATCACGATCTGCAAACCAAGGGGGACCCAACGACATAGGGTGCACGTTCCTCCCAACCAACTGGTACCTATAGGTCCACCCCCCGTGCTAGGAGATAGTAACAAGAATACATGGCCAAACCTACTACCTCTAGACACAGGATGACTCATACCGACTCAACCAAATACATGAGCCACATTGCTTCTAGTGTTACTCAATCTTTTATTTCACAAACTAACATACAACTGACCTAGGAGAAATGTCACCACATAGGTGCATAGGTTACCTGATAGATCTTCCCAGACACCGACCCCCATCAAAATTCACTCTCCTACTGCCAACATGTGGAACATAGCCACTCCAAACTAAGTAGGAACAAATAACCAAAACCACTCCATACAAAGGAGGAAAAACATCCCCGTTCATGGAAATCGGGTGACTCACTGAATATGAAAACCGCACTACTCACATAAATTAAAAAAGGAAAGACTATAAAATACAACCCCCAAACATTAATACACCTCTACTGGAAGACTTACAAAACCTCAACAAACACTTCTATTCAATTACCCCAAAATGCTACTGAAGAAATCACATTCTTAAAGCAATTTAAACTGGAACAAATCTATCCTTTAGATCTACTAAATCCAACTTCAATACAAGAGTTTCAATAATACACTTTCCCAAATCATCTGACTTAAATCAATTTCCATTTTCAACAATACATAAATCAATTCTTCTCACTTAAATCAATTTACCATTTTCATCTATTCAGAAATCATATTCCCTCATCAAAATTATTTCTTTTAAATTAACTAAACATGCATTAAATGCATGCATCTATTTATAAAACAAAAATTATCTAATTCAAATATTTTAAATATTAGGTTGACTCAAAATAAAACACAACCCCCATTTCCCTTTTACTACTGAAAGTCTTAAATAATTCTAAACCAACTTCCCCAAACCAGAATACAGAGGAAATAACATGAAAGGCAATTATAAAGGAAATACACTACTTTTGGATATGTTAAATCCATTTCCCTTTCACATTGAATTCACATTAAAAATAATTTCCCTAATAGAAAAATTAATTAAAATAAACTAAAAGCCTCTTCAAATTCAAAAAGGGAAATATTAATTTTATAGATAGCCACATTCCTCGGTTATTTTTAGTAAAATAAATTATAATCTTACTTTACTATGCCATGCACCTAGTTCAATGTTCTATTTATCAATATATATATTTCAATATATATATATATATACCCTAAGCGTATGTGCAAAACCATGATGGGCCAAAAAGTGGCGATATGATGGCCCATGTGGCTGACGACTTTTTTTTACCTAAAATTGATGAAACAAAAAGGGTTTTTTAAGGAGATTCTCAATTTTCCACCAATATAGATTATGTTTTACTTTGAATTCAATAAATTATTGTTTTTCATTTTCTATTTGAATTACGACTAAAGTCTTAATTGATAGGCTGATTGAAAAACATCTATAGCTTTCAAATGGTATCACATTTTTTGAATTTGAAACATGTGTCACATTCTATGTTTCGTATACTATAGGATTAAAAAAAAAAATGAATTCCATGAAGTTTTGACCAAGTTTAGGTGGTTAGAGATACAAGTTTTTATATTTTTTAAAAGTTGGAATAAAAAATCATAATTAATTATGTACTTTAAAAAAATTACAAAAAAATATGCATCACATCGGGACATGAGTCCTCTACTTATATAAAAAATCTTATAAAAAAATATTATCATTTTATTGTGGTTAGCATGATCAGACAGACATCTACTTCTTATTTTTTCCC
>CM021107.1:460409949-460612143 GCA_007115665.2 Sequoiadendron giganteum
ACATCACACCACCATAAATAGTCCACATCGCTCAATAAATAGCGATCAAAATATCAAATCATCGTAATCTAAAAATAAGAGAAAAACAGAGTGGTGTTACAAGTCCATAGATTATAGACTGGAAGCCATTAGTGGAGGTGGTTTGATATTGAACTATTTAGGGTTAGGTTGTATGACTAAAAATTACTCCATTGATAAATATTGAAACATATATGTAGATGAGTAAAAGCATCATGTAGTCTACACGTACGAACACTGAAAATTTGTATATATGTTATTTTAAAAGCATCAATAATGACTTTCTTTAAGCATGTCAAAATGGCATTAGGGGTTTTGATGTACATAGAAAAATGTCACTGCAATGGAACGCCTTACATCGTAATAATATTTATACATGTTATTCTAGAATAATATATATGTACATTGCTCACATAATAAAGATATAAAATTAATGTTTATATATATATATATGATTTTGTAAGAGATCGTGATATCTTTGAAACTTGTTATCATTAATTTTTTTCATAATAGATTCTTCTTTTTAGATGGTGTTGTGTGTAGTGTTTGTAGAATTGAAAATGATTTGGGACACTCTAATCCTCATGATAAGGATATATAATGGGTTTGTTGACCTTGAATATTATCCTAACCCTAAAAGAAAAAATCCCAACCTAGATAAGGATATTTTTCCCCTCATTAATAAGATGTTAGGCATCAATTTGTGGATCTAGTTAAACAATTTTTTTCCAACTTTGTTGGGTGGCATGTGTTAGAATTGGCTATGGCTGCCAAGATATTGAGACCAAATGGAAAGCACAAAAAGAGAGAATAGAATGTGAAAAGAATAAATTGTATTCTTATCAATATATGATTTAATGATATGATCTGATATACAAATTAGAGAGACCCCTTGGTTATATAGCCAAGGTGAGATACAAAATGTCATAGGATTATGACAAGTGTCTTAATCATATGACATGAGACAACTAATCACACTTACGTAGGTCACATGTAGTAGTTGTAAAAAGATAAGATAACAACTAATGACAACTAACACCTTCTAGAAATATCCCTTCCTAGGACCTAAGTAAACTTAACATGTGTAAATAAGTCCCCTAGTAATGAATAAACTAGGTAAAAGAATTTATTTACACCAAGAACATGATCCTTAGAAGTATGTGAAACTTAATGGAAAGGGAATTTTAAAATGGTGGATATCACTCCAAGTCTCCCTTTCTAAGGAAACTTGCTTGAATAGGTCATTTTTTAGATGTGATTAAATCTAAAAATACCTCTAGCTCCACTCTAGACTTAAACCCTAGGAATCCTAACCATTTCTTAAATGGTTTCGAAAGAACCCTTCTTTGCTTTAGTAAGCCCATCAAATCAATTTTAGGAGGATAAATTAAGGAATAAATCTCTAAAAATGAATAATTCCACAAAGAATGGGAAGTGGGTAGGTTTAACCATTTATGACCAAGCATCTTTGATTTGCATGACTAGATAATTAACTCCTAGTAACCTAACATGGTTGAAAAAATCAAAATCTACCCTTGTGCCAAGAATTTTTTATTGTAGTTTTTGATAGATTAGAGAATCAAAATTTCATCCTTAGTAGTCTCTAGACATGGGGGGTAGCACTTTCTCATGTTAAAACCATGACACCCACCTTTCAATCCTTCCACACAATCTTTCTTAGTTATACCTATTTAGGTTCATCTTTCCAATATTCCCCTCCACTTTTGGGATGAATATTGTTTTGAAACAATTGACAACTCATTGGGTAATTTCTTGAATACAAACAAAGGTTCTTCGTATTTATTTCATACAACCTTTTCTTGAATTTTGATAGAATTGGATATCTCAAAGGATCTCTCAATAGAGATAGTTCTAAGATTGGATGACCGCATTTAGACTTGACCCTTGGATTATGAGGTTTTTCCTTTTCATTGATGAAGATGCTGTAATATTGGGCACCTTATTGTAGACTACTTGAGCTCCAATTTCAATTCAAATCAACAAGCTTCATGGTGGAATGAAGTCGCTCCTCATCATTACTCCATTGAAGGCATGTCAAGGGATAGTGATTATTTGTTGAAGTATTCTTAGTTTTTAGATTCATGCAACATGCTTGAGTCAACGATTGTGCCCCCTTAGGAAGTGGCCTTGAGCAAATAACATTTCTTGGATATCTAACAAATGGGTGTTAATGCATTTTCTCCTCCTGATGCTCATGTTTCCTCTTTTCCCTTAGTGGGACATAATGTTGGAAGTGCCAACAAGAATTTATTACAAAAGGATAAGAATGTATTTTTTATGCTTGTAATGACAAGCTATCTCCTTAGGATCATGTTCATGACATGCAAATCATTGGTTCATAAGGTAATGATTTTTTTCTATTTGGAGACTAAGGAGTCAAAACTACCTCATTTTTAGATTCAAATTATTAGCCTCCTTCTACGGAGGCTCACAACGAATTTCGGTACAAAAGAAAAAGAAGGTTCATTTTTAAAATGACGAGGGATACCATAATTTTTTTTGTAGTCTCATACAAAATTTGGTGTTGAAAATTCCAAATTGAACTAGATAGATCTTGTTGTAGTCTCATTTATGGGATTCATGTGCTTTATTCAACACCCCTATTTTTGGTTTTGGTGCTTTTTCTCATGGCCCTTCACTATGGACTAGCCAAAATTATGTAAGTTTTTTGTTTACAATATATTGGTTATGGTCTCCTAAACCACATTTACCACTATATGTGTGTATCATATATATATATATAATATAATATATACATACATACATACATACATATATATGTGTACATATACATATATACATATACACATATATGTATATGTATATGTGTGTATATATATATATATATACATATGCATATATGCATATGTATACGTATATACATATGTGTATGTATATATATGTGTGCATACATATATATGTATATATGTACTTAAAAATTATCATCTATCTATATAAAAATAATATAATTACTTACATATATATTATATAAATAATGTGTAAATATATTTACTTAAAGATTTATTTTATTTAATTACTATTTTTTTTTACAATATTTATACGTTACTTAAATATATAATATTTATAAAATAGCATTACTTACATATATTATGAATAAATAAAATTACTTAAGAATTTTTTTTTTCATTTACTTAAAAATTATTAAAATATTTGTACATTACATCTGTATATATAGTTAATAATTATTTGTTTTATTTACATTGTTTAATTTAATTTAATTTGAAGAGTTTTTAAATTTTTGTGTGTAATTCTTAATTTTAATTACGTTAGGTATAGTTAAGATTTTATAGTTTTAGTTTTTAGAATATATGTCTATTGTGTTTTAGTTTTTATGTGCATTGTAATGACATGAGACTTTTTGATATTGTTCTAGAATGCATCTTCATGTAATTTATTTTAAATATCTAAAAAAAGAGTATGAATACAAATACGAAGAAAGTTTACAATTGTAAGGAATAAACTTGTATATATCAAAGATTTATCTTCATTTTGCATTCATTTTGACAAGGTTATTTTTAATAGAATGAGTAGTGTGCAAAATATTGTGTTTTGTGTGGAAGTTGGAAAATAACTCTATCCTAGTAATGAAAATAATCATTTTACATTTAAGGGACAAGTCTTGATTTTTTGTGTTACCCATTCATTATCCCAAGTTATTTCCATGAGTGTGAAATTGGCTTTTGCAAGTATACAAATGATCCTAAACTTTTAACTACAAATTAAAAAATGGTACATAAAAAACTCAATTAAATGCACAAATAATAAACCCAAAAATACTCTATATTCTTTCCATTTTTTAATTTTTTTCCTTAAATTATGCACATGCAACATAAAATTTACAATTTGAATACAAATTAATAGGCACGCCTTACATGCAAAACTAATATAAGCTTTGGTTACCTTAATGACACTTTGAAATTCAATTTTCTCATTAAGGGTTTATGTACCCAAGATAGCTTGATTACCATGCTTGAAGGTTTCCTTATCCAAAACACTACAAGCTACTATACATAGTCATCACACTCTTGAGAATATTTTGTGTAATTATTCATGTAATTATATTAGGGTTTTATGTCACTTAGGCTAATTAAATCACACTTATCAATTTTCCCTCTTTGCCACAAAGGAACATAACCCAAGTAGCTTGGCTCTCCTTTGAGGAATTTAGCCAAGCATAATGCCTTTGTTGTTTCATGTTCTGAATGTTGTGTGGTAGAAGGATTGATCTAGGCTAATGTGTTAATTATCCTAGGATCTCATTTTCCATATAACATAATTAAAGTATCCCCTTCCCTCCAAAATTGAAGTGATATATTCGGTCACATTTTGGCTATTTAAAATACCCCAATATGCATGCACATAATAAGCTATTGATTTAGAGGTGAACCTTGTAGAAAAAAAGAGCACCAAAGAATGGTGATCAATTGAATTTATTTGTAATGCATATATGTGTATGACAGTATGGCAGTGCTACCTCAACTTACATTATGTAAACCTATTTGTATGTAAAATAACATTAACAATATTATGGCTAGTGGGAATCCATTTACACAAATGATTTACTTTAGTTTTAGGGGAATAAATGAATATACACATATAAATTACTAGTATCAAGCCAAGAACACTCTTTGAGACAAGTTGAAATAAATATAATAATTAAAATAGAATGATAATCACTTAAAGTTAATAAAACATGATCAATCAACTCTTAAGTATAGAAATCCAAGGTTCATTCTATATTAGAAAGCCAAAAGATATTCATATGAAGTGTATGCACACAAATGATATAAATGAAATATGCATAAAAGTTATCCTAGATCAAACCAAATACATGTACAAACCTCAAAAAAATCAAGTGTAGTATGTTGATATGTTGATAGCTTGGATGTGGTTGCTCATGATTCTAGCAGCATACGGGTAATGATCAATATGATTCAATAAAAATTTCGACAGCATAATAGTAACATAAGATTATATTCTTACAAATGAGATGGATGACCTCTAACTTATAGAATATCTATGAGAGAAATCAAGGGCCAGGATACATTGAGTGATGGATGCTAGGATTAGATGAGGATTAGGGTTGGGATCAAAGTTGTAATCATGTGACAAGTTAGGATTAGGATAACATCCTTATGTGAATGGCTAGGATTAAGAGGTGTGCTATGAAATGAATGGTTGAGATGGAAAGTTTAGTTTGACTTTTGGGAAGTGTCTAGGTCAATGAATCTAGACAAGGTCTTAGTTAGTCATGCGAAAGGGACACTTGTCACACGATGACAAGTTTAGATTGTGATCCATGTGAATAAATCCTATGGATAGGATTAAATGGACAAGGATTGAGGGATAAAGTGAAATTAAATAATGGAGGAAAATGTAATAAGGATTAATTAGCCTAAATTAATTAGTAAATTGAGAATTAGTTAATTAATTTAGTTGGAAGATTTATGGATAAAGGTGTGTCGCCAAAAAGTGTAGCCTTGACACTTTTCACTCATTTGGACCCTTGCCTATGGATTTTATACCTTTGTCAACCTCTTTTTACCTCTTTCTAAGCCTTGTGCCAAAGTGTTGTAATACATTTTCACACTTTTCTAGGCTTTTCATCACTAAATCAACCCTCCCTTATGCTATAGTGACCCCTTTATGCACACACATGTTTTACCTCAGTGTGTTTCATGAGACAATCCCAACAAACATAAATAATCACACTCTAATCCTCGAAAACCAATAAAAAATTCCCAAGTGGACTAGGTTGCCACCTTGGGCAACCTAGTCCCATGTGGCATAAAATTCAAATTTAACTTAAATTTCTTTCGGGATTTTGTCTCCTAAACCCGAAGGTCGGCCTGTATGGTGTTATTTTTGGGAAATTAGGGCACAACTTGTATAAATAAGGTTTTTTCTCATGTTTTTCATCCTAATAACCCTAATTCATCTCATATCTTCTACACCTCAATCTTCTCAATTACTCTTCTCTCCTCCTTCTCAAGCAAGCTAGGGTTTGAGCAATCCAAGTCAACAAGACATCTTTTCTGAAGCATTCAAGGGCTGATTGCTACAACAACTCAAGATCAATCATCATGGCAAGGTACTAACTCCATTATTCCATTGTTTCATGCTTCATTACATTATTTCTCTATTTTGGTTTTGTTACCTAAAAGAGGTTTGACCAAGCCAAACCCACATGCCCTAACAATGAACATTTTATCTTTCTCTCCTTGTGTGTTTGCATATTTAGGTACATTGAAGATCATTGAAGACTTTTTGAAGACCTCTCATTTCTTGCAAAGTCCTTGCAAATTCCAAATATCCACTAAAAGTCATTTTCAGGCCCAAAAATCAGAGTTTCAAAAGCAGGCACTTGTGAAGAACCGAAGTGCAGACCGAGGGCTTCCATTTCCCCTTCCAAATTTTTAGAAATCCATAAGAGGATTAAGTCACCAAAAATGAAAACCTAGTCAAATTGGACATGCCTTTCAATGATTTCTGCATATCCAGACACCCATTTGATAGAAACGAGCTCCAAACCAGTTTTTTCAGATCTGAGACTAGGTCGCCCAGATTGGCACAAGTGTCCCAGTTGGCTTCTACAGCATTTTCATAAGCATTCCAGACCTCCATCTGATCTCTCTCCAGATTTCAGGTGCACACATTCTATCTCATTCATTTATGTTTAGTTTAGTGTACATTTTTAGGTCATTTTGTATATGTTTGCATACAACATTGTATTTTCCAGCACTTTGTATTTCAATAGTTTACATTCACCATTTCCTTTCAATTTTATGCATTTAGGTCATCACATTTACATCACACCACCCAATACTTTGAATGAACCCTAAAATGAAAAAGGTGTGAAAGGGAGCCACATTTCTTAACCTAGCTTCTAGGTGAAAACCCTAGAAGCTCATTGGGGAATCCTCTTTCCCCTACATCATTTTTGGCGGTTCAAAATGTAATGGATAAATTATAGGAGGTGGGAAAAAATAATTTAATTAATGGATTAAGATAGACTAAAATTAGGTGTGCCTAGATAAGGTCATATTTTAAGTGTCTAGATTTTTCCCTTCTTTGAAATGATGTTGCAACTAAGAGAAGTTTTATCATTTTGAAGTTCAGAATAAAACATAGTGGATAGGAAGGGATAAGGACTAGTGTCATGATGCCCCAATTAATGGAAGGATGGGAGTTAGGTATGCCCCCTCGAGAGGACATACAAGTTCAAAGAGCACGAGTGTGCTCTTGAAATGGATGGGAAGACCAAAGGATGAAGGATAAAAGGAGGAATTGTAGGGAAATAGGTAAGGATGATGAAGATATGAATAGAGAGGAAGGATGGATGATCATCATGCTAAAATGGTATAAGAAACCAATATTTGATATTGTACTTGACATTATGCACCAAGGTATGAGGAACCATGACGATAATGTGCCAAGTACATGATCAAAAAGGTCAAAATGGAGACACATGCCTTATAACACCATGATATGGAAGACATGATGCCCTTGTTACAATAGAGTGCAAAGACCATGATAAATGCAAACAATGATTAAAAAAAATACAAGAAACAAGAAATCATCACAAAAAACCAAAAACAAACCAAGACTAATGCTCCAAGTCAAGTTTAAAATCAACTTATTGATTGATGATGACGAGGATAGAAAAGTTAATGATAAGAACAATGTGTAGCCCAAAGATTGTTTTGTTAATGATAAGAACAACACTTGGATTGGGAAGGATATGTCCTTATGATGATAATTGGATTAAATTGGATCAATGGATTATCAATTGATTTGGATCAAAATGATGGATTGATTTTGGATGATGCACTAGATTGCAAGATTGGATTGCATGGATTATGATTGATTGTGCATTTGGATGGATTGGATGGTGATGGTTGAATTGAAAGGATAGATAGATTGGATGGAGGATAGGATATGATAGGAGGAGGAACCAATAACAAGGGAGAACCAAGGCATGGTAAAATATGGAAGGATGGAGGAATTGCTTGGATGGAGATTGAGGGATTAAGTGGATGGATGAAAGGTGGTGGGATATAAGAGGATAGTGGAAGGGAGCTCCAAGGACTAGGTTGCAAAGGAACAAGATTATCCACACTAAAGGTAGTGGAATGGAGATTGGAAGATGATAAAATATGCATGAGATGAAAGGATAGTGCATAAGGGATATGGATGGTGGAGGAAGCAAGGCTTGCATTGTCTAAAGCATGTATGTATTTTTTCCCTATATCTATATCAAGATCAAGGGTGAAAAGAGAGGATTAATTGGATAGGATGGGGGGATAGAGATATGATAAGGGATATAATATGGTGAATATTTAAGTATGTGAATAAGGTATGGTAGGAAGGATAACATGGAGGCTCCTTATCAAGATCAAAGATGGGAAGGAAGGACGGAGTTGGATAGGATGAGGTATATGGGTTGAATGATATGGATAGGATAAGGTGAGGGAGATAGGATACTTGGTGATTATCAATATCTTTAGCCTTGTCAAGATCAAAGGTGTAAAAAGGGGGATGGACTTAGATATGATGATGGATAGTGGAAGATGTGGATAAGATGTGTTATGGATGAAACTTGTCCCCAAGTGTAGAGTGAAAAAGAATGGGGGATTACACATGACACCTAATTTTTAGGTTTTCATCATGGTACTTGCCAAGGTATCACAAGAAGTGGTTTTCACCATTGAACGAATGATTTCTCTTTATTTTTTTCTTCTCTTTTTTACATTTTTCTTCTTTTTTTTTTTTTTGAAATAGTATGGATAGATAAGGAAGATGATAAGCATGTGGATAAGTGGATTTGGAAGATAGTAGATGGATGAAGGAATCAAGTGTCTAGTTTCTTGGATGGTATCCCTTGATGGTGTGTTATAATTGACCATGACCATCAGAGGTATGCTCATAGATGTTGGTAGAATGATGGTAAGGGGGATGAAATGGATAAGGGTTTATGCAAAGGATGGGATAAAGAGGGATGGAATGATGGAGGGTAGATGTTGGATAATGGATGGGGGGTAGAATACTTGTGGATGAGTGGATGGAAATGATTGAAATATCAACATTGGCACACACCTTGTAGGGTGGTGGAGTTATGGAGGAGTGGATTTGAATTAGATGAAAGGGTAAATTTTGGGACATAGGGGCCCAAAATAGAACGAGGAGATGATGAAAGACTTAGGATAGTAGAATTTGGGACATAAGGGCCCAAAATGGATTTGAAAGATGAATGATTACTAGATGGAGGATTGAAGGATTTAGGAGTGGATGAAACTATTGTATTAACCAATTTGGATGTCAATTTGGATTGTGCTTTGATATACATTACTTCTATTATTTTCTTTGGGACCCACATGGTTTTTAATTTTGGCTTAATGGGCCTTTATGGACTTTTGGATTTATATTTTTTCTTTTGAATCATATTTTTCTTTGTTTTGGCATGTCTTTTTGACGGGACACGATGATCCTTGAATGCATGTGGATTTTTGGCTTTATGTATTTTATATTTGGCATCCAAATGGCTTCCAAGAGCAATAGTATGGGTGCATGAAGATAAATGATGTGGAGGTCTTATGTATGTGTTGTTGTAAGTAGTATGTTGGAAGGGCTTCAATGATGTGTACCTTTGTTGATCTTGATCGGGGATTTGAGGTGATGAATAAATAGGATGAAGGGATTTTGAAATAGGAGTGATGGGTGGTGGAATGTAAGGACCCAAGATGGATGTAAGGGATGAAGGACTTGGTTTGGGGACATGGGGACCCAAAATAGGTGGAAGGGATGAAGGCTTGGGCTTTGGAATATATGGGCCCAAGATAGTTTTAGAGGATGGGGAATGTGTATATTTTGATTTAGATGGAGGGAGTTTGGATTTGGGATGGATGGAAGATGTACCAACATCTTGAGAATGAGCTTGGTATCCAAGGTCCTGATAATTTGGATTTTCTTTTATTTGTATAGGCTCCAATATGCCTTGTTCATGGAGGCCTAACCCTTTGCCTTGATAATGCATAGTTTGAAGAGATACTTGTTATTTATTTATTTATTTATTTTTTTATGGAGGTCATCCACAAATTATTTGTAGAGCACAAGCCTTCTTGGGCTAAACCTCTTCGACTAAGAGTCGACGATTGAGGGGTATCCATTCCGCCAAATTCGTTTGGGGCACAATATCGGCCTCATCCCTTATGATGTTGGAACCTTGAACTTGATCCCTAGTGGACTTATTTAGAACCTTTCAACTTCACCAATAGACCAAGAACCCATTAATAAATACTTGTTATTTTGGAAACAAGATGTGAGCCCATTTTGAGAGGCATATGAGATGGAAGGGATGATCAACAAATATTATCGCATATTGTCGCCTATGGTTCTTGCAGGTAACATCAAGACAAATGCTGGCAAAATGTGTCGGAGCAACACGAGAAATGATGTTCGAAGCTGATGACGTCTTTTGCAAAAAACTACAGTATTGAGAGCACTCATTTTCACCACGCACAAGCTGAGGTTGAATGGGGGAGTTGTGTGAGTATTGGCATTGCAGTGAATGGTATAAAGGGTATTTTGCAGAGATGAAGACTGTAGAGTATGTTGGTAATGGTTGTCCTCCAATTCGTTTACAGAATAAGCTTGGTGGAATAGGTATTGCGGTGAAGGCAATTGGCAATGTAATGTTTAGCTGTCAAAGACATTTAACAGAGTAAATTTGAAGAAGGCATTCAACATCGACAACACAATGATCACAGCTTGAAAAATGCGATACAAAGTTGGGTTTTTCAGTTCCAATGCCACAAACATTCCTGCTGATAAGAAACTTAAATCACTCACATCAATAACAACAGTGAAATCCGCAGCAGAAACTGCAACCATCGAATTATTGTGCAGGGAAGGTCGAGTGAAGGATGCTCTCACCATTTTACTTGATCGAAGAAAAAATGGCATTGAAGTGGACTCAGATTCATATGCACCACTCTTCCAGGCCTGCACCAAATTCAAAGCCTTACCACAAGGCAAGCAACTACATGCCCACATGCTTACTACTGGAATTCAGCAGAACACCTTCATACAAACTAAACTTGTTGGTATGTTTGCCATGTGCGGGTGTTTTGAGTATGCACGACAGTTGTTTGACAAACTGCCTAAACGAAATATCTTGTCGTGGAATGGAATGATCAGAGGATATGTCTTCCATGGACGCTACGAGGAAGCCCTTGGGATTTATCATGAAATGCAAATAGAAGGTATGCAGGCAGACAATTTTACTTTCCCATTTGTTCTTAAGGCATGTGGTGATTTGGTAGACCTGCAGCAGGGAAGGGATATCCATGATATTATAATCAGAAGTGGATTGGAATCAGATGTTTATATTGGAAATGCCCTTATTGCTATGTATGGTAAATGTGGGGTAATGGAGTGTGCTCATCAAGTGTTTGACAATATGCGTCAACGAGATTTGGTGTCCTGGACTGCCTTGATTACAGGGTATGCCCAGAATGGACAGGGTAGGGAGTCCTTGAAGCTGTTTAGGTTGATGCAATTCGCAGGTGTTAAATCCAACTCAGTTACCGTCGCCAGTGTTCTCCCTGCATGCGGCTACTTAGCAGCTCTACAACAGGGTAAGACAATCCACGGCTACATAATTAAGAAAGGATTTGAGTCAAATGTTTATGTGGGAAGTGCTCTTGTAGATATGTATGCAAAATGTGGGAGCATGTTGTTTGCTGAATTGGCATTGGAGGCCATGCCATATAGAAATCTGGTCTCTTGGAATGGGCTGATTGCTGGGTATGGACAAAATGGGTATGATATTGAAGTGTTGGAAACCTTTCATCAAATGCAACAGGACAATCTAAAACCCAACTGGGTCACCATTGCAAGTGTTCTCCCAGCGTGTGCCCGTCTGTCAGCTTTACAACAAGGCAAGGAAATCCATAATTACATCATTAGAAATGGATTTGAATCTGTTACTCTTGTTGGTAATACGCTCATTGACATGTATGCTAAATGTGGAAGTATAGAGTTTGCAAGCAGGGTGTTTGAAACAATGCATCAAAGAGATGTCGTGTCATGGAGCACCATGATAGTTGGATATGCCATGCATGGAAATGGCAAGGATGCTCTCAAAGCATTTCACAGAATGCAATTGGAAGGTCTGAATCCAGACCATATCACTTTTGTTGGCGTCCTGTCAGCATGCAGCCGTGCCAGATTACTAAATGAAGGTTTGCAGTATTTTGAAATTATGAAAAAGGACTATTCAATTGTACCTAGGTTAGAGCACTATGCATGCATAGTTGATCTTCTTGGTCGTTCTGGGCGCCTACTAGATGCATATGAATTCATACAAAAGATTCCATTCGAGTGTGGTCCTGTTGTGTGGGGTGGATTGCTATGTGCTTGCAGAGTTCATTGCGAAGTCGAGCTAGCAGAATGTGTGGCAAAAGTACTTTTTGAGCTAGAGCCTGGAAATCCGGGCAACTATGTACTGCTGTCAAACATCTATGCTGATTCTGGTAGGTGGCATGATGCCGCAAAAGTAAGAACAATGATTAAAGACAAGAACATAAAATTGAGGCCAGGATGTAGTTGGATTAAGGTTAAACATAGGGTTCATTCCTTCTATGTTGAGGATGTATCATATCTACAATGAAAATAATCATCCCAATGTGGGAGAGCTTTCATCAGCAAGTTAAACATACAGAGTATGTACCCAACTTTTCTGTAACTCAATTATGATTAGCTATTTGTGTTTTTCATCTATTAGTTTCTTGACATTTTCTTTGTAATTAGTCGATATTGTGAACAAATCTCACACTTGCAAACTACTATTGAATCTTCGGAAACTAGTAGTATCCTATCCTCAAGAGCACTTCAATACTTTGTCTCACTCTCTGGCTTCATCCAAGGGGTATTGAATTAGTTTGCAGAGTCCGTTTTCACTTGTCATTTTATATTTTATCTACTGTCGAACATCATTTTTTGTGATCTTTGTCTTATTTCCCCATTGTTATGTCTCACCCTGCATCTCGTTTTAAACTACCATTACCGACTTCTCTTTGTTTGCCTCATTAGTTTCTCCACTTCTCTTTGGTTGCCTCATTAGTTTCTCCACCATTTGTGGCTTGTGAATTTGTACATTTACTTGTCTCTAGATTCTTTTGTGTAGCACTTGTTTTGTTATGAAGGGTTTTATTTTTTATGTTCGTCCCTTCCATTCCTACTAGCTTGTTCCTGCCTGCCCATCTTTGTCTCTTTTGTTCATTCTTTTCCTTAATCATTGGTGCCCCTTTATTCTTCTCTCATTATCCTTGTACAACCTTTCATGAATAATTCCATCTATGCTTTCCTTGTCATTCCTTGAATGTATTCATCCGCTATCTATTCCAGCTATCCTATTATTCATCATCCTCATAGACATTTGCTATCTATTCCAGATATTATATTATTCTTAATCATCCTAATTGTATTTATAGCTACAAAATCATTTGGAGACAAAATGGCAAACCAAAAGATTGAAGTTTGTTTTTTTAAATGATGATTAAATTGAAAAAAAAATCATATTTTCAATAAATATAGAAAAATGGAATATTGTTTTTAAATTTAAAGGTATTTTATTAGCATAGAGATATAAAGAATAAATTAAAATGACAGTTTAATCCATAAAATATAGAATATAATTTGTTTCATTTATGTTCATATTATAGATTATTTTGCATTACATAATGCATAGTGCATAGATGATAATTAGATACTAATACTTTTCAAAATTTCAATTATAATCTACTTTATGAAACATTTTAGAGGAAGATAAATATCAATTTTTATAAAATATAAAATTTTGCTTTAGGCCTTCAATCTCTAAGGAAGAGTGGTTATTTTTCCACATTAACAGGGGACATTAGAATTAGTCTATACAAGAATAGTTAACAATAGGTGTTAATTAGAAATGAGGGTTATATTTTATTCTAATATCCACTAGCGGTTAGTATTTGGAATATCTAATGCTAGTTAATGCACAATACTTAGTAGCTTTATCATAGTTACAAGACTTGGCAAAAAATTGGAAAAATATAAAATATAGAGATTTTTAAGGATTTAAAGCTTTTACTATGCACCTTTCAATAAATCAACTTTAAAGACATAATAAAATTATCACTTAGAAGCTACTTTGATCACAAACACAAGTATACATTGATCAAACGAGCACAAAAGTGAATTTGACTTTTAAAAAACACTAATTTTAAATATATTTAAATATTCTAAAATGTTTTAGGTGTACAAAACTCATAGATAATGATATTCATTGATCAAAAAACAATTTATAATATGGAGTCATGAACTATGGTAGAGAGGAGTTTTGTCACATTCCTAAAAACATTTATGAGACTAGCTGCCTCTGATACGAAACAAGAGAAAAGGTGACCAAGAGCGAAGGGGTGTTGTGCGATTATTAAGACATGGGAACACTGTGAGGAGTGTGGTTGTTGATGAAAGGATAAGGAGAGATTTTTTTCGAAAAGGTTTAGAAACTTTGAAGCAAACCTAATTGGTAGGTGTAAAACCTAGACTCCACAAACTTTGTTAGCATCCTCCTTGCCTACATTGAAATGAGAGCTTTCAAATAGGCTATGGATGTCCTTCAAGCTTGAAGGATAGAGGAATTTAGTGATACAAGTGAGGATTCTTTCTATCATGCACAACAACCATGTCGAATGTGGTGGAAAAGAGCCAAATAAAATAACCCGCAACTTTGAGTCCCCATGAATAAGAGTTTATATCAATGGAATTACCATCTAGTAGATATTTTTAGAATTCAGACAATCAATTTGAAGAAGAATATAATTTGGTACGTGCATTTCTATTTAGGATTTAAGATGGTGAAGGTAGTGTATATTGGTTTTGTGAGTATGCTACTATTTTTGGAGACTTGTGGGGATTTTGAGAGTGAGGAACAAGAATTTGAACCACTTTGCAAGATTTGGGGCCATTTATTGGATTTCTTAAAGGGATAAGGAAACAATCTACAACTAGTTGTACCAATGTTAAGGAAGTTCATGATAGGTTCAAGGTGTTTGTGTCTTTTGATAAAGGGTTCCTTTGGCTTTCTCTTAACTAGATAAGGCTTATTTAGATAACCCACTCTAAGTAAAGTAATAAGAAAGCTTTGATTACATAGGTGTGGAGATCCATCAAAGAATAAAGGATAGAGGAATTTATAGTGGCTCTTGGGATATGATCATATGTGTATGGAAAAAAGCTTCGTTGAAATGTTTGAATATTCTCAAGCATGGAGATTAGGTGTGATCATCAATTGTCTAAAGGGAAAACAAGGTGGATCTAATGACCCAACAATGCAAAATGCATTCCCTTAACACTAATACAATAGAGGAGAAGAGCATAAACAGGTTCTAATAGCTTCTAAAACTACTTGAGATGAATACAACTAGTAAAATAGATAACAGAAATAAGTATTCATAGATTGACACAAGATATATGTGGGAAAACCTTTTTTAGGTAAAAAACCCCCCACACAAAGTCAAGACAATTGTATTCCAGCAATAAAACAATTACATACAATATTCAGTCTTCTCTGATCGGCTCACAACAATTCTTCTAGTTCTATCTCACTGTTACAATACTTCCTTCCAAAGTATGTCATTCTTCATTCTTGACATGCAATATTGTACTCGACTTTCTAAGTCATACATTGCATTCAATGTCATCAACCAATCGCCAACCATCAGGTTCATGAATCAAACATCTAATCACACAATTGATCTGCCCATGTCGATCTCCCTGCATCGAGCCACCCAGACGTTAATGCCATCACCTAAATCGGGTCCTGTTCACTAGCCTAAGTCAGCCTGCAATTACTGCTTTTACCGTTTTGGCTTTTGGCCAATCAACATATTGTCAACCTGCCACGCGTCCACCAACAATTCCCTAATTGCATTTGACTCTGAGTCCAACTTGGTCAAACCAGGTCTGAGCTCATCCGAGCTCTCTAAGACTCTACCGCTCCACCGTCGAGCTGACACTACCCATTCGAGGTAACGCAGTGAGCTCCTCCGAGCTCTACCTTGACTTGCCTGCGCTACTGCTGCACCAACCGAGTCGACCCGCGGTAATGCGGTGAGCTCGTCTGAGCTCACCCGTCGACTCCACTGAGCTTTGTCTCTCCTTCCTCACGCTACTGCAGCCCAGTCTGACCCGCCTCGTAGTATGGCGGTATAACCACCCGAGCTCGCTCCAAGTCTGCATCGCACTACCACTGGTCGGTAAAGGCCTAACCACGGTAAGGTGGTGACCAGTTTGCGAGACCGCTGACGGTCAAACCGCACTACTGCGGGGACCGACAAACCACCCCGCGGTAGAGCGGTGACCGTCAGCCAGACCGCAGCCACCGCGGTGAGCAAGCTCACCATTCGCAGTGCTACGGTAATCGCCAGAGCCACCGTTGGCAGACAAAACGTGGCCACCGCGGTCGGTTGCATAACTACCCACGGTATGGAGGTGACCAACAAGACAGGCCGAAAGATGCCAACCGCGGCCAAGGAAGAGACTACGAGCGGTAACGAGATAACCGCTAAGGCCTTCACCGCGGTACTGCCAAAGTAGGAGCAGATCGTCGTGGTAAAGCGGTTAAGGCAGGGATAAACTAGGCGTGGTATAGCGGTAAACTGTAGAAGCGACAAGTTTTTCGCCAAGGCATGAAAACAAGGGCTTCAAGCTGGAAGTTGAGACACATTTTCTCAACAAGCTCCCACTTGGCGAAGACTTCCAGCTTCCTCATGACTTCAAAAAATTACTGTTTGTCATAGGCCCCAAGGCCCATCAATTATGCGCACCATCTGAACTTGTTTGTGCTCACGGGCTTAGTCAAAGCATCTGCAACATTCCTCAAAGTGTCGACCTTTTCAAGACAGACTCTTCCATCTTCCACCATGTCTCTCACGAAGTGAAACTGCACATCAATATGCTTCGTCCTGGCATGAAAAGTTGGATTCTTTTCCAAACAAATGGCACTCTGATTGTCACAGAAAATTATGATCTGCCCTGCATTAAATCCTATGTCTGAACTCAGACAGTTTAACCAAATAACCTCCTTACAGGCATGAGTTGCAGCCATGTATTCTGCCTCAGTCGTCGATAGAGCAACTACAGCTTGTCACTTGCTCATCCAGTTGATTGCTCCACCATTAAGCATGAAAGTGTATCCACTGGTGGATCGCCTGCTGTCAATGTCCCCTGCCCAATTTGAATCAACATACCCATGAATGCTGATAGTCCTTTGTGATGCAACCAAACTGCCATGGTAACACAGGGCGTAGTCTGAAGTTCTCTTCAAATACCAGAACACTCTCTTCACAGCATCCCAATGTGATCTCAGATTTTCCATAAAATGGCTTAGAACTCCCACTGCTTCGGCAATGTCTGGTCTTGTATAGACCATAGCATACATCAAACTGCCAACAACACTTGCATAAGGCACACTAGTCATGTCCTCCATCTTAGTAGCTGACTTTGGACAGTCTTCAACATATAGCTTCGTTCCCTACATGATTGGAACAACTAGTTGCTTGCAATCATCCATGCTAAACCTCTCCAAAATTGTTTTCACATACTTACATTGACTGACCCAAAGCTTTTTGGTTGTTCTGTCCCTGGTTATCTCTATTCCAAGAATGTACCTTGTTGCACCAAGATCTTTCATTTCGAACTTTGCAGACAATTGAGATTTAAGATCAGAAATCACAGACTTGCAATTTCCTATGAGTAACATATCATCCACGTATAGGGTAATAACAAGCACATAATCATTTTTAGATTTCTAATAAATGCAATGATCAAATTTTGATCTCACAAATCCAATTGACAACACAAACGTGTCAAATTTTTGGTACCACATTCTAGGAGATTGCTTTAAACCATAGAGAGATTTATTTAACTTACAAACCAATCTAGCTCACTTTGAAATTGAGCAGATGGATGTGAAGAAGAAATCTATATGTCTTTTAATTCCATGATCAGTGCAATACCTTTCAAAATCTGCAGAACAAAATTCACCGCCATTGTCTGTCCTCAAACATTTAATTTTCCTTCCAGTCTGATTCTCTACCAAAGATTTAAATTCTATAAACTGACTGAACACTTCTGATTTACTTTTAAGAAATTATACAAATGCCCTTCTCGAACAATCATCAATAAAAGAAACATAATATCTAGACTTTGATAATGAAGGAACAATAACTGGACCAAACACATCAGAATGAACATAATCCAATATACCAGAAGATTTATGAGGACTAGAATAAAACGAAACATAGTGTTGTTTTCCATATATACAATGTTCGCAAAAATCGAACTCAAGATTACAATCATCAAACCCTTCTACAAGATTTTTATTCTTCAAGGCTTTTAAACCTTTCTCACCTATGTGACCAAGTCTATGATTCCATAGCATAGTCTTCTCAACTGGGAGTTTTACCTCCAAAGCATTTGTAGACAGAAAAGTGTCTTCATCTTCCTCTAATGGAGCAACATTGCTTGACTTTACAGAGGCACTGTTACATTGAACATGACGTGCATCCAGCTTGTACAAAGTACCAGTACGAACACCCTTAGCCAACACCATTGCACCTCTAGCCATTTTACATCCTCTACTAGAGAATGAAACTTCTACACTAGCATCATTTAACTTACTGACATAAAGAAGATTTCGAGCCAGACCTAGAATGTGCAGTACGCCACCAATCCCTTTGACTCTCCCGTCAGGAAACTGAATTCTGACTCTTCCTCTGCCAACGATCTTCATCATTGAATCACTTTCCAAGTACACCTTTCCACCATCAAACTTCTCGTATTTAGAGAACCATTCTCTATTGGATGTCATGTGAAAGGACGCACCTGAGTCAACCAACCAGACATCATCTGATGCCTGAGTTGTCAAGGCTGCTACAATGAAGGTGTCTACATCACTTTGAGAAGATTCATTGTCAGAAGCATTCTTCTTCTTCTTCTCCTTGCAGTCCTTCCGGATATGACCAGGTTTCCCACAGTTCCAACATCTCACCTTGAACTTTTTACCAGGAGACTTTGATCTCCCTGTAGATTTGGATTTCGACTTCTTGTCCTTCTTTTTGTCTTTCTCCTTTGGTCTACCTTGAACAACAAGAGTCTATTTGGCCATCTCAGAAGACTTCCTTCGCATTTCTTCAGATAACAATGAGGCAACAACGTCTTCCATCTTGAAAGCAGTGGTGGTGCTTCCAATGGCCATCAAAAGATGATCCCAACTGTCAGGTAACGAACATAACATGAGCATGCAACGATCTTCCTCCTCAGTCTTTACACCTACAGAAGCCAGCTGAGTAACACTCATATTAAACGAGTTCAGATGGTCTGCAACAGATGCACCTTCTTCCATTTTCAAGGAGTACAACTTATTCCTCAGGAATAACTTATTTACCAAAGACTTTCCCTGATAAATATCACCAAGCTTCTTCCACAATGAAGCTGCAGACTACTCCTCATGGACATTCAGGAGTACAGAATCGGCTAGACTCAGTCTTATCAGACCTCTTGTTTTTCTATCAGCAAGATCCCAATCCTCTTGCTTCATACTTTGTGGCTTAGTACCAGACACTACTAACCAGAGGTCTTCATCCACCAGCAAGTCTTCCACTTTGAGTTTCCATAACTCAAAGTTGTTGCCATTAAAATTTTCAATATCTACTCTACCTGATGTACTCGCCATCTCAAACATAAACAAGTTTTAACAATGCAATACTCCCATTGAAATAGTATTAGCACAAAAAATTGAGCTTTCTTTCAAGGATAACACAATGGGCTAGACTCTGATACCACTTGAAGGGAAAATGAGGTGAATCTAATGAACCAACAGTGCGAAATACATTCCCTTAACACCAATACAATAGAGGAGAAGAGCATAAACAAGTTCTAATAGCTTCTAAAACTACTTGAGATGAATACAACCAGTAAAATAGAGAACATAAATAAGCATTCATAGATTGACACAAGATATACGTGGGAAAACCTTTTTCAGGTAAAAAACCCACCACACAAAGTCAAGACAATTGTATTCTAGTAATAAAATAATTACATACAATGTTTAGTCTTCTCTGATCAACTCACAACAATTCTTCCAGTTCTATCTCAATGTTACAATACTTCCTTCCAAAGTATGTCATTCTTCATTCTTGACATATGCAATATTGTACTCAACTTTCTAAGTCATACATTGCATTCAATGTCATCAATCAATCGCCAACCATCAGGCTCATGAATCAGACATCCAATCACACAGTCGATCTGCCCATGTCAATCTCCCTGCATCGAGCCACCCAGGCATTATTGCCATCACCCGAATCGGATCCTATTCGCCAACCTAAGTTAGTCTGCAATTACTGCTTTTACCGTTTTGGCTTTTGGCCAATCAACATACTGTCAACCTGCCATGTGTCCACCAACAATTCGTTGATCGCGTGTGACTCTGAGTCCAACTCGGTCAAACCAGGTCCAAGCTCATCCGAGCTCTCTAAGACTCTACCGCTCCACCGCCGAGCTGACACTACCCATTCGAGGTAACGCGGTGAGCTCCTCCGAGCTCTGCCTTGACTTGCCCGCGCTACCGCTACACCAATTGAGTCGACCCGCGGTAATGCGATGAGCTCGTCTGAGCTCACCCGTCGACTCCACCGAGCTCTGTCTCTCCTTCCCCGCGCTACTGCAACCCAGTCCGACCCGCCTCACGGTATGGTGGTATAACCACCCGAGCTCGCTCCAATTTTGCACTGCGCTACTACTAGCCAGTAAAGGCCTAACCGCGGTAAGGTGGTGACCAGTCTACGAGATCACTGACGGTCAAACCGCACTACCGCAGGGGCCGACAGGCCACCTCGCAGTAGAGCGGTGACCGTCAACCAGACTGCTGGCGGTCTTACCGCAGCCACCGTGGTGAGAAAGCTCACCATTCGTGGTGCTACGGTAACCACTAGAGCCATCGTTGGTAGAAAAACCGCAGCCACCGCGGTCGGTTGCATAACCGCCTGCGGTATGGCAGTGACCAACAAGACAAGCCGAAAGATGCCAACCGCGGCCAAGGAAGAGACTGTGGGCGGTAACAAGATAACCGTCAAGGCCTTCACCGCAGTACCGCTAAGGTAGGAGCAAACCGTTGCGATAAAGCGGTTAAGGCAAGAATAAACCAGTCGCGGTATGGCGGTAAACTGCAGAAGCAACAAGTTTTTCGCCAAGGCATGAAAACAGGGGCTTCAAGCTAGAAGTTGAGACACATTTTCTCAACATTGTCAAAGGCCCAAATGTTATAAGTACTACAAGTAAGGATATGTGTAGACACCTTGAATTTACCACCAATTTTCCATACTAACTTTCTCGTAAATGAATTAAATAAGTCATTATTTAATTAATTCTCTTCACCATCATCATTAATTAACTCCTCTCTAAGATTGATATATTAAATCAAATCAATTAGCCTTAGCCCCCAATTATGTCAACTTAAGTAATTAGTTAATTAATTAAGACTAATTAATCTATATAACTATTTCCTCTAATATTTAAATCCACATCACCTTCATTCCTCATCCATTTAATTCCAATCATTAAATCCATCTACATGGATCAAAATCCAAACTTGTCATCACTTGACAAGTGTCCCCACCCCCCTCATGCACCCACATGTGTGAGCAAGCCTACTCACCATACTCCTTGACCACATGTGTAGCCTCCTTTTCCTTTTACACCTATCTCCACTCCTTTTCTCACACATGTGTGAATATTTTCCACACATCCCATCTTACTCACACTTGTGAGCATTCCTAGCTATTACACCTCATATGACACCTCTACCCCCCTTGTGACACTTGTCACAAGGATAAGCCTTTAATCCATGCCTTCATCTTCTTCAAATCCTAGCCATCCATTAAACAATGCATCTTGACTATTGATTTTCCTCATGGAAAATCTATAAATTAGAGGCCTCTCATCCCATTTTCATCACCCAATCTTAAGCTTTCATTATGTTGTTTGTTTCTTGATCTATCATTCTAATTCCAACATCATGTTGTTGGTTTATTAAGCAACCATATTCTACCATCAATCACACATCACAAAGAGCAAATTAAATGGAGCTTAAGGGCACACTCCATTTTCACTCAATTGAAGGAGTAAAGAAGAAACAATATAAAAGATTCCATTATTCACTTTAGAATCTTTGTGTTGAATCCCTTTGTTTTTTCTTTGTCCTCAATATGTACACATGGAATGTTGAAAATGGACATCAACTCATAGTGAGATTGAATGTCCATGTTGGAAATGACTACTCTTTGAAATGCCCTTGTTCTAGTCAATTTGTTTTCATTGGAGGTGAAGATGGTGCTACCCATACGTCTGAAGATTGATCTCCTTGTTGACATGGATCATCACAAGATTAGAGGGGAATGCTCTTGATTCCTTTCCTTGAAGTTCTTGAACGAAATTGTGGTCTTAGTTAGAGGGAGGTATATTTGTGCCCTTGATACTAGAGATTTATAGTGTGGAAGGACAATATCTTGATTTTGGTGAAACTATTGGATGCGTACTTGGTAGGTCGTTGGTTCACATTTTAGCTATGTAATTCTATTCTTTAATAATTTAGTGCTAAGTTGTATTTACAATTATAAAAGTCTCACCCTAGTCTCTTTGGTCTCGTGTATAGGCCTTTAACTTTATTTATAACAAAGACTTAAGGTTTGTAATAAATCAATAGATATTATTAACTAGATACTAAGTTGAATGTGTTTGAAGCATACCATATATCATTGTCATGTGTATGGATATAGGCAAGTCCACCATCATGTTTTGGCAACATACAAATTGCTCAAACTTTAGTAGTCAAAATCTATCTAATCTTGTTAATATGGAACCTTGATTTTTTTAATGACAATGAGGTAGTAAGTGGCATTATGCCATGGCATTGATTTGTAATCACAAAATTTTCATAATTTAGTAAGTTGGTTTTGATTTGTAAGCACAAAATTGCTCCAACCCTAAATGAAACTATATGATATCAATAATATGATGTAACTACTTTTGAAAAAATAGCAATGTCAAATGAGTGCAAATAGGGGAAAAATTGGAATATATATTCAATCTATATCTTTATCGAGACTATTATAAGACTGTTTAGAATACCCTTGGGAAACTAAACCTTGTCCATTCTTATCATATGAGGAGCATGTAAAGTTTAAGGGGAATATAAATTATTTTGATATTGTAATTCTTCATGGAAACATGGTAAAAGTTTTCTTGATGAGCATAATTATTGAGAAATCATATTGTTGTACCTATTATAGTAGACTAGCATAATTGTATCAAGATTATATTCTCCCATAATGTTGTTAGTTATGATGAATTTATAGTAGTAATAGTAAAAATAGTGGAGTGAGACACATTATTAGGCTATTATAGGAATTGTTCATGATGTCACAATGCATTTAAATGATAAATGCAAATAGATGTGTATGTGAAGCATAAATTTTATTACATTGAAAAAAATAATTGTATAGGTTGGTGCTCCTTAAAAATGTTGCAAGCACATGAGGCTCTAGAATAAATAATCTAATCACCTGTCCTTTTAATAAGTTACACACGAACAATGCACTGAGCTAAGTTATTTGATTATGTAGCCCTCTTCTAGTGAGATTCATGAGGTCTTCTTGATCTAGGTAAAAGTGATAAATATGTGTATGGTGTTATTGAACCAAGAATTGAATGTTCCTTGATATCCTTGTATATATGACATTGTTACTAGCAGTGTGGGTGAAGTGTGTTGATCATGGTGTATTTGCATCCTACAACTAATAGTTTAAGTTATAGTTAATTATAGATGGAATTACTGAGCTAACACTCATTGAGCCTAGTTGTATGAACAAGAATGTAATACTTCCATTGCAATCATGTGTATAAACTTGTTATGATGACATTGGACTAAGTTATAGTCATTATAAAACAACAAGACATTAAAATACCATTATAGATCTAGATGATTGAAGATTCATTAGAGAGATGAATGTCATATAATGTATATAGTGTAATATGGTGGTAAATTAGAATTATGGATATGTTTGTTCTAAATACACCTTTATTGTTGCATGAATGTTGAAAGTAAGAAAAAAGACTAGGTATCCTTTCAGAACCCTAAATCAAGTTTTGAGTACTAAATTCATGAATATTGGTAGACTAAGAGATAAAACTTGTAAAATCGTATGCCAATATCAAGATCGTGATGTTATAAACTTGATAACCTTTTCTTTGTCCTTGTTGCATGTATAGTAGCATCTATGTCATTGTCTTGTAATCCATATGTGTGAACATAAGGGGGATAAATAAGGATCAATAGGTTATTTTTCATGGCATTGTTATAATCAAAGTACTAGTGCTAAAAGCCAATAATGATGTTTAAGGATAATATTCTCCATGTGGTTTTGGTTAGTCCATTTTTTGTGCAATGTTACTATGTGAGGATACTTATGCCTAGGCTAAGTTATAGAGAAATGAAATTGTACTGTGGTAATGGAAACTATGTATGGTCATGCCACTACACCTATTGAGTATATGGTGTTACATTAACTAGAATTATTAGTGGCCTAAGTTAATTGTGAGATCCTTGATTGATTTCATAAATGAAGTCTTCTTTAGCTATCTTGGGCATGACCTAAGGATTATTAATGGCTAAAGCAAAGACATACATATGTGTAAGAACAATGAGGTCACATGTACTTCCTTTGTGGCTTGTTGATGTCTATGGTCTTAACATATGATAATGGTCACAACTTGTTATTGCAAACAAAGATAACTAATAGTCGGTGTAGACACCTAGAAATTTTCCTACTATACCTAATCCTTATCACCTAGTCAATTCCTTCACCTAGTTTTGATCAACTAAACACATCACCTAGACAAGTCCCCTTTACCTAATGTTACACAGTTAATTAATCCCCTTTTTACATCCCACCTCACAATAGATAAACAAATAATTCCATACTCCACCTATTTTCCATCTTGTACATGGCTAAATTAATTAAATAATAATATTACTTAATTATGCCTATATTCCTTCAACACATTCCAAGAATAAAGGGGAACCTAAAAACACTTGTCCTTATGGTCCCATTATTCTCTCAATCCAACCCAAGAATATAGCCCCACTAGATGCACATGTCCCGTATTTCCCTCACGGTCACAAGCACTTGCTAAATTTAATAAGTTCATCCTAGACATTCACAATCTAACAATCTACATCTCCACCCTCCATCCGCTTCTTGATCCTAGGGAAATCCTCTCAACCATCCTCCACCATTGATTCCATCATTAGATCTTGACCATCTATTCTCCCTTCCAAAATTTTATAAATTCAGTCACTATCTCCTTCATTCCAATCAATCATCACTTTATGATAAGAACATGTTGTCAAAACAAGTATCTTCAAACAAAGGAGCATCCACATATCATTATTCATTGGAGCAAACCAGATCACAATGTCTAGTTTATGGTAACTTTTGAGTTTAATACTCATGTTACTGTCTTGTTTTAAATTTCATTCTGAGATATATCTAGAAGTTTTGTCTTGGTTTGGAGTTCTTGCATGATTGTTTGTTTATGTTTCGCATTTCAAATCATTGACATTATATTTTGACGACTCTATTGGGGACTCTCTCTTATCTCACTTCATTTGCATGGTTGGGTGTCTTGAGGTTGGTTTGCACTAATTGGTTTTTTATGTTTTTGGGTGGTTTTATATATCAACATTTTTTTAGCTGCATCAAGGAGCAAAACGAACTACATGGTTCCATCCGAGCAATTAATTAACGAAGTTTGACATATAACACTTGATACTTTGCTAACAGAAAAAATTGAGGTGTTTGCAGGGCCATTTGAGGGCATTATTGTATGAAATTGTGTACAAATGTATAGATTCAGTCTGATCTGTACTGTATGAACGACCGTACGACTACGAGAAAAAAAGAAGTATATACAGTGTTTTTCTTGGTATATATACAATCAATTTATAGCATAAACTCATAGTTTAGATTTGGTGTATATTCACAGAGCCATGACATATATCCATGCTCGAACGAGAGATACACACAGTACGACACCATAGACAAAAGGTATTTATAAGCGCTTATAGTAAGCATACACTCACAGTCGTGTAAGGACACAACACAAAATTGCAGAGGCGTATATTCACAAAATAATGGACAGATACACATAGGAGGTATATACATAAAAAGTCAATTGCATATATAATTTTCCCGCATATATTCATTGTATATATACTTCCACGTAAGTATACCGTCACAATGACATATATACATGTGCGCAAGGAGGATAGATAGGGAGTATATAAAGTTAGCGCACATTGTTTTTCTAATAATTTATTAAAATCCGCCAGATCTTTATATTTCAGTTAAATTTTATTTCAAACCCATGAGTATGGGGGGTTAAAATCTGGCACATATTTCTTTCAAATCCGCATTTGGCGAAAATTGCGTTTGTAAACTTTGTTTGAAATCGCATCCTCTCGATTGCATTCTCCTTTGAAATCCGCGAGTCGGTTTACTTTTAAATATTGCATAGCATTATTTTGAAATCTGAGGCATTTAAGTTTTAACATATTAGGCTATACTATATTTAACTCTTATATAAAATCCGCATAATTTTCTATTTAATTTTTTCCTCATAAGCTTCGTAGTCATAGTCACCCCCACGCCCTTGGTCACAAGAGCCTTAAGCCTATGATCACAGTCAGGCCTTGGGCGTTGAAGTCTAGCCCCCCAGAACTTAGCCCTTCTCTCCTTAGTGGCTGGCCGCCCGCTTGGCCGACAAGGGGCCGACCTCTTAGATTCTTAAGCCTTGTTTGGCACCATTCAAATTTTCTATACATCACGTGTTATTCAAAGTATCATAACTTGGTCCATTTTTATCACATTTTCAAACTTTCCAATGATGTAGTGGTGTAGGTATAATTTCAAATAAAATTTCCAAAATTCAAAAAAACATCATTTAAAGTCAGATTTTATTTTGAAACTTTAATTGAGCATAATTTTTGTATTTTTTTTATTTTTTTTAAATTATCATTTTTTCAGTTTATTTTTCTATAAGAGTAGTTAGTTTTTTTTGTTTTTAATTGACTTTTGTATGCATATCCTTTTTGTGTGCCTAATGATTCAACCTTGCAAACTACTAACTTAATTGGTTTTGGAAGACATTTTTTGAAAAAAAAATTGCAATTTTTTTTTGGTGTTCTTTTTCTATTTTATTTTTTCACATTGAAATTGGATTAAAATTCGCATTCACCTTTGAATTTAGATTAACAATTGTAGACGTGAAAAATATATAATTCGATCCTACACACCTGATCCTGATCACTAACATTGTTTCATCCTGAATCACCTTCTCGACTTGTCATCACCTTTAATTAAATAAATCATTATTTATCTAATTAAATCATTCTTCCCTATTGATTAAATTAATCAATTTAATTTAATTAGCCTTATATATTTGTTTAATTAAATAATACATTTTATTTAATTAAATGGAATAAATTAAACCTTGTTCTATTTAATCTAACATCATCATCCCTCTTTGATTAAATAAATCAAATCTCTTTATTTAATTAAATCTATCTCTCATCCTTTTGATTTAAATCAACACATAAATCTAAGTCAGAATGGTCAAATAAGCTAATCTCTACTTAAATTGATCAATGCATGATTAATGTTAATCCTAATCACTCCAATCCTCTAGAAAATGCAACTTGCACAATAAATCAATTACTTTGATTTATTTAACTGCCTATTTTCTCTCAACATGGAATAAATGAGGAATATTCTCTCAAATTTGAATTCAAAATCCAAGTGGATTTGTACATCCAACAAAGCATTCACTTCTCTTACACGTTCTTGTGCATTGAACCGAGTGACATTTATTTCATTCATTTTTCCCTCTCACATGTCATTTCTCCAATTTCAAATTCCACCTAATGGCATTTATCATGCACATTGACCAAAATGTGCTCATTTTCCTCAACCACTCACATCTTGACAAGTGACACTTGGCAATTAGATCTTGAATGATCCCACATTGCTCAATTCCACTCTCTCTTCCATTTTGGAAATCTATAAATGAGAGACTCTTCCCCTCATTCTATCATCCACAATTTGAGTAAACTTATTATACTCAATTTCATATTCAAACATAGCCATTTTTATCTCTTTATCAAGTTCTTAGCTAGGTTATGCAAGAATTCAACCAAAGTGGATCAATCATCATTAAGCTTACAAAGGATTTGGGAAAAGGCTAATTTCGACACACCAATTGACACCAACTCCCCCATGTGATCAAGATTTTGCATGCTTAATTAGGATTTCATTTATCTTTACATGCTTTGTTCTTCATTTTCCTTTTTTAAGTATTGTCAATGGATTTCATGGGGAATCCTTGTTCTAACTTGCATATGAACTTAATGATGTGTTTGTTTGTCATATTTGTATAGGTTTAGGATTGGGGCTCATATTTTGGCGCTACGGATTAAAAGCCATCCTCCCAATCGAGATCGAGCTCCCATCACTGAGAATATCATTGCAAAACCTCATCACAAATGAAGAATACAGGGTCTCATGACTGCATGAGATGGAGTTATTAGATGAACGACGCATAGATTCCCTCAACCATCTATAGGTCTATCAAAACCACCTAAAGCACAACTACAACAAGAAGATCAAGAGACACACCTTCCAAGTCGGTGAACTTGTGCTGAAAGAGAATCAAAAGAATATGCCAAATCCAAAAAACAAAGATAAATTTGAACCCAACTGGATGGGACCTTTCGTCATCATGACAAGTTATAAATTAGGGGCATATCAATTATCAACACCAGAGGGCGAGCCTCTGCAGGAGCCCATGAACAACTGTCATCTCAAAAAGTTTTATGCATAAAATCTTATAAGGTATAGAACCAAAAATAGAAAAAAATAAAAAAAATGTCCTGAAAAAATAGTCACCCTGATGAAAACTTGGCAAATATGTTTCTTGGTGACAACAAAAAAATCAAAAAATATAAAAATAAAAAAAATGATTGAAAACAGTAAAGAAAAAAAATTGTCCTCTAGTGAAAACCACTTCAGTGGCGCTTTGGACAAGTACCTTGGTGAAAACCTGACAATGTAATGTCCCCTTCTCAAACCTGATCGTGCATATGACCGTTGGCCTTTTTTCTGGAAACCCGAAGGCTAGTTGGAAGGTTAAATTAGGGTTTCCTATTTTTGAGGAGGTCTTGGCTCAGAGATGGTGGATTCAATGGCGGATTCCTTCTGGGTTTTCAGAGGGCTTCGCAGCAGTATGTTCATCTCGGCATTCAGAGCACTTTTTGGAATTTACTATTTTTAGTAAATTCTATTTTTGGCAGCTTTCCAGTTGAGTTCAGCTCGGTTGACTTCCTGCTTCAGTTTGGTCAGATGTTGGCTCAGTATTGGCTTCAGGGCACCTCCGGAGGGATAAGCTAAGTCATCTAATTAAAAAAGTCACGTTTAAATATTATATTTTAATGTTGACCATGGGCCTAGATTAATGACTTAAAGAT
Source organism: Sequoiadendron giganteum (assembly GCA_007115665.2). Classification (NCBI taxonomy): domain Eukaryota; kingdom Viridiplantae; phylum Streptophyta; class Pinopsida; order Cupressales; family Cupressaceae; genus Sequoiadendron; species Sequoiadendron giganteum. Next base: position 460,439,693 of record CM021107.1, read on the forward strand.
GTTTTAAAAAGGGGGTCTTTGAGGGTGGCGCCCTCATTAAAAGATTATTTTAATTATTGCAAAGTCAAAGCAAGGTTATGAAGGGCGAATTTATCAAGCATGATGTTTATTTAAAATATCAAATCAAAGCCATAAAGGAGAAGTACGCCCTCTTGAGGAGATGAGAGGTTTTGACCTAAAAGCTGATTTTAGGGTTTTGCGAAGTCAAACGAAAATTATAAAGAGGAGTCTTGTGCATCATTTTGGGCATCTTATGTTTTATGATATTGTTATGCTGCCGGAATGGCTTTGGGATTGCTTCGAGGAATGAATGCCTCCTAGCTTGGCTCTTCTTCTTGCTTGAAAGATAGCAACTAGTTGAGAGATAGTTTGTAATAGGTTTGTCTTGCATTTCAGTTGAGTATCTTGCATTTTTGGAGTTCTAGATTGGCATTTCAGTCTCATTTTGAAGTTGCTGAAGTCAAGCTGAATCTGTAGTTTCACTCATAAATCTGAAAATAAAAATACAGTCGTTCTGGGTATTGATTCATTGAGTTTCCTTGATAGGGGCGACCCTTCTTGCAAAGATTCAGATTTTAATATTGAGTGTTTATTTTTTAAAAGCAAAATCGCTTCTCTCTATTGGCCGCACCATTCTGGTCTGCCTGGCAAATGTTTAGAAAAAAGAATACTTCGATTTGTTAGCTGTTTCTTGGTCTAGTCCTCATTGCCATCATTATAGCTTTCGTTTGCATCAGGTCTCATGTCATTCTGGCAAGTATTGAGTGAGTTGTGAGCATTTTAGTGGATTCTAGGGTTGTTGGTTATGCATATTACGTTGCTGTTTTGTTATATCAGTCTTGAGTAATCTGTATTTTGGTGAAGAGTTGTATCTGGAAGGTCATAATTAACCTTGGAATGATCATATCTATTATTGCAGCAGTGGAGAGCTTCTAATCTTGTTTATTGCAGGCATCTTCTGATATTTTGTAAGCTGAACAGTAGTACTGTCAGCATTTCTCTTAATCTTACTTTACATTCTGAAGCTGCATTGTATTTCTGTATATCTCCGCCATATGGTCGCCTCATTTCCACTCTGGAATTGGGTAGCACATACTTGGTGTTGAGTTTACTTTCAGCATAGTTAGCATCTCCGTCATATGGTAGCTCCCATTCCATCTTGGTTTGGAAAGCACATTCTTGACGTTGAGTTCCTTTCTGTATTTAGAGAAGAAGATCCTCTGACCATATGCTCGCCATCATCGGCGCCATCCTTGGTTAGAGTTTCTTTTTGCATAAGCAGTTTAATTCAGATCCTCTAACCAATGCTCACACCTTGCCCACATCGGGATCCTAGTGTACATTCTGGTTAGAGTTGCTTTCTGCACGTTTTGGTTTATCTTCTAACCTTAACGGGTGCATTGTTTGAAATCTGTTAATTGAAAAAGCAAAAAAAATTGGTTTGGAATATTTCAAACAAACAGGTGCCAAACGTAAATAAAGCACTCTCTATCCACTAGGATCATCATGGCCTATTTCACGCATTCACTTATCCATCACATTCCATTTATCTTCCTTCCATCCATCCGTTCGCATCCATACCATAGCCTGATCTTGTGTTCATATCACGCTCCACCATGGTACTACTTGGAACAATCCCAAGATCAGTTTGTCTTGCCTTTATCAAAGTATTCTATCATATTACACTTGGGGCATGTTCCTACACCTGCATCGGATCGGATTCATGTATATTCTGGGGATCTTCCTTAAAATTAAAAAAATCTAAAAACATTGGAAAATTTTCAAAAATCTTCAAAAAAGTTCATCATAGAGTCTTGTCAATCTTTCACCTTGTCCAAACTACGTCGTCTTTGAGCTTGAACATAGGCAAGGTTGATTTTTGATCATCCCCTGAGACACTTTAGGTCAGTCTTTAGGCATCTGTCACAATATGACAATATGTTTGCCCATCTTTCTCATCAAATCGAGTTTGTCATCAGTCGAACTACGTGGTCTCTGCGTGTATAACGTAGGCAAGGATAATCTATGGATCAACTCCCGAGACCCCTAGGATAGGTCTTTAAGTTAGTCTCTTTGTCTAAATCTTGAAAATCCAAAAAAGTCAAAAAATCTGAAAATCAAAACAACCTCAAAATATTTAAAAAATCCAAAAAGGTCCATTCGCCTCATCTCGCTTTCACCCGCGGTTATCATCACTCGTAATAAATCAATCATCACCTTCATCCTTTGGTGAGTCAGTCGGAAGCAAGTCTAGCAGGTTCAAAAGTGAACACCTAATCGTCTAAGTCTCAAGTCTAAGTCAATAAGCATGCAAGTTAATCAACTCGGAATATCAATAGCTTATCACCCAATAAATCTCATCAAAACCCTGATCGCAACATGTCCTAGGATGTATCTTTCCCACGATGGACATAAGCATCAGGTATCTCACCTTAGTTTAGCCTAAGCTAGCGGTATGAAGGACATTGGCTTGTTTGTTTCCTTTATCTTGGTCTTTTTGACTTATCTTATTTTGCGCTCATTCCAAGGACCTCTCGATGATGCCTAAATAAAACAGGTTTAGAGAGAAAGGAATGGGGTAATGATCAATATTTTTTGTCTGATGTGCTTGTTGTGCGTTCTTGTAATATAATTTGGCGAATACTTGCTTTATTAGGTCCGTCTTAACAAGGTTTTTGTATGTCGAGTGTGAACAAGAATACTCCTATCTGATTGTCGAGTCAAAGTCCATCACACTAGGTACAATGTCATCTTGGTTCTTAATACCTTGATGCATCATACCTACATGTGTTATCAAACATAAAGTAATTGAACCTTTGAAAATCTCAACTCCTGGTAAGCAAATCATCATCATCATCATCATAATGTAGGCTTGTAGATCCTCCTTTCACATTTTATTCTTCTTATTTTTCTATCTTTACTAACATTTCTATCTAAAGTTGGTGTGTTGTATCAAAATATACACAAGGCTATCCATGGCCGATGACTGTCTATACATCATCATAATTGTCTACATCAAAGAATTATCTTTCGTCTTCTAATCAATGAAACCACTCCTCTCTTATTTTATCGTGATCTCGATCGGAAAATCGAACATTTCCGCTCAATCTCTTGAGGGGGCAATATACCAGCATAATCCTTCTGTTGAGGCAAACAGTGGGGCATTCAAAAAAAATGAGAAATTTTGAACTTTGATCACAACAGTTTATTCTTTGAACCAATGCAACAAGTACATTGCTTCAAAGAGAGGCAAAATGTAGACATGAAAAATATACAATTCGATCTGACACACTGGATCCTGATTTACTAACACCATTTCATCCTGAATCATCTCATTTTCTAGTCATTTAATCAAATAATCTATATTTGATTAAATTCATCACTCTTCATCTTTTAACTAAATAAATCAACTTTATCTAATTAAGTCATCATCTCCTATTAATTAAATAAATTAATTTTGTAATCCCTCTTTTAATTAAATAAATCATTTTATTTAATTAATCCCTAAAGTCATCTCATTTAAATTAAATAAATCTTTATTTGGTTAAATCCAATATCATCTCTCTTTAATTAAATAAATCAAATCTTTATTTAATTAAATTTTTAATCATTTTCCTCTCATTTTGATTTAAATCAATCTTAAAATTAAAGTCAAAATGGTCAAATCAGCTAATCTCTACTTAAATTGATCAAATCTTGATTAATTTAATCTCAATCACTAAAATCCTCTAGAGAATGGAACTTGCACAATAAATCAATTACTTTGATTTATTTAATTGCCTATTTTCTCTCAACATAGAATAAAGGAGGAATATTCCTTCAAATTTGAATTCAAAATCTAAGTGGATTTGTACATCCAACAAGGCATTCACTCCTCTTACATGTCCTTGTGCATTGAGCTAAGTGACATTTATTTCATTCATCTTTCCCTCTCACATGTCATTTCTTCAATTTCAAATTCCAACTGATTGCATTTATTGGCACTTTGGTCAAAATGTGCACAACCTTCAACCATTCACATCTTGACAAGTGACACTTGACCATTGGATGTTGAATGATCCCACATTGCTCAATTCCTTTCTCTCTTCAATTTTAGAAATTTATAAATGAGAGGTTCTTCCTCTCATTCATCATCCACAATCTAGAATAAAGTTACTCTCTTCATATTGAGAGCTAATTTTGTCCATTTCATATCAAGTGTTCATCATTTTTATGATTTCATAGCTAGGTTATGCCAAAATTCCATCAAGAAGCTTCAATCATTATCAAATCATTATCAAGCTTACAAAAGAGTTAGGAAAGGGCCAATTTTGACATACCAATTGACATCAATTCCCCCATGGGATCAAGAGTTTGCATGCTTAATTAGGATTTCATTTATCTTTACATGCTTTGTTCTTCATTTTCCTTTTTTAAGTATTGTAAATGAATTTCATAGGGAATCCTTGTTCTAACTTGCATATGAACCTAATAATGTGTTTGTTTGTCATATTTGTGTAGGTTTAGGATTGGGGTTCACAACAATTTATATGTTTCTTTTAAACTCTACGTCACACTTACGTATGCTCTCCACTCACATCTTAGGGTGATCTTGAGGATAAAAACAAGTGTTTTCTTTTTTTTAGGGGGTTGACTAGGGATCATTAAATGTTTGAATCATCATACTTTACAATAATGTAAAGGTAAAGATTAATTAATAAAGTAATTTTATGGAGTTTATACATCATCAAAAGAAATATCATGATGATCCTTATTTCTAAAAGATTCAATCAATAAATTCACATGTTATGGAGTGTTAGAACTTAATTTTATCTTTTCTAAGTGTAAGAGAGGGGGACCAACCACTGCAAGGCCCCAGGTCACAAAAGGCTGAGAGCAGTATGGATGCCCTAATTTACCTTAGTTTAAAAGAATGTTATGATAGGTAGGATGAGAATGATGAGGATTGTGGGGTCCTTCGATCACTCTGCAAATCTGAGGGTTGAAGGGAGACTAGGTGAGTCAGTTTCTAGGGTCAACTCTATGTCTCAGATAGCTCTTTGTTAGAGGACAAAAGTGTGGTTTTGGGACGAGAACATGACACACTGACATCTCTCAGGTGCACTGGCATCCATATGACCAGAAAACCAGTGAGACAAGGTTTGACCACTACGAAATGAACTCACAACCTAGTTAATATTTTCTAGAGGTGAAAAATATCACTATGAAATACAAAACATAGAGACAAATGTGATAAAGGAAGTATATTACCACAAGGGTTATGAAAATGATCTCACACAATAACCTGCTCGTCAAATCGCTCCAAGATATCTCTACCTACACACACAAAAGGAGGGAAAATGTTGGGGGGCTATTTAGGGGTCTGTCTCAGTCAGACCTCTATTTTGGTGTTTCCACCTCCATGGAAAACCAAGTTTTCCATGATATAAAAATAAAACGATAAAGAAGGAAATACAACCAAAGTACACAAAATAGTAATGTGCTAACTCAACCAAGTAATAGAGAAGATGAATGAGGAGCTTACTACCTCTGCCCAAAGTGCTTAAGGCTAGTGGGGGAGAAAATGAGAGGAAATCAAGCCTTTGCTGCAATGGAGTTGTCCTTCGCTTACTCTATTGAAGTGATGGAGTGGAGAGATTGCTACTATGGAGTGTAAAATGTTGCTGCAATGCTTGAAGATGAGTGAATGAATGGTGAAGTGATTGTGTAGAGATCAACTAACTTTCAAATGAAGGAATGAGAGGTGAATATGAAGAAGAGAGACATGAAGAAACAACCATATTCGGGTCGGCTAGCTGGAAGGAGGCATTACAATTTGACTTCCAATAGGAAGTGTAATGTCTCTACAAAATCCAATCGTAGGAACCTTCTAGGGACGTAAGCGCATCATACGAACGTCTATGCATTGGATGGGCGTCCCCAACATAAATTTCTCTACTGAAACTCAAAACAGTCGTCAAGTGGAATGGGAACACCGAGATTATGTGGAATTAAGCCTCTGCCTTTGGTTTTCTAAAGTGGAGAGGGGTAAAAGGGGAATTTGCATTAGGGGTGAAAATTCACTCCTATACATTTCCCCCCACTTTAGTGAGCACGAATATTATTAAGTTCCTCGGTAAAGTAGGTCGAAGAAGTAATAGGGTTAGAGATGTATACCTGAATCGTCGAAGAAGCAGATCACAGTCTAGCGAACCCGAGAGTGTAGGACAAGGAAAGAACTTCATAGCTCCACATAATTATGAAGTTGAAGAGCTAAAGCGCCTTACAGGCTCACATACCTGCAAGGGGGGTATCCTTCAAGAACTCTCACATGAAGGAAACCATAAAAAGTTCCTTACAGACCCGCAGACGTGCAAGGAAAGGTATCCCTCAAGAAATATCACATGAGGGAGACCGAGAAAAGGGGACTCCGCAGAGTCAGAAATGGTGACATGTTTACCCGTAGATAGAACACATTAGGAAGCAACCGCACAGGTTAGTGAATGGATAGTCACGCAGACCATCGCCAAGTTGGAAGACTTTCAAAGGGGTCCCTCAGGAACCCTTCAAAAGGAAGAGGGGTCCACTCAAGGGACACATTGTTTGAAGAGTGAAGTATAGTTAGGCTGCCCCCAAGCTAGATGCAAGGATGTGAAGTAAGTCTAGTCGGGCTACCCCTGAGCTAGATGCCAAGATGCAAAGGTTTTTGAAGGGGTCCCTTGGGAACCTGATGTGAAAAGAAATGGTCCAGTTAAGGGATGCACTATTCAAGAGCTAGTGTCTTTTTTCTCGAATTGATCCATCATCAAGGAATCCTTTTGAAAGATGTTCACTTCATTAAGGAATTCGAAAGGAAGAAAATACCCCCACGTGAGGGGAAGTTCAAAGTTGTTCCCGCTTCAGAGGAAGGTTTCCAAGTCCTTTCTTTACGAACCCATGATGAAGGAAGCATGTTTTGTTAGGGTTTCAAGTCAAGAATGCAATTCTAACAAAGAACTATGTGAAGGATCCTTGAGGAAAGATTCGTTGGAAAAAAATGTATTTTCTAAAGACCAAGTAATGTAGAAGTGGTGTTGTCACACATAAGAGGGACAACTCAAGTAAAGAAGAGTAAAAGATAAAGAGAAAGCAAAAAGGAAGAGAACACAAACAAAGGGCATAGGGGGATTTGGTTTCATAGGATCAGATTTGCCTTTATTTGTGAATAGTAGGTAACCATGATGCAAGGAAAAAGATCATCGATCCCCAACTAGATCAGGAAGAATGCATGAAAGACAAAGTAAAAATAAAAAATTGGGTCAACATGGAAGGAAACCTAAATGCCCCCAACGGTTTGCATCGTCCCCAATTTGCCGAAAGTCAATCACAAACATGGAAGAATGATGATACAAATAGAAGAAGGTTTACAACAAAAATTTCACGCCTGTATCCAAGCACCAAAATGGGTGACGAGAGTCATCCAAGAACACACAATATGATCATAGGGGAAGTACATCAAAAAACACACACACATCTAATCTAAGGATCAAGAAGAGGGTCTCCCCCTAACATTGGTCAACCAAGAGGTGGTCAAATTCCCACTCTAGATCATCGTAGGGGGAGGATGACAAGCCTGGAATGGTGTAATGTTAAGGGGAGGAGCTTTCAACCCTCCTGCAACAAGGGCTTAGGAGGAAGGACCTGTGATGTCTCCGTCGCTCAACTCTTGTGGGTCCAAGATCAATGAATTTGTGAAAATCACTGACAAGGTCGAAACTTCATCCATCGAGTTAAACATGCACTTTACAGGAGTGACCTGTTTTGCCTTGACGGATGGAGGGGTTTGTGCCCAAGGTTCATCACTAAGCTCATCGAGAAATTCAGGAGCAGTGAAAAACTCAAGAGAAGCTATGACTGGTTTTGTCACTAGGAAAGAACAAGTCAGCGCGAGACCACCTTTCAGAGAAGGTGGAATTCTCTTACGTCCTTCGTTGATAGAGGGACCACTCTCTACCTTCTTCTTCATTGGAGGAAGTGAACTCACCACGGATGAAGCACGAAGGGTAGAGGGAGAGGATGAAAGAACTGTAGTAGATGCAAAAAAAGTGTTAATCATATCTCTAGGATTTTGGAAAGGAGAGACATTTCAAATAGACACCAACAAATGTGACTCCACCAAAGGAGAAATGGACACCTGCACCTTTCCAAGCACATGTTCCCTCACAACGGAAGCCAGAAGCGATACAAAGTTGGTTTGGATGGACACAAAAGGGAGGAGAGAGGAGGATTCAATAGGAGGTCTTGATACAAGAGTGGTCGTCTCCTCTCATTTCTTCTATAAGGCAGATTTCTTAGCTAGAAGATCCTTTTAACGATGCTTGTGCTCGTTTGCAAGGTGGTTTCTACGACTCTTCGAACTAGGATCTAGAGTTTGTGAAGGAATAAAGGGCTCCTGCTCAACCATGGGAGTTTCCTCCATAGTTGTTTCCAGTGGAGGGACAGACTCCTGCATGGGACCATGAGGAGAAGGTTCAGAAATGACAGGGGGAATCCATTCTAGCACCTCGGTGGTGAGCCTTTTCCCATTCGCTAATTTAGGAGCAGGGATGGTAGGAGGCCGCAGAGCAAATTATCTTCACAAGCCTTCTTTTTTGCCATATAAATAGTACCAAGGTCTAGGGGACCTATTAGGGAGATCCAATATCCTGATCTTGGGTCTACACCAAGTAGGCATCATCAGACTCAGAGGGTAAAATCAAGGCCTATTCATCCAATACTCCTCCCAAGAAAGGGGAGTAGACGAGGCAGCTCGAGAAGGACCGAGGTTCTCCTTTCGCTATTGAGAGGAGGAGGTAGCTGGCTGCTCTATTATAGGAAGAGTCAACTTTGGCTATCCTTGACCCCCAGTATTATACTTTATGTAGTTCTTATAAAGTAGGTCTGTTCTCGGAGGGAGCAGACCGACCGGGGTGGGCCAAAAGTGATCCAATGAATATCCTCTATGAGATACCGTAGGCTGGTATCTAGTGTCATGCACCACGTGCACGACACCCTCATGGGAAAAATTGATACACTTATGAATTATAGAGGCGATTTCATTCATGGAAGTTAACTAAGTTATACCTAACTTCACCTTGAATAGGTTTGACTTAGGAATGACATTGAAAATCATGTCTATGTTCCTAGGTCCAACCAGGACAGACAACGTTATCGATCCATAGGGTTTAAGGACAAGGCCATCATGTGTATAGATGATGGACCTTATTTTTTCATATTCCTCCCTTTGTAGGGAGTTCAAGAATAGAGTCTCCTCCAAGATGATATTCACTCTACTCGTGGGGTCAACTAAGACCCCTGTCATAATGTTCACTCTACTCGTGGGGTCGACTAAGACCCCTATCATAATGTTGCCATTGAGGCAAGCAGGAATGTAGAGCAAAGAAGGTTTGTCATTTGTTGGTACATATTGTGAAGTGAATGTTATATCTGACAAATCGGTCGCAAGACAAGGAGAGGGAGTAACAATAACCATGTTAACATAGGCTTTGGGCTGGGAAACAAAATCAGAGGGATCGATAATCATGTTAATTGAGTGTGGCGGGAATGAGTACGCGTATATCTGCAATTCACTATTAGCTTTCACCACTGATTTGTTCGCATTTTTTTTACTTCCTTCAAGATGAATAGTATCATCCTCAATGCGATCCTATATCTCATGATGGAGGCGCATGCAATGCTCAGTATCATGTTTGTTAACTAAATGGTATTGAAAATATGTATTTACTTCATTCTAGCTACGATATGGTTCCCTAACTAGTTTTGAAGTTGGTAAGTTAACGATCTTATCCTTCAACAACTTCTGTAAGATGGAGGAATAAGATTTTGATAAATTTATAAACTTTCAGTCACATTTAAGGCCGTTGTTATCCACAGCGGCTACTACATTCAAAACAACTTTTACTTTTCTAAAGATTGATATAATGGACTTCCCTTCAAGACAGGAGCATGAGGAAGGTCCCCTGAGTTGAACCACCTTTTGTTGATACTCTCGTAAGGCCGCACACAGATGCGCAAAAGAAGGGTATTTCATCAGGGAAATCTTATCTTGCCAAGGCCTTTGTAAGTTCCCTATAAACACCTTCTGCACATTGGATTCAAGTAACGCGTATGAGATTTGTGAAAAGAGTGCTTGATATCACACTATAAAGTCAGTAATCTTATTATTATCCCCTTGTTTACATCAAACAAGGTCAAAGAAGGTCATCTTAGGTTCGATGTTGGCTTGGAACTATCGTAGGAACTGGTTCACAAGTTGATCGAACGTAAAGATGAAATTGTTAGGCAAGGAACAATACCATTTGAGCATTGTATCCTTGAGGGATCAAGGGAACATTTTTTCCATCAATGCATCATGATGGAAGAATTCTATACATAAGGTGTTAAAGGCAGACACATGTGTTTATGGGTCCCATTTGCCATCGTATTTCTTGAGTTTAGGAATCTCCATCCCTTGCGGGAAAGGATTTTTTAGAATTTCTATCGACAATAGGCTATGTCAAAAGAAGGGTTGGAAGATAAGTTGGGAAGAAGCTTGGGAAAGGTTTACCAACTGGTTCTGCATTTTCCCCATATTTTGAAGAAGGGTGTTCAAAATAGGGTCGTTAGAAGATATAGGACCAGTGGAACTGCTACCAAATCCACTGCTAGGACCGCCACCATGACTACCACCAGAGCTACCACTAATTCCATTGCCATCGGTGTGACCTTCGCTGGAGCCACCACCACCATGACCTCTGCCGAAACCATTCCCACCAATGCCTCCTCTGCTATTGAAGTTTCCACTACGAAAGCCTTCACCAACCATCCCACCAAATCCCCCTCCACCAGGAAAAATGAGAGGGTGGAGGTCGAAACCTAGAGGGTTCCTGTTTACTTTGACAGTTTCAAAACTTTCGGAAGTAGTAGGCATACTGATGGAAGGGATCGTATCATCCATGTACATGGATGTGGGAGGAATGAACACTCCTAATTGCCTCTCATTTTATTTGAAGGGGCCACCTCATATCATGCTACCATGGTTCAAGGGGGCACATGCTTTGTCCAGACCAGTGAGACTAGCCAAGATTTCTATGCCTATTCAATCCTTTCCTACCATGTACTTTATTTCACCAATAACTTTAGCAACCCTAGACAGCTTTGGGTTTTTTTCCAAGTGGTTTTCCAAAGCACCCAACCCTTTGCTCAGACTAGCAACATATTTAGAAGGGATGTGGAAAACTTCATGCTCATCTATGGAAGATGATGTAGGTGATGGAGGAGGGGTAGGGATGCAATCAGTTTCATCGAGGAATCTGGATTTGCCCTGTGACACCAGCTCTTGCATAGAAACACCAACTGTAGAGCTGAAGAAAAGACTAGAAGTGAAACTAGAAGAGACCTTCTTCTTCTCCATTGGAAGGTGTCAGACTTATCCTGACAATATACCCAGAGCTTGTGGACTGGGTTGTGATGCTCATAAACTTTCACAACATGCACAAGTACAATAATCAAAGGGTATAAGAGGAAAAGCTCAAAACACCGACAAATGAGTAGATGTTGGTTCACGTCGAGTTCACCAAAAATGTAAGAGGGGGACCAACCACTGCAAGGCCCCAAGTCACAAAAGGTTGAGAGCAGTATGGATGCCCTAACTTAACTCAGTTTAAAGGAATGTTAGGATAGATAATTTGAGAATGATGAGGACTGTGGGGTTCTTCGATCACTCTGCAAACCTAAGGGTTGAAGGGATACTTGGTGAGTCAGTTTCTAGGGTCAAATTTGTGTCTCAAATAGCTCTTTGTTAGAGGATAAAAGCATGGTTCTGGGACGATAATGCAGTGCACTCACGTCTCTCAGGTGCGCTAGCATCCGTACGACCAAAAAACTAGGGAGACAAGGTCTGACCACTGCAAAACGAACTCATAGACTAGTTAAGAGTTTCTAGAGGTGTAGAATAACACTATGAAATATTAAACATAGAGATGAATGTAATAAAGGAAGTATATTACCGCAAGGGTGACGAAGACGATCTCACACAATAACTTGTTCGCCAAATCGCTCCAAGATATATCCACCTACACACAAAAAGGAGGGAAAATGTTGGGGGGTTGTTTAGGGGTCTACCTCAGTCAAACCCCCATTTTGGTGTTTCCACCTCCACGAACAACTAAGTTTACCATGATATAGAAATAAAGCAATAAAGAAGGAAATACAAGCAAAGTACACAAAACAGTAATGTGCCAACTCAACCAAGTAATAGAGAAGATGAATGAGGAGCTTACCACCTCTACCCAAAGTACTCAAGGCTAGTGGGGGAGAAAATGAGAGTAAATCAAGTCTCTGCTGCAATGGCTTTATCCTACGCTTGCTCTATTGGAGTTATGGAGTGGAGAGATTTCTGCTATGGACTGAAAAATGTTGTTGCAATGCTTGAAGATGAGTGAATGAATGGTGAAGAGATTGTGTAGAGATCAACTAACTTTCAAATGAATGAATGAGAGGTGAATATGAAGAAGAGAGATGAAGAAATGACCATATTTGAGTTGGCTAGCTGGAGGGAGGCATTACAATTCGACTTCCAATAGGAAGTGTAACGTCTTTGCAGACTCTAGCTGCAAGAATTTTCCAGGGACGTAAGCGCTTCATGCGAACATCTGTGCATCGCACAGGATTCCTTGATAGAAATGCCTCTACCGACACTCAAAATAGGTGCCAAGTGGAATGGGAACAATGGGCTTATGTGGAATTAAGCCTCCGCCTTTGGTTTTCTAAAGTGGAGAGGGGTAAAAGGGGAATTTTTATTAGGGGTGCAAATCCACTCCTATACGCTAAGACTTTTGACATAACCTCGATATACAATGGTTATGTACACATTAAATACCAAAGTGATATTTTATCTTGTGTTTTCTTAAGTTGATCAATAATTTCCTAATCCTTTGACATTTTATTTATAAGTATAGGTTTAGATGGAATGTTGAGACACTAGGAGGTAGAGAAGGTTTTTACTAGGGAATATTTTAGTTTCTAGTTGGTTTGTTGTGTGATTCAAGGAATCATGAAATGTAGGGTTTTTTCCCTTTAGAATGTGCATATTTCATATTAATAGTAGGTGAGTAATATATAAATATAAATAATGAGAATGAATGAAGAGGTCCATACTATTCTCATGAGCACTAAGTTTAGAAAAATAATTATTGAAAGCATGTGCAAAATTAATAAAAGAAGTGTAAAATAAATAATATAAATTAAACCGTTAGAAATATTTACCATTTAAATGAAGTATAAATTCATTAGTCCATAAGATTTTATAATTTACATACTCATAACTAGCAAGAAATGATGATTTAACATGTAATGAAATATTTGTGGTACTATCATAATCATCATGCCATAACTCCTCAGTAAGAATCATAATGCTAGAAATCAAGAATTGATATGGTCCACTTGCTAATATAATGGACCGACATCAAGGTCTATGCTATGATCATGTAAGGTGTGACTATGTGAAACACTATCATGAATATACATATGACTAGCTCATGATATGTAGAAAAATGATCAAGGAATATATCATCATATATCAAATAAGGAAATACATTAAACATACATGAATTGAGGGGCATGGAGCTATAATGAAATGTAATATAAGTAATATAAAAAGGTATAATAATGTCACAAATAGGTGAATAATTTTTAACTTCATCAATGGCCATCACACTAGATGTCTCACTAAAATATGATAAATCCTCACTAGGTACCATTCTCACAAACCATTATAGAAATAGGATAAATATGATATGCATAGATAAGTGAAGTGAGTATATCTAAGATGAAAGGATGAGAATTTCCAAATCAATGGAGGGAAGGGATAGTACATGTTAAAATAATTCCTTCACATAAAACCATCCTTATCCATACAATAAAATATCATGAGAGTATCAAGGAGGGAATGATCATGTGTCACAAAAGATAAGAGTATGTCAAAATTAGAAATGTATACATGTTTATCAACCAAGGGAAATGATCTAATAATAATCATGATATATGACACTATGTATGATCAAACCATAAGAAAAGTGCAATGAGAAAATATAAGTAAAGGTTAATTAAAACCATAGGTAAATCTAAAATAATTGGATAAAATTGTATCTAAATTTGAAGCTTTAGATGTTAAATTGAGGATTGGTAGAATGATTGTAAGCAAAAGGACAAATGAATCAAAAACCATAGAGGAGAATAGAGTAATGCAACATGGAGAGGGGAAAGGTAATAAACCCTAATTATATCTTATATGAAGGATAAAGAATCATAAAATAAATTGGTTCCAAAAAGCCTAATTGGAAGAAGAGGTAAAACCCTAAGGTTAAACCTAGGTTGCATGTAAGAATGTGGTGGTTTAAAAAAAGATATAAAGAAATAATTTCTTTATAAAATAAATCTAGACAAATTAATTCAATGCAATCAATAAGCGCAATTAACCTAGATTGAATCAAATAAAAATAAGTAATTGAAGGGTAATTAACGCACTAATGAAAAAGATAAGATTTAGTAGCCCACTCAAAAATTCAAATCAAAAGAATGTTGCCAATGATATACAAAATTGATTCATCACTTCTAGAAATTTAGTAGATTCAATCTAATGAATGTATAAAAAATATAAGTACAAAAATCCCCAAGGTTCAATCCTAATTGCCATGGATTCGATTTTGAACCATGGATCTAAATTGGAAAAGCACAAACTTAGAAAATAGGTTTGCTTTAGTCTATGGTGTTTAATAATCTTGTAAGTACTATGAAGTTAATAAAGAGAGTCTATTAGATTACTAGGATCAAATTATCCTAGGTTGGACCCTAATATCCAACTTTATAACTCTAAGTGAAGATTTAAAGATAACATACACAACTATTAAAGTGGCCTTATACATAAACGATATAGATTTTGATTTTCATTCCTTTGAAAATTCAAGTGTGGTTTAATGATTTCTCCACGTTAGTCCCTTAGATTTCTAGATATCTTATATTAGCACATTAAATGTATTTGAATACCAAGACATAACAACATATTACACAAATGTATGTTAAGTTACCTCATAACGACTAATTCAAAGTGGTGGGAGAGTAAGTTATAAATTTAAGGTTTAATCCCACTTACCATGGAATCAATGCCAAGCCCCACAAAAATGAACTTGGGTAGTGAGGCAATACTAATGAGGTAGGGAGAAAAAAATGTATTAGATGAGTGTGAATTGGGTATCATATATAAAAATTAGTGTAAAACAAAGTAAATGATGATGTATAGTTATTAAGGTATGAGTCAAACCAAACAAAAGAGTGTGCCACTTGCTAATATATAATTTTCATTAAAAAAATTCTATCAAGGTGGACACAAAACTACACGCGAAATTGCATAGGTGTGTAAATTTTAACCTATACCATTTCCCATTTAGTTTTGTGTCCACCTTGATGGAACATATTTAATACAATTATATATCAAAAAGTGGCACAATCTTGTGTTATATTTGGCTTTCAACAAGTGATAATTTTATATGTATAAATATGTATGATCTATTAGGATCTATGACTGTTGCTTAGTGAATGATAACTTATGAAAACGAGTAATTGAAGGTCTTAAACTAAGTTTTAAATGATTTAAAAGAAAAACATTAGAATGATTAAAACAAGGAATATGAAAACATAAGTGAAGACAAAAAGATAATAAATTGTTAACGAAGTTCACCAAAATTGGCTACATCTTTGGGTCCCTCTCCAAAGAGTGATCGATCCTTGATAATGCTCCAAAATGCTCGATTACATCACAAGGAACCTTCTATCTGCCATGAAGCCTTTACATTGTCTTCTCGGTCGCTAATGAAGTTTTAAAAATCCCCTCTCCTGAAAGTACAAACAATTTGGCTATAAGCCTCCAAAAAACTATTTGTACAGAGTTGGATTACTTATATGAAATTTTATATAACTTCCCATGTCTCCTCACAAGCCAAATCCCCCCTTTAAATACAATTTAATATTCTATATGGGGATTAACAAACATATTTTTCCCATATATTCCCTTATCTCCTAATTTGAAGTTAAAATCTTTAATATGGAGCTAATATTCACCCAAACCCCTTCATTATTCTTTATTAAGCCTTCAAAATCCTTTTAAATCTTTGAAACCCTTTGAAAAACCTTAAAAATTCAAGCTTCTTCACTAATTTAAATAGTTAATTGTCCGATCCATTCTCATCGGCCACACATAGCCCAATGGTGATTTGGGTGGGTTTATAGGAGGGCGGTTAGCAGTTCAAATCCGTTTGATCCCAAAATGGATTTTATGAAGTTAATAAATAAAACCGTCGCTTTACATTTTGAAAATAATGCATGGTGTAGTGGTGGTGTGTGAATTTAGTGAGGGGGAGGTCATTAGCTCGACCCCCTCCAACAACATTTTGAAAAAACAAACTGCCAGTTGGGGCCAACATAGGGGTGCCACATGGTACCCAACCATTGGGTCACATGGCACCATTTAATTTGCTACCTCCTTGATATGTTTCACTATGTAGTTGGTCCATGCCAGATTATGAACTATCAACCACCATGTCATCTGGTCTTGCCATATCACTTGTCACATGTCATGCCACATCATTAACTACCAATGTACCTACCACGTCAACATGATGATGTCAACATTCGTACTGTCTTAGTCAACCCTTTTTCTTGCAAACTTTGACTGGCCATAACTTTTACATACAAACTCCATTTGATGCAATTCAAGTGGTGGAATTGTCTCAATGAGCACTTCGACATGACACCATTTTCTTGAGTATCTAGAGCAATCAATTTTTTGGTGAACAACATATCCACCTGGATCAATCCTCCCCATTGGAGAGCTTTTGGACATCCAAAATCTTGATTATATAGAAATTAAGTGAGGTTACAACTCCCTCACTTTTCCAACGTCCATCCATTTTTCTTTGCTTGGATTCATCCCTTTTAGTCCCACTCTAAGGTACTTAACAACACCCCTTCGTGAAGTTCTGACATTTTTGTCCAGGATGACATCTTCTTGAAACTTGTTCATATTCTCAAGTGATAGATCATCAACAAAAGGAAATTGAATGTCAACCTCCTCATCTAGTATCATAGGAGGTTCATACAACTTCAAATTCTCGACATTAACCACTAAGAAGATATGCATATAAGGAGGTTGTTTTAGGAAAAAAGCATTGGTACTTATCTTTTCTAAGATCTCAAAGGGACCATACCTAATTGGATTGAGATTCTTACGTTTTCCTTGCATTATTTTTTTACTGATGTGTAACCAAAATCTATCACCAACCTTAAATTGATGATCAACATGATGCTTATCATATCATGTTGGGCTTTGTACTTTGCCTGGCTCTTCTCCAACAGTGCTTCAACTGCCTGATGGATTTCTTGGATCTTCTAGATGAACTTCAAGGCCTTGTCTGCATCATGATGTCCATATTTAACATCTTCCTTCATGAAAGAAAAATCCATAGGTGTCCTTGGGAGATAACTAAAACAAGTCTCAAAAGGATATATTCGAGTAGAAGAGTGTTTTGTATGGTTGTAAGCATGCTACACATAATGTAGACTCTCATCCCACAACTTAGAATTCTTACTGTTGTAACCTTTGAGAAGATGAATAACTATTTTTTTAACTACCTCTGTCTATCCATCAATGCGTGGATGGAAAGTTGTACTCTTCTTCAGTCTAGTGTCCATGAGTTCCCACAATGGTGACTAAAATTCTCCCAAGAATCGAGAATCTCGATCCGATACAATAGAAGTAGGAAGCCCAAAATGAACCCATACAAAGTGGAAGTACAAGTGTGTTGTTAGTTCAACTATGACCTATTTTTTACAAGGCATCAAAATGCATATTTTACGAAACCTATCCACTACCACAAACAAATAATCATTCCCTTTTCTAGACATTTGTATCCCCCTAAAAAAATCCATTGAGACACTCTCCCACGGATGGGATGGTATAGGTAGAGGTGTATACAATCCCAACTTCCTATTGGTAGGCTTGCTTGTTGCACACATTAAGCATCCTCTAATGTATTTAGACACATTTTCTTGCATACGAGGCCAATAACAATATTTTTGCAGTTGTGACATTATTTTGCTTACCCCAAAGTGTCTAGCAATCAATGATGTATGTGCTTCTTTAATTAGTTGTGCTCACTCATCTTGTGGAATACATAATTTCCCTAAATGATATAATAATTTTTCTTGCACATAGTAGTCTTTCTCTTCTACATGTTTTCCTTGAATTAACGCTGCATATATATCCTTAAATTCTTTGTCCTTAGCATAATGTTCTTGGTAAGTTTCATGTACCATTGAACTACTTTGAAGAATAATTGTAGCATTTGTAGGAGGCCTAGATAACATATCTGCTACTTTGTTCTGAACCCATTTCTTATATTTAATAACCAAATGAAACAGTTGTAGAAAACCCATCCACCTAAAGTGCCTATTTTGTTGCAATTTAGATTGTGAGTGCAAATATTGAAGTGGTTGATGATTTGTGTCTATTATCATTTCCTTATCCATTAGGTAGTGTTTCCACTTCTTTACACTTTGAAATAATGCATACAGTTCTTTACCATATGTGGGATAGTTACTTATCGCATTTGTGAAAGTTTCAAAATGAAAGCAGATAGAATACCTCCTTGCATGAGTACTGCTCCCATGAAAAATTTACTAGCATGTGTTTCAATTTCAAATGGTTGTTGTAGATCTAGTAGAGCCATAACTAGTGTAGTTCTTAGCTTTTCCTTAAAGTATTGATGAACTTTTGCTGCGGAACTTCTCACTAGAAAGATTTCTTTACACTTGTTAGTGCATGCAATGTAGATGCTATGCAGGAGAAGTTAGCTTTGGAATTTCTCCAACACTCTACCGCACCTAGAAAACTTCTGACTTCTGTAACTTTACTTGTCTTTGGCCAGTTTACAATGACTGCGACCTTTGCAGGATCCATTTTCAAGTGACCTCCTCCTACAATATAGCTTAATCACACTAGTGATGTCTTAGAAAATTCACATTTTGACATCTTTACATACATTTTTTCTTTTCTCAATACATCCAGTACTATTTTCAAATGCTCTACATGTTTTTCCCACATTTGACTAAATATAAGTATATCTGTATACATCTAAAAATGGTCACAATTAATCAAACCTGTTAATTAATTAAATATGAATTATTTAATTAATATTCTTCTAAACTCATCTACATATAAATAAATTTAATTATTTATTTATATCGTTCACTTTCTAATTCCTCTAATTTAATTAAATAAATAATTTTATTTAATTATTACCATCTTTCATCATCCTCTTAATTAATTAAATAGATTTCACAATTTATTTATATTAATTATCATAAGTTTGAATTTTAAATTTAAATGATATTCCTTTTCAACATTTAATTAAATATTCTAAATATTTAATTAAACACTTTCAAATAATTAAATATTCTTGATATTGAATTAGAAACTTTCCTCACCTCACATTCAATTAAATATTTTACCTTCCTTTTCCATCTCTCACACATAATTAAATATTAATTATTTAATTATGGAAGCTTCTATTTTATTGTCACATGTAATTAAATAAATAATTTATTTAATTAGGGATTTATCCTCAACTACCAACTAAATCCTCATAAATGAAGTGCACAAATGACAACTTTCCTTCATTTTTGAATGGAGAAGGTTGTGTAGGAGGAAACATTTTCCATTATTCTCTCAACCTTCCATATTTCTCCCAACTTCTCAATCTCTCACTATTCATCTTGATAGGTTTGAATTCAATCGTTGATCTTTGACAACTAGATTTTTGCTTCCAAAAATCTATAAATACAACCCTCTTGTGAGTTGAAAAAGATCCTATATTTTGTGAATTTAGCGTGAGCATTATAGTTGCATTTTATCCAACATTTAGCAATCTTATTTTCTTAAGCATAACATCTTAGTTTCATATCATAGCTTCAATCATTTAGCAATGGACATGCATGTTGCATAAACTCGTTCTATAAGTTGTCATTCTGCCAAAGCTGTTGCATACACCAACTGAGAGCCAACAACTTACAACAAATCCTTAGAGATAGAGGACAATGGGATGCTTTTGAAAAAACTGTTGGTTGAAACTTTATTTACTTTTAATTAGTTTCCTTTGATCTAATGTTTCATTGGTGTGTTAGTTTTTATTATTAATTAGTTCACATATTCTCATACACATTTTTGGCGCCCATCGTGGGGCCTTGCCCCATTTTTAATAGTTTTATTGTAGATTTTTTGATAGGTGATAGACTGGAGCTGCGTTTTAGTGCATACGAGTTGAGGATTAACGCATACGAGCTCTTTTTTAGCGCATACGAGGACTGTTGTAGCACATCTGCTAAAAACTTTAGCGCATTTGCTAGTTCTTTTAGCACATTTGCTAGTTCTTTTAGCGCATTTACTAATTGCTTTAGCGCATTTACTAACTATTTTAGTGCATCCCTATTTGCTCCTTTAGCGCATTTTCCAGTTCTTTTAGCACATTTACCAGTTCTTTTAGCACATACAAGGGGTGTAACAAAACAAATCCTAATTCCGACACCATTCGCAGACAAAGATTTTTCAATTCAGTTTTAAAGTAAAATGAAGCAATCCTAGGCTAGTCACTTAAATCTAGAATTAACCAATCCTAGGATAATCACCAAACGCTATTTTTTCTTGGTTAAAATGAATCCAATGTTTGTTGTGAAACAACATCTTCACTTAGTGTAGAAAATTTTCATTTGGATTTAAAATTGAACCAGTTGTTTGTTGTGATTGCTGGGTAATAGGTTTATGCTCTCCCCTTTACTGGGTGACCAAAACACCAGACTTACCTTTTTCATTTTATGCAAATTCATGCTTTATTACATCCTTTAGAAGTCCTGCCATAGTGGGAAAAAGTACTCACCCTACGAGAATGAACTAAGTGGGAACAACCAAAGATAGGTTTTCCAACCCACTCTAATCAAAAGTGAATTTTGGGAAAACCCATATTCAACAGAAGTGAGCAAGATAACCATCTCCAAAATCTTTGTTCTAAAGATTGGGAGGTCTCCTGAGGGAGTTTATCTATTTCCACACCAAACGGATACCTTTATTATGAACCATAGTGTAGAAAGTCAGTCGTGTTAGTATCCAAACATCATATCAATCATAGTGCAAGGGGAGGGAAGAATCTACCCCCAAGACACTCACCATATAATTGCCATAGATTGTTTGTTCAGGGGATCGAGAAATATAACCTTGAGTACACACCGGGAAAAGACAAAAACATGGGTGCCCTTTAGGGGGTGACACGACCGTGTGAGTCGACGCAATTTTCATATGTGGGTTGTGGTTCCCATGATGAACTTTTTGACAAATAAGAGTGAGTCTGTTTGAAGTGCCTATTTTGTTCAATACCCGTGAAAATCTCAAGAACATACACTCCTTGTTTAGATTTTAGGATTTTCAAACAACTCTTTTTCACTACATGCTGTGTTTTTCCAAATTTAATTAGATAAAGATCATCCAAAACATCAAATTGTCAAAACATGTATGTCCCAGTGTAGTAAGTGGATAGTTTAGCACATTTGTGCTCTATTTCGTCGCATCTATGCTCTGTTTCAGTGCATTTGTGTTTTGTTTCAATGCATATGTGCTATGTTTTAGCGCATTCATGCTCTGTTTTGGCACATTCATGCTTTGTTTTAGCGCATCTGTGCTCTGTTTCAGCGCATTCATGCTATGTTTTAGCGCATACGTAGAAAATTTCAGCGCATAGGTTGGATATTTTAGCGCATCTGTATTTCAAACTTGGGTAATTTTTTGACACCCGAAAATATGTCATTTCAGTCTAGTCTTTTTCTATGCTTAGGGTTTGGAAGTCTGCAACTTTTTCCAAGAAGTCCCTAGAGAAGAAGATTAAGAAGCCAAAGAAGTCTCTGAGTTATAAGAAGTCTCTGAGTTATAAGAAGCTACTGAAAAAGAGGAAATTTTTATACCAAAGTCAAAAGGTTTTGCTTGAACACATAACCTTTATTCATCAATATCATGAATTTGTTAGAGGTTTCACTAATTATTTTGCTTTGGAACCATTGTATTCATGAGCTTTCTTTCAAAGAAGAGCTATTTCTCAAAGGCATAATCATAGTCAACCTATTCGTTCCTCTTTCATTCCCCAATCGACAATTGTGTACTCTAATCATCCCAATCAATTTATGCAATAGAGAGCTTAAAAACATTAGGCATTTGTCAAAATCCTTATTTTTACAAAAGTACGATCAAACCCCACAAAGTGCAAAATCATCTTTATTTATGATTTTTGGTTTAATTCGCGCAAACAGGATTATCATCCTTTCAATCAAGGAATTACAAGCTAAAGATTAGAAATTTCATAAGTCATATCAATAGAATTTTCATTCTATTTTGACTTAGATATCCATCAAAATTGCACTATTTCATTCTTTTGATCAAAGCTAGTGAAAATTTGGCAAAAGCTTATGCCTATTGTCACAAGATCTCGAAAGCACATAGAAGGAGATGAAAGGGAAAGTACATTAAGAAACATGGGTGATAAAAGAAATAATGGTGATAGGGAGGAAAATCCTTTTCACAAACTTCGTACTGGGAATAATCCTAATAGAGATGAGATAGCAGAAGAAATGCTTCAAGAAGCAGAACATGATACTCAATTCCATACTCTCATGGATAGAGTTTTGGAACGAAAAAAGGAAAGATATTTCCTTTCATTAGCTAATCGAGGAGCTAAGATACCTGCCGATTTTGATACAGAAGGGATTAGAGAGGATCCTGAAACCCCTCTTAATGATTTTAGTGCTCTTACTCAACAGATAAGAGCCTTACAAGGGAAAATAAAGGAAATTAAAGGGGGTACAAAAAAGAAGTATGTTTTGGATGATATCTACCCATATCCATTTGACAAGAGTCTTCACATGATTCCTTTTCCAAAACATTGCAAAATCCTAAAGTTTGATAGGTATAATGGGAAAAAAGATCCCATTGATCATGTGAGGGATTTCCGAAACATGAGCTTAGAATTTGCTCATGAAGATACATACTTAATGCGATTATTTCCACAAAGTTTGGGTGGACAATCCATGGAGTGGATTTCCAAGATCACTCCCCCCATTAGAACATTTGAGGAGTTAATAAATAAGTTCATATCGCAATACTTGTATAATATACAACACCAGATAACCATGCTTGATTTATGTAAGGTGAAACAAAATATTGGAGAACCTTTCACCACATTCTTACAAAGGTGGAGAAGGTTGTTTTCCAGATATTCCCATCCTATTCTTGAAAAGGAAAAGATGGAAATCTTTATCGATAGCTTGAATCAAGAGATGAGTTATAGGCTAAACCTTCACTGTCCTCAATCATTTGAAAAATTGTTTGAGAATGTGATCACCATTGAAGGAGCCTTGGTCAAGCGAGGAGTTTTAAATCTTGATAAAGAAAGTCCAAATTTGTACAACGACAAATCATGATTTTGGACTCGAAATAAAAATGTTGTGAATGATGGGGTGGTAGATGCTAACAATGTGAATATAAAGCCTACCGTTCCCAATGTATCAGGGGTTCAATGTAGCAATAATGCTGGAAATTATAGTAACAGGAAATAATTCAAATGAAGGAAATGTGACCAATAATCGTGGAAATAATCTTGGCAATAATCAAAATTCAAATGTGCCCAGATCTCATTTTTTCTCAAATCGACGAAGTTTTACTCGCTTGGGCCAATCTTTAGAATCCATTCTTAAAGAGCTTTTGAATCAAAATGCTATTACATTTCCACCACAAAGATATTATGAGCCTCGAGTTAAACCACCATCGTGGAATGGCTCACACTTTTGTGAATATCATAGGTGCAAAGGTCATAAGACAAATAATTGCCAAGGGTTAAAGAATCTCGTTCAGGATTTGATTGATAACTGTACCATAATGATTGAGGGACATAATTCTATTGATGATCATCAGGAATTCAAGGATCCTCTCCCCAATTATCAAAAAGGGGAATCTTCAGGTGACAAAGGGAAGAATGTGAATCATGTCTACAACACCATTATCAATCATATTTATGTTGATGATCAACAAATCAATGCTATCAGAATCAAAGGAAAGCAAGAATATCGAGAGGTCAATGCTACCACAAGGGGATACGCCAAAATCATCATAAAATGAAGTTCATCAAAGGCAGATATTCCCCCTCCAAGTCAATACAATTTTTTTGATCAACTACGGAAAACATCGGCCCAAATCTCTATCTTGGAGCTCCTTAAAATATCACCCGCACATAAGGACATTTTGGAAAAGGCACTCGTCGACACAACTGTATCTATTGATCTGGATATCAATAAATTTCAAGCCATGGTGGGACACTTGTCCTCACCCACATGTTTATCCTTTACTGAGAAAGATGACTCATCCATGACCCATCCCCATAATTCATCATTTTACCTGGAGGTCATGGTTCATAAAGCCCAAATTAGACGTGTCCTAATAGATGGGGGAGTTGGATTAAACATTTGTACTTTGAAATTGGTCCTTGCTTTGGGATATTCAGTAGAATCTATAGATCCATGAAGGAAAATTAAAATCAAGGCATACGATGATGAGGAAAGAGCTTCCAAAGGCCTCATCATTTTACCAATTAGAGTGGGATCTGTTGTGAAGAATACCTTTTGTCAGGTTCTGGATCAGGATCTATCTTATAACATACTCTTGGGTTGCCCATGGATCCATGAGATGCAAGTAGTTCCATCCACTTATCATCAATGCTTGAAGTTTCCATATGATGGACAAGAAGTAACAATACCGACCGATCACATTAGCAGTCATAATTTTTCTAATCTTAGAGCGACTCAAGACACATTTGTCCCACATAATAGAGAGGCTTTGGCCATTTCTACCTCTAAACATAATGAACAAGCAAGAGAAATGATAAGTAATTTTGGCACCAAGCTAAAATTGAAAGATAATGGGGTGGGAGAATATTCCTTATGTTTCTCTAATCTACCCATGTCTCCAAGATCCCCTAGTCAACCATCAACATCCATACAGCAGGCTACAACAACTTTAGCCTCAGGCACATAAGCTTTAGTTCCCATCACCAAGTTTGATGGAAGATTTATCAAGGCAGATACTCAAGAAAATGAAACAAAAGATAGAGCTATCCTTGATTGACTCTATAAAGATGAAGATGAATCAATACAACATGCCAAGTTACCCATAAAGCAATATGGAAAAGGTTATACAATAATGCAATAAATGGGTTATGAAGGGAATGGCCCTATAGGCAAAAGAAAGGAGGGTATTGTTGAACCTATCTGACTAAAACCAATGCACCCAAATGATAAAATTGGTTAAGATATTGTGAGGATACAGAGGAAGAAATAGTACAAAGAACATCCAATGAGGAGTTAGCTAAAACAATTCTTAGAATACAAGAAGATAATTCTGACACTGACTCCAATGAATATGAATGGGACACCATCTTTGATGATAAATTCTGGAAGGATAAACAGATGGATGTTGTACAAAAATTTACACCTACATTCACACAAGGGGAAAGCTCAAGGCCTCCACTTGATTACATTCTACTAAGCGATCGAGACTCGAGTGAAGACATTTCAATTCGAAGCGAGACATATCATCAACAGGAGGATACCATCATAGATCTTCCCCCTAACCAAGGTGATGATAGCATCATGACCTTAACGACTAGTGACCTTACCCAGCCTGATGATCCATTTCTCTTGGTCCATCCTAAACTCATTGATTGGGAACAAATCGCACCAATTGATATCCCAACTTTTCTCGACGATGAAACCATCATAAAATTTCTTTGTTCATCCAAACTAGAAACAAGTTCCGCCAACGAATCACAGGATCAAACTCTCCGACAAGAAAGTGCCAAGTTTCTCAGCTTCAAAATTAACAACATAAAAGAAAGATCTAATGGTGAAAACCTAACAAAGGCAGTATTAGATCATGAAAAGAGAAAAATAAAAAGCGTATCTAACGATGAAAACCTTTCAAAGGCACTGGAAGATGGGAAACTTGACACTCTCCCTGAGCATTATCAGGAAAGGTCTTCTATTTTAATAGAACCAACATCAACGATCAATTTAGGTACTGTGGAACAACCCAAAGTCTTGCAACTTGCTGCATCACTAACATAAGAGGAAATCCCTGGATTCATAGAATTTCTCGAGAATAATCAAATCAATTTTGCATGGTCATATGCAGATATGCCTGGATTGGATCCAAATCTCATCATACATCATTTATCCATCATGCCGGGGGTGAAACCTGTGAAGCAGAAAGTCAAAAAAATGCATCCATATATTGCATTATTAGTCAAGGAGGAGTTAAATAAGCTGTTAGATGTTGGATTCATTCGATCTATAGACTATGCAGAATGGATCTCCAATATTGTGCCTGTATCGAAGCCAGATGGAAGAATTAGAATTTGTACAAATTTCAAGGATTTAAATAAGGCATTCCCTAAAGATGATTTCCCTCTGCCAAACATAGATATGATTGTGGATTTGACTGCTGGACATGCTATGTATTCATTAATGGATGGGTTTTCAGGATACAACCAGATAAATATTGTGCTTGAAGATTAGGATAAAACAACGTTCACATGTCCTTGGGGTACATATTGTTGGAATGTAATGCCATTTGGACTCAAGAATGCTAGAGCTACTTGTCAACGGGCAATGACTACCATTTTTCATGACATGATGCACACATTCATGGAGGATTATGTTGATGATCTTTTAGCCAAATCACACACAAGAGAAGGACATTTAGATATCTTATCTAAAAAAAATGACAGGATGGAAAAATTCAAAGTGAGACTTAATCCAAAGAGATGTGTCTTTGGGGTTGGAAAAATTTTAGGTTATATTGTGTCAGAAAAGGGAATTGAAGTGGATCCAAAAAATGTACAAGCAATCCTTGATATGCCACCACCAAGGAACATCATTCAATTATGCTCATTGTAGGGACAGTTGCAATCCATCAGGAGATTCATTGCGCAACTAGCAGATAAGAGTTTACCATTTACTCATCTCTTACATAAGAATGTTCCATTTAAATGGGAAGACAAATTTGAAGCAATGTTTGATCAAATAAAGAATTATTTAATGAGTCCACCAGTGTTGATTCCACCAATGCAGGGTGAGCCGCTCATATTGTATATTTCTGTCACAAAAGTGTCCTTGGGAGCATTATTGGCACATGAAGAAAAAATAGGGAAAGAGTGAGCAATATATTACATCAGTCAAAATTTGACAAGCCATGAACTAAATTACACCTTCATTGAAAAATCTTGCTTAGCAGTAGTGTTTACTTCTCAAAATTTGTGACAGTATATGCTAGCTCATACAATAGAGCTTGTGGCTAAGATTGATCCACTAAAGTATCTTCTAAGTAAGGCAACCTTAATTGGTAGATTGGCTAAGTGGGCCATGATCCTAAGTGAGTTTGATATACATTATGTGGATCGAAAGGCTATAAAAGGATAGGTAATAGTAGATCAGTTGGTAGAAGCACCAATACAAGCAGAACATCCAATACATATTGATTTTCCTGACGCTGATGTATTCACAACAACCATTAAGCAGTCATGGGCACTTTATTTTTATGGCTCCTACACTCAACATGGTTCAGGGGCAGGAATTATTTTCATCACACCTCACGAACATAAAATTCCAAAATATTATCGGCTAATGTTTCCTTGCACAAATAACATAGTTGAGTATGATGCACTGTTAATTGGAATGAGGATTGCATTAGATTGGAAAATCACAGAACTACAAGTTTTTGGTGATTCATAACTTGTCATAAATCAAATCAATAATGAATATCAAACTAAGGATGACAATTTAATGCCTTATAAGAAAATGGTGGACGATTTTAAGCAACACTTTGTTGATATCAAGTTCACACAAATTTCATGTACTGATAATAAAGCTACAGATGCCATGACTACAATTGCATTAGTGCTCCAGTTGTTAGAGAACCAAGCATGATATGATTTCCTGGTGGAACAATTGTTTTCTCCCACCTATGATAATCCAGAAACCCAAATCATTTGCCACCTAACCAGTTCTGATTCTCCCTTGTATGCCCAAATTTATGCTTATCTAAAAGATACCACTTTGCCCCTAGATTTGTCTAGAAATCAGAAAAGGAATTTCATACGTCAATCTTCTTGTTACACCTTAATTGCTGACATCTTGTACTGACGTGGTCTTGATGGTACCCTCCTTCGATGTCTCGAATGCGATGAATCGGAAAAAGGCCTTACAAGAGGCACATGGTGGTATTTGTGGGACACATTCAAGTGGACTAACCTTGGCAAAGAAACTTGTTAGAATGGGTTACTATTGGCCGAACATGGGAAAGAATCATTCATCTTTGTAAAAATATGTTCAAAATATCAAATTCATGGGAATCTCATTATGCTCCTACTCAGGAATTGTAACCCTTTACAACAACATGGTGTTTTTCTCACGGAGGATTGGATCTAGTTGGCAAGATACATCCATCATCATCAAATGAACACAAGTTCATTATCACAGCCACTGAGTACTTTACTAAGTGGATTGTAGCTATTCTCTTAACAACTGTTACTGGCAAACAAATTTCCTCACTCATTTTGAACTATATCATATGTCAGTATGACATTCCAAACTCCATTAGTACAGATAATGGAAGAATTTTTAAAAATCAAGATGTTGATGAACTTTGTGAAAGATTTCACATCCAGCATAGGTTCTCTACACCTTATTATCCATAGGGAAATGGCCAAGTAGAGGCTTCAAAATTTTTTTTTTGAAGATTTTGAAGAAAATAGTAAATGATGTCAGTCGTGATTGGCATGTCCAATTGAATCCAACATTATGGGCATATAGAAAAAGTATTTGCACACCAACAGGTGCTACCCCATATGATTTGGTTTATGGAGTAGAAGCTATTTTTCCATTAGAAGTTGAGATTCCCTTGCTTCGAGTATCACTGGAGGGGCTAATAAATGATGAAGATTATAGAGTGTCAAGATTGCAAGAGATGGAATTGCTTGATGAATGGAAACAAAGTGCAACTAACCATTTAAAGGGATATCAACAGGTTATGTCTCGCAACTATAATCACAGAGTCAAACCATGAGCTTTTCAAGTGGGTGACTTAGTCCTCAAAGAAAACCCTCATAATCAGTAGGATCGGGAAAAGAAAGGCAAGTTCGAGCCTAATTGGTTGGGCCCATTTGTTATCATTGCAACATATGGATCGGGGGCATATCAGTTGTGAACATCAGAAGGCTTGAAGAAGTTTTATGTCTAAAAATATCAAAAATAGTATGAAAGGTCCTGAAAAAATATCAAAAACAGTATAAAGAGTCATGAAAAAATACAAAAACAATAAAAAAAGACAAAAATACAAAAAAAAGAAAAAAGTAAAAAAAAAGAAAAAAACCATTGCCTTGATGAAAACCTGGCAAACAGGCGTCTTGGTAACAACACAAAAATCATGAAATCAGAAAAAGTGCAATAAAAACAAATGGTGAAAACCTGGCAAACAGGCACTATTTGTGATTTGGTTGGCTCTCTCATCTATTAGGATACATTCTACATATCCATCTTTCATCAGTATCACAAACATGCCTAAGCCATCACATCCGCATCATGCATCCAAACATTTCCTTGAAACAACAAGGATTTCATCATGGCTTGATGATTAATGTTATTCTTAGCAGTAGTTTGTGTCTAATTAGGAATCAGAGTGCAAGGTCATTGGGGGAAATTCATTTTTTGGAACTTTTTGGCAGACAAGCGACAACATGTGTCAAGTATCGAAATATCAAAAACAACAAATTATCCATTCAAACTAGGTTTAAACGACTGTTTGATAGAAAACTGAAAAAAATTGGATGATCTTAATCTAAATAAAATGAATGAAAAACTTAAAGAATAAGTTGAATTGTTGTTTTGACATTTGATGACGTCATATCTTTGGAGTGGTTCAATGATGTACTGAACTAGGATCACAAGGAAGGAGTATGATTTTTCTTTGGTTGTTGTTTGTAAGCTAATCACTAGTATTATGCAGATTTGTCATGGGACATGCTCTACAACGTATCATTAATGGCATTTCGTAATTTGCATAGGAAAATGGTTAAATTTTGTCTGTTTATGCGAACAATGCTCAGGTCATCTTGGTTCAATTGTACCTCGATGCTTGTATTAACTTGCTACATCAAACATCATGGAAGCAGTAATCAGGTCATCATTGGTGCTAATATCCCCTTTGATGCTTGTACTAATTTTGAACATATCAAAAGGCTCAATGATGAAAATTACACGCAAAATTGGCTCATGGAATGACAAACAGGAGAATGGTTCATTTTTGCATTTTAGGTTTGCATGATTCATTTAGATTTGCATTTAGGGTTGTATGACAGATTTTTTTGGAGGTTTGAAATACTTCATATATCTTTTAAGATGTCAATTGAGTAAACTTGGACATTTTATTGCATCTCATTTCATTATCATTTTCATATTTTTTCATTTTTCATTTAGGTTATCATAATCATCTCAATTACATTTGTATCTTTCCATTTTCACACCATTTGTATCATTATCATCATTATCATTATTAGGTCTTATTCATTTTATCATAATCATTATCCATATTAGATTGCATCATATCATTTACATATCATAAGAATATCATTCAATATTGCATATCATATCATTAATCATTCATCTCATCATTAATATTTCACCTCATTTTCACATCATTTTTCATTATCATTTTTATTAAACATCATTTGCATAATCATACATTGACAAAAAGAAAGATGCATCCATTTCATTCATTGCATACATCATATGGGACATCATATCATCATGTTAGAAATCATTTCATAGGATCATCCGATCATAAAGAATTTTTCATCAAATCATCATTTACATTATAAAATTTGCATCACCATCCTATAAGCATACATTGCAATAAAACAAAGGAATCATCATTATAGTTCATATCAAAGTGCATATATCATCATCCATAAAGCATGCATAATCATAAACCACATAGCATATAGAAGTAATGATGAATACATAATCATTCATCAATGACACATGCATACATAAATCAATGACACATGCATATCAAATCACTACTGCATATCATAATCTCATCAAAATAAATGTCCATATGTACAAAGATATCAAATTTCTGCACAAGATATATGTAAAATAAAATGGCAAGGTATCCATAATCGTCACTAAGGGGCATGTGGATGTGGAGCATGACTACTACTGCCTCCAAAGGTGGTGGGTCTCATTGGTTCTTTGCTACCAGAAGCACTGATCTCTCATCTAACAGGATGTCCCACACTCCTGGTAGCACTCCTGGTGTGACTACGTGAATGGGCCCGTGACCAGGTTTGTGACTGTGTGTAGGCTATCCTCCGCTCAGGGGGTACCACCTCAAAATATCTCAATCTTGTAGTACTCTGCCTGACAAGAAGTCTCCAATCCCTCTGCCACAACCTCTCTAATGGAGGTGCTCTCAACTGACCTCAGGAGTCTCTTTGCTACTCCCTTTGCTTGAATGCACCGCTCTATGAATCTATCTCGCTCTATTGTAAGCTGAGCTACCTATGGGTTAGGAGATGGTGGCTGTGCAATCTGCATCTATAACTAGCTAATAGTAGCCTATGCCTGTGCTAGATGACTCCGAAGAGTCTGAACCTCTGCCCGGAGAATGCCAATCTATCCTTGTGATGGAGCTCTGATAGTAATACGTGGAGCCAAAGTACTCAATTGGTCCACCACTCTAGTTGTGCGAGGCCTCATCCTGAAGGGAACATCAAAGAAAAATATTTGTCTGCCACCCCCACCAACTCTATCATCCCCATCATCATCACTATCATCGGATATGTCTAAATCCTCCTCATCGAATTCCATGACCACCCTACCTATATCCTTTGCTCCATGTGGCTTCTCTTCTTGTCCCTTCACCTATGTCTGTGCCCTGGCCTCTGCCTGTGCCTATGGCTATTGTCGTGCCCATCATAAAACTGGTCCACCTAATAGTGGGGTAGGCTCATCAGGACTAGTCAACCTGGGAAACAAATGTGTGTAGAAATATGTAGCATATTCATCCATCATATGTGCATCTATAACCTCTAGATGAATGACCCAAAACTTTGGCTGAAGATCTGTATACTCAACCCTAGCTGCCTCAAAAGTGATGAAAGGACCCCACTCTGCAACATCCTCTCGGCGTCTGGCATAATGAGCCACACCCTGTGGTATCATCTGAACCCATCCATACTGCCTAAGTACCCGCATAACCAAAAAATGCCCAATGATGAAGGGGTTGTGACCAATCATGTATCTCGCTATACTATAGTAAGGAAGCTTTATATCATCATTATCACATGCATCATAATCTAGATACGGTCTCCAGATGATTGTATCCATAACATCTAGCATATGCCACCAGTACTCTATCTTGCCCAGCATAGGCTGAACAAGGGGACCTGTGTACGCATATACATATGGATAACCAAGTGGATGATCTCTCCATACTATAGGGTGGGTGATGGTGATGTGCTCCCATGCCCAAATCTGAAGAAGGGTAACCCCAAACGATATACTCTTCCCATCCGTATATACCACCTGATGAAGATCGTGGTATAGATGGGCAAGCATGCAGGATCCCCATGCATATCTAGTCTGATGAAGGATCATGTCCTCCAAAATCTGACCCCAACCTACTGATAGTCCCTTTGACTTGCAATTAGGACAAAGGAAGCCACCAATGAAACCTGCCAAAACTGATGGAAGTGGGGCATAACTATGTACCATGTCTCTCCATGCAATCTCATATCCACCAACATGAGGATCCTAGAAGACTCTTCATAAATCATCTATACCCCCAATCTCCTTGTGATCATAAATCACAAGCTCACCAACTATCGGGATGCCTAAAATCCTGTACACATCCTCGGGTGTAACAGTGATCTCTCTAGTTGGAAAGTGAAAGGTATTATGCTCACTATATCATCTCTCGGCTAATGCAACCAACAGTGCCCTGTTGACCCTATACTGCGGGATCCTGAGAAGGGAACTCAACCCACATTAAAAAATCACCCCTATCTTTGGCTGAGATAGTCTAGGAATTATCTCCCATATGTGGGGAAATATCTCTCTGATCTAGAGGATTAAAAAATTCTCCTATAACATCAAGTACATCAGGATCAAATCATCAGCAAGGATTATCAAAAATTTATCAAGAAAAATCATATCACCAATCAATAACATATCATTACTATTTGTTCTTCAAGCAGGAAGACAAATTTATCAAATTCTACTATTTTTTTTTCATCAAACGTGGGAACAAATTTAACAGCCAATCAGCTCAACATCAACATCATTTTACTATTTGTTTTTCAATAATGAAAGCAAATTTATCAGAATCATTTTACTATTTGTTCTTCAAGCGCGAAGATAAATTTATTAGATCATTACCAAAATCAAGTTAATCTATCCTTGGTGTTATTCAAAATCGTCACATTAGTTGTCTAATACAACAACAATCATCAAACATGCATCAAATCAATCTCGAAATTGCAAAATCAGCAAAACATTTATGGATGCGTTAAAACAGTCTATCAATGCGCTACTTTATCTATGGATGTGCTAAAATAGAGATTGTATGCGCTAAATCATCTATGTGCTATTCTATCAAGGGTATGTGCTAATCTATCTAGTGTATGCGCTATTCTAGCCTATGCACTAATTGAGCATCGTATGCGCTATTTTATCAATCTTATGCACCATTCTAGCCTATGTGCTAAACTATTCATCTATGTGCTAAAACAATTCATCAATGCACAAAATTGGATGCGTTATTATAGCTATCCTATGTGCTAATCTAAGGCTCACATGCGCTAAATCAAATACCTATGTGCTAAAGCATAAATTCAAAAATTCAAAAAAATGAAAAATTCATCAAAAATTCAAAAAAAGTTGACAAAGGAGGATCAAGCAATCTTACTGGAGTTTCGTACGCTGCTGGTCTCTGGTGATGGCGGGCTTGCTCAAATCGGTGGTGCTCGTAGTGGATTGGCATCTCAAAAAATTCTCTCAGAGCTCTGAAAAATGCAAAATGCTATTGTTCAAATGACAATGACTTTTTACCTTTTCCACCTTTTAAGGGGGTAAAAAAAATAATAGAAGTTATTTTTATTTTTACTATGCAACACGCTATTTCAAGAGATAAATCAACGAATTCTCTCCAAATATCATCTCAATTCTTTCAATCATCATTATCATCATTCAAATCACGTGATTTATCTCCTGAGGGGGCATATTAGCATCATTAATCAATTTTCAAAATCAAGGGCAATTTTTGTTATCTGAAAAATTCTTTGAAGCAATGCGTAAAACACATCACTTCAAAGAGGGGGAAAATGTATACATCTAAAAATGGTCACAGTTAATCAAACCTGTTAATTAATTAAATATGAATTATTTAATTAATATTATTCTAAACTCATCTACATATAAATAAATTTAATTATTTATTTATATCGTTCACTTTCTAATTCTTCTAATTTAATTAAATAAATAAGTTTATTTAATTATTACCATCTTTCATCTTCCTCTTAATTAATTAAATAGATTTCACAATTTATTTATATTAATTATCATAAGTTTGAATTTTAAATTTAAATGATATTCTGTTTCCACATCTAATTAAATATTTTGAATATTTAATTAAATACTTCCAAATAATTAAATATTCTTGATATTTAATTAGAAACTTTCCTGACCTCACATTCAATTAAATATTTTACCTTCATTTTTCATCTCTCACACATAATTAAATATTAATTATTTAATTATGGAAGCTTCTAAATTCATTGTCACATGTAATTAAATAAATTTATTTATTTAATTAGGGATTTATCCTCAACTACCAACTTACTCCTCATAAATGAAGTGCACAAATGGTAACTTTCCTTCATTTTTGAATGGAGAAGGTTGTGTGGAAGGAAACATTTTCCATTATTCTCTCAACCTTCCATCTTTCTCTCAACTTCTCAATCTCTCACTATTCATCTTGACAGGTTTGAATTCAACCGTTGATCTTTACCAACTAGATTCTTGCTTCCAAAAATCTATAAATATAACCCTCTTGTGAGTTGAAAAGGATCCTAGATTTTGTGAATTTAGCGTGAGCATTATACTTACATTTTATCTAGCATTTAGCAATCTTATTTTCTTAAGCATAACATCTTAGTTTCATATCATAGCTTCAATCATTTAGCAATGGACATGCATGTTGCATAAACTCGTTCTCTAAGTTGTCATTCTGCCAAAGCTGTTGTATACACCAACTGAGAGCCAACAACTTACAATAGATCCTTGGAGATAGAGGACAATGAGATTCTTTTGAAGAAACTGTTGTTTGAAAGTTTATTTACTTTTAATTAGTTTCCTTTGATCTAATGTTTCATTGGTGTGTTAGTTTTTATTATTAATTAGTTCACATATTCTCACACACAATATCATCCAAATAAAATATGACAAAATCATTTATAAATGGATGGAAGACATCATTCATGACTCTCATAAAGGTAGTTGGTGCATTACAAAGCCAAAAGGGCATGCCCAACCATTAATATAGTCCTTGTTTTGTCTTAAATGTAGTTTTCCATATATTGTTATATGCAATTCTTATTTGATGATATCCACTAGGCAAGTCCAACTTAGTAAAATAAACTGCATGTTTCAATTGATCAAGTAAATCATCTATTTGGGGAAGAGGATACCTATTCTTTATCATTGTCTTATTCAAGGCTCTGTAGTACTTGGACGAATAACTCCTTTCTCAACCAACTCTTGAACCTGCTTCTTAATTTCCTCATTATGCAAAACTAATAAACGATACACGATGTTTGGAAGAGGCACATCATGTTGTAACTGGATTTCATGTTGTATATCTCTCTTTGGTGGAAACCCACTGGGCTTCTGAAATAAATCATCATAGGTGGAAACTACTTTGACTAATTCAACTTTGTGCTTTGGATCACACCCTTTGAATGCCTCAGATTTTTCATCTTCTTTGGCTTTTACAATAATCAATATAAAGTTTTTACTGGCATTGACTAAACTCTTCATTTTTCCAATGTTCACTAATGTTAGATTAGTCTTAATCTTATGTGAACATGGAATGAATTCTTTACCATCCTTAAAAAGGTGATACTTATTTTCTCCCCTATAAAAGATTGATTTTCGGTCATAAAGATAAGGACTCCCTAGTACAAGACCACAAATATCTAAAGGGACTACATCAACTTCTACCTCATCTATAAAGTTTGTAGTGATTGCAAATCTTAACTTACATTGCTTAGTTACCTATAATTGTGCATCATTACAAACCCATCCAAGTGTGTACGACTTCAGATGAGGTGTTGTAGCCAAGTTAAGTTTCTTAACAACTTATTTAGATATTAGATTTACTTGAGATCCCGTATCAAAAAGTATCAACCTTAGTATGCTTTTCTACAACCCAAATGTGAAATAACTCATTTAATGCTTTCAATCTTAGGTGGAGAAGATTCTCTACTTGCACTTGCACTTGCATTTGAAAAATTTGTATTAGAAGAAAGAGATATGTGTTTTCCTTTACCTTGGATCTCGATAGAAACAAGATCTTTGTCTCATCCCTAGAGTCAGATCCAAGATCTTTTTGTACTATAATAACAGACTTTTGTTTACCTTTGTTTCCTCCATACTTATTTGTCTTTAGTTCTAGATGTAGCTTCCAACACTTTGAGTCATCATACCCCTCCTTTGGAGCATGTAGGCTTATCACCCTCCTTCTTGATTGTAGGTGTATTTTTCCCCTTTCCTTTGCCCTTAGGTTTACCATCAGGCTTAGATGGGCTCTTGATGGAATTTTCATTGAAACTACTCTTACCTCTCGACTCCAAATGTGTGGCTTGTACACATACTTCATCCAAATTATTAGGATTTAAAACCAAAATGGTATGTCTTAAGTAAGAGTGAAGATCGCCTATATAATTGAGCAATGTGTCTTGGGTGTATAATGAGACATTAAGTGCAATAGCCTGCTTCCTAAATTCATGAGTATAGTCTTGGATAGATTGAACTTTACCCTACCTAAATTTTTTCCAGTTCATAGTTAACTATTGCATATGGACTAAGGGATAAAAATGTTTTTTGAGGTCAACTTTAAACTCCATCCAAATTAAATTGGCATTACCATGTAGATCAATTTTTCCTTGAGTTTTACTCTCCCAGCAGGTGAGAATGGTTCCTCCCAACCAAAGAGTAGCTAATTAGATTTTAGAAGCATCATTTAAAAGACCTTGAATCCTACAATATATTTCTACTTGCTGAACCCAATCATCTAATTTCTCAGCATTTAACTCTCCACAATATTTAGGTAGTTCAAATTTTACATCCAATTTGATTACATGCTTATGTACACTTTTGAAAGGATTAGCAGAAGAAGTAGAATTAGAAGGAGAAGATGGAGGATTTTTTGGAGGCTCATCATCACCTTCTTCTCTTTCCCTTTTTCCTCCTAATCTTCATGATCTTCATTATTTTCTCACTTCGATGATCCTCCTTTTTCATGCTTCTTCCATTCTTGCCTTTCTTGAAAGAGCACTTCCACCATAACCTTCATGTCAAGAAAGCCTCATTGAAATTTTTTCTCATCAAGCTCAAAACTTTGTCCAACTTCTATCTCTTCCATCTTTTATGGTGAAAAAGTTCATCATTTACCAATCTTAGGATTTACCTGTTGGACAAGACAACTAAGAGGCGGGTGAATCAATTGTCATAGATTATAACCTTAAATTCAATTAACATAACTAACACATAAACTAAACCATAAAATGCCAATGCACAAAACTCAACAACACCAGATTTATGTGGAAAACCAAATGAGGGAAAATCACGGTGAGGATTAACTCACACTATAGAGAATATCAAAACCAATTACAAAAAGTATCATTGCTTGAAATAAGGCTCGCTGCCTGAGATAAGACTCATTGCCTAAAATAAGGGCTCATTATCTATACGGCTACAAACTAGATGACTCACTGCCACAAAGATACAAATAAGACAAAGAATACTTGTTACAAAGAGACAAAAATCCCAATGCAATAAAGGATTCCACCACAATCATTGATCAACTTGCATGAATGACAAAGTTTTCCTTCTGCTCACTGCATTTGAAAAATCAACATTAAGCTTCATACTAACCAACCACACACATAACTCGCACACTTTCAAAATAGCATCAAATTCACATCCGCTCTTTCACTTATCCTTTGTCTTTTATTATGTACACTTTTCATTGCTAGCACATTCTATATTTATACCATCTCTAACTTTAAAAAGATAAAAATTCGGCCATCCAACTTTAAATTCAAATTAGGTCGATGCCAAACATCCTAGGGTGGAATTAGAATGAGATCGACCCAAACACACACTTCACCAGAACCCATAATAGATCCAACACGCTTCATCAACTTCAAAGATAGTGCTTGACACACAATCGACCAAACCAGTGTAAAACACATAGATCAATTAAGCTCGATACTTCCAAATGCTGAAACCATCTTTAATAGAACTAGGACAACACAACTCTAGAACCATAAAGAGAAATCTAGACCAACAACAATTATCTTGGATCTCAGCCAAAACACAGAAAAACATAGTTCATAAGTACTAGACCAACATCCTCAACAACTAAATACCTACAATCTTCTTTTAATACAATTTTCTCTATATCCTCAATATATACAGTCAACAACTAGTAGATAACTAGTTGATAGGTTGACATCAATGACAACACTGTCATTCATCTTTCCATTCTTTCAAAAATCTCCCCCTTTGTCATTGATGGCAATACATGATGTGAAAAACCATCAAAGACACACACCAGTTCTAACAATTCTTATCAAGATTTTTCTTTTGCTTCTCCCCCTTAAAAGATCATCTTCCTCATCACCCGCTTTCTCTTATTATCTTTCTTTCCTCTTCACATGCTCTCTCTCTCTTTTTCACATGCTATTTCTCTCTTTTTCGCATGTTCTCTCTCCCCCTTTGACATCAATGGAAAAGGAAAGAAATATGTTAATTGAAATTTCCTTTGACATGAAAACATATTAGTCATAATGACAACACTTAAAAACTGCTTGCTCCCCCTAAGAGGTAGCCACCAAAAACATAAGTCCAAAAAGATAGAACCATGAATCCACCAGACCGATGCATCTCCAAATGCATCTTAGTTTGTGAAAGGAGGGGCAATAACCCCTAGCTTATCCAAAATATACTCAAAAGTATATTTAGGAAGATCCTTTGTAAATATATACGTAATCTGATATGTTGTCGAAACATACTCAAGCTTGAATTCATTCTCCATGACATTCTCTCTCAAGAGATGATACCTGATAGATATATGCTTCATTCTCGAGTGCTTTGCAAGATCCTTCAAAAAATGTTAATTGAACGTGTATTATCACAAAAGATAGAAATAGGATCAACATACAACACTGTGATATCTTTCAATGTTTGTTTCATACATAAACTTGTGTATAGAAAGATGCAACAACAATATACTCAACTTCAGCAGTAGACAAAGAGAATGAATCTTACTTCTTACTCAACCATGCTACCAATCTACATCCAAGAAATAATGCACCACCACTAGTACTCTTTCCGTCATCTATACTTTTGGCCCAATTTACATTTGTATAGGCACAAAGTGTAAATTCAATGTATTTAGGATACCATAATCTATAATCCAAAGTGCCTTTCAAATATTTGAATATTCTTTTAACTACAGTAACATGTATTTCCTTCAGATCTTTTTAAAATCTAGCTACAAGATAAAACACATGCATAATATATGGTCTAGTAACAACCAAATACAGTAGTCCACTAATCATAGATCTATACTTTCTCTGATCAGACTTAGGTGAATCATCATCTTTACCCAACTTGCAACCAGTCACCATAGGAGTACTTATCGGTTTGGAACTTTTCATCCCAAATATTTTCAACATCTCTTTCACATACTTAGATTGTGACCTCTGATTGATTAATCTGTAACCCAAGAAAGAAATTCATCTCACCAAACATAAAAATTTGAAATTCTTTCTACATCTCTTCTGCAAACATCTTGCACATATTTTCATTTCCTCCAAAGATAATGTCATCAACATATACAACTACGATCAAGATTTAATCATTTTCAGTCTTGAAATATAAATTACTATCTAACGTACCTTTGTTAAATCCTTGCTAACTCAAATATTTATCTAGCCTTGCATACTAGGATCTAAGAGATTGCTTCAATCCATATAAAGCTTTCTTCAATCTACGTACCATATCTTGTTGATTTCTTAACTAAAATCCTTATGGTTTTTCCATGTAGACCTCTTCTTCTAGTTCACCATTCAAAAATGTTGACTTGACATCCATCTAATAGACTCTGAAATATTTATAAGCAACCAATGCCAAGAACATCCTTATAGCTTCCATTCTTGCTACCGGGGAAAAAGTATTCTGAAAATCTATACCTTCCGCTTGTGACTTGCCTTTACACACAAGCCTTGCTTTGTTTCTGACAACTTTCCCATTGATCTCATTCAACTTGTTTTTGAATACCCATTTTGATCCAATGATGTTTTTGTCAGTCAGTCTTGGGACCAATTCCAAAGTCTAATTCTTTTCAATCTACAAAAGTTCTTCTTTCATTGCTTCCTTCCAATGTTCATCCTTATAGGCTTCACTTACTGACTTCGGCTCAATCTCAGAGAATAAGCATAAATTTACTTCAGCAACAACTTTGCTTCTAGTCAACACAACTTTTGTCTTGTCTCTAATAATATGACTTTCTAAATGATTCCTCTGTACATATTCTGCTGTCCTAGGAGACATCACTGGAGCATCTTCATCACTTTCATTCTGTTCATTTTTCTTTTCATGCTCATCTTTATCATGTTCTTCCATAATTTCTTCTATTCTTGCATAGTCATGTTTAGACACATACCCATCAATATCAATAGAATTCTTCATTGTTTCATCAACCTTCACATTCGAGCTTTCTACAATTTTCCTCAATCTTTTGTTGAAACATTTGTATGCCTTGCTTTTAGTAAAGTTTCCAAGAAACATTCCTTCATCACTTCTTGTATCAAACTTACCCAAAGTTTCCTCATCTCTTCTAATATAGCATTTTCTTCTGAATACCTTGAAATATTTAATT
The DNA here is from genome assembly GCA_007115665.2 of Sequoiadendron giganteum. Lineage (NCBI taxonomy): Eukaryota > Viridiplantae > Streptophyta > Pinopsida > Cupressales > Cupressaceae > Sequoiadendron > Sequoiadendron giganteum. Next base: position 460,481,112 of record CM021107.1, read on the forward strand.
GTAGGAATTCTTCTGTGTCATAGCTCATAGGGATTCTTTGTACTATTTTCTCTTGCATAAACTCGATTGAATACATATATATTAGTGTGAATAGCTTATTTCTAGTGAACTTTCGATAATCCAGCTTTAGTGATCATTGACCTAGGAACTTCTTGAACTATTCTATTTTTCCTTTCAACAAATTCATTTTGTTGAGGATTTCTCAGAGCAGATAGTTGTCTCTTTATACCATGCACTTCACAAAAAAAATTGAGCTAATAGGAGGTGAATTCTCCACCTCTATCAGATCTTAATCATTTTATTTTCCAATTCACTTCAGTTTCAACCATAGCCTTGAATGCCTTGAATCTATCTAATGCATTTGATTTCTCTCTTAGAAATGTAACCCATGTATATCTAGCATAATCATCAATTAAAAACATAAAGTACCTTTCACCAAGTAGACTTCACACTCTCATGGCACCACAAAGATCTGTATGAACCAAATCCAACAATCTAGTAGTAGATTGTTCTCTTGATTTGTAATGATTTCTTGTTTGCTTCCCGAACTAGCGATTCCTACAAATAGAATTTACAGGCTTTGTAATTATCGATAGATATCTCATGGCCTAAACATAATTGATCCTTGCCAAGTTATCAAAATTCATGTGACACATTCTCCTATGCCGTAACCAATTGTCATTTATTTGAGTCATAAAACATCATCCATCAACACCTTTAAGTTGATAAATATTCCCTTCAGATTTATTTCCTATAGCAATCAATGTTCCAGATCCTTTCTGGATCTCACATTTCTCATCCTTAAACATAGGATCATATCCTTTTCTGCACATCTAACCAACACTCAATAGATTATTCCTTAAACCCTTAACATAGTAAACATCGTCAGCATGATGCTTGCCATCAAAAATTACTGAACCTATCCCACAGAGTTTAGCACGAGTATAATCTCCACACATGACCAGACCTCCATCATATTTCTTGAGTTTCACAAACTTACTATTGTCACCAGTCGTGTGATGTGAGCAACCACTATCAACTAACCAAAAAATATTTTCGTGTTTAGCATGTGGGGAAAAGATAATTGTACCTTCATTTTTCTCCTTCTCCTTCTCCTTGTCCTTCTCTAGAGGAATTTCCTTTTACTGTCTTTATGAATTAGTAGAAGTAGGTTCATCCTTAATTTCCAAGAACAAGAATTCATACTCATTCACCAATCTGTGGCTATCTTCCTAGGAACTACGTAGCATGTGAAGATTTCTTCATTGAGAAATTCTGTGACCTTATTGTCCCTAGCATGTTTCATGGCTTTTACCTCAGTCCATTTTGTCACATAATCAGTACAAACTAAGATGTAAGATTCACCATTTGATGGTGGATCAAGTGGACCTACAAAATCAAGTCCCCATTTATCAAATGGTGTGATAACTACCTAAGGGTATAGATGCATCTCATCTAATTTAGTTTTTCTATCCATTCTTTGACACCTATCACATTTCCTAGTGTAATTGCTTACATCCTTATGAAGTGTAGGCCAATAGTATCCTGTATTGAGGATTTTCATGGTTGTCCTCTTAGCTGAAAATTTCCCCCCATAGGGTTCATCATGACATGCATACAATATATCATAATTCTCATCCTGTCTTATACATCTTCTCATCACATGATCTAGTCCAGTAAAGAATAAACAACCTGCCACCCATGAGAATGGAAAAGTCTTCTCAATAAGAACCCCTTGCTCTTTTGGAGAGAAATGAGGAGGAACTCTTCCTGTAACCAAATAATTGGCTATATCAGCATACCAAGGTTTATGCACACTGATGGAGAACAAATTTTCATCAGGAAATGAGTCATCGATGACTTGAGTGTCTTCTGATACTATCAATCTGGAGATAAATTTTGCCACAACATTTGCTTTCCCTAGCTTGTCTATGATGGTGATATCAAACTCTTGCATTAACAGTAATCATCTTGCCAATATGCCTATGACCAATGGCTTGTTCATAAGATATATTATGGTCGCATGGTCTGTATGGACAAAGATTTGGTATCCTATGATATAATTCTTGAATTTGTTAAGAGCATAAATGACTGCCAACATCTCCTCTATCACTTTATAGTTAAACTCAACCCCTTGTAGGTTCTTACTAATGAAGTAGATTGCATGCTCTATTTCCCCCTCTTTTTGTCCTAAGATAACACATAATGCATAGTCAAATGCATCTGTGTGAATGTGGAAAGGAATTTTCCAATTAGGGCCTTTGAGCCCATGAGCATAAGTTAATACAAATTTTAAATCAAAGAATGATTTATCACAATGTACTGTCCATTGGAACTCAACATCTTTAGTCAGAAGAGTGTAAAGTGGTGTTGCTATCTTACTCAAACCTTTTATGAAATTCCTATAATAACTTGCATGTCTCAGGAAACTTCTAACATATTTTGTCTTGACAGGAATAGTAAGATTGGTAATTACCTCTATTTTGGTTGGGTCCACTTGAATTCCCTTTTGAGAGATATAATGGCCAAGGACCACTCCTTCTTGCATCATCATAAAAAAAATATCACTGTTCAAGGAGAGATTATGGTCCTCACATATTTGTAAAACCTTCTTGAGGTTTTCTAATGCTTCTTCAAAATCAACACCATAAGTAGTGAAATCATTCATATAGATTTCCATACAATCATGTGAGATATATGAGAATATAATAATAACCTCTCTTTGGAAGGTTGCACGTGCATTGCATAGGCCAAATGGGAGTAAAAAATAAGCATAAATCCCCCAAGGACAAGTGAAAGTTGTCTTGTCCTAATCCTTAGGTGCAATTTGTATTTGATTATAGCCATTGAACCCATCTAAGAAGGAAAAATACTTATTGCTTGCAAGTGAATCTAATACTTGGTCTATGAAAGGAAGGGGAAAGTGATCCTTTTTTGTGGCATAATTTAATTTTCTATGGTCAATAAAAAATATCTATTTACCTCCCTTTTAGGCACAATCACCAAAGGAGACACCCATTAGCTATCTAAGATAGGGTAGATGAATCCTGCATCCAATAAATTTTACAATTATCCTTTCACAATCTCCCTCAATGTAGGGTTTATTATCTTTCTTTGTGGTTGCCTCACTGGTATGCAATCATGTCTAATGTAGATCCTATGAGTACAAATTTTAGGATCTAGACCCTTCATGTCATGGTAATCCCATGCAAATGCTTGTTGATGCTTCTTAAACATGTTTTTCAGAGACAACTTCTACTCCTGAGTAAGCTTATTATTTATATTCAAATGTTTCCTCTCTAAAACCTGTACTTGTGTAGTCAAATCAATCATGGATGTTTCATTGATGCTTGGCACTTTTACTTCATCAAGTAACAATGTATTAAGTATATCTATTGTTGTAGTAAATTCAAGTGCATAACAAGTCGATAGAAATGTGAAATGGACATGCATAACTAGATTCTTGAGTGGGTACTTCTTCATTCACTTCATAACTATTTTGAATTGCATGGGATAATATATCATCTTCTTCTTGAAGCTACAGGAAAGGACCTCTACTGATCATCATGAGTTGTGCCATTGAATTGGCTTCCTCTGCTTCTTCTCCAACTTCCGGCCAAATGAGGTTATCTATATCACGGGATGGTTGAGCAGGAGGATAAAGGACAAGATTTTTAGTGTTTTTCCCATCTGAAATAGTCATGTACCCTGATTCAAATCCAATGGAAGCATTTTTTGTAGCTAACCATGACCTTCCTAGAATAATAGGACATCCTCCTAATAGCTTTGGGGGAAAGGATCATAAAATTAGTTGGATATTCCTAAGAGTCTAGAATGACAACAACATATTTAACTATACCATCTAGTTTGACAGTGGAACTATCAACAAGATGCAGGACAGTGAAAGTAGGTCTTAGATTTGTAACATTCAGTTGCTACAGGATATCTTTAGTCATCACATTGATAGCAACTACCAAGTCTATTAGAACATTCTTTACTTGGATTCCATTTATGATGAATCCAACTACAAGACAACGTGGGTCAGTACACTTAGGAACAATGACTTTCCCAAGCATGATATCTACCAATTGTCCCATCACATGAATAGTGGTGGGGTCCTTTTTCCTCCTAGGATTTTTAAGGCATGCTTCCTTTATTGCATTTCCATATATGGGAACATCTTTTATGGCCTAGAACAAAGGTATCTTGACACATATGTGTTTCAACTGATCCAAAATATCAAAGGTTGCTTCATCCTTTTTGTTAGCAAATTCCAACTTTTGAGGAAATGGTGGGCCAGGATCAGTCTATTGGACTAGTTCAAGATTCTTGGGCACACTTGTTTGAGTAGGGATATTAGGTAAATTTTGATGCTCCTCCTCTTCCACAAGAAGCTCTATAATAATCGGAAGTTGAAAGGTGATGACAAAGTGGCTTCTGAATGCAAATTAATATTACTCAAACTCACAACATAGGCAGGATATTGGCTTGGATTTGTAGAATAGACTGGTTGCTACTATGGTTTGTTATTTGGGTTGGGTTTTGGTTGAGCTTTTAACTGAGTAGGTCTAGGTGTGCTAGCATTTGAGTTAGGAGGAGGAATTCTAGTAGGTTATTGAGGTTAGGGAGGCAGCTACATGTAACCGGTTGTCTGGTTTGGTCATTGTTGTCCTCCCCTCCATTGGGATGTTTGTTTCCAATTCCCCTAGGGTTGTTGTCAATTCCCCTAGGGTTGTTTCCACTGAGGTGGAGTGTTTTGGTAATTATGCCAGGTATTTTGAGGGTTGTTTCAAGGTTGAGGTGAATAACCTCCAAATTTTGATGGATATTGGGGTTGCCATTGATTACCACATGCATAAGAATTTATATAAGGTCCACTAGAAGATAATGGATCTAGTGGAATACCTTGTCTTGGAGCCCATGGCCTTCTTTGTGCAACATAGAAAACTTGATCTTCATCACCCCCAATTGGCTTGAATTCATGTGGAATGTGCTTGTTGTCAATATTGGCCACTATTTTACATTTGGAGTCCTTATTTTGCCTACAATGAGGATAATATTTTGCCAACATTGCCTTTGCCTCCTCATGTTTCTTCTTTTCTTGAAGTGTATCTAGTGAGTTACCATATTATTTATGATGTCCTGCTTGAAGTCTGACATCAAATGAGTGATTTCCATCCTTGAAACTCCATTAATGGAAGATTTACCCATAGAATATTGGTAACCTCTCCCTTTCTTTATAGCTGCTTTGGAGTAATTCTGACATATCTTCTTAATAGCATCCCAAGGTACTTGGGTGATATCTCCTTCTCCTATCAAGTCTAGAGCATCAACACAACTCTCACTAATTCCTCTAAGGAAGAGAAACCTTTGAGACTCTTCATTGAGTGGATGATGTGGAGACTTCTTCAGAATAAAAAGGAACCTTGATAGATAGTCCTCGAAAATTTCATCCTCCTTCTATTGCATCCTGAACATATCACCTCCTCTCATATCACTACCTCTAAAATATTCTTTATACTTCTCAAGAAATTTTTCCTTCATCTCATCCCAACTATTCACAGTATTCCTACCTAAGCTCATAAACCATCTTAATGCAGCTTCTTTCAAATTAGTAGGAAACAACTTAAGCCTATGAGTGTCAGTAGTGTAATCATAGCTTATGCAAAGGATATCAAGTTAAAACAAGAAAGTGCTTGGGTCCTCTGTTACAAGCCCATAGAATTTAGGAAGAATTGAAGCAAGAATGTTCTTGAGGTTATCGACATCATTTTGTTGAGGGTTAGCAAAATGAAAGGTTGTTTGGTTAGGCCTAATTGGGGCATCCATATTTGTTTGATTGATTATCAGAGAAAATGGATTTTCTATCAAGTTTTGGGCAGCTTGCTCTTCAGAGGAAGTTTCAGAACTGGTCAAATATGGAAATGTATCAGTAAAAGGGTTTACTTCTTCTTCCTCTTCTTCTGGAAAATTTTGAAACTCAACTAGCTGGTTATCAAGATTAGGATCAACAAGAAGGAATCTCCCTAGAGCATCTCTTCTCTTGCCCCTATGCATGTGGTATCAACTAAGTATCAGCCAACTCACACAAAGAATTGGTGAAAGAACAATGGGTCATTACTTATTCTAATGAGGGGTATGTTGAAAAAAAACTTCAAAGATACCAAATATAGGAAAGAAACTAGAAATGACTCCTAAGAACCTCCTAGTTTGACACCATCCTTGACAACGATGCCAAAAGTGTTAGCCTTCTTTAATGGTTCAATAACTAAGCCCTTAAAGATATAACCTGAAGATTAAATATCTGCATCAAGTAGCTATCTTTCTCATCATGAAGACTCATTTAATTATCAACCCAAGGATGTGAACTTGAAATGGGTCAGCACTATATATGCACTATGATTCCATTGTAGCCGTTTTTATCCTATAACTTAGAAAGGAAGTAATACTGAAAGTGAATGCTTGAAATGAAGCAACATAAGTACTGAACATAAACCAACCACTAAATTGAACTAAAATGAATTACAAAAAATAGAAATATTAGTAAACAGACAAGAATTTACTCTATATGTCGTGGTTGTAGGAACATACACAGAACAAAGTTCTAGTGGCTGCAGCAATAAACAACTGCTAAGACTATAACTAATTGTTGAACAAAAAAGTAACTACTAAATTGAAAGGTTAGAATTCTCACCAAGTGGCCCCCCTTGAATGATTTTTCCCACTACTAACTCAGATGTAACAAACTAAAATATCATTTTATTCATTGAGAACAAGATTACAATGTAGCAAAAACATAATTGTACTTCTCGAAAACTAAAAATGCAAATACAACTCTCAGAATGTTCAACCTCCTAAAGAGGAGAATCTTACCATTATTTATAGAAGAAAAGATTCTAACTAACTTAACTAAAAAGGAATTCAACTCTAATAGATTAGGAGGACACCATTTATTAAAAACATGAAAAAGAGGAAAGGAGGTTGCATGCACAAGATTCGGTCAAACCAAACTTGCTTCAAAAAAAATCCAGCATAACAATATCTCCTAAATCTACTCAAATGAAGAGACATGGCCATTAATATTAACTTCCACAGCTAGAATTTTTCAACTGCTTGACTTCTTTAATGTCCATTCTACTTGACTTTTTCAGCAATCAAAAATCTAGTATGAACTCCTTCCACATTGCAAGCTCCCTTTATTTCTGCATCTCAATCTAGATCTGCATCATAACTTTAGCGTGCACAATACAAATGCATATCCATAATTACCTTAAAGTAACATCCATTCAACTACATGTAAAATTAATATAGATTAATCACATAGCAAGCTAATATCATTAAAAGTCATAAGGATAAGTTTATGCCCAAGGTTTATGGATTTTAAGGAAATAACATGGAGAGTGTCAATAACCAAGTGCCAAATTCTATAGTATCAACAACAAATATATGATAAACCCTATCAAAATTGAGCCATTAATTGGACTCATCAAACCTCCTCTCACATCAGTCACGAACTCATGTCCATGTCTAGGTGAAAGGTTCCTCGGATTTTCTGTTGAAACCTCCAAAGAGTAACCATCTCAAAAACTACCTCACCCAAGTCTCCAAGTATCCATGAGGACCAACAATCATTCAAACCATGATAGGCTCCAAATATGATGTTGCACTCTCAAGAACATGACCAATGTAATCAATACCAAGAGAACTAACTAGACCATTGTCAAATCTCAAAACATTAAGGAGCCCAATCCTGACATCATGATCTAACAATGTCATGCCAACACTCTAATGTGAAATCAAAATTCATCATGGTACAACACCAAAACCTATACTTTCAACCAAGGATCACATGTCAAAAACTAAAAATTCATAAAATCAACACCTTAATCAAAGAATCCAAAAGTCCTCCAAGGTTAACCAAGATGTCAACATTATCATTCACATGAAGATAACCATCTCTTGACAATAAAATTGAAAATTTCAATGAGATTCCACTACAACAACGGGATCCAAGAGCTCCTCCATTACACCAACAAGTAATACTAAAGATCATCCATCACCAAGTGATGAATCGACATCATTGCCAAAGCTCCTACTAAATCATGATATTGATCTCTCCATGGCATCATGATAGCCATATCCTAAATGAAGATACTTAATGGCTCTAACAAAATAAAATACTTTACCTGTGATATCAACAACACAAAATAATAAGTAGAAACAAGATCTCCAAGCCAAGAATATAAATGACATACAAGTCCCAGAACTGACTATCCAAGCACTTTCATCATCCATCCTCTCATCTTAATGCATCATACTATTACACAAATGACCACACACAAGGATAATTAATAAATTCTACATTAACATTGAATCAATATCATGGATATAGACAGTCCAAATCCGAGTCATCCCATTGCAACCAATAGGTAGCTAATCCATAAACTACATAACTTTTAGATCTATAACCAATGAAACATACAAACTCATAATCACATTAGTAACATGGAAAATTGAGATATCAAAGAAGATAACATGTAGATTTCAAGACTCAACCAACAAATCACCAAAAAACCCAATTCCAAACAAATCCACAACTGAGTACCATAGTCAAGCAACTAATCAAGCATTTGTGCAAATCTAAAACTATTTTCATATAGAAAACTCTTAGAGTTTGAATACAATATCTCCATAGATCTAAAAACCACAAATTTGTGTTAACATGCATAACCTGTAAAATTGTCTCCATATAAATATAAATCCACTTAAACATCCAAAAAATTAAATCATCACATATTTCATCTGAAACAATAGAATTTATTAGATCTACACAAACCCACAACTTTCTAAAAGATAGAAAAACTACAAACCCTTTAGAGGAAACAAGTTAGCTAGAAGCTTATAAAAAATGAAGTATACAAACTTTATAAACCATAAATAATTAGTGGTAAAACATATACCAAAATTTCCTTATTTATAAATCTACAAACCTCCTCACACCATGCACGAAGCATGTATGCAGAAATACAACTATATTATACCCAGAAATACCCCATGGGAATCATGATATGAAAAATCATTTATCTGTAGATCTACAAAACCAAAAACTTTGATTGATCATGTAAAAACTTGCAAAACCACTATGTCTAGTAACAAACATGTAAATCCATATCCAGTTATCATTTGGAAGACCCACAAGTTTGAAAACACCAGTATAATTAAAATAGAATAATCAAATAACATGAATATGCATAACCATATATTTTATATGAAAAATCTACAAAACCCTCATATCCAACCAACATGAAATTGAGGCATGTGAGTAAAACCAACCGAAAGAAGAAGAGGTCTAGGAACTCTAGGTCCATTTGTAGGCCAACTCCACAAACACAATCGTGTACATGCATACAAAGGAGTCAGGATTTTCCAAAATCCTTCATATAATCTAATAACCAAGTCCATATCCTACATGCATTCGTGACTAATGAAATAGTGCCTTCCAATGTCAGGGAGTAAAACCAAGCACACAACATAAGCACATCAAAAAATTTCTCCATATGACTAAGGATACAAAAGCATACACCCAATATGAATACTCTATTGCACACAACAAAAAAAATGTAAGAGCACCACCATGCTTGAGGGTTATAATATACTATCTAGAAAGAGCTCCAAATCAATATTATTTTAAATGAAACCATATGATAAACTCCAAAATAATCCATCTTCTCCATCCCTCAAAATTTCTAATGTCTCCTAAAAAAAAGATCAAGTACAAGACTTCCACTTAGACAAGGATTAATAATCAACCAATTCTTTCAAAAATAGATTCCCTCAAGATTTTCATGTAGGAAACATGTAACTCATGCAAGTACATGCAACACACATGAAAGTACATGAAACTCACATGCATTTGCATATAAGCATGTGCAAACCATGGATCTTAGTTCAAATACCAATTGAAAGGGAAATATGAACCCAAAGAGACCTATAAGAACTTGTATGCACCTTCAATATATTATGTTTATTTTTAAATCATATTTCAACAACTTGATACACACACATACTAATTTAAAACAAGGAAAAGTGGGGAGATGATTAATTGGTGTCCTAGCTCCTTCCTACAAAGAAATTAGGAACTAATGGTGTCCCTCTTCCCAAATTTCATTGAAACTAGGAGATTGCAAGCTGTAGAGATTGACTTTGAACCTAGGATGAGCCAATCAGACCTAAATCTATGGTTTCTTAAGACAATAGGATTTGGAATTAAGTGGAAATGATTTTATGCAACTAAACCTAATGAACAATAAGACCTATATGATACAATGAAATATTTTGAAGATATAAAGACTTAAATCACAATCTAATTGCAGATCCGAGAAGGGTCTGCACACATGTACCTAGCATTAAAAATTCATTCTAAGAATTGCTAAAGGATAGGTTCACTCAAGGGTGAATGTGTCTTGGTTAGGGTGTCTAGAATAAGCTTTGACAGTCCTCTAATGTTGGATAGTGGCTTCAATTTTGACACAAGTCCCACTGTCAAAAAGTCAAAAATAAAATCTGAAATTGAGTTTCTATGGCTTGACAATGGTGACAACTTATGCAATGTTGCAAAATTTCTCTTTGAGATCCTTTCAGTCTTTCTTCAACCTATAATCTACAAATACAAAGAGAGGAAAAAATGTTTGTTTGAATGGGGGTTTTCCTTAGTCAAACCCCATGTTTGGTAATTAAACCTTGATAAGATTATAATGACAATTGGTAAATGGAAACAATGATGAATGAACACTTCCTTTCTACAACTTGCCAAACCTTTAATGGTTTCCCTTAGAGGACTGAAGTCAAAATAATCACTCTAAGAAATTGGATCTTGCTTTGCTTGATTTGTTGGATACTTGAATGATTGGATTCTTTAGGATAAAAAATGCATATTAACCTTCACAAGATGACATGAACACACATAATCTTGAACATGATGATAGGATCTTTAATTCTACAACAAATGAATAAAATCCTACTCTTAAATGCTCTTGACAATAATATTTTCTCATAAGATTGCTCTCATAAAGTGTGTTAGATTTGAATTGATAAAAAGACTATGTATTTATAGGTGTTTATCTAATTTACCAAAAAATAGATTTCAAAAAGCTAACAATTGCATGTGAAATTTGAATCATTAAAAGACCACCAAAAACATATTAAAATTTGGGACCTAGGGTCTCGACCTAAAAGTCCAAGACACATTCATTTAGGGTGATTAAAATATTAATTTCATTAATTAAATATAGGTTTCCCTTTTAGAAAACGAGAAAATAAGGCTTTAGAATGCAAATTTGGAAAGTTGGAAGCTTAATTAAGTGCAATTAATCAAGGGACCCAAACATAGTATGAATACTACACTACATTTATCCCCCACTTTAGTGAGAGTATGAACTTACATTCAAACTCACACTAAAGTAGACAAATATGTGTCAAGAGAGGTCCAAGTGTACAAATGTTAGAAAGATAAGATGACAAAGATCAAAGAGGGTGATCAAGCCCCTAAGATTGAAGATCCCATGGAAAACCAACATCAAGACAAAGGGACACACAAGATGTGTAAGATACGTGTAGCAATACAAGATACACAATCATACAATGTAAAATATAATGCAAAAAGGGATGAACTATCAAGTTGCATTATGCCACGTCTATCAAATATGCTCACAAGGGCTAGTGCAGTCTGGTATACACTAGGTGAGCCTCAAGGCTAGATGAGAAACACACACTAGGTCTACAAGGTGTGAACTCATAAAAATATGGTAGATAGAAAAGTCACGTCAAGTCTACAAGCCTTTCATATGTCAACCATACTAGAATTTATACTCCCTAATAACTTTGATAAGGTGCCACAACATGATCAAGATATTATTCTAATGCTACACTAAGTTCAATCTCTGTGAACAAAGTGACACAAGAAATGAAGTAATTCCAATGTAAAGTTCATACTTCCTAGGATATGTATGGTGTCATCACTAAGAAGGTAACATGCAAACAATGAGTGGGGGACCATATGCCCCCCACTTAAAATTTCAGCATACTTCCTATGTTGGTATTTTAAGTAAAAAGAGGGGAAGAGGGGATCCTTGAAAATATTGCACACCTCCAAAAACTAGTTATCCTTTGCCCCCAAGTGTAGAGACAAAGACAAACACCAAGGACTATCATGTTGCTGCAAAGATAAATATGGTTGCACTTAATATTGTACCACCATGAATGAAAATGAGCAAGACACATAAAGTTACAAATGCCACATAGTGATGAGTAACATGATAGGATGAAAATCATTATCAGTTAGAGGAAGTAGGTGCATCAACATAAGGAAGAGAACCAAAAACCTTAAGATGTTTAAAATGGGGTGTCCTGAGTCATTTATACAAAGAAATTAGGAACTAACGGTGTCCTTCTTCCCAAATTTCATTGAAACTAGGAGATGGAAAGGTGTAGAGATTGAATTTCAACCCTATGGTGAGCCCATTAGACTTGAATATTTTTTTTCTTAGGAAAATATGATTTGTAATTAAGTTAAAATGATTTGATGCAACTAAACCTAATGAACAATAATACCTAGATGATAAAATTAAAGATCTCAAAGATACAAAGACTAAAATCACTGCATGCAAATCTGAGAAGGTTCTAGACACATGTACCTAGCATTAAAAATTGTTTTTGAGCACTATTGAAGGATAGGTTCACTTTAGGAAGAATGATTCCTAGTTACGGTGTCCAGAATAAGCTTTGACAACCATCTAATGCTAGATCTTGGCTTTAGTTTTGACATAGGTCCCAATATCAAAAAGTCAGAAAGAAAATCTGAAATTGAGTTTTTGTAGCTTGAAAAAAATGGTGACAACTTATGCAATGTTGCAAAATTTATCTTTGAGAACCTTTCAATCCTTCTTCAACCTATAATTTGCACATACAAAGGAGGAAAAATTGTTCATTTGAATGGGGGTTTTCCTTAGTCAAACCCCATGTTTGGTAATTAAACCTTGATAGAATAGTAATGAAAATTTGATAAATGGAAGGAATGATGAATGAACACTTGCTTGCTACAAGTCACCAAACCTTTAATGGCTTCCCTTAGAGGACTGAATTCAAACACATCACTCTAAGGAATCATATCTTTCTTTGCTTGATTTTTTGGATACTTGAATGCTTGGATGCTTATGGATAAAAATGCATATTAACCTTCACAAGATGATATGAACACACATAAGCTTGAACATGATGATAGGATCTTGAATATTGCAACAAATGGCTAAAAACCTACTCTTGAATGCTCTTGAAAATAATATTTTCTCATAATATTGCTCTCATAAAGTGTGTTATATTTGAGTTAATAAAAAGACTATATATTTATAGGTGTCTATCTAATTTCCCAAAAATTAGATTCCAAAAGCTAATAATTGCATGTGAAATTTGAATCATTAAAAAACTGCCAAAAACATATTAAATTTGGGACCTAGGGTCCTAGCCCAAAATTCTAGGATACATTCATTTAAGGGTGATTAAAATATTAATTGATTAATTAAATATAGGTTTCCCTTTCGAAAAACGAGAAAAATAAGGCTTTAAAATGCATAATTTGGAAAATTAGAAGTTTAATTAATTCTAATTAATTAAGGGACCCAAACATAGTGTGAAATTGTAAAGGTATTTAATTTCCTACACTATATTTAGCCCCCACTTTAGTGAGAGTATGAGATTACACTCAAACTCACACTAAAGTAGACAAATATGTGTCGAGAGAGGTCCAAGTGTACAAATGTTAGAAAGATAGGATGACAAAGATCAAAGAGGATGATCAAGCCCCCAAGATCAAAAATCCCATGGCAAACCAATATTAGGATAAAGGGACACACAAGATGTGTAAGATACATGCAGCAAGACAAGATACACAAGCATGCAATGTTAAAGCTAATGCAAAAAGGGATGAAATAGAAAGTTGCATTATGACACATCCATCAAATGCGCTCACAAGGGCTAGTGCATTCTGGTATATAGTAGGTAAGCCCCAAGGCTAGATGAGAAACACACACTAGGTCTACAAGGTGTGAACTCATAAAAAGGTGGTAGATGGAAAAGTCATGCTAGGTCTATAGGCCTTTCATATGTCAACCATACCAAAATTTATAATCCCTAATAAATTTGATAATGTGCCACAACACGATCAATATGTTATGCCAAACTATACTAAGTTCAACCTCTATGAACAAAGTGCAGCAAGAAATGAAGTAATGCTAATGTAAAGGTCACACTTCCTAAGAGATATATTCTATCATCACTAAGAAGGGAACATTCAAACAATAATTAGGGGACCATATGCCCCCCACTTAAAATGTCAACATACTTGCTATGTTGGTATTTTAAGTAGAAAGAGGGGAAGAGGGGGTCCTTGAAAAGAATGCACACCTCCAAAAAATATTTATCCTTGCCCCCCAAGCATAGAGATAATGAAAACCACCAAGGACTATCATGTTGTTTCCAAGATAAATATGGTTTCACTTAAGATTGTACCACCATGAATGGCAATGAGCAAGACACATAAAGTTACAAATGCCACATAGTGATGAGTAACATGATAGGATGAAAATCATTATCAATTAGAAGAAGTAGGTGCATCAACATAAGGAATAGCACCACAATCCATAATATGTTTAAGATGGGGTGTCTTATGTCCTTCATACAAATAACTTAGAAACTAATAGTGTCACTCTTCCCAAATTTCATTGAAACTAGGAGATTGCAAGGTGTAGAGATTGAGTTCCAACCCTAGGGTTAGCTAATCAGGTCTATATCTTTGGTTTCTTAGAATAATAAGATTTGGAAGTAAGTGGAAATGATTTGATACAACTAAACCTAATGAACAAGAATACCTAGATGATAAAATACAAGATCTCGAAGATACAAAGATAGAAATCACAGTTTGCAGGTAGATCTTAGAAGGGTCTGGACACATGTACTTGGAATTAAAAGTTGGTTATGAGAACTACTAAAGGACAGGTTCACCCTAGGGTGAATGATTCCTAGTTAGGGTGTTCATAATAAGCTTTGATTGTCCTCTGATGCTAGATATTGGATAGTTTGACATAGGTCCCACTATCAAAAAGTTGAAAATAAAATCTACAATTGAGTTTTTGTGGCTTGACAATAATGGTGACATCTTATGCAATGTTGTAAAATTTCTCTTTGAGATCCTTTTAGTCCTTCTTCAACCTTTAATTTGCACATACAAAGAGAAGAAAATTTGTTTGTTTGAATGGGGGTTTTCCTTAGTCAAACCCTATGTTTGGTAATTAAACCTTGATAGAATGATAATGACAATTGATAAATGGAAGGAATGATGAATGAATCATTTCTTGATACAACTCACCAAACCTTTAATGGCTTCCCTTAGAGGACTAAAGTCAAATACATCACTCTAAGGAAACAAATCTTTCTTTGCATGATTTGTTGGATACTTGAATGCTTGGATTCTTTAGGATCAATAATGCATATTAGCCTTCACAAGATGAAATGAACGCACATAATCTTAAACATGGTGATATGATCTTGAATGATACAACAAATAAATAAAAATCCTACTCTTGAATGCTCTTGACAATAATATTTTCTCATAAGATTTCTCTCATAAAGTGTGTTAGATTTGAATTGATAAAAAGATTGAGTATTTATAGGTGTTTATCTAATTTCCCAAAAAATAGATTCCAAAAGCTAACAATTGCATATGAACTTGGAATCATTAAAATACCACCAAAAAAATATTAAAATTTGGGATGTAAGACTTAAGAAGGACCCATTCACCCTTGGGAAAATGGGCCCTGGCCCAAATGTTTGGGACACATTTATTTCGAGGTGATTAAAATATTAATTGCATTAATTAAATATAAGCTTACCTTTCGGAAAACGGAAAATTAAGGCTTTGAAATGTATAATTTGGAAAATTAGAAGCTTAATTAAGTCCAATTAATTAAGGGACCCAAACATAGTGTGAAACTGTAAAGGTATACAATTTCCTACACTACACTACTATGCCATTAAAGAAGAAATTGACATAGTTGATCTCCCATCACATTAACCCTTAGAGGAAAGATAATGTAGTTTGCATATCTGAGTAAATTATAGTAGCATAACGACATGTAAATTAAAACTTTAAGAACATAAAAGAAGAAGAATAGAAGAACAAAATACAGAAGAGAAGAATCACCAATATATGTGGGGAAAAACTTTCAGGTAAAAAATCACTCAATCCAAAGCATCTAACTAATGTATCAATCTCCTACAAACATTGTTATAATACACTTGTAGGCTCTAAGCCTTAACATGGACATTTACATCTTGCTCTTCTTTGGAGGAAATCCGACAATTTTACCCCTATAAAGAATAATTCTCCTCACAACTCCTTAAGAGAACACTCTTATTTATAGAGAGCCAAGATGGATGCCTAAGACTACCACATCTCAACATCCTCTTCACTACATGCATACAAAAAAAAGGATAAGATGCAAGGTGCCTACCTTTACATGCATTTTCAAACTACAACCAATATCAATATGCAAGTTATTTTCATGCATTCAAGAGGTCCCACTTGACATGCATAGTGTCAAACACATGCAAGAGCAATACCTACCACAATTTCACTAGTCATGACTCTTACACTGTCATATAAGTTGTGATAGTTTTGTCATAGTCCATCTTAGTAGGTGTCATTGTTAAACTCTTACAACATGAAAAATCCACTAAAATAGCGTATAGTAGTGTCCACTAAGTGGGACACTTATCTCCACCAAAGTAGGATGCATGTCATCCTAGTCACCTACCATGTATGATGCCAACTCACTAAGATGGTTCCCAAAAAGTGACATCACAAGAATGACATAAAATAAATACATAAGCTAAAATAAATAATTAATTAACAACATTAATGATAGGACTTGCAAATTTTTAGACACCTCAATCCCAAAATGTCATACTTCCTTAGAAAATACATAGAGCATTATTCCTTCTTTGTAGTGGTCCATGACCCACTTATTTCTAGCTCAAATTTTGTTGACACTTGAATAATAGGAAGGCAGGAAAATATATTGTAATTTTTTATATCTTTGGATTCAACCTTGGAGTGCTTGTAATAGATGACTAATCTTCTCTCAAAGGAGTTCTAGAACCATTGATGAGTCCAATTAATGGCTCAATTTATATAGGGTTTATCATACATTTGTTGATGATACTATATACTTTGTCACCTAGTTATTGGCATCCTTTATGTTATTTCCCTAGATTTGAGAACCTTGGGCATAAAATTATCCTTGTGTTTTTTGATAATATTAATGTGCTATGTAGATTAATCTATGTTGATTTTACATGTGGATGAATGGATGTTACTTTAAGATAATTATGGATATGCAATTTTTTGTGCATGTTAATGTTATTATGCAGGTTCACATTAAGATGATGATATGAATGAAGCCTACAAAGTAGAAGAAGTTCCTGCCAGCTATTTGGTTGCCAAAGAAGTCAAAAAGATGATTATTAAAATTTCAATGGAGGGAAATTCCTATTCGAATGAAAGATTGTAACTACCTTTTAAATGATCATATTTGTTAGTCGAATGAATATCGGAGGTGTTATTATACTAAATCTGCGTTCAAGCAAGACTGGCTTGACCAAATCTCGTGCATGCATAACCTCCTTTCCTCTTTTCATGCTTTCAATAAGTGGCATCCTCATAATTTTTTGGAGTTGACTGCCTTTTTTGTTAGTTAGTTAGTTAGTAGTTTTCTTCCTCTAAATAATAATCCGATGCTCCTTCTCAAGAGGTTGGATGTTCTGATGTTGTACTTGCATTCCTAGTTTTCAAGAAATACAAATATGTTGTTGTTCCATTGTAATTACACTTTTAATGAATAAAATAACATTATAAGTTTTTTGTATCTAAGTTAGTTTCAAGAGAAACTCACCCAAGGGTGCCCACTTGGTGAGAATTTCATCCTTTTAGCCCAGTCATTACTTTTATGTTTAACAATAGTTACAATTCTGGCAACTATTTGTTCCTGCAACCACTAGAATTCTATTATGTGACTATTCCTACAACCAAAGAAGACAAAGAAGTTTCCTGTCTGTTTGCTAAGATTTCTATTTCTATCATGCATTTTAGTTCAGTAAAGTTGATAGTTTATGCTTAGTTTTTTTGATACTTCCTTTCCAGCAATTTACTTTTAGCATCATGTTTTTCATAGCTATAGAATGAATATGGCAACAATAGAAACTTGGTTCACATATAGTACTGACCTATTTCAGGTTCACGTCCCTGGGTTGACAATTAAATGAACCTTCATGATAAGAAAGATTGTTATTCAGTACAAATGTCTAGTCTTTGAGTTATGGATTTAAGGGCTTAGTTGTTGAATCATTAAAGGAGGCCAAAAATTTTGGTGCCATTGTCAGGAATGGTGTCAAACTAGGAAGTTCTTCAGAGTCATTTTTAGTTTCTATTTTTGGTATTTTAGAAGTCTATTTTCAACATAACCTTCACTAGAATAAGTAATGACCCACTATTCTTTCACCAAATTCTTTGTGTGAGTTGGTTGATACTGAGTAATACTCTATGCATGGGGGTAGGAGAAGAGATGATTTAGGGGGATCCTAAGAAGAAGAAGTAAACCCTTTTGTTGATGCATATCTAGATTTGTCCAGTTCTGAAACTTCCTCTAAAGAACAAGCTCCCCAAAACCTGATAGAGAACCCATTTGCTCTAATAATCCATCAAGAAAATATGGCTGCCCCAATTTAGCCTAACCATCCAACCTTTC
Organism: Sequoiadendron giganteum; assembly: GCA_007115665.2. Taxonomy (NCBI): domain Eukaryota; kingdom Viridiplantae; phylum Streptophyta; class Pinopsida; order Cupressales; family Cupressaceae; genus Sequoiadendron; species Sequoiadendron giganteum. Next base: position 460,499,966 of record CM021107.1, read on the forward strand.
ATTTCCCTATCCCTCCACAAAATGATGTTGATAACCTCAAGAACATTCTTTCTTCAGTTCTTCCTAAATTCTATAGGCTTGCAAAATAGGAACCAAACACTTTCTTGTTTGAATTTGATATCCTCTGTAGAAGCTATGATTACACTACTAACTCTCATAGTCTTAAGTTATTTCCTACTAATTTGAAAGAAGCTACATTAAGATGGTTTATGAGCTTAGGAAGGAATACTATAAATAGTTGGGATGAGATGAAGGAAAAGTTTCTTGAGAAATATAAATAATATTGTGGAGGTAGTGATATGAAAGGAGGTGATATCTTTAGGATGCAACAAAAGGAGGATGAAATCTTGGAGGACTATCTGTCAAGGTTCCAATTTAGTCTGAAGAAGTTTCCACACCATGCACTCAATGAAGAGTCTCAAAAGTTTCTCTTCCTTAGAGGAATTAGTGAGAGTTATAATGATGCTTTGGATTTGATAGGAGAAGGAGATATCATTCAAGTTCTTTGGAATTATATTAAGAAGATATGTCAAAATTTCTCTAGAGTAGATATAAAGAAAGGGAGAGGTTACCATTCTTTTATGGGTAAATCTTTCGTTGATGGAGTTTCAAGGATGGAAATCACTCACTTACTGTCACACTTCAAGAAGGACACCATAAATAATATGGAAACTCAGTTGGATACAATACTTCAAGCAAAGAAGAAACATGAGGAGGAAGAGGCAATGTTGGAAGAATATTGTCCTCATTGAAGACAAAGCAAGAAGGACTGCAAATGTAAAATAGTGGTCAATATTGATAGCAAACACATTCCACCTGAATTCAAGCCAATTGAGGGTGATGAAGATCAAGTTTTCTATGTTGCACAAAGAAGGGCATGGGATCCATACAAGGTATGCCACCAGACCCATTAAATTTTAATAGACCTTACATGAATTCATATGCATCTAGTAATCAATGGCAGCCCCAATATTCATCAAACTTTGGAGGTTATTCACCTCAGTCTTGGAGAAATCCTCCAAATACTTGGCCTAATTACCAAAATACTCCACCTTAGTGGAATCAACCCCAAGGGAATGTAGAAATTGATTATCCAACCTCACAGATACCAATGAACACTTGCAAGCAAATAACCTATCACCAAAGGAGATCAAGAGACACAAGAATGGTGCTCTGCAAACATGAAGCAAAAGATGCACTACCTGAGAAGTGAATAATTACAAAGAGATCAATCCTTAAGAAAGGATATTGAAACCTAAAGTGAAAACCCTAAGATGAAGATTAAATTAGCATGTGACAAGTGTCAAGATCATAATGAACGAGACAACATGACTAATTTAATAATGCAAAATAAAGATTCCTAAGTTTAGCTTAAGTGAAATAAAGTAAAGGTGACTTAGTTAATTAATCAACATGATTAAATTAATCAAGTAAATAACCTATTACTCTAACACCCCACTTAAGATGAACTTAGGGAGAAGCTAAAAAACTAAGGCAGATGCATGAGAGCAAAGATAGGTCCCGACAACTAGGCCTGATGAGGTACCCATGTACAAATGTAAAAGATCTCTCACAACGGGAGAAAAAGAGAAAAACTCTTCTCCAAAAGAGAGAAATACATGTGAAGGACTAAGAAGCCTCCAAATAAGAGTGAAGGATGAAGAAGCCTCCAATCAAGAAGAAATTTTCCCAAAATATAGGAACAAAGGATGAACACCACTGAAGCATGAAGAAGCTATAAAAATTGTCGTATAATGATTGTTGAAATGTTGAAAGTAGAACCCTCTCTGAAACAAATGATGATCAAGATCAAGAAGACAAGAATTTGCATGATTTCCCTTAATGACACTACTCAAATTTGATGGCAAACCAAGGAAAAACATCCAGAACTCAAAGATATAGATGGGAAAAGTACCAATAGTCTGAAGAGTTGATCAAGTGAAAATGAAAGGTCACCTCTAGAAATATGAATGCAAGAGTTTCCATATGGTAAGTGCTCCATCTCACTGAAATGCATGGGTAACTAGCCACTGCATCTACCTAGTACATAGGAACAAATATTGTATACATAGCTCACTCCAACGTGAAACCAAGGAAGCATTAGCACCAACAGTAGAATACCCCCCCATAATGCTGACAAGGGAGAGGTATGATAGGTACAATGAAACTGAATGCCATAAAGAAGTGCATGAAGAAGAATCAAAAACATCAGAACGTGCAGACATGAAAGTACAAGCAGATATAAAGGGTGTGAAAACAAAAGTCACACACACATGAGAAAGGTATAAAGGAAAACAAAGGAAAAAATCAATCCCCATGGCACTTTATAACATAGTGCGAGTAAAAAAAGGCACAAAGTGATGTGCAAGAATCCCAATACTACACATACAAGCTGAGGCACTTTATTTCAGTGTGTTTATAGATGATAAATACATGCAATGTGAGTCCATAAGGTTCAAAAAGGACAACAACTGAGAAGAAAGATTTTTGGAAAATACCAAAAATAAATTTTGGAAACCACCTACACCACTACGAAGAGCTCAAAAGCATCTTTCCAATGATATCTCATTTTCCTATTTTTGACATCGTATGCAAAAGTTATACCGAAAACACTGAAGGAAACTCTCAAAAAGAAGATCTGACTTTGACTGGAAATAATAGGGACTTGAGAAAAAATCTCCAAAAAATACCTACACCACTAGAAAGTACTCTAAATCCTTTTTCCGACGATATCTCATTTGCCTGATTTCGACATCATGGGCAAAAGTTATGGCCTCAGGAAGAAAATAGCTCTCAAAGCGGAAAAAGGACAGTCATTGCAATAAATTTGATGACCATATGGCAGTCACAGCGAAACAATGAGCCTAAATTTGATGGCCGAATGGTCGTCGCCGCACTTTTCCAATTCGGCTTTTTTTAAATTTATATAAAAAAAATTTACATGTAATTTTTTATTTTTTTTATAAATTAATTAAAAAAAATTGAGGCTACCATCGGCTGACCTATTGCCGATAGGTAGAGCTTTTGTCGACTAATACCATACACCAGTAGTATGATGCCCATAGGTTTGCATATGCAGGTACCTGCGAGTACCCGGTAACAGAGGCCCAAGCAAGCCTTTAAAAGGCCTTTTTTCATTTTAAACATTTTTTTGTTTTAATTTTAAAAAAAAAATCAAAAAACTTTTACAATTATTTTGTTAATTTTCTATAAAAAAAATTAAAATTAGAAAATAAAAAAACTTACCAGGGCTAATAATTTTTTTCTCGATCTGTGTGCAGATGGTCGTACAAGGCTGTACAGACAAAAAATATTGCTTCAAAAGTCAACTGCTCGGATTTCGATGATTTCACAGTCGATCTTAGGGTTTTTGGCCATTGCAAATGCAATGGTGAGGCCCATTTGGGCTCAAAATGCTCCAAAATTGCAGGTATGCTATGGATTTGGCAGAAAAGCCCTTTCTTCAAACCCTCACAGATCTGACAAACAAAAGCCAAATTTGACAAAATAAAGGTCAATCTTGACTATTCCAACAACTCTGGATTGAATGGAGAGGTATGATTTGACCCTAGATGCACTGGTAAATCACTTCAAGGCAAGATCTCACAAAAAAGAAATAAGAAGCTTGCAGATCTGGAGCTCTGATACCATGTAGAAGTTTATAATCCAACCTCATAGATCCCAATGAATACCTACAAGAAAATAATTTTTCACCAAAGGAGATCAAGAGACACAAGAATGGTGCTCTACAAACATGAAACAAAAGATGCATTACCCAAGAAGTGAATAATTACAAAGAGATTAATCCTTAAGAAAGGAAATCGAAACCTAAAGTGAAAACCCTAGGATGAAGATTAAATTAGCATGTGACAAGTGCCAAGATCATAATGAATGAGACAACATGAATAATTTAATAATGCAAAATAAAGATTCCTAAGTTTAGCTTAAGTGAAATAAAGTAAAGGTGACTTAATTAATTAATCAAGTAAATAACTTGTTACTCTAACAGGGAATTGGAAACAACCCCACGGAAATTGGCAACAAGCATCCCAATGGAGGGGAGGATTGCATCAATGGCCAAACCAGAAAATTGGTTACATGCAGCCACCTCCACATCCTCGATATCCTGCCATAATGCCTCCTCTTAAATCAAACACTAAAATACCTAGACCTACTCAGTTACCAACTAAACCCACACCCAATCCAAATAACAAACCACAAGAGCAGCCAGTCTATTCTGCAGATCCAAACCAATATCCTCACTATGTTGTGAGTTTGAGTAATATTCATCTACAATCGGGAACCACTTTTCCATCACCGTCCACTCCTATTATTACAGGGATTCCCATGGAAGAGGAGGAGAATCAAAATTTACCTCATGTACATGCTCAATCAAGTGTTCCTACCAATCTTGAACCAGTTCAACAGTCTGATCCTAAACCACCATTGTCTCAAAGGTTAGAAGTTGTTAAGCAAAAGGAGGATGAAACCTTTGATATTTTGGATCAGCTAAAACACATATGTGCCAAGATAACTTTGTTCCAAGCCATAAAAGATGTTCCAGTATATGGTAAGGCAATAAAGGAAGCATGCCTTAAAAATCCTAGGAATAAAAAGAAAGACCCCCACCATTGTCCATGCAGTAAGGTAGTTGGCAGGTATCATGCTTAGAAAAGTCATTTTTCCTAAATATACTGACCTAGGAAGTTCTGTACTTAAAGTCATCATAAATGGGATCCAAGTAAAGAGTTTTGTAATAGACTTGGGAGTAGCTATTAATGTGTCGACTAGGGATATTGTGCAACAACTGAATGTTACAAATCTGAGACCTACTCATACTGTCCTACAGCTTGTTGACAATTCCACTGTCAAAACTGATGGTGTTGTAGAAGACCTTGTTGTTATTCTAGACTCTTGGGAATATCCAACAGATTTCATGATCCTTTCCCCTAAATTTACATTATGAGGGTATCCCATTATTCTAGGAAGTCCATGGTTGGCTACAACAGATGCCTACATTGGATGTTGGACAAGGGACATGACTATTTTTTATGGCATAAATAATAAAAAGCTTGCCCTTTATCCTCCTGCTCAGCCATCCCACGATATAGATAACCCTATTTGGCCACATGTTGGTGAAGAATCTAAGGAGATCAATTCAATAGTACAACTCATGATGATAGGAAAAAGTCCTTTCATGTAGCTACAGGAAGAGGATGAAATATTGTCCCATATAATTCAGAACAGTTATGAAATGCATGAAGAATCACTTGCTCCTGAGACTAGTTCTACTAGTCCACTACACACACATATGTCCACTCTTCCTACACCTAAACTTCCTACAACAATAGGTATGTCTCATACATTTCTGCCACATGAACTTAAAATTCCATGCATCAGTGAAAAAACCATGATTGAGTTGATAACACAAGTGCAAATTTCATAAGGTAAACACTTGAACATTAATAACAAGCTTACTTAGGAGTAGCAACTGTCCCTAAAAAACTTGCTAAAAAAGAATCAACCTGCATTTTCATGGGATTATAATGACATGAAAGGATTGGATCATAAACTCTATACTCATGGGATCTACATCGGAGATGACTGCACACCAGTAAGGCAGCCACAAAGGAGAATCAATCTTGCATTAAGGGAGATTGTTAAAGGAGAACTATATAACTTATTGGATGCCAAATTCATCTACCCTATCTCAAATAGCCAATGGGTGTCTCCTTTGGTGATTGTGCCTAAAAAGGGAGGAAAATAGAGATTTTGTATTGACTATAGAGAATTAAATTCAGCCACCAAAAAGGATCACTTTCCTCTTCCTTTCATAGACCAAGTATTAGATTCACTTGCAGGAAATAAGTATTTTTCCTTATTAGATCGTTTCAGTGGCTATAATCAAATACAAATTGCACCTGAGGACCAAGAGAAGACAAATTTTACCTATCCTTGGGGCACATGCCTATTCAGTGCTTCCATTTGGTCTCTGCAATGCACCTGCAACCTTCCAGAGAGCATTCATTAGTATCTTCTCAAAGATTTCACATGAGTGAATGGAAATCTACATGGATGATTTCACCACTTATGATGTTGATTTTGATGAAGCATTGGAAAACCTAAGGAAGGTTCTGCAAAGATTTGAACACCATAGTCTATCCTTAAGGAGTGAGAAATTCTTCATGATGATGCAAGAAGGAGTAGTCCTTGGCCATTATATCTCTCATAAAGGAATTCAGGTGCATCCAACCAAGATTGAGGTAATTACCAATCTATCTATTCCTGCAAAGAAAAAAGATGTTAGGATTTCCTAGGTCATGCAGGATATTATAGGTGTTTCATGAAGGATTTTAGTAAAATGGCAGCACCACTCTATATTCTTTTGACTAAAGATGTTGAGTTCTAGTGCACAAAATATTGTGACAAAGCATTCTCTGCTTTGAAAGAAGCCTTAACCCATGCTCCTATGCTCAAAGGTCCTAATTGGGAATTCCCTTTCCATTTTCATACAAATGCATCTGATTATGCTATAGGTGTTGTCTTAGGAACAAAAGAGGGAGCAATAGAGAATGCAATCTACTTTGTCAGCAAAAACTTACAAGGAGTGGAGTTTAACTACACTATGATAAAAAAAAAGATGTTGGCAATCATTTATTCCCTCAATAAGTTCAGACATTATATCACTGGGTATCATATCTTTGTCCATACAGACCATGCAACCATAAAATATCTGATGAATAAGCCCTTAATTATAGGAAGATTAGCAAGATGGTTGTTGCTCATGTAGGAGTTTGATATCACCATCATAGACAAGCCTTGGAAATAAAATGTTGTAGCAGACTTTCTCTCGAGATTGACTAAATCAGAGGACACTCAAGTCATTGATGAATCCTTCCCTGATGAACATTTATTTTTCATCAATATCCACACACCTTGGTATGCAGATATATCCAATTATCTAGTTACAGGGAGAGTTCCTCCTCATTTCTCTCCAAAAGAGAGAAGGGTTCTTATTGAGAAAACTTTTTCTTTCTCATGGATTGCAGGATGTTTGTTCTATATTGGATCAGATCATGTGATGAGGAGATGTGTAAGAGAGGATGAGACATATTATATACCACATACATATCACAATGAACCCTATTGAGGGAATCTTGTAGCTAAGAGGGAAACAATGAAGATTCTTAATACAATATATTATTGGCCCACACTTCATAAAGATGTGGGCAAGTATAATAGGAAGTGTGATAGATTTCAGAGGATGGGCCAACCAACTAAATCTAATGAAATTCCTATGTGCCCTCAGGTTGTCATCACATCATTTGATAAATGGGGACTTGATTTTGTGGGTCCAATTGATCCACCATCAAATGGAAAATCCTACATCTTGGTTTGCACTAACTATGTGACCAAGTGGGTTGAGGTTAAAGCTATGAAACATGCTAGAGATAATAAGGTTGCAAAATTACTATATGAAGAAATATTCACACGTTATAGGGTTCCTAGAGAGATAGTGACAAATCAAGGGGCTCAATTTACATCAACTCTTGTAACAACATTGGTTAATGAATATAATATAAGGCATAGTAAATCTACCCCCTATCACCCTCAAGCCAATGGGCAAGATGAGGTGACCAATAGGGAAATAGAGACTATTTTGACCAAAATAGTTGCTATTCGTAGAAAAGATTGGGCGAATAGGCTTCCAGAAGCTATCTAGGTCTATAGAACCAGTTGGAAGACAACCAATGGTTTCACTCCTTTTGAATTACTGTATGGAAAGACACTTATGATGTCGATAGAGTTTGAACTTAAAACTCTTAGAATTGCACTTGATCTTGGGATAGATATATCTGAAGGACAAAAGGACAAAATAATGTAGCTGAATACCTTGGATGAAATGAGAAAGTCAACCCTTCATCATAGTGAGATAGTGCAGAATCAAAGAATAAAATGGCATGACAAATTCATAAAGGACAAGAAGTTCTAGCCAAGTGACTGGGCACTCCTTTATGATTCCAGATATCAAGATAATGCAGGAAAGCTGCAAACTAGGTGGTTGGGACCATATGAAGTTTTTGAAGTCTTCTCCAATGGCATTGTTCAACTCACAACCATTGACCTTGTTAGATTTAAGCTACTTGTTAATGATCACCGCCTCAGGTTATATCATAAACCAACTTCCAAGCAAGAATTCCTGTAGCAATTTGTTTAACACCAAGCCACCAAACTTTGTGTAGTTGAAAGAAGCGGACCTAGTGTCCCTCCTTCTACCTAGCCAAGGTATGTGTCGCATCATAATAAATATTTCCACTTTCGTGGGATTCAACCTCTCCATCTATCCATTCGCCCATTCATCTTGACCTTTCTCTCTTCCATAACTCCACCATCACATCACTTCATTCCATCACCACTTCAATTAATTTCTCAGTGATAATTTCCATGTAACTTGTACTTCTATCCGCATTTTTTGCAACCAATGCTCCAAATTTTCAGGTGCATGCATTGCAATTTGTTTATCTTTTAATCATCTTAAACACATTCATATTAATTACTCTATATTGATACTGATTTTTCTCACATACCACATATCTATACTATGCCCTATCAAATCATAATTATATCCTAGCCTACGAGGGCACACACTCTAATTTAGGTTGGGGGAATGAAAACCCACATGTTTGTGTGTCATATATGTCAGCAAATTTGAATTTGAAATGACGGGTTTCATGTGTGATAAGACACCAAACTGTCACTGTTTTTCTTAATGATACTCTTCATTTATATTTTCTTGTTTCCTTAGCCATAATTTTAATAACACCACAAAGGTAAATTGAAAAGTCACGTGATATTTCCATTAATACTGAAGAAGAGTTGCAGGAAGCTTAGGAATTTGGTTTTAGAGAGGGATTAAAGGAAAAGAAATTTCACAAAGGTGCTTGGATGATTGTAGACAGAAACAATGGGAGGCCAACTAATTAGAAATGAATCTACTATTCATGATGTGTTACTGTAGGATGCACTCTCTTTGGCCAAGTTCAAAAATTGTGGATGGTTAGACTATTTTCTAAAACTAGATAATTTCAATGAGGGTATTGCTCTGGAATTTTCCCAGACACTTTCTAATGATAAATCAATGGTGAAAGGGCTAGAAGTTATAGCCATGGAGGAGATAATTGTTGAGGTAACAGGATTTCCTACCGATGGAGAACCATACCCTACTTCCAGAGATGTGAGGTAAACTAGGGTGGATTTCACTGAACCTAGTGATCCCTCACTAGTTGTTGTTAAGTAAGGAACAAGGAGGACCTCTCTACCAGAGCCATGGAAACAATTTATTTTCCACATTGTTAAATATATCGCCTATGAAGGTCGCCAATCATTCCTCCATTATGTGTACTTCAAAATTTTGAACCATATGAGGCATGAAAGAAGGATGAATGTTCCTAATGTGTTGTGCAACCTCCTTGCAATTATGGTAGCCGAAAAATAAAAAGGTAGGGATAATTTTGTTTTCTCACCACTTTTTGATAAAGTTAGTTGAAAAATATCTGCAAGCAGTATCTGGAATGACATGGGAGGAATTTGTGAGGATGGATCAATTTAGACTGGAATATGTAAACCCTAGAGGTCGACCCTTAGCTCATAGGGTTAGTAAAGGTGAGAGGGTTATTGAAACCACTCCTGGAGCCTCAAGTTTTGGAGTAACATATAGTACAAACCCTCTTGCATCCGAAGCCATTTCTTCTTACTCTGAACACACAAATGAGGACAGTTCATCTTCTAACCCTGAAATTAATATTCCTCCTAGAAGTACACCATGCACTAGAGATTTTTCTAGGCAAGAGAAAGAAAAAATGACTAAAGCAAAGAGTAGCAAAGAAAAGGCTAAGAAAAAAAAGCCAATGAAAATAAACCCTAGCAATAGGATTTGAAAATTTTTGGAAGCTGAAATTCTTGTAGTAGTAGAATCTGAAGTTCTTACAGCCGTAGGGAGAAAAAAAATCCACCCAAGAAATCAAGATTAACCAAGTCTACTACTAATGAGACTCCAAGAAGGATTCGAAGACTCAATAAAGTATCTAAGAAAAAGGCAGAGACTCCTAGAGTGTAGGAAAGTATAGATTTGAAAGAGACACCTAGGGAGTAGTTAAATATTGGGTTGGAAAAACTTGTTGTTGTTGCAAAACAAGTCAAACAACAAGAAACAGTGACAGGGCTAGGTGATGTTGAATACCAGATTGTAGGGAAGGCTAAATATTTGATTGATGAGCAACAAGAACCGTTGCTCCCTACTGATATAGAGCTAGATGAATATGAGAAACCAACACAAGGAAAAAGCATTGTTGGAATGCACAGGCCTACTTCTTCATGCACATCTATGGCTCGAAATTTTTGGAAGGAGATGCGAGAAAAAAAAAGAGAATAGAGAAGAAAAAAACACAAGTTACTGGAAGAAGTTGAAAAGAAAGATGCATAAATTAAGGAGAAAAATGCAAAAATTGTTGCATTGAAAGATAAAGTGGATAATATGGTAGCTTTAGTGCCACAAAGGATGGCATGTAGAAATCCTCCGAGAGTATATACACTACATTTGGAGGATCTCACCATATTTTTTTCAAATTGTCAAGGATTGTTTCAGGTTTGAGTCCTTTTATTGAAACTCCACATGAGTTTTTCTCAGTTTATCAATCTTCTCCCATTGAAGTTAAAAATTTACTCTGTGAATTATATTTACATAATTATGTTGTACGTAATGATCATAACTAGAAACCTCTATTGTATATTGGAGATATACATTTGAGGGCATTCATGTCCTGGATATAAAATGAAATTAGTTGGGGGCATCAATTTAGAACATACAAGGAAAGAGAACTCCACACCCCTTTTCCTCTTAGAGTTGAATCCAATGATCCTTCTGACATTTACTTTACATGGCACAAAATTATTTATCATCCAGGCTACAAAAGCATAATCATGTTTGTTAGGGATTAAGTATACTAGGAATATGAACAAATAGTTGATACTATAGGGAAAGCAGTACTGGGGTACCTATCACAAAGATGGAATAGTTTGATAGAACAGTTGCAGCACGTTGAACCTCATTCTTTGCAAAATTATGCTGCAACATGTAAAAGGATTCCTAGGTATATATAGATTGGAAGAATGAAACAACACTACTGGCTTCCATTGACATTCCAGCCGCCTATTCTAATATGGCCAGTGCTAGATTATAGATACTATAAGTATGATATAGCTGTAGAAAGGGAAAGGTGGGGCAGGTTGGAAAAGACGCATGTATTTTCAAGGATTCCAATTAGATACTGTAGAGTCTAATGTGGGAAATTGACAGTTCCTGACTTAAGAACTTTGGAAAGAAAAAGGAACAAAGCTTCATTTGCTGGAGGACTAGAGAAACATTAAGTTGGGGGGCAATGATGAGTCCAATTAATGGCTCAATTTATCTAGTGTTTATCATACATTTTTTGATGATACTATAGACTTTGGCACTTGGTTATTGGCATCCTTTATGTTATTTCCCTAGATTTGAGAACCTTGGGCATAAACATATCCTTGTGATTTTTGATAATATTAATGTGCTATGTGGATTAATCTATTTTGGTTTTACATGTGGATGAATGGATCTTACTTTAAGATAATTATGGATATGCAATTTTTTGTGCATTTTAATGTTATTATGTAGGTTCACATTAAGATGTTGGTATAAATGAAGCCTACAAAGTAGAAGAAGTTCCTACTAGCTGGTTGATTTCCAAAGAAGTCAAAAAAATGATTATTAAAAGGTCAATGGAGGGAAATTCCTAATCAAATAAAATATTGTAACTCCCTTTTAAATTATCATATTTGTTAGTTGAGAAAATATAGGAGGTGTTGTTATGCTAAGTCTATGTTTAGGCATGACTGGCTTGACCAAATCCTATGCATGCATAACCTCCTTTCCTCTTTTCATACTTTCAATAAGTGGCATCCTCCTAATTTGTTGGAGTTGACTACCTTGTTTGTTTGTTTGTTAGTAGTTTTATTCCTATAAATAATAATCAGATGCTCCTTCTCAAGAGGTTGGATTTTCTAATGTTGTACTTGTATTCCTAGTTTTCAAGAAATACAAATATGTTTTTGTTCCATTGTAATCACATTTTTAATGAATAAAATGATATTATAAGTTTGTTGTATCTGAGTTAGTTTCAAGGGAAACTCACCCAAGGGGGGCCACTTGGTGAGAATTCCATCCTTTTAGCTCAGTCATTACTTTTTTGTTCAATAATAGTTACAATTCTAGCAATTGTTTGTTCATGTAGCCACTAGAATTCTATTTTATGACTGTTCTTGTAGCCAAAGTAGACAGAGTAGTGTCGTATCCATTTGTTAAGATTTATATTTCTATCATGCATTTCAGTTCAGTAAATTTTTGGGTTTATGCTTAGTGTTTATGATACTTCCTTTCAAGTAATTTACTTTCAACATCATGTTTTTCCTAGTTATAGAATGAATATGGCTACAATAGAAACTTGGTGCACATATAGTACTGAAAAATTTCAATTTGACGTCCCTGGGTTGACAAATAAATGAACCTTCATGATGAGAAAGATAGATATTCAGTACAAATGTCCAGTCTCTAAGTTACAGCTTTAAGGGCTTAGTTGTTGAATCATTAAAGGAGGCCAACAACCATGATATGAAACTAGTGACATCTTGAGCCAAATAAATTGGAGGTGATTACCTTTGCAATTTATCTACTCATGGCATGTAAGGATAATCTAGCAATCTCTACCAGTGAAATTATTATCAAAATACTTGCACATCTAACACTCTATTCTTAGTACTTCAAGCTCAATATATGTTGTCCCAAGGGATTGACATTGTGGGTACCTCACTTCTTTCTAATTTGGTGGTTTGTCTTCATGCTTGAATATTATTTTCCACTTTGTGCATTCTAGATGGTGTTATAATTCTTTTCTTTCTTAGCTAACTAATTTATAAAATGATTTTAGTATAATAATTGGAGACAAACAATATTAGTATTATTTCTCTACAAAGGTACCTTCTCAAGCACTGGCTTGGGATTCCCAGATCTACATGATGTCACCTAAAGCTAACTCAACTCCATGAATCCTCAAATATCTTACCACGAGCATAATTTCACACTTTCATAGCCAACCACAAGTTTTCAACCACCTTTCCATTTGGTATCCAACCAACTGCAACATCTCAATGCCCTCTCTTTTTTATTCCTAACACCCTCTTGATTTTTTAAAATGCTAAAATGAAAAAAAATACAATTTACAAGGGAGTATAAACAATTTACTTATTGGAACAAGTTAGATGAGGCAATAGAAATAATTAGCTTCCATGTATTTGATAATTTTCAATGCCACCTTATCAATTGTATAATTCCTAAGAAGACTTGAAACAAGTTTAATGAACTATTTGGTAAAGTTGATGAATTAAAAATACTTCAATTAGATTTTGAATTCACAATAAATTATCTCCTAATGCTTTCCATTGAATATTTTTTGGTCAAGTTGAAATATATTCTTTCTTGACTTCAAGGTTGTGGTAAAATTAAAACAAATAAAGAATGTGTCTTCTTTGTTTTGTCAAAGCTAAAATATCCTTATTACATATATACTTCTACCTCCTATTCTAAAATGGATGCTATTGGAACAACATTTGCAATGCCCACTTTTTTGAATAGTTATGTGATAAACTCACACGAAAAACTTCTAAGTTAATCTTTATAGATTCCATCACCTCTTCAAAAATTCAAGCACTAATCATTCAATCACCTAAGGGAAAAGGTAATAATTCTTCAAAATAATCTAAGACAAAATCAGCTTTAGGAAACAATAAATCATCTAAGTAGAAGAACAAAACCAACACAAAATCCAAATACTTTTCTTAGTTAGGTAAGAATACTTCCAAGTCACAAAATAAAAGAAAAGGTGTTGAATGCACAATATAACTAAGAGGGGGGTGAATTATTTGTACTTTAAAACTTCAGAAGAATCATGCACATTCAGATCCACATTCATTCAATAAACCCTTAAATATGTTATGATTATTTAGCATGAAAAGAAAATAACAAAAACTGAAACAAATCAACGCTATGCACAAGATAACACCAGATTTACATGGAAAAACCAAGAAGGGAAAAACCTTAGTGAGGATTAGCTCAAAATATAAGTAATATCAACACAAAATATAATAAGGCTCACTGCCCAGAAAAAGAAAGGCTCATTGCCAAAGGCTCACTGCCAGAATAGAAAAGAAGATAGAGAAGAAATGTTACATATAGAAAAATATCTCAATGCAAAAAAGAATCCACCATAGTGTCACTGACACCTTCGCAACTTGATTGAATAATTGTAGACACCTTCTACTCATTGCATCCAGTAATCTAACACATGAAATCTCGCACTGCACTTCTCAAATTCACACTCTATAATTTTAAAATTCACATCATTCTTGTCTATATCTTCTATCACACAATTCATCAAAAACTTAACTCTTATTTATACCATCTTCAACATTGAAAACTTTCTCCAAGGTTGGCTATGCACCTCAACCATGCAAATTCAAATTAGGTTTGCACCAAAACATTCCCATAGTGGAAAGGAATGACGGTGGATGGTGCAGGGGCACCTGGGTACTTTTTAAAATAAGGGTCAAATGTAAGTATTTTGTGATGTTGAGTCACTTTTATTTTTAATAAGGTCTATTTAGACCATTTTTCATGTTTTTGGTCATGTAGGATCAATTTGATAAAAAGATGACAATTTTGTAAAAGTTGCTCAAGCAACTTTTGCAATTTTGGTCTTTTGTGGAAGTTGAATGGCCAGGTATTTTGAAAAATAGTTTGGAACCATTGGTTTTGGCTTGTAAGGGTTTTAATATGCCTTGAGATGTTCCAAGAAATCTTTTGGAGTGAGTTTTTGGTGATAATCAATAAAGACATACTCTATTTTATGTGTTTTTGATTGATTTTTGTTGCTACGGAAGATTGTACAGGTTTGTATGACTTGTTAATGATTTTAATTGTGTTGGGACTAATGATAGACTAAATTAACTCTCTATTGCAATTGGTTTTATTCATTTTCATTAAGTTTGAAGGGATTTTTAGCCATTTTTCTAGAAACAACCAGGAAACCCTAGGTCTTGAGGGTTTGATAGAAGAAACATGAATTAGAGCCCATTCCACTAGTGGAAAAATTTGATAATCGATGGAATGGAAGTATATAGGTTTTTTTTAATGTTTGCAGGGTTTGCAAGAGCAGGGGATGGATTTAGGGCCAAGTTTGAGGCAGCCCTAGCCTAATATCTCTATGTATTAGGCTTAGGTGATTAGGTAGACATAGGGTTTGGTTGAAAAATAAATTGGTGATTGTTCCCATTGATAAAATTTGCATATGCAAACCCCATGTGACATGATGGAATCCCTAGAGTGAAGTTTGGTAGTTTGGAGATAGCATATCATGTTGTTGCCTTGCAGTTCAAGCCTAATTAGGCCTAATTGCAATGTAGTAGTCAAAATTGAAGGGTGTTGTTACAAAACAACGACATCTACAAATTTGATATATTCCTAAGTGGCATAAATGGTATCCTGAATAATGTTCAATTTATGGGTTTGAAGTATTCTCTAAAATTTATGATGAAAAACCCCTATTTGGAGTACTACTAGGGGAAATAAAGGATTTGTGAGAAAACCACCAAGTTAGGGTTTTAAAAGTTACAAATTTTGTTCATTTGAAATTGAATTGATAACCTCCACCCTACTTTGCATCAAATTGGTATCAAAGCATAGGTTTTTGTCAATAAGTGGAAAAGGTTGAAGTTTGAAAGAAGGAAAGATGCCTCTGAAAAGTAATGCAATGGCCAAAGAAGTGAGAGAGTTGAAACAAAATCATGCCAAGGAGTTGAGATAGGAAAATCTTTCTCAGGAAGCTATCCTAGCCAGACTTGCAACACTTGAATCAAACCAAAGGAGAGGTATGGTCACCAGAGACCAAAGTGACCAAAAGGAAGAGGAAGAGGGTGAGAATGAAAACCCTCGAAGAGGAGTCCAAGATGAGGAAGAGTTGGACCCTAATGAATTGAGAATGGTCAAGATGTTGAAGGCTGAAAAAGGAGACACTCCTAAGGTGAAGATGGAATTATCCATGTATGGTGGGAAGATGGATAGTGAAGAGGTGCTAGGTTGGATTGATGCACTTGATAACTATTTTGAGTATGAAGAGGTAGCAGATGATCAAAGGGTGAAATTTTCCAAAAAAAATTGAAAGGCCCTACCTTCACTTGGTGTAATTATGTGCAAGAAGAGAGGGTGAAGAAGGGCGAGTCAAAAATAAATTCATTGGATAGAATGGTGGCTAAAATCAAGAGCCAATTCCTACCTGGTGATTATGCAATTCAAACATTTAGAAGGTTACAAAATATCAAACAAAAGAAGATGGATTCCATGGCTTATACAGAGGAGTTTCACAAGTTAAGCATTAGAGCAAGTCATGTTGAGAATGAGGTGGAAAAAGTATCCAAGTACATGAGTGGATTGAGATTCAATATACAAGGTGAGTTAAGTCTTACCACCCCTAGAATGGTGGAAGAATGTTTTCAATTGTTAGTCAAGGCAGAAGAAAATTTGAAGAGAAGGCAGGAGAAAAAAAGTAGAGGCAAAGGAAGAAGCTTCAAGGGAAAAGGAACCTTTGGAGGAAGAGGACAATCTCAAAAACCACAAGGAGAGACAAGTAGTCATCAAGAACAGAGCTCAGAATCAAAGGGAAGTTTCAGAGGTAGGAGATCAAATAGTAGAGGCAAATTTGGTGGTCAAGGTAGAGGATCAAGTGGTTTCTCAAGAAGATGCTATCAATGCAATAATTTTGGTCACCAAGCTTGGCAATGTTTGGACAAGTAGCCTTCTACTTCACATGGTGGTGAAATAAGGACTCAATTGGTGCAAGAGAAATACAATGAGAGTGTCAACTCTCCATCTCAACATGCTGCTCCATAAATAGGTGAATCTTTGACGGTAAGGAGAACACTAATCAAAGTTTCTATGGTGAAAGAGCCTCCACAAAGAAAATATTTGTTTAGAACCACCTGCAAATCTCAAGGTAAGGTTTGTAAATTTATTGTTGATTCGGGTTCCATAGATAATTTAGTTGCTCTAGAGATGGTAGAAAAGTTGAAAATGAAGAGAATCCCACATCCCACTCCTTACATGGTCTCCTGGTTGAATAAGGGACATCAGGTCCTAGTTAATGAGAAAACATGGGTGGAATTTAACGTAGGTGGGTACAAAGACAAAATCTTGTGTGACATCATCCCCATGGATTTTTGTCATCTAATTTTAGGGAGGCCCTGGTAGTATAATAGGAAGGCTAAACATGATGGGAAAAATAATACCTATGTGATATAAAAGGATGGGATCTCATTTGCACTTACACCATTGCAAGATGAAGGCCTAAACAAACAAGTAGGGTCTAATATAATGTTGGTAGGAGAAAAGGAGTTTTTGAAAACCAAGAAAGAAGAGGGTGGAAAAGTTTATGCCATTGTAATTAGACCAAAATATGTCATGACAGCAACAAAGGTTGATGATGTTATTAAATAGGTCCAATCCTTGTTGAACAAATACAAAGAAATTGTGGTAGATGAACTTCCCGATTCTTTACCACCTTGATAAGAGATGTGATCCTGCACCATATAGATTTCATACTAGGGGAAAACCTTCCTACCAAAGCAACATATAAAATGACCCCTCAACAAAATGAAGCTATTAGGAAGAAAATCCAAGAGTTGCTTGACAAGGGCCTCATAAGAGAGAGTCTTAGCCCATGTGTTGTTCCTATCATTTTGGCACCAAAGAAAGGGGAGATTGGAGAATGTGCACTGACTCAAGGGAAAATTATAAGATTACCATAAGGTATAGGTTCCCCATACCAAGAATGGAAGATTTGATGGATTGTTTAGGAGGGGCATGTTATTTTTCTAAGATAGACTTAAAAACTGGTTACCAACAAATCAGAACTAGAGAGGGGGATGAGTGGAAAATTGCCTTCAAAATAAATGAGGGGTTATATGAATGGCTTGTCATGCCATTTGGGCTTTCAAATGCACCAAACACCTTTATGATATTAATGAATGAAATCCTCAAGCCTTTCATAGGTAAGTTTGTGGTTGTATATTTGGATGACATTCTTAATTTTATTAAAACTAAAGAGGAACACTTGCAACATTTAGACTTGGTTTTGAAGAGATTGAATGCAGAGAAGTTGATGATAATTTTGAAGAAGTGTGAATTTATGAAGGAAGAGTTGATTTATCTTGCCTTTGTGATCTCAAAAGGCTCTTTGAAGATGGATCCTAGCAAGGTGGAAGCAATTCTAAACTAGCCTACTCCAACTTTAGTAAGTGAGGTAAGAAGTTTCCATGGCCTAGCTAGCTTTCATAGAAAATTTGTGAAGAATTTCAGTCATATATGCTCTCCAATCATTGATACAATAAAAGGGGAAAAAAGGGAAAAGTTTTTATGTTTGATGAGGCATAAAAAATATTTCAATATCTGAAACAAAGGGTAGCACAACAACCTATCTTAGCATTGCCTGACTTTAACAAATTTTTCACCATAGAATGTGATGCAAGTGGGTATGTAATTGGGGCAGTCTTGAGCCAAGAGGGAAAGTCTGTTGCTTTCCTTAGTGAGAAGCTCAATGAGGCAAAGAAAAATTATTCCTCTTATGAATTGGAGTTATATGCTATGGTACAATCATTGAAGAAGTGGAGACACTATCTCCTTCCTAAATAATTCATTTTTTCTACTAACAATCATGCTTTATAGTTTCTTAACATCTGAGACAAACTCAGCCACAAACATGTGAAGTGGGTGGATTACCTACAAAGCTTCACCTTTAGGTCATCAAACACAAAAAGGGGCAGTCAAAAAAGGTGGAAGATGCATTAAGCAGAAGGGAATTGTTGATGTAATAAGTTTAGTTGTAGAATGTTGGGATTGTGGCTTTAAAAGGTATGTATGAAGGGGATGATGATTTCAAAGAAATTTATTCTATTTGTAATCAGTTCAATGGCACTTTTCATGAAGAACATTCTGATTTTTTATTCAAGAAGGTTTACTGTTGAAAGGGGCTCAGTTGTGTATTCCTAAATGCTCTATGAGGACTAATTTGATTAAGGAAAAGCATTGTGGTAGCTTAGGGGGTGACTTTGGTGTTGACAAGACTTTACAACAGGTAAGAAGATACTACTATTGGCCCAAGATGCAAAGTGATATCAGAAAATTTGTAGAAAAGTGTGCTGTTTGTCAAAAAGCCAAGGGTTGTAGTACAAATGCAAGTCTCTATGAATCATTTCCAATCCAAAATAGACCATGGGATTCCATTAGCATGGATTTTGTGTTGGGGTTGCCCAAAACTCAAAGAGGATTTGATAGTGTATTTTTTGTTGTAGACCGGTTTAGTAAAATGGCACACTTTATACCATGTAAAAGCACAAATGATGCATCATACATTGCAGGGTTGTATTTCAAGGAGGTGGTCAGAATACATGGATTACCATTAACCATTGTTTCAGACAAGGACAGTAAATTTTTGGGTCACTTTTAGAGAACCCTTTGGAAGAAGTTAGGCACAAACTTGACTTTTAGCTATGCCTATCATCCCCAAATAGATGGGTAGACTGAAGTTTTCAATAGAAGTCTTGGAAATATCCTTAGATGCTTGATAAAATAACACTCAACACAATGGGATCTAATCCTTCCCAAAGTTGAGTTTGCATATAATGATTGTGTGAATAGGAGTGTTTGTAAAAGCCCATTTGAGATTGTATATGGATTGCAGCCTAGGGCAATGTTTGAACTCAGAGATTTGAGTGGAATGGAGAGAAGGAGTGTTGAAGGAGAAGAGTTTGTAGTGGCCATGAAAGACATACATCAACATATTAGAGAGAACCTTGAAAAGAGTGCTGAAAAATATAAACAACATGCAGACTTGAAAATGAGAGAGGTTCATTTCAAAGTGGTGGACTTGGTCTTAGCTCATTTGAGGAAGGAAATTCTACCTAAAGGGAAGTATTCAAAGCTATAGATGAATAATATAGGACCATGTAGAGTTGTCCACAAATTTGTAGAAAATTCCTATGAGATAAAACTCCCTCCTAGAGTTTCTATCTCTCCAATTTTTAATGTTTTTGACCTATACCCTTATAAAGGGGCTATGATTGTAGGTACAAGTGTAGGTACATCAGAGGTTCCAAATGAATATTGGGTCAAATATTTTCCACCAAGTCAACCATTGAAGCTAGAGTGCATCTTGGATACAAAAGAATCCAAAAGAACAAGGCACAAGGTGTACTATGAGTACTTAATAAAGTGGCAAGTCCTTCCCATGTAGGATGTCACTTGGATGACAAAGGAAGATATCAAAAAGCATGGTGCAATAGTTCAAGATTTGTTCTCAAGTAGAACTTGAATTTTGTTTTCCCCGAGAGTATGGTGCGGGAGCACTTGGGTACTTTTGTAAATAAGGGTCAAATGTGACTCTTTTGTGATGTTGAGTCACTTTTGTTTTTAATAAGGTATATTTAGACCATGTTTCATGTTTTTGTTCATGTGGGGTCAATTTGATAAAAAGATGACAATTTTGTAAAAGTTGCTCAAGCAACTTTTATAATTTTGGTCTTTTGTGGAAGTTGAACGGTCGGGTATTTGAAAAGTAGTTTGGAACCATTGGTTTTGGCTTGTAAGTTTTTTAATAAGACTTGGGATGTTCGAGGAAATATTCTGTAGTGAGTTTTTGGTGATAAGCAATAAAGCCATACTCTGCTTTTTGTGTTTTTGATTGATTTTTGCTACTACAAAAGATTGTGTAGACACTCAAAATATCCCGATCGATATCATGCACTTGATGTTGATTAACTAACACTAATTCTTCTCTAATAATTTCCATACTAACCAATTAATTGAATAATCTTTATTTAATTAATTAAATTTCCTCCTTAAATCAGATAATGAACTTTATCAAATCATCTCATCATCTCCCATCCTAATGTTCTTCCTTTAATTAAATAAACCAATATATTTAATTAAAGTCCTAAAGTTCTAACATCCTCTCATTTGATTAAAATAAACCCAAACATTTAAATCAAATGTCATAAATCAACTAATTTCACCTAAGTTGATTAATTCTAAGTTAATTAACTCCTAACACTAATCCCTCATTCCTCTAGCTTTTAACTCCACACTAGGGTAAGTCAACCTTGGTCAACTAACCAAGTTGCACATGTAAATCAATTTATTTGATTTAATAAGTACTCTATTTTCATTCAAAATGGCATATTGTTGGAATATTCCACCCACTTGACTTTTCCCTCTCAAAGGACTTTTGTCCTCTTTTTTGAGCCACCTTGGCATTAAAGGCTCTTACACCTCCTCTTATACAAGCCACTTGTTGGCATTCATTCCTCTTACACATCATATCTACCAAGATGTTCTCACACATGTGTGAGCACATCTCCTCAAAGATTCATTAGCATGATGACAAGTGGCACAATGTCATTGGTCCAGTTTTTAAACTCACATTCTCGCCATTCTTCACTCTTCAATCCTTCTTCCTTATAAATAGAGGCCTTCTCTATTGAAAGAGGATCCAAAATCTCATGCAAGGTTACTATCCACAATATCATCCACAAGTTAGATTATTATAGGCATAGAATTCATCAATCATAGCTAGGTTATTGTCATTTTGCATCATGAATCACACATTTCATCCAAAGATTATCAAGGGATTGGAAAAGGGCTTCTTTCCACATCAAAGAAGCACCAATCCCCCTATGGGATGATGGTTTGGGCATTAGAATAGTGTTTTATTATGATTTACTTGGTATTTTACTTTGTTTTCATTATTCATGTGTTCAAAGAATCTCATAGGGAATGCTTGTTTACACTTGTTTATGGACTAATGATTGTTTGTTTGTTCATGTTTAAGCAGGTCTAGGAAAAGAATTCATAGATTGTACAGGTCCATACGGCTTGTTAATGATTTGAGTTGCATTGGGATTGATGATAGATTGAATTAACTCTATGTTGCAAATGGTTTCAATCATTTTCATTAAGTTTGAAGGGAGTTTGAGCCATTTTTCTAAAAACAACTAGGAAACCTTAGTTCTTGCGGGTTTGATAGAAGAAACATGAATTAGAGCCCATTCCACCAATGGAAAAATTTGATAATATGTGGAATGGAATTAGATAGGGTGGTTTTTTATGTTTTTAGGGTTTGTAGGAGCAGGGGATGGAGTTAGGGCCAAGTTTGAGGCAGCCCTAGCCTAATATCTTTATGTATTAGGCTTAGGTGATTAGGTAGACATAGGGTTTGGTTGAAAAACAAATTGGTGATTGTTCCAGTTGATAAAATTTGTATATGCAGACCCCATGTGACATGATGGAAGCCCTGGAGTGAATTTTGGTAGTTTGGAGATAACATATCTTGTTGTTGCCTTGTAGTTTAAGCCTAATTAGGCCTAATTAGAGCATAACAATCAAAATTGGAGGGTATCATTACAAAACAACCACATATAAAAATATTATATGTTCCTAAGTGGCATAAAGGGTATCCTAAATGGTGTTCAATTTATGGGTTTGAAGTCTTCTCTAAAATTTATGATGAAAAACCCATGTTTGGAGTACTACTAGGGGAAATGAAGGATTTGTGAGAAAACCACCAAGTTAGGGTTTTAAAAGTTGCAAATTTTGTTCATTTGAAATTGAATTGATAACCTCCACCCTACTCTACATTAGTGGACCACAAAAATCCTTGGCTAGGACCTAAATCAATAATTACATGCCACACCATGCTTCCATAAACAACTAAGCACCTTCACAAGTAGTGTAAACACCAAGGTCGATCGATACCTATGTAAAAACCATTAATATTTTAAGTGCACACTTCCTTTGATTTGTAGAAAATAAATGTCACCTGAAAAAATACTAGAATATTCAATAAACACCTTGAAATCCAACAAGCTCTTTCGCAACAACTTTCACCTAAAGAATGTAGACACCCAATACATCCAAATAACTCTACCATACACTTTAACTCAAGAAACATACTTCTAAAATACCAAAACTCAAACCACATTGACCAAACAAAGATACCAACACAATAAACACTCCTTTAGATCCATAAGACCTTAAACGTAATTGTTGAGAAATGAGGAGCAAAGACATTTCTCCCAGACACCTCTACAATGCATTTTTCACACATTGGTGAACACAGCTTCTGTACAGTGATCCAACACACCAAATTTTGGATACAACACCTCTGAACATCTCTGATCAACATATCCAAAGTGTATAAGAATATCTTCAACCTAGAATAAATGTGTAGTAACACAAGAACATGATCTTGCAACCTCGAACACCATTGCAACACATTGTTTCCTCTTTTTATCAAATTTTCTCAAAAGAACTTGGAAACCAAGCACCAGAGACACATCATCATCATCTTTAGTATTTCCTCAACTCAACCATAGATCATAGAAGCTTATCAAAGCAACATTAGATGTTTACATTAGTAGCTTACTGATGACAACATAATTCAACTAATCAAAGCATGGATAACACCACCATACTCACGTAACAATCTCCCTCAATAATGATCTTCCTCCTTATAAAATTGACACAAATTACAACACAAGCTTGTTGTCATCAATCACAACACCAATCT
This sequence comes from Sequoiadendron giganteum, assembly GCA_007115665.2. Classification (NCBI taxonomy): domain Eukaryota; kingdom Viridiplantae; phylum Streptophyta; class Pinopsida; order Cupressales; family Cupressaceae; genus Sequoiadendron; species Sequoiadendron giganteum. The sequence continues at coordinate 460,523,722 of CM021107.1, forward strand.
ACTCATACATGAAACAATCTCCCCTTTGTCATTGATGGAAACACATGATGTGAAAAAACAACAAAGACAATCAACTCTGCTCCATACCTATTTCCTTTTCTCTTTTGTCAACTTACACTCTCTCTCTCCCTTTGATACTTATCTTTTCACATGTCTCTCTCCCTTAACTTTTCTTCTTTTTCACATGACTCTCTCTCCCTTTGACATCAATGGCAAAGGAAAAAAAAATCATATAATTTATTCTTGCCCTTTGACATCAATCAACCTTCTTTCAACTATTCTACAATTTTTTTTTCGTTATTGCTATGTACACTCCCCCTTCAGACCATGCATCAAACTATACCAAATCAACTACCACTACACAATGACAACACACGCTCTTCTGAGTGCAACAACTACCAGTGCCACTGCCTACTCCCCTTGAGAGGTAGCCACCAACATCAATTCAGATCAAAGAATGAATCTTGAGATGCACTGGAGTGATGCATCTCCTTGTGAATCTAGTTCAAAGGAGGGGCAATAACCCCCAACTTCTTTTGGAGATACTCAAAAGTATCCTTAGGAAAATCCTTAGAGAATATATCAGTAATATAATGCTTTGTAGGCACATATTCGAGCTTTACTTCATTCTCCATAACCTTATCTTTCAAAAAGTTATATTGAATTGATATATGCTTTGTCCTTGAATGGATAACCAGATTCTTTGAGATATTGATTGAACTTGTATTATCACAGAAGATAAAAATTGGTTCATTATGCACCACTCTAATATCCTTCAATGTTTGTCTCATCCATAACAACTGTGTGCAACAAGATGTTGTTGAAATGTACTCAGCCTCTGCAATAGATAAAGAAAATAAATTTTGTTTCTTGCTTAGCCATGATACCAGTCTACATCCAAGAAAGAATGCACCACCACTTGTACTTTTTCTATCATCTACACAACCAACCCAATCTGCATCTATGTAAACATTCAAAGTGAAATTGATATCACTTGGATACCACAAGCCATAATTTGGAGTGCCCTTCAAGTATCTAAATATCCTTTTTACTATTGCAACACGTGATTCTCTAGGATCTTTTTAAAATCTAGCCACAAGAAAAACTGCATGCATGATATCTGGTCTAGTAGTAGTTAGATAAAGCAGTCCACCAATCATTGATCTGTACTTGCTTTGATTAGCCTTAGGAGATTCATTATTCTTGCTCAACTTGCAACCAGTAACCATAGGAGTACATATCGAGTTAGAATATTCTATTCCAAACTTCTTCAACATTTCTTTGACATACTTTGATTGTGAAATGAAAATGCCTTTATCTATTTGATTGATTTGTATCCCAAGGAAGAAATTCATCTCCCCAAATATAGACATTTCAAACTCATTTTGCATCTCTTCTGCAAAATTCTTACACATAACTTCATTGCCTCCAAAAATTATGCCATCAACATATACAACCACAATCAAAATTTGATCTTTTTCAACTTTAAAGTAAAGATTACTATATGTAATACATTTATTGAAACTTTGATGTATCAAATACATGTCCAACCTTGGATACCAATCTCTAAGAGTTTGCTTCAATCCATATAATTCCTTCTTCAATCTGTAGACCATATCCAGTTTGTCTGATAATTGAATTGCTTTCGATTGTTCCATGTATACTTCTTCCAACTCTCCATTCAAAAAAGAAGACTTCACATCCATTTGATAAAACTTGAAATCCTTATGTGTTGCAAAATCCAAAAACATCCTGATAGCTTTCATTCTTGCTATCAGAGCAAATGTCTCCTCAAAATCTATTCCTTCAACTTGTGAGTATCCCTTACACACAAGTCTTGCATTTTTTCTTTCCACTTCTCCATTCTCATTTAGTTTGTTTGTGAACACCCATTTAGTTTCAATTATATTTTTGTTTACAGATCTTGGGACAAGTTCCCAAGTTTGATTCTTCTCAATTTGTAGTTCTTCTATAGCCTTTAAATCCAATGTTATCTTTGCACGCCTCAATTACTATTTTAGGTTCAACTTCAAAAAGTAAAAATAGATTTACCTCTTTTTCAATAGATCTTCTACTTTTCAATACACCTTTGCTTTTGTCTCCAATCATTTGTTCTTTAAAATGATTCTTTTGCACATACTTAGGGGTTCTAGGGGTCTTTTCTGAAGCTTCTTCCGCTTCAATTTGTACTTCCTTTTCCTTAGCTTTTTCTTCTTCTCTACAAGTAGGGGCTCATTTGATTCATATCCATCTATCACTACTGGATTATGATAATCTTCATCAACTTTGATACTTGCACTCTCAACAATATTTTTCAATCTCTTGTTGTAGCATCTATAGGCTTTGTTTTTAGTAGAGTAAACCAAGGAAGATACCTTCATCAAACCTTGCATCAAACTTTCCTCAGTTGTTTTCATCTCTTCTAATGTAACATTTTCTTCCAAATACTTTGAAGTACTTGACCATAGGAATCCTTCCATACCATAGCTCATAGGAAGTCTTTGTGTTTGCTTTTTCTTGAACTATGTTAAGTATATAAACAACATTGTGAATTTCTTCTCTCCAGTAAATTTCTAGTATGTTTGCTTCTTTCATCATAGTCCTTGCAACTTCTTGAACAATCCTATTTTTCCTTTCAACAACTCCATTTTGTTGAGGATTTCTAGGGGTAGATAAGTTCTTTTTTATACCATGATTCACTAAAAACATATTAAATTCATTGGAGGTGAACTCTCCACATTTGTCAAACCTCAAACATTTGATTTTTATATCCATTTCATTCTCAACCATAACTTTAAATGCTTTAAACTTATCTAGAGCTTTAGATTTCTTTGAGAAAATTAACCCATGTCATTCTAGAATAATCATCAATCAAAAGCATGAAATACCTGTCACCTTGAAGACTTCTTACTCTTGAAGGACCAAAAATATCTTTATGCACCAATTCTAATAATTCAGTAGTAGATTGTTCTTTACCTTTGAAACTTCTTCTTGTTTGCTTTCCAATTTGATAATCCTTGCAGACAACATTGATAGGCTTTGTAATCTTTGGCACATCTCTCATAGCTTGAACTGAATTGATTCTTACTAGGTTATCAAAATTGATCTGATACATCCTCCTATGCCATGTAGCCAACTTTCATTAATCTGAGTCATAAACCAATGACCATCAACAGCCTTGAGCTGATAAACATTTCCATATGTCCTTCCAACAACAATCACAGTTCCAAACCCTTTTTTGATCTCACATCTAGGTAAATGTAAGAAGATGAATCCACGAAATGTGGAAATTTTTGCCTTAGGCAAAAAAATGAAATCGACTTACAAAAAATGAGATCTCGTTTTTTAATAAATGGGATCCTATTTTTTAATAAACGAGATCCAGTTTTGAAAAATTTCTATTTTTGGAAAAATTTCAAAACATGATCTTTCCAAAAACAAAAATTTCCAAAAATGGAAAATTTTCAAAGCGAGATCCCATTTTGAAAACTTTCTATTTTTGGAAGCTTTCAATTTTTGAAAAATTTCCATTTTCGGCAACTTTTCAAAACGAGATCAAAACTTTTTGTTTTTGGCAATTTTCAAAACGGGACCACATTTTACAAAATGGGATCTCATTTCGTGGAACCATAAAAAAAATGTTTTTTTATGAAACGGGATCCCATTTTAAAATAGCTTTTAAAGTATAAATTTTTGGTCGAGTTTTTGGCTTGCTTTTCGGTTCGATAAATGGCTTGGGGACTCAAACCTAAGCTTTAGACCTGGTTTGACCTGCAACTTGAAAGTCATGTTAATGTCACAAGAAAATAGTGACTTTGGACATATGTTTGAAGAGTTATTTTGTAGATTTTTTTGATGAAATTAAAACCCATTATAAATGAGATAGTGCAAATTTCAAATATGTTATTTGTTTTACAATTTGATTTGTTTTTTCTATTTTTCAATTAATTTTTGATGGAACTGGTCCATAAACTTAAATTATCAAGATTTTTTAGTATTTTAATAAATTTTTATTAAAATATTTTTTTTGTAAAATGAATTGCACCAAAACGTACTTCAAACAATTCTTTTCAATTTAAAAAAAAAATCAAAAAATTATAAGTTTAGGTCATTTTATGTGTGACATACATGACAATTTTTCAAAACAACAAATATGGTCAATAAAAATTTAACAAAAAAAAAAAATTCAATAAAAAATTACAAAAAATTATCGAAAACGTGCCTCAGTGAGTCACAAATATTTTCCCAAAAGGATTTAGAAAAATATTATTATTTAGGTCAAAATATGGATGACGTACACGTGCATGGTATGGTAAAAAAAAGTGACTTTTAAATAGTGGTTTTTAGAAATGCCTATTGAAAATCAAATTTTATCATCTGGGTATTGAAATAAATTACATATTTCAAAAGTAGACTCCGAGTACTACATTTTATAATTAAAATGAATTTTTTAAAGATTCCATCTCTAAGTGCTTCAAATTTTAAGGTCAAATGTGACAAATTCTAAAAATCGGGGAAACCACTTCCACTTTTTGGCCAAAAAGTGGACTCAACTTCTTGCACACACCCATCCATTATCCTGAAACATAAGATTGTATCCTTTGCTACATATTTTTCCAACACTCAAGAGGTTATTCCTTAAGACATTCACATATTAAACATCATCAGTATTATGCTTGCCATCAAAACTGATTGAAGCTATTCCACATATCTTAGCACCTGAATCATCACCAAATCTAACAAGTCCTCCATCATACTTTTCAAGTTTAAAAAACTTAAGTTCTTGTCACTGGTCATATGATTAGAGCATCCACTGTCAATGATCCAATAATTCTTATCCTAGCTAGCATGAAAAGAAGATACCAAAGTACCTTCAGTCTTGTCCCTTGTCTTCGAAGAGCTTTTCTTCACACATATTCCAGAGTTAGTAGAAATAGATTCATCTTTTAAAGCCATAAATAAGCATTCACCATCATCATCATCATCATCTTTGTAATCAGACTCATCATCAAAAATACTTGCATCTTCTCTAACATAATATCTTTTCTCAATCATCTCACCTCTATTCTCCTTGTTTTAGTCATTCACGGCCCTATTTGGACACCTTGAAGCATAGTGACCTATCTTTCCACAACTGAAACATTTGAAAGAAAACTTTCCTTTGTACTTACTATACCCTTTTTCATCATTCTTACAAAGTTAGCTTGATCCACATCATCAAGATTCCCTAATCTGATTCTCCAATCTTCTCTGAGTTTCCAACCTTAAAAGAAGTCTCAACTTTTGCACCATTGTTTGCACCAAATACTCTCATTTCAAATGCAAACAGGGAGCCATACAACTGATCTTTGGTATATAAATCTAAATTTTCAAATTCCTCAATAGCAGAAAATTTATGACTATATGCTTTAGGAAGAGTTCTAAGAATTTTATTTACCACTTTTGATTATTTGACTTTTCCACCAAGATGTTTGATGGAACTGACCACTTCATCTACTCTTTGCATATAGCTTATATGTAACGCCCCGCCACGCAACCCTAGAGGAAGTTGCAATTAACTACTCAAACGCACTAATTTTTTTTTTGTTAAAGTATAATTAATAAGCAAGTTCACTACTCATTGCCAACAACCTCTAAGGTTACAAGACTGAGATTACTTTAAAACCCTAACAACAAACATGAAATGAAACCATAACATTTAATTACTTACGAAATTAAGAACACATACATTCCATACAAGATAAATTCATCAAAGAAAATAGAGATACCATATGATTTCATTTAACAATAAGATTACAACTCTCATTCCCCGAATGAGGTAAATCCAATAAGCATGATTACAAATTACAACCTCCACCTCGATAACAGATGAGGGGTAATTAATTACAAGATCAACTGAAATGAATAAAGCATGAAACGTAACTGCATCCCACGAGCTCTCCAACTGAAAATATCGTCAACATGAACAAGAAGAAAGCCCAACGGAGTAAGGTGCACGTTCCACCCAACCAAGTGGTACCCGAAGGCCCACCCCCTGTGCTAGGAGATAGTAACAAGGAATCCTAATCAATACCATCTACCTATAGACACAGGTTGAAACATAACTGAACCATACTGACATAACCAATCACATGTACATCACAAGTACAACACAAGTACAACTCTAACATGGTCACATTGCTTCCAGATATAAATACAGATCGAGAATGTTAAGAAAACCATACACACAAAACAAATACCAACTGATGTCCTAGACAGAGTGTCATCGCACAGCTCGTCATGAGTTACCCACTGTGAATCTTCACAGGCACCGACCCTCATACTTACTAATGCAGAATCAAATACCTATCATAAAGTCCAGATAGATGACCTTGCCTTTCCAAGCCTTCCCACTCACCCCAAGCCTAAACAAGCACTTGCGACTATGAGTGAGGCTAGAACTTATCTTGATTAGAGTGAAATACTACCTAAACTTCTAAGTACATTATTTTAGTTATCACTTGATTAAACCACCTCCGAAGGTTATCCAGTTTACCTCTTTGGGCTCTGGCGCCTAACATAAGCCACTCTTCTACCTGACAACATACCAAACAAAACCAATCACCAAGGGTGCCAAAGTGCATACAAACTAAATAAAACAATCACTCCAACTCTAGGAGGAAACATATAATGAAACTCACTCCAAACCTTGGAGGCAACAAAAAACATAATCCACTCCTTCCAAAGGAGACACAATCATCCCCGTTCGTGGAAACTGGGTAATTTAGTGACAACGCACCATGCACATACCCAAGGGATACAAACAGGTTGACAAAGATAAAACGAGAACCCCAACTAATTAAAACCCCATATGGAAGACTTATTAACCCCTACCAAACAATTTTCCCCAAGCGGATACGAAAACAGTTTACAATTAAAACAAGCAATTAACCAGGAATTAAATCTACTTCGGATTTCCTAAATCCACTTCTTTTATTAACATTTAGTAATTTAAGGCTCAATAAAATTGATTTAATAATGTCTCTTTCAGACAAAAGATGAAATTTAAACTCAATATTTAATTCTCTAATTGCTTTAAAATAATGTTAAATAAATATTTACTTCTACGATTCAGAAAACATCGTTTTTAAATAAATAACTATTTCCTCTTTTCAATATAACTCATTTAAAAATCATTTAATCACGTTATTAAACACATTACTTTTAAGTCCCATATTGTCCTTTCAAATATATTATTTTAAAATAAAATCAATAATATAACCAAAAACACAATATTTTAGATTTTTGGATTACATTTAAATCATAAATCAATATTTTAAAATCATCAGCTTAATAAATATATATATATATAATTATATATATATATATATATATATATATATATATATATATATATATATATATATATATATATATATATATATATATATATATATATGTATATGTATTAAACCCAAATACACAACTATAATTATATATTATTAATTATATATCTTAATATTTTAATATTATAAAAATATTAAATATATATTTTATCAAACTATATATATTAATATTTTAATATTATAAAAATATATTATTAAATATTAATTTAATATTTAATATTTTTTATTTTTTTGTCAAAAAAATGAAATACCAAAAGGTCAAAGCGCGTATGCATAGGGAGGGGTGCCAAATATTTTGGGGCCAATTGTGTATTACACACAACCGAACCCCATTTCATGGGGTGGCTGTGTGTAATACACAACCAAGACCCATCCTTTGGGCACGGTCGGTTGTGTGGGTGGGCACGTTGGGCGCGGCTCCCACACACGCCTCCCATGGGGGCCCATTGGGGTGAGCCCCCAGCGACTCCCCCCCCAAACCCTCTGAAATAATTTTTTTTTTATAAAAAACCTCTGGGGATTTCTTTATCCGCCAATTTAACAAGGGAAATTTCATTTCTCAATAAAAACCAGTGTAAAAAGATAGATATATATCTATAAGTATATATATATATACCTTTCAAAATATATAAATATATACATATGTATATATATTTTAAATATCCACAAAAAGACTTTGTAAAACTAATTGAGCAAATAAAACTTAAAATGACAATTTACAGTCAAGAACACAATTTTTTTCTTGAGAAAACTCAAATAGAAACATAGCTTTTTTTTTTTGCAAATTAAATAAAGATTCCAACATGGGTTTTTTTTTTGCTAATCAAACAAAGTTATTTTATTTTTTCAAACAGCATATCAAAATTATGAATCCATTCAAAATGAACTAATTTAATAATAAAAACCCGGTTTCCAAGTATTTGAGAGGTTGATAAAATGATGCAAAGCCTTCTCCTCATATTCAAGCTCCTTCCCAACAACTCAACAGACTTCCTCACAATTCCAATCCAAAACCCACAAAACAAAAATCCTGTTCTTCTTCCTTTCTTTTTTTTAAATTTTCATCCCCCTCAAAATTCCATGAAAATCCATAATAAACCAAAAAAATGAAATATCTCTTCAACCACCATAATAAATTTCCAAAAACAAAACAAAAAATATCTCCATTTTCAATTTTTGCATTCAAAATTTCTAAAATGAAATTTAAAACCCTTTTCTTTAATTTTCCAGTTTCCAACAAAATATCTATTAATTTCAAAATGAATAACTTAATCCAATTCAACACAATTAATTTAATTAATCAATAAAATAAATCTAATCCAAGATTAAATTATTTTATTAATTAAATTAAATTAATTAATAAATCAAATAACATTTCTACATTATAACTGGATTAATTTAACCAACAACTTAACCACAAAAGCCATTTATTTACCCTTTTCTAACTTACAATATAAATAAAATCAAGGCAAATTGAACAATATTAAAACAACTGAACCAGACTAAAACCAACGACACACTATGACCAGGGTGATGACTTGGCACGGAAAACCTAACTACTATCTCTCAATCGAATAGAGTTGGGCAATGGACACGCTCAACCTGTGAAACCAGGTGGAGTCGATGTCATGTACCTGTCAACCTGCGAACAAAGAATATATCAAACATGTGCATATAAATGTCATAATTAAAACACACCATGAAGAGGAAATCACAGAATCGCAAGGCGCTCGCGAGCAAGTGGTGCAATCGTGTCCCCTTCACCAATACAGTATTACTAACTGGCGAATCTAACATCAATAATATAATCCAAACATAAAAAATCATTAATTCAAATATTCACAATGCTAATCTAAAGCATGCCATAATGATAACATCTGAATAAAATACCATTGCATCAAAATATAACATTCACATCACTTTATAGATATCAATCAAATAGTAACCGAGTACCAGAGTCAAAGTCCTAACATAAATACAACATACAGGAGAAGAACATTGTTCGATCAAAAGAGCAAAATGAAGGGGTATTACATTATAATGTTTTCATCTTTAGACATTTGTAGGTTCTCAAATGTGATCTTCAGATTCTGCATCTTAACTTGTTTAGCCTTATCATGTCCTTCATAAATACTTTCCATGTCCAAATTTTTTTAGTGGTTTTAAGATCCATAACTTTCACTAATTTAGAGTTTGTAAGACTACACAAGAGTGCATACCTTACTTTACCATTGCATTCATAAGCCTCAATTTCAGCTTTAGTGATTGGACCATTTGTAGGCATAGTATAATCATTATGTACTATCTTCTAGAAGTCAAATACAAGATAAACTAGATGACCTTCCATCCTTGTCTTCCAAAATGCATAGTTTGGGCCATCAAACATGGGAATCTCCTTCTTGTGCACCATCCTAGATCTACCTCAAGCTATTAAGCTTTCTTCCAAGGAACCTTTCTTGGATACCAATTGTTGAATGCAAAAGATAATTGAGAGGGGGGATGAATCAATTGTACTTCAAAACTTTAAAACCCTCATACACATTCAAATCCACATTCATTTAATAAACCCTTAAATTTGTTATGGTGATTTAACATGAAAAGCAAATAACATAAACTGAAACAAATCAACACTATGCACAAGAGAACACTAGATCTACGTGGAAAACCAAAGAAGGGAAAAACAAAGGTGAGGATTTGCTCACAATATAAGTAATATCAAGACCAAATACAATAGGGTTCACTTCTGGAAGTCTCATTGCCTAGAAAAAGAAAGGCTCATTGTCAAAGGCTTACTACCAAAATAGAAAAGAAGATAGATAAGAAATGTTACATAGAGAAAACTATCTCAATGCAACAAAGAATCCACCACAATGTCACTAACACCTTTGTAACCTAATTTAAGAATTGTAGACACCTTCTACTCAATACATCTAGTAATCTAATACATGAAATCTCGCATTGCACTTATTTATTCACACTCTATAACTCTGCAATTTGCATCATACTCATTTATCTCTTGTCACACAATCCATCAACAACTCAACTCTTATTTATACCATCTTCAACCTAAATCGATACTTGCATGCCACACCATGCTTCCATAAACAACTAAGCACCTTCACAAATAGTGTAAACACCAAGGTCGATCGATACCTATGTAAACACCATTAATCTTTTAAGTACACACTTCCTTTGATCTATGGACAAAAATTGTCACCTAAACACATTCTGGAATATTCCATAAACACCTTGAAATCCAATAAGCTCCTTTGCAACAACTTTCACTTGAAGAATTTACACACCCAGTACATCTAGACAACTTTGCCATACATTGTAACTCAAGAAACAAACTTCTGAAATACAAAACCTTAAACCAACTTGATTGAACAAAGATACCAACACAATCAACACTCATTCAGATTTGTAAGACCTATAACATAATTGTTGAGAAACACAGAGCAAAGACATTTCTTCCAGATACCTCTACAATGCATTGTTCACACATTGGTGAACACAACTTCTTATGCACAACAATCCAACACACCAAATTTTGGATACAACACCTATGAACATATTTGATAAGCATATCTAAAGCACATAACCAGATCTTCAACCTAGAAGAAATGCAAAGCAACACAAGAACACAACCATGGAACCCAAAACACCACTACAACACATTGTTTCCTCTTTTTATCAAATTTTCTCACAAGCACTTGGAAACCAAGCACCAGAGACACATCCTCCTCATCTTTATTACTTCCTCAACTCAACCATAGATCATAGAAGCTTATCAAAGCAACAGTAGAGGTTGACATCAGTAGCTTACTGATGACAACATAATTTGAAACCAATCAAAGCATGGATAACACCAACATACTCACATAACAATCTCCCTCAATAATGATCTTCTTCCTCCTTATACAATTGACACAAATGAAAACACAAGCTTGTTGACATCAATGAAAACACCAATTTGCTCAAACTTGCAAGAAGAGGACTATGTAATTTGTGTGTATTATAGATTATGACATCAATTTTTTTCATAAAAGGACTACATCTTTGGAAGAGGTCATAAAAACACAACATTGATATTCCTGGACTTGGTAAAGGACATGCACTTACAACTAGAGGTTTGTATTCATCTATAGAAAATTGGAGAGTTGATTCAAAAGCCTCTCATCACATGACACATTCACATGATCTTCTTGAGTCTCTTTTTAATAGCATTACTTCTAAGATTTTAGTGGATAACTCTTCATAGATTCTAGTTTTGGGGTCTGGTACAATATAGTTGAAAGAGGGTTGTATTGATGATGTTCTATATGTTCTTGAGATTTTAGCTAATCTTCTATCTATTTACAAGATTTATCATACTAGTGATGGGAAGATAATTGATTTTTCACCACATAATGTAGTTACACAAAAACTACAATATCTAGAGAGGATGGTTGCTTCAAGTAGAGAAGATCATGGGTCTAAATTGTACAAATTTCATGGTTTTTATTTATCTTGTTGTACATCACACATTGCTCATGTTGACCCTTCGAGTAGACTTTGGCATAAGAGATTTGGACACCTAAATTTTAAGTATCTTCAACAATTGAGTGAATAGGAGATGGTACTTGGCATTCCTAAGGTTCCATTCACAAAGTGTGTTTTTCAAGGTTGTGTTCTTGGAAAATATCATTAGGAACCCTTTCTAAAAGGTTAGCTCATTGTGCTTCTACCTTGAGTTGGTTCGTAGTGACCTCATGTTATTTCCAATTCTTTTCAAGAGCCAAATATGTACTCACTTTAATTGATGATTTGTCTCATCACACATGAGTATACTTTCTTAAGTACATGAGGGATGCCTTCACCACTTTTATCACTTCCAAGGTGTTCATGGAGAAGCAGTCAAATTCTTATATTTAGTGGATACACGTAGATAATGGGGGGAATATGTGAGCTAGGACTTTCAAGACTATTGAATTGAGCATGATATTCATCATCAATATTTGGTTCCCTATACTCCTTAGCAAAATGGTGTTGCTAAAAGAAAGAACATATCACTAAGGGGGATGAAAAATTGTATGTTTCATTATTGGTCTACGACCCCATATTTTTGGGTTGAAGTAACCAATTGTGTCAACTGTATTTAGAACTACACTCCCCACAAGGTGGCTCAGAATATTACTCCAAAGGAGGCTTGGTCCAATATCAAGCCTACTATTTCCTTCTTTAGGGTATTTGGTAGTGAGTCTTGGGCATTCACACTAGATGGTTGGTGCAAGGAAATGGAGAAGAAGAGTCAATCATACATTTTTGTTGTCTATTGTGATGTGAAAAATTATAGGTTGTTTGATCTTATCACTAAGGATGTATACTTTCAAAGAGGTATAGTTTGATGAGTCTTTCACACAAATGGATCCTCCACTTGCTTTGTCTTCCTTGCTACATGCACTACCTTCTTCATCTCACGAGGATACCTTTGCATGATGGTACAGTTTGATGAGTCTATCACACAAATGGATCCTCCACTTGCTTTGTCTTCCTCACTAAATGCACTACCTTCTTCATCTCATGAGGACACTTCAAATGATGGTCCTAATCTACCACCTCTACCACCTACACCACCTCCTACCACTCATCATTTTTCCAAGTGGGCCTATAGTAATATTCAAGAGTTCGGAGCATTAGTTGGTGATTCTATGACTTCTCATCACACTTGCTTATAGAGTTTTACCATTATTATTTTAAGTCGCGCATATCTCCAAATTTGTAAAGTTTTTAAGAGGCTTATGGTGTTCCAGTGTGAGATGGTGCTATGGTAGAGGAGTATTCTCCATTGATGAAGAATCATATAGGGGATTTGGTTTATCTTCCTAAGGGAAGAAACATGGTTTGGTGGAAGTGTGTGTACCACACCAAGTATGCAGTTGATGGTTACATTGAGAGATACAAGGCACATCTTATAGCTAAGGGTTTTTCATAGGTTGAGGGTATTGACTACTCAAACACATTTTCCCTTGTAGTCAAGATGGATGCATTTTTCCTTGTGCTTTCTATTGTTACATCTCAAACACGAGTTGTGAATCATATGGATGTGAAGATAAAAAAGTTTACATGGTGATCTTCATGAGATCTACATGGAGTGGCCTCCAAAATTCATCCAAGACTCTTCACTTTTCTATAAGTTATGAATCTCATTGTATGGTCTCAAATAAGCCCCTTGGGATTGGTATGAGAAGGCCGATGATTTCTTGCTTATTTCTAATTTCACTCACTACCACTCAAATCACACTATATACATCAAGAAACTTGGAGATGATATTTTGATATTAGTCTTATATGTTGATGAATTGATTCTCACTAGTAGTTCCTCATCCATGCTTCAAGATATCTAGCACAATTTGATGGCGCTCTTTGACATGATTGATTTGGGATTTTGCATTTCTTCCTTGGTCATCAAATTCTCCAGTGTACTAAAGGAATCTCCAAATACTAGTTGAAATATGTCATTAACTTGCTTTCTCTATGTCATATGATTGATTGTAGGCCAACACCTATACCATTTCATCCTAGTGTCACTTTGACTACCACTTTCACAACTCCTATTGTTGATGCTACTTCATATAAACAATTAGTTGGTAGTCTTTTGTATTTGACACACACTCGTCCTAATATCACCTTTATTGTTGGGCTTGTCTCCCATTTTTCACATAACCCTCATGAGTCATTGGAAATTAGCCAAGGGAATCTTGAGGTATATTCAGAGCACCACTCATTTTGGCATTCAATACACACCAAGAGCTTCACATATAGTAGGATACACCGACTTAAATCAAGTAGGTGGCGTTAACTCACATAAGTCCACTTCCAAGTTTTTATTCTTGGTTCTAATCCAATCACATGGTCTTGCAAGAAGCAAATCACCATTGCATTATCATCCACTGAGGCTAAGTATTGAGGAGTAGTGCTTGCTAGCCATGGGGTACTATGGCTTCAAGAGCTTATGAAAGAGTTTGATCTTTCACCTAATCACCCTCCTATGCTTTGATGTGATAACCAAAGTGTTGTCCATATCTCACACAACTCAGTTGAGCATCAATAGACAAAGCACATCAAAATTCACATACATTTTTTATCCAGGATGATGTTATCTCCTTAGAGTATTTGCCTACTGAGGAGTGGGTTACAAACATCTTCATTGAACCTTTAGCATCACCTCACTATCTTGTATCATTTGCTTGGGGTGAAAGAAGTTATTCTTGGGGGGTCTTGAGTCCTCCTTCCTTTGTATATATTTCTCTTTTTAGGGGAGGAGTTTTTCCCATAAGGTTTTCTCCTTTACTCCATTTGTGAAAGACTTATTTTGTACATGAGTACCTTATCAAGCCTTGTTGTCGGGACTCATTTTTTAGTGACTTACTCCCTAAGTATCACTTAAGGGGGGGTGTTAGTATGAAAAGAACTTTTATACATCTAGTTACCATTTATCTAGTTCTTAAACTTAGTAGACTTATTCACACTAGCTTAAGTTCACATAGTGGTTTAATTATTTCACTTTCTTAAACATGTGACACATGCTCTCACACGTGTCCCAAGTGTTTTACACATGCCACATTTTTTAGAGGGTTAGTCAATGTTTTTGTTTCACCTTCCTATTTCCTCCTTGTCTTACATATACAAGGAGACCATTGTACATTCACATGTTTTATGATAGGTTTTGGCTAATTCTAGTTGCTTGAATTCTCTTGTGGAAGTTCTTGAATTTTGCATTCATAGTTTGTCGATCCAACATCATTTTCAAAATCTTGTTAGCAATATTTTTGACAAATAAGTGACATCTTATGCTAATTTATAAGAATAATATACACCACTTCACAACAAAAGTGGGTGGAATGGCATCACACCTCAAAAATTCTATGCAAGGAGAGTCCTTAAACAAAATAGCATAAAAGAGTTGTCAAATTATTATGTAACATGCATTATTTTAGTGGGAGGAGGTAAGTCTCTATTAGGATGACTCCTCCAATCATCTAAGAGGTCTTGGCCATTAGGAATAGACTCTCAAGCTATGATGGTACTTTCACATTCTTTTTATTTGTCATTTTCAATAGAATCGTTTTGAAATGGAAAAATGACAAGACAACCACAAGAATTTGCCATTGTCAAGCCACCCAAAAGCACCCTTGTCATGAGGTTGAGAAGCAATAGACTAATTGTGTGTCTAATGAGACTAGTCACCTATTTTATTCTAAGAAGAGCCATGTGAGCCATAAGAACCATGTGATGTATGTCTAGATCTATCACTTCCATTTCATCCATGTCTACGCCTTTGTAGAGTGGAAGGACCCTTTCTTTAAGGGGAAGGTGACACAAGAGTGATACTACAAGGATCAATAACTCAATGCTCAATACAATTCAATAGATATGCAACTTCCAAGACAACTTTATTTGCTTACACATGAATTGTAGCAACACATTAGAACAAATCATGGCTTTAGAATACAAAGAAAAATGAGAACTCAGAGAGATTTTAGAAAATAAAGTCGAGTTCCTATCTTTCCATATACTAAATAAAATCTCCACTCTAAAAGCATGCCAAATTTGTGTGAATTAATAATGAGCTAGTAGAAAAGATTAGGCTGAAAGGGCTTGAAGAAATTATGAATCCAAGTCTAAGCATCTTGAACCTACAAGCAAAACCAAAAAAATCCTTAAGAGCCTCTAAATGACAACAAAACGAACAATAGGTATTAAAGATGCCTAGGTGGATCAAACAAGATCTATGGGAAGACCCTATTAGAGAAGACACCAAGCAAGATGAACAAACTTGGGTTCCACAATGGCTAACCACATCATATGAAATCTACGTTGCTAGTGAGTAGCAATGGACTAAACACACCATCTTTATTGAGCTTTGGAACCATTGATAGATGTGAAGAGAGCCATGAATAGTGTTTAGAAGGCTTGTAATTATAAAAAAGGGTATTAGGACACCATTTCCAATCCTTCCACCAGGGTCTAATCCATCTAATTCCAATATTGTGAAGCATCTTAGGAAGAACAAACTCCACAATGGATTTTTTTTTTTTATTTGTCTTCCATGCTGTGTGTAACTATTTCTTAATAATCCCATCTGATTTTTTTGTTTTCGACTTATTACATACATTGTATTTATTATTTTTTATTGTATTAATATTATCATACTATTGTGTATCAACATTGCCTGCCCTTATTTTCATCCGTAAGCAATAACATGATAGAGAATCATTTCCTTCCTTGTAGTTGGAAACCTCCTTGGAGGGAACAAGGAGAGGCTACAGACATCTAAACCATAACTCACCAAAGAGACAAAATTGTTTAAAATATCATATATAAATGACAAACAATAGAAACATATTTATATGAATGAGTACAAGTGCTAGTTGTTTCTGGTTATTAACATGTTATAAATATTTACTGTGTATTTTTAATTAATTTCTTTAATGATAAACAATATGCAGTTCACTTTCAAGGTAAGCTTTGTTACTGCAGTTCATCCTAAAGATAAGCTTTATTACTGCAGTTTACCCTAAAGATTAGCTTTGTTAAATATCTACCCTTGACGTGAACCAATAAAATCATAGTCAAAGCATGGTTTGTCATACAGTTAATAATTTAGTTAACTGTTGATGGCTGTTTGCAAGCATGAAGTTTTTTATGTTTCATCTAACATGCTAATACTCTAAGTAGCATCAATCAGTGAAATACACCGTATCAAAAAAGAATTATTGTTAAGAAGTTTTGCGAGTAGAATAGAATGGGTAATATACCTCACAAATCTGATAAATGAATTGAAAAGATTGGTGTGGAAACTAATGCAGCGCACTAATCTTTTTTTCTATACAAAATTTTTCTTCAGAACTGATACAAAATTTCTGAACCATGGGATTCTACATTGTAATGATGTGGTGGCAGGAACGTTTTCTAAAGAGATGGTATTACATGTCTCAGTAAATCCAAAAACCTGTAACCATCAAGTTTATGCCTATCTAAAACTGTAAGTTGTAACCACGGACAAAATCTTGCAAGCTCTCAAAGAGAAGTTATCATAAGCAGCTTATACTTTTCACCAGATTTCTGCACTCTTATGTCTGCTTTTTCTCCTGTATCAAGTTGCTTAGATTTCTTTCTTCCAATGTCTACTGCTCCAATTCCCTTCTTTTCTTAATCTTCTTCAAAAGGAGCATAGCAACACTCGTGAAGTAGAAGCACATTCATAGCATCAAGCAGATGTCTGCAACATTTAAAGTAGGAGGATATCTGAGCGATAAGCATGTTCTCTTTCCATTCCTAAAGATGTTGCTTCATAAAAAATTAGATTAGTAACATGCTTTGATCTTGTTCTATGTGAGCTAATTTTGTAGCTCACAACTATGTCATGTCATGCAGAAAAGTTTAATGGGTTATTCCATCATCACCAATAATCCCTACAAGAGCATTTTCCATCCCTGAAATGATGAAAACGGTATGAGTCCCTGACAACAATTTCACGATCGACAAGCTTCGAGATGAACTTAGTCGCAGCATGACAGTCACCACAAACACGAAGATTCTTATTGACACGGATTGGTGTTCCAGGCAATGTGTTTATTAGCCCAAACGCAATGGCTAGCTTCTCACTATGCCCACATAAGATGTATTCCTTCTCTTCCTCATCCACATTGTGAAATACAAAGCTAGTGTCGGGAACAAAACCAGCTGCCTTCATCTGCCTAGACAATGTTTCCAACATTGCATAGATCTCTGCTGATTGAGGATGTGATTTGTCTTCTACCTGAAAAGTATGAACTTTATTACCCATCTCAATCCAGCTGCATCCTGGGCTCTTTTTCAATCCCTTTTGTTTCATAATTGCTCTTACATTTTCTGCATCTTCCCACCTGCCAGCTTCAGCATACATGTTTGATAGCAATACATAAAAACCTACGTTATCTGGTTCCAACTCAAGGAATTTTTCTGCCACATATTCTCCTAAACTTATGTTGTGATTTACTCTGCATGCAGCAAGCAAGGTTCCCCATACATTCTTTCCAGGTTTAAAGGGCATATTTTTCACAAAATCCCATGCTTCATCTAAGAGCCCTGCACGGCCAAGAAGATCTACCATGCATGCACAGTGCTTCTCGTGGAGCATACTAGGATACTGCTGATTGATAGAATCAAATAATTTCCGACCTTCATGTACAAGTCCCGCATGGCTGCAGGCAGTTAAAATAGCAGTGAAGGTAATCTCGTTTGGGGTTATTCCTGAATGTTGCATTTCATTATAGAGTTTGAGTGCCTCTTCACCATGACCATGCATACCATAGCCTGCAATCATTGCGGTCCAAGATCCAACGTCCCTGTCAGGTATTTTGTCGAACACATGCCTTGCAAAATTTAAAGTTCCACATTTAGCATACATGTCTATGAGGCCATTGGAAACAAAAACATCACACTCAAATGTATTTTTTAAAATACAACTGTGTATTTCCTGGCCCTGCTTCAGGAAACCTAAACGGGTAAAGGCTGGAAGAACGCTAATAATAGCAACTGAATTGAGTTTAATCCCTGCAAGTTGCATTACACTAAAGAGTTCCACTGCTTCGTTGACATACTCATTCTGCGCATAACCTGCAATCATTCCATTCCACGAAACCACATTTCTATCAGGCATTTTGTCAAACACATAACGTGCATCATATACATTCCCACATTTAGCATACATATCCACAAGAGCACTCCCGGCAAAGACATCCGCCTCAAATCCCTTCTTCACCAAATAACAGTGAATCTCTTTACCGCATTGTAGAGCTTTTAATTGACCACAAACTGGGAGAATGGTTGTCGCTGTTAACGAATTGGGTTCAACACCTTCCACCTGCATTTGGCGAAAAAGCTTCAATGACTCATTCATCAGCTGCCGCTGCGCGTAACCTGTAATCAGACTAGTCCAGGCAACCACATCCCTGTGAGACATTTTGTCAAACACTTGGCGTGCATCCTCAATAGCGCCACATTTGCCGTACATATCTATAAGACTATTTGCAACAAAAACATTAGAAGCAAAGCCAAACCTAATTACAGCATTATGTACCTCGATTCCCTGCTTCAAATTCGAAATTTCCGTGCACGCCTTCAGAACAAAAGGGAACGTAAAATTGTCCGCAGGTACACCTTCCTTTTCCATTTGCTGAAAGAGCTCAATAGCTTCGTGACAGAATCCATGCTTGACATATCCTCTAATCATGGCATTGCAAGAGTAAGGATTCAACTTTGGTATGCTCCGAAAAGCTATGTGAGCTTCCCTGAAACATCCCCACATGGCATATAAGTTAACAAGCTTGGTACCTAAAATGGAAGATTGTTCCGTAGCTGTTACAAGCATCTGAGCATGGAGTTGCTTGCCTTGTGCGAGACTTCTGGTATTCGCACACTCCTCCAGGAAAGAAGCGCAGATGTCATGATCCATTGAAAATGATATTTCGTTCACACCCACCTGCGTTTTTAACATCGGCTCTTGATTAGATGAGATAGAACATTTGTTACTCTGGTTAAAAAGCCTAAGAACCCTGGAACGTTCTTGTAATGCCATGCCATAAATGGACGCCATGTAAGAGACTGAAGATAAATCGCACTCAAAATGGATTGGTTGCAGCCAAAATTTTGCATCTATGGAATACATTCAATGGAACCCAAGCGTCACGAGGCTAGCCAGGGACCAGTGTTCAAACCTGACTGCAGACTTATATTTTAGCTTTTTGGCCGACAGGCTTAAATTATGAGTTGGCTTTCGACCCCAAACAAGTCCCACGCGGGAAACAGGTTGCCCTTAAAATAAAAACTATTTTTCAGTCGTTTACTGTTAATTTAATCACAGTGAAAAAACATTACTTCTAATGTAATAAATGTTGTATGTCAGGCTGTCACTTCTCAATTGGAGAAAGAAAGAAGAAAGAAAGACTTTTATGACATACACAAGATCAAACAGTCTAACAGATTGAGAACCACAATTTTATGTTATCATCAATTTTCTTTTGATGCCGAATCTCTTTTTATAGATCTTGATCAAAAAGCTAATTGTCTTGTTGATCTTTACTTCCTCAAATAACTTACTTGGCTGCCAACTTTCAAGCTAATTTTGTACTAAACATGGATGCCCTCCTAAGTTGTGCACTATGTGATAAAGTGTCATTTCATCGCCACCACCCCCTTACTATAAAATATGCATATTTTGTCTTCCCAAACTTCCTTAGGTATAGTCCATCTCTTGGTCTCGCACCTAAGATGATGTGATCGAGTCCTTAACTGTGCAATTAACAACCTTACTTTTCCCTTAATAGCCACTTCTAAATATATTTTTTCACTATGTTCTCAAGTTGGGTTAAATTCTTTGACATAGTAAGCTTTCTTTCGTCCAATCTACTTCGTCCACATGGCAAACCTGATTTTTTCGCCACATTCTTTTATTTCTTTATTGATGTTAGCACACTCATTCAAATTGATGTCCCATTTGCTCAACCATTTGTTATTTTGTTTCAAGCATGCTTTCTTCATATAGTCTAATTCCTCCTCTACAAATATTTTGGTTCAGCGATGGTTATCTATGTTTTCAACCTTCTTTAGATAATTTAGCAACTAGGTTATTGTTGATGCCTCCAACAGTAAGGTTCTTGATTCAACCAAAAGAATCTCATAAGGGACTGTGGTTTTGACTTTTAGACTACTTGTGATTAGATGCTTTTGGATTCTTTCTAATTGTCTTCATTTGTGATTTGACATGCTACTTCCTCACACTTCCTAGCCATAGAGGAACAACCGGTGTGACCAACAAACCAAAGAGGTTTTTCTTAGTTTTCCAATTCTAAAGTTCAACTTTCCTACAACTATTTTGGAGTAAGTAAGAAGTTTTCCATCCTCAATGTATCCTTTTCACTCTACTAGTTTCCTAACTAAGCTTATAGTTAAAATCAATCCCAAAATATTTATATTCAAGTTCAATATTTCCAATGAGATACCTTCAAAAATAAAGTTATCTTGTTTCTCTTTCTTTTTTAATGAACAAATCATGACTTTGGTCTTGGTAGTATTCACTTGCATTCCAACCTTCTAGAAAAAGAGTTCCAAGGCCTTCAAATGTTCTCTCAACCCATGGGATTTTTTGAAATCGGGATAAGATCGTCAACATATAAGAGTAGCTTCACCACCTAATCTACTAATTCGATACCCCCTCCAATTTTTTTTCTTAACCATTCTTCTAGTTTATTAATGTATAGACCAAATATAGTGGGGGATAAAGGACATTCTTGTTTAACACCAATGTTGTTGCCAAAACATTTGAACATTCCCTCACTTGTTTTGATTTTAGCTTTGGCATGCTCATAAAGTCTATGCACTACAACT
The DNA here is from genome assembly GCA_007115665.2 of Sequoiadendron giganteum. Taxonomy (NCBI): domain Eukaryota; kingdom Viridiplantae; phylum Streptophyta; class Pinopsida; order Cupressales; family Cupressaceae; genus Sequoiadendron; species Sequoiadendron giganteum. The sequence continues at coordinate 460,545,519 of CM021107.1, forward strand.
CTATACTCATCTGGAATACCCAATTCATTCATTCTATTCCATAACTTGTCTCTAGGCACCATATCAAAGGCTTTTTAAAAATATATGAAGCAACAAAAAGCTTCATCACCTTGAGTGTCTCACATTTTTTCAATCAAATGTTTAAGGGTGATGCAATGATCAATGGTAGAGTGTCTTGGCCTAAAACCAACCTGTTTGTTTTCTCTTTTCTCTCTTTTTCTGCCCAACTGCTAATTTTACTTTCTATCATGCTCCCAAAAAGCTTTCCAAGAAGAGGATTGAGCATAATAGTGTAGTAGTTAGATGGGTTATTGATCCATTTTTATATAGGGATGCCAACACTAGTTGTCCACTCCACTAGAAATCCATCATGAGTGACATTCATTGAACATTTTTTTAATGTGATGGGAAATGGTCTCAACTCCCCATTTAAAAAATTAGCTTGCATCCCATCTATGTTTTACACTTTATCACTCGCTAATTTTTTTATTCCTTGTTTGATATCTTCTATCAAGAAGAGCTTTGTTGATGTGCTAACTATGGGAGGAGATTTTTTATCTTGGACCTTCTCATAAAGAAGTCTCACATACTCTTACCACTGGGCATCTATTATATTATTTTCAATTTGTTTTCTCCCTTTTTGTAGTTCCCTCCAAAAACCTTTGGGATTGTGTTTTCTAAGAGAAATTAGCTCTTTCCTTCTTGCATTTACATACCTTTCTTTTTTGTTTTCCACCAATTTCTCATATTTATTCTTGTTTTCTGATAGGGAGGTTGGATGAATCACTCACTGATTCATGCTCTAAGTCTTTCTTGGAAGACCTCTAGGGTGTCTTTCTCCACCACTTGCAACCTATAGGATGTCTTTTTTCTTAGGATCCCCTGGTTTTACTTGCCAACCCAACTATCAACAAAGTTCCTTCTCCCAAGTCAAAACTTGGTGCAATCTTGTAGCACTAGCCATTAGCCCTTAAACTACCCTAAAGGCTACTAACCTCCAATTTCTTGAAATGGTTTTACAGAGGTGTGGAGGTGCTTCCAAAAGCCTCAATCCATCCTACTAGGGGCATTAGGGATCCACCTAGCTCCATCTGCAAATCGCTTTCACCAAACTCCTTTATTAGGCCTAGAAGGCTACTAGCCCTATTAGGTCTCCTTCTCCGAGAAATCAAGGATTTTCCCAAAGTCCCTCCAAAGAAAACCTCAATCTTTTCTTGGGATTCCTAGTTCATATGCCCACCCCTCAAGGAGTTTTGGGGTCTTGGGCCACAACTGGTCGTACAATGCCCTAACTGAAAATGAGCCAAAATTAAGGCTCTTTAGGCCTTTCCTGGCTCCTCTGCAACTTGCTAAGTTCTCCCCTCACAAATGGATTGGTAGAGTCTCTTCCTTTTTACCATATCTTGGTAAGACTCATATCTTCCTTCTCCAAAAGGAAATTTGTCTCTAAGTTATCACCTCTGCAAATTAAGTGCTCTGCACTATGATCTTTCCTAGCCGGGTTCTTCTCTAGCTCGCTTAGGACAAGACTCCAACAATAGCTCCTGTGCTTTCAAAGGCCCCATCTCCCACTATATGTACACCCATGGAGTCTAGTCACTAATCCCAAGGGTCGTACAATTTGTATGGTGGGAAAATGAACTAACACTCCATTCTTTACAAACTGTCTGGTTCAGACCAGTAACAGTGTAGAACACAAAATATTTACAAGATGTGCTTAAAGATAAACAAACAAACTATCTAATGCCACACAGAATTCAAAGAACAACTACCCTACATCATGCACAAGTTACAGTGCCAAAACTAATCCATTAAAGTATCACTGCAATACAAAAACCAATAAATTTCACACACAGTCACATTTGCTTTTCTTGAATTCAAAAACTTAAATTGTATAGTAGGCATCCAACCTTGCTCCAATGCCAAGGCATCCCATAAATAGGGTCACCAAACAGTTATCTTCTCCCTTGGGCTCTTCTTGGTCGTTTTAGCTCCAACTGTCAATGTTGTTGAGCAACATTTCAAATGTTGCAAAGCTGCAAAATGCAACTTCTACAACTGTTGGCTAATGACAAAAACATGTTTCTAACCCAAGTTTGACCCAAATGACATCATGATGACATCCTCATCCAACTAGTGCCAATTAGAAGGCTTTACAACTTCTTAGCCCTATTTGCACCTTGCAAAAGTCCTAAGCCTCTATTGATCTAAAACCCTATTGCACCTACTCTGTGGTCAACATGACCTTCATCTAATCACAACAAAAATGCCACTAAGGCTCACTGAACTAAAATAGATTGCTTAGTTTTCCTAGACAACCTATGGGTGCTCCTGCACCATTTTCTTTGTGCATCCTGCTCTCTTTCAATGATCTCTTGGTAGCCTTACACTCTTCATCATACAATGGATTTGAAGGAAAAGTATTTTCATTCCCTTCCTTGGGATGAGATATTTTACAATCACTTAAGGCATTGTGAATTATAGGAATCAAAAATTTGTTATTGCACACAACCATTTGTCCCATTGATTGCCTTGTCCCCTATGTTATTCTTTATTTCATGAAAATGGTGCTCAAGAGCAGCACTAAAGAGTCCTTGATTTTCCTAATTCATGAGGATTTTACCTTTGAGAATGGTTTTCTTTTCAATGTGGTGGGCGTACCTACCATGTTGGTTATTTGAGACTATGGCAAGATTAACAAGTAAAGGTGTATGGTTAGATTTCATCTCGATAAGATAGTCCCCAATATCAACCTCAAACAATCTAGAAATAAAACTCTATGAGAAAACTACATGTTCCACTGCACTTTGACGATTATAAGTTTTGCAAGTGATATCACCTGAATTTGTCCAAACTTTCATGTCATTGCAAATAACAATGTCATACAAGCTACCAAGTCCAAATAATTCTACCCCAAAGTGTGTGACATTCTCATTTTCATCTTGTGATGCTATTTCCCAAGGTTAATCTTATCCTTCCTCCAACCATAATGGATTGTTGTCACCTCTTTCTTCATTGTTCAACTAGAGAGATTGATTGTTAGTTTTCCTTACATTGAATTCTTGTGTTGCTTCCAACAGTATTGTTCTTGATGTTGTTGTTTCCAGAACTCTGTTCAATGTCATTGTTGTATTTCAGACATGTTTCTATTTTTTGGTTGTTTTTCATCCATCCCAAACACTAGAGATCAACTCTTGCAAGTTTGGGTAGTGTTTGTTGTGATTTAATAATTTTGGTTAAAATATACTTTGTTTCCCAACATAGTTTGGTGTAGTTTCGTAAATATCTAGGTGTTATATTGTACGATTTTTTTATTGTTGCAAATCAATGTTTGAGACTTGCTTTCTTTTTGTTTATATCAAAAAATGAACTAAATATATTTTGTAGTATTTTCCAACTCATTTTGACCTTTTTGTTCCTCAAACACAGTCTAATTTTTTGATTTAGTTTATGCAATATTTAGTGAATATTTTTTTAGTGAAATCAGTCCCAAAAGTTATATAATCCATTCAAGATCAGTAATTAACATTTTGGAAAGCTCTTGACAAAATTTGGGAGTTTTATGATGTAAACTATTCACCTAGTCATTTGTGGTTTTTTAGTATTTTTGTTGATTGCAAAAAGATTTTCTTTATCACTTCTATATCAATGTTCTCTTAATGTCAATTTTTTTGTTGGTAGGCTTTATATTTTGGCATGTCTATGAGACACTAACAAGGTCCATCAATTTAGATTCTATCTAGGCACTCATTATATTTCTCCTCTTAATGCACCTATTCTTGCATGACTATGTTGGGACTATTATTAAATCTCCAACATTTCCAATGAATCTATCTGTAGACATCCAAATTTGATCACTTCCATATGATCAAAATTGTCTACTCTATTCATTTATTTCATTAATAGTGATTAAATAATTTATTTAATCATTATTTCATTTTCTGCCTAAGGTTCCTAAAGTATGTAATTAAATACTTTACCTTACCCCCCTTTTCTTCTCTAAATTAAATAAACATGACAAATTATTTAATTTAGTCATTTAATCTATTTGGATTAAAACCAATTTTTAATTCCTCTTTTCTCTCTCCTTGTCACATTCTCCATAACTCTTTTTTAATCCATATTAAATTAATTAATCTATGATTAGGATGTGCACCACTTAATCAAGATTAAGTGTCACATCCTCTATAATCTCCCACTTGTCCCTAATCTCTCATTAATTATCTTAATCTTGTGTTTGCACAACCTTAATCAGAATCATTAGCCACATTTGGCTTACCTTTTCTGGTCAACCTTTCCACTTACCATTTTTAGCCTGGACTCTCTTCCCCATGTGAATTTTTAATTCACATTTATTTGTCCAAAGTTCCTCTCTTCCCCATGTGAATTTTTAATTCATTTTTATCTTTCCAAGGTCTTCTCCATCCCCCATGCAAGATTCTAGAAGCCTTGACTTGTCACTTCACATGTGCCAAGGGCTTCTAGAACCTTGGACTTGTCACATCACCCACATGTGACAAATCTCCAGCTTTTTGGAGACCCTCTCTTATCCACTAGATTCTTCTAATCATTGTGAATTTTTAATTCAGTTTTATTCCTCCAAGGAATCTTCTCATCCCCCAAGATCCACCTCATGTACTTCCCTTCCACCTCATTTCCACATCACTCTACCCTAAGACATCTCACATTCCACATGTCAAGATGTGAAGGCTTGTGAGTCGTCAACTCACCATAATCCTTCATCTTGATCTTGTTGGATCAATCCCAATCGTTGAATTCTCTAGATAATTCCAATTAGCCTATAAATACCCCCTCATTTCCCTCAATTCAGGAGATCAAGTCTTTTTGCAACAAAACTCTTGCAAATTCACCATTTGAGCTCTCATCTATCATAGCACTTAACATTCTCATCCATCTTGCATCTTGCATCCATTCAACTCCATTGTCATCCAAGGAGCACACAACTCTTCAAGAATCAAAGGGCCAACCAAGGAAAGAGCAGCATAGAAGGTATAACAAACGACAATCAATTTGTTTATCTAACTTTCATGTTATCTTTTTTCTTAGGCTAATCATTGAGGTGCCCTTTTATCTTGTTATTTCCTCTTGTTGCATTATTAGTTTTTATCTAGCATCTTACATTAGGAGTAGCATTTTAAAGGGATCACACTATCTATAAGGAGTTAGTTAGATATATATTTAACTAGATAATGTGGTTTCAACTTCATTTTCAATAGTTATTTCATCAAGTACATTATAACTTACATTCACAACATAATAAGTGTCACGTGTGATGCAATTTTAATAGGAATACTTTAGCCCCTCATGAGAATGTATTATTTGATTAAAAAATGCAATCAAGATGATCAATGATAGGAACCTATACTTGTAGCCACATCTCCAAGTATTAGATACTGCCAAGTTTGGGCATGGCCTTGAATAAACAACTTGATGCAAAATAGATCTCTTTGATGGGGTTCATAAATAAAAAGCTACAATTCACAAAAATATAATTAGTACATAACTTCAAAATAAATATAAAAGAGATATATACATAAGATACAATTTCCCTATTATTTGCAAGTAAAGGTGAGTCGATGTTTTTAATTAATTTCTTTAATATTTGTCAATTGATTGCTTATAATTTTTAGCATTCTTGAACCCATCATTTAAAATTTGTTTATATTCATAATACTTACTCATTGTACTTATCCTAGGTGGATTTTTATCTTAGAACAAGAAATAATATTATTGCACCATAATATCATTGGTTAGCACACCTATCTATTTGGAGAACATGGCCAACAACTAAATGCCACAATTTTAATTGATCCATCTAGAATTTTGATTGAGAATGAGAGAGTAGAAAAACTACCTCCTCATAGGGCATTATTTGGGATATCTTCATCCTTGCAAAGGAAAAAACTTGTCTCCACTATTGATTTATCTTTCCCTTCCAATCACATGTGTTGGTTATTCACTTCATGGTTTTCCTAAACCAATCTATTCTCTATCTTTTAAATGAGGCATGATATGTTATCTCTCCCTCTATATGCCAATTTCCATCTGTAATTTTATTTATTATCGATGAAATATTTTCCCTCTTTGTAGTGTAGCCATTCCTCCTTCCACCTCTCCTATCCTTGGAAATTATCTCTTTGGTTAAATATTTATTTTTTGTCTTCTAGACTCCCTTCTTGGTCATGACTCTTCCTCTTCTCTACTTGGCGTTAAAGCATTTAGAAACTTATTTTAAACTATCTACAAACCAAGTGGCCTATAAGTGGATGTTTAATTTATTATCTTAGTCAAAGATTTAATGGTTTTGCATATCCTTCCTGGAGACCTGGTCTATTCATCTTCTACATGAGATGATTGTCTCAATTAATCTTCCATGAAAAATAGACCTTCAGGAATTATTTTAGTTTCAAGTCAACAATCAATTGAAACTCAAATTATACATCACAATATGATATTTTTTTCAAATAAAATGACAAATAATGTCACTTTATTTCACCTCAATCGATCATTGAAATTGAAATAATCACAACTTGGATGCTCCTACACCAGACACATTGGATAGGAAGTTTGTGAGCATAGGCTCACAAAGGTGGAGCTAAGTAGTTGAACTACTCTTCCAAGTTGCAACCAACCTACAACGAACTCCATCATTGGGATAAGTGCACAAAGTCATTTCTTCTTCCTCCTCTTCCAACATCTACCTAGAACATTCACCATCTTCCTCCAACAAATCTGCGCCCTCTTCCTCCTTTCTCTCGTGGACTTGCATCCATCATGTATCATCCTCCTCCTCCAAAAATTCATTTTTTCTCCTCATTTATGGGATCTATCCTACCATCAACCGACCACCTCCACCAAAATCTCACATCATCCAGATAACAATTTGCAACATCCTCACCAAAATTTGCATCTACAACTCCATGGAAATTAAATATTTCTATGTGCTTTTCTTCATACTCTCCAATCCTCGTCATAGCAAACAAAGGGAAATTAACATCATCACAAATACAATAATATTTATCTTAGTTGTGACATCTCCCTCATCACTATCATCTATGACTTTTCCTTCTTTACCAGTTGCTGCAACAACAATCTTTTCCATCCATTTGTCTTCTAGTGCCAACATCTTCAACAACAAATCATCTTCATCTACGCTTTTTGCTGCAACATCCTTGCACTCCATCATTGTAACTTCAATTTCCATAGTTATACCTTCATATTTCTCTTTTTTGGCAACCTCTTCTACATTTTTCTCTTTGCTTCTCACATCTTTCACTTCCTTAATCACTGCTACACACAACTCTTCATCTTCCTCGTCATTTCTTTTCACATCTTTCTCATGACATGCTTTCACTACAAACTCATCCATCACAACCTCTCCATGTTGCGTAGCTCCCAATCTGTCAATCCTTGAATTTATATCCATGATCATCAAGGAGATATTCCTCTTTTGATACTTGCTCCATCCTTTTCATATCACAAGCTTCTTCCTCATGAGTATACCCATCTCGTTCATTGTTGCAATCTATCACTACCATATCACATGTTTTGCACAAACATTTTCTTCACGATTTCTTGCTCTCAATCGCTCAAGACTTCGCATGCCTAATTAAAAAAAATAGAGCTCTTCATAATTGTGCTTCCTCTACTCACAAGTCCTGGCGTAGGCTACCTCACATTCAATACTCTACCTAAGTTCTCAAAACCTATTGCTCTGATACCATTTGATGCAAATAGAAGAAACTTCCTCCATTCAAAACATACACAAATCAAAATAACCCCAACAAGACACAAAAAAATTATGTATGCACTCTTTCAATGTAAAAATAATTTATAAATCTACAACTTATTTACAAATAACATTTGGTGAAAGATGAAAAATAGTGAACCCGATCTCCCAACTAGACAAAAACTCCAGTCAACAATTTCATTTATCGATTAAAATCAATTCAATCACTACAGATAAATGACTTCAATTATGTATTCAACATCTGATAAATGAATTCAATTATGTATTCAACATTTGATTTCTAATTCAATTAATTGATTTCAGCCTACATGTAAATTACATTATAAAATTTGCAAAAAATCAATTCATAATTTTTTCCCCTCCTCTGTTAGTGTTTATTAATGCTGCATTCACCTCTTGGATTCTTTCCATCTGCTTCTTGTCACATTTTCTTCTACATACACTTATTCTTTCTCTTTATTTTGTTGCAACCTCCTCTTAAATCTTGCTTTGTATTAATTATTAATGAATTGCCAATTTCAATTGGCTTGACCCCTCTCTAAAATCCTTTTCCTCACTTTATCATGGTCGCAACTTAGAGATTTAAGCTCTACAATTATTTTCTTGTAGTGTAGGAAAAGTATCCCTTTTTCACACTTAATTTGGGAATAATTAATAATAAAATGAGCCTAATGTTGCCTTGATTTAGTGTTGTAATATGTTTTTCATATTCACATTAAGTTTAGGGCCCTTTTAAATTAAATAGAATTAATTGTGCCTTATTTTTGATGTTGTAAGGTGTACCTTTACACTTTCATGTTAATCTAGGGCTTGATTAATTGATTGAGGTTAATTTTCCTTAATTGGCCCCTTTAATTCAAATCCAAACTTAATTAAATGCAAATTCTAAGGGATAAAATCCGACATTCATAAATGCCATTTCACAACACTTAACTTTGGAAGATATGTGTCTAGGTATGTGACCCAGGACCCATTCACCCTATTCACCATAGGGTGAATGGGTCCTCGCTTATATCTAGGACCCTATTTTTACATAATGTTTAATATTGATCAATGTGTGTCCTAGGTAAGTAGCCTAGGGCCCCTCTTTGAAATATGTTTTTGGTGGTATTTTAATGATTTCAAATCCATAATTCAATGTCGACTTGTGATATTTGAATTTCAGAAATTAATGACAAGATGTGTATAAATAAGATGTTATTTCAAGTCTTCAAGCATTCTAGCAATTTCAACTAAGTTTTCAAGTGTCCAATTGCAAGAGCATTTTAAGGCATTCAAGGGCAGATTTGTCAAATTTTCAAGATCTATGCAAGCATTCAAAGACATTGTTTCACATCAAGTTTCATGATCAAGATCTATATCCATTGAGGCCACTTCATGCTAGTTTGTAGATTTGGTATTCAAGGTTTCATTGTTTAATCCCTTCATGTTTCATTGTTTAATTGTCTTCATGTTTCATTGTTTCATCATAAGGTTTAATTACCAAAACAAGGTTTGACCAAGGCAAAACTCAATCCCCTAACAAACAACAATTTTCTCTCTTTGATGTGTGATAGCAGATTTTAGGTTGAAGATCCCTTTGAAGAGGAAAATTTGGAGAAAGTTGGAAGAAAAGTTATCAAACCACGTAAATTCTTCTACAAAACTTATTTCCAGCTGTCCGACAGTGAACACCTAGAATCTGGAAGTGCAGACTAAGTAGAACAGAACCCAAAAAACAATTTCTAAAAATTTTAGCCAGGACCCATTTGTCATAGGGTGAATGAGTCTTGAGTGATCTTCAAAAGGTGACTTTCAATGAAAGGTACACAACATTTTCACCTTTCTAGATCTTCCTTTTGATTACTATTTTAGTCAGATATAATTATTGTTCTTCATTTACACATTATAGCTTACATTTTGAATGAAACTAGGAAAATAGTTCACACCCTCACATCACCATCAACAACCCAAATTTTCAATGTTTCACTTCTCAATCGTGCATTCCATTTGCCTTTAATCAACATTTCTCCCCATTCAAATTTGGCATCACACTGTTCTTCTTCAAGTATGGCTTGTTCTCTATATGGCTGTGCGAGTTTTATCTCTCTCTCTCTCTCTCTTGTTTAATCCTCTTCATGGTGCAACTCTATCTTTCCCTTCCAATCACATGTACTGGTTATTCACTTCATGGTTTTCTTGAGCCAATCATTTCTCTATCTTTTAAATGAGGCACAATATGCTATCTCTCCCTTTGTGCCAATTTCCATTTGTAATTTTGTTTCTTATCGAAGGACTCTTTTCCCTCTTTATAGTGTAGCCATTCGTCCTTCCACCTCTCTTATCCTTTGTAAATCTTCTCTCTAGTTTTTTTTGTCTTCTAGACTCTCTTCTTGTCCGCGACTCTTCCTCTTCTCTATTTGACTCTAAAACATTTTGAAACTTCTTTTTAAACTATCTACAAACCAAGTGGCATGTAAGTGGATATTTAATTTATTATCTCAGTCAAATATTTAATGGTTTTGCATATCCTCCCTAGCGACCTAGTTTGGTAATGACTGTCTCAACTCATCTTCCACGAATAATAGACCTTCAAGAACTATTTTAGTTTCGAGTCAACAAGCAATCAAAACTTAAATTATACATTACAATTTGATATTTTTGTCAAATGAAATGACCGATAATGCCATTTTATTTTGCCTCAACCGATCATCGAAACTAAAATGATCACAACCTAGATGCTCATGCATCATCTATTTACATTAATTAAGTTAACATTTTGCCCTTTTCGTTCATAATTATTAAATTTTCTTAATCTTTTATCATATCCATGTTAATTGAATAATTTTTAATTATTTAATTAATTCATCTCTTGTTATTTTCCCTCCAACATTAAATAAAATTAAATTAAAATTTATCTTTGGTTATATTATTTAATTAGCTAACACTTCTCTTTTAAATAAATAAATAAAATTTTATTTCAATTAAATATTTTTCTCTATAATTAAATCATTTAAATTTTTATTTATTTAATTAACTAATGCTTCTCTTTAAAATAAATTTAAAATAATTTATTTAAATCAAATACTTTCTTCTAAAATAAATAAATATATCTCCAAGCAATCATTTGAATTAAATCTTTTTTCAAAATTCAAAATTTGAGTCTTACCCTATCTTGACTTTTCTTATCCATTAATCTTGCAAATCAATCTCCACCATCGATCAAAATATTAATTAAGTGAAGCATATATAAATAAGAAGATTTCATTTTATTCATACCCCCTAGCACTTTCATTGTCAAATCTTCCTAGAAATTTATGATCAAGATCTCCCTAACACTTGTTATCAAAATCACTATAGCATTTCAAGCATGAACAAACATGAACAAGCGTTCAAGCATTATCAAGCATTTATCATTGTCATTTATTAAGCATAGGTATTGAATTTATCTTTGATCATTTATCATTATCATTGCATCATATCATTATTGTCCTTCCATAGTTTGTTACTTTGAAGAGAAACCAACAATGGAACAAATCAAGATGTTAACTATAATGACTTTGCTTGTTATCTAAATTCTATATTATGAGCCAAGATCTCAAACTTTATTATGTGATTGTGATAGTGTGAGTTTTGCATTGTTGATATTTGTGATCTACATTTCATCATCCACACCATAAGTTCATCACAATACACTCGCCAATTTAGGTGCTCCATTTTATCCATTCATAAATGTATTATGACAAGTGTCATAATACATTTCATAAGTTGGTTAACAAATGTAACTCCCTCTTACAAATCATAGACGTTCTTACATTTCTGATGTGAGAAGCCTAACTTCCAAAGGCCATCACTTTTGATATGGGAAGCCAATTGATCCTTTTTAAATTGTAGAGATTGAATAGGTCCATGTCTAATAATATTTTTGAGGCCAACACAATCTTTGTAGCCCAAAAAAAGAGTTTTCCTATTCTCTAGCTTGAAAACTATATTTTTTGTATTCTTAACATTATGATTCAAGGTTGAGACACCTTTCCTAGCAAGAATAGTATGCTAAGGGAAATGCAATTTTAGATATAAAAAAATAGATGTAAATTAGATATGAAAACAAGTGATAAAAGAAAATCCCATAGCCAATACAAGAGTGGGTAAAAGAAAAGTAGTAGAAATAAGCACCAAACCCTAAAAGAGGGATATATCAATGAAGCATAAAACATTTAGATATGAAAATATAATCTAAACTTAGAAATCACACATTTAGAAACCCTAATATAATGTAAAACCCTAGAAGGAAGGTTAAGTTGTGTAAGGTTAAATAATTCCACCGAGAATTTAAGGGAAAATAAAGTTTCCTTAGTCTTATTCTTGGCCAATCCAATATAATCTATACACATAAGCCTACCTAAATTAAATTATATGGCAACTAGGATTAGATAATTGAGTATTTAGATGTTAAGCTAGGAAATTAAATGTGATGAAGGGATGCACTTAGCACTATGATTAGAGAATGAGTGTTAATGGAGAAGATTCTAGAACCACATTGTGTACAATTAGAAAATAACACCTCTCTATCAATGAAATGGCTTAGAATCTATGTTGGATATGTATTTTGTCAAAGGGAAAGTTTACAAGTCTTGGATGAAAATGTGGTCACAAGCTAATCCTTCAAGTTTCAATTCATTTCTATAATAGTGGAATACTACTCTTTTGCTTGTTACATAAATCTTTATATATCCTAGGACTCTTTTTAATAACTACGAGGTTGACAATATTTATAAATAACTTTGAATGATTGTCATTATGTCACAAGAAGACAAATTCTCTTAGGCCAACCCCTATAAATGTGTACCAAAGAGTGAAACAACATGCAAGGGCTCTAGTATGCAAATTTATTACTCCTTTTCGTATACCAAATTGAGATGTACCACTATTAATTGCTTTTCTATGCCCTAGGATGAGATAATTCCAAATGATTCCTTACTTGTACTTGATTATTATAATGAATGTCTTTAAATACTAACATAGCATGAAATCATGTCAAAGGTATGTTTAGTCAACTCAAGATAGAAAGGTGAATGGGACTAGTTGGGCAAAATTTGAATTTGCATTTTGGAAGAGAAAAGTGCAAGTTCACAATTCTAGAAATGCTTTGTTATGGGCAAATAATCAGATTAAATGACCAATGACTATATAAAGGCAGGTTAAGTCAAATGTAGAAAAATATGATAGATAAGTCAAATGTTGAAAAATATGTATATACAAGAAAACAAGACTAAATACATAATAAAAATATGTATATATAAGAAAACAAGACTAAATACATAATGAAAATATGTATATATAAGAAAACAAGACTAAATTCAAATTTTGAATTTGAATTTTGGAAGAGAAAGGGGCAAGTTCACAATTGTAGAAATGCTTCGTTATGAGCAAATAATCAGATCCAAATGACCAATGACTATATAAAGATAGGTAAGTCAAATGTAGAAAAATATGTATATATAAGAAAACGAGACTAAATGCATAAAAATATGTATATATTAAGATAAATAAATTTTTTTTAGAAAAATGAATCTTACCCCACACAAAATCTTGCCATTTATGATTATATACATATACAACAAATTTCACCATTACAATACTTTTACTCTTATTGTTGTGACAGCTGTACAACCTGCACCTTCAAGGATGGTGAGGCTATTTTAAGTTTCTTTTGAACTTCTTCCCATTCTAGAAGAACTGTCTTTTGTTCTTGTCTCGACCTCACTCCACAACATCCCCATTCACATGGCCCTGATAATATTTTAAATTTCTTTTTAACGTTTCATCAAATTGGAAGAACTTCCCGAGACTAATATGTAAGTATCCTTTTCCGTGTCGATTCTTTCTAGAAATATTTTAAATTACTTTTCAAGTTCTACCCATCTTTATAGAATCTTCCTGCCAGCAATTTCTTAGGAACCGCCTCTCCAAATTGATTCTTTTAATCTGGATCCATTGATCCTTTCCCTGTCTTTCTTGATTCACACTGGATTTTTCGCCCTAGATTAGACAATAATGCTAAAAATAATAGAATTTATCCAACGCGTGAGCTTGTTTTGGTCTGTTCAGAGAGAAAAGCGTATGGATGGGCTCCACCACCACAATCAATCGTTAGGCCTACGGCTGTGACCAAGAAAATGGCGCCCAGCAACGACTTTAACATTGACGGGAGAAGTAATGACCAGCAGAAAATGGAGGCGATTTTGCCTAACAAGTCTCCACACGGGGTTGTTGCATAATAATTAGGTGCTCTGTAAGTCAAGTCAAAGTAGAAAGAATAAGCTGAGTGAAAGGTGTTGAATGGCTAACGCGCCCATTAGTCCTCCATTACTCGCTTGTTTTCTATTTCCGCACGTAACTCTGCAGAAATTTCTTCACATGTTCTGTTTTTCTAACTAAATCTCCTGTTTCTCCCTATATTATACGGCATAGTTTCTGAGATTTGCCCAACAAACATATTTCCCTTCATTCAAGCTTGGATTTTCAGGGATATTTTCTGAAATTTGCCCAACAATCATACTTCCCTTCATTCAAGCTTGGATTTTCAGGCATAGTTTCTGAAATTTGCCCAACAATCATACTTCCCTTCATTCAAGCTTGGATTTTCAGGCATAGTTTCTGAAATTTGCCCTACAATCATACTTCTCTTCATTCAAGCTTGGATTTTCAGGGATAGTTTCTGAAATTTGCCCAACAATCATACTTCCCTTCATTCAAGTTTGGATTATCAGGCATAGTTTCTGAAATTTGCCCAACAATCATACTTCCCTTCATTCAAGGTTGGATTTTCAGGAGAGAAATTTGGTAGAACTTGAATGATGGGGAGTCCTCTGTTATTGATATTGGGAGTCATTGTGCTGCTGTTTGGTTGGGATGCAGCTGCACAGACTTCGGATTCAAGCTGTCCTGTAAAATTCACAGTAGGTGAGACCAAAACTTATCAAGTCTGCAACATCCTGAATTTAGGAGCTACTCTGTCACATACCTACCATGCAGAGAATGGATCGTTAGACATAGCTTTCAGGGTCGCCCCTCCTGCTTCTGGGGGGTGGGTAGGTTGGGGGATAAACCCAAAAGTGCTAAAGATGGCTGGCACACAGGCTTTGGTTGCCTTTAAATTGAGCAATGGATCAATTGTAGTAGATACGTATGATGTGTCCTCTACATCTCCTCCTTTCAATCCTTCAGCTATTAGCCTCAATGTGACCAACAAGACTGCTGTGTATGAGAGTAGCAGTGGGAAGATAACAATATTTGCGTCCTTGGTGCTTGATTCCAACCAGACCAGTGTTAACCAGGTGTGGCAAGTGGGCAAGTCAGTCACCAACTTTAGTCTTGGCGTCCATGATTTTGAACAGGCCAATCTTAACAGTGTTAGGAAACTCAATCTCCAAGGTGGAGCCACCTCTGTTCCTCCTGTTGAATCGCCTCAACCAGCTGTCAATAATGTAAGTATTGAGTTTTCAAACATGGGTTTTTCAACTTAATGCATCATCTCATATTTTGAGAATGTTCAAAGGCATCAAGATCCAGATTAAGGAGGCTGTGTGTGTCTATATGCATCATATGGAGAGAATTTGAACAGTCACATTTTAGTTTGGTTTATATTTTTAGTTAAATTTTGCTTTTAGAAGGGTGGATTGAAAAATATACTAGCTAAAGAGTCAGGTAGGGAATTTTATCTGTTTCGTTTTAGACTAGTTTGTCATTGTTATCGGAATAGGTCAATTATTATGGGATTTAAGTTGATTTTTTATGTTTTTTATTTTAAATCTAGATATTAAGTCTTTCTTGAAAAAATCAGTTAAAAATTTCCAAGAATTTGATAAGGGGTTTGTTTTGAAAAGTTATGTTGAATGATACAAATATGTCTCGAGGTCCACACTCGACACTTAATTATTGCATGACAGTTTTGAAGTTCTTTTTTAAAGTACATCAATTAAGTTTTTCTTGAAAAATCCAGTTAAAATGTTTGGAGGAGTTGATAATATATTTTGTTTGAAATTAGATAGAATTGTATTTGGATTCAACTGTACATGAACAATCTAATTGAATCCAGAATCAAATTTCTCAAATTGTGAAAAAATCAGACCAACTATTGTTTCGAAATGTTAAAAGATTTTGAACATATCTTAATGGTCTGTATTAGAAAATGATTCAGTTATCTCTATTTACTATTTAGATCAAAGATTTTAGATTGACAATAATTTTTAATTATTACACTGACAAACTATTTGGACAATCTTCTACAGTTTTCCTGGTTATAAAATTATATATGAATATGTGAATATGAGGTGATAATAAAATTGGTAAGATATAATTTTGAGAATAAAAAATCTCATGTTCAAATAAGGTACTTAATATTGATTGTTGTTGTGCTGCACAGACTCCGTCTACACAGACTTCGAATTCAAATTGTCCTTTAGAATTCACAGAAGGTGAGACCAAAACTTATCAACTCTGCAGAAACCTGAATTTAGGAGCTACTCTGTCATATATCTACCATGTACAGAATAGATCAGTAGACATAGCTTTCAAGGCCGCCCCTACTGCTTCCGGGGGGTGGGTAGGTTGGGGGATAAACCCAAAGGGGCTAGCAATGATTGGCACGCAAGCTTTGATTGCCTTTCGGTTGAACAATGGATCAACTGTGGTTTACACGTATGATGTGGTCTCTAAGTCTCCTAATTTGTCTCCCTCAGCTATTAGTCTCAATGTGACCAGCAAGAGTGCTGTGTATGAGAGTAGCAGTGGGAAGATAACAATATTTGCGTCCTTGGTACTTGATTCCAATCAAACCAGTATTAATCAGGTGTGGCAAGTGGGCAGCTCAGTCAGCGACTTGATTCCTAGCATCCACGGTACTACGGCGGCCGATCTCAAAAGTTCAGGGACACTTGACCTCCTAAGTGGAGCCACCTCTGCTTCTGGCGGTTCCTCTCACCAGACTCTCAAAAATGTAAGTATTGCGTTTTTAAACATGGGTCTTTTCAATTTAATGGCTATTCTTATATTTGAAACTGTTTGAAAGGCACCAAGATCCAGATTAAGTGAGGCAGTGAAGGGATTGATAAACTATAATTCTGGGAACAAGATTTTCCATGGTTTATTATATATCTTAACTAAAAATGAGGTTTTTAAGTTTGCTTGACCTAAAACACTTGTGCAGTCCAATACTAATAATATCTCACATTTTTTTCAATCCAGAGGCATGGGATAATTACTGTTGTAAGCTGGGGCATACTGATGCCCATTGGAGTCATGATTGCTAGATATGTCAAGACATTTGAATCTGCAGATCCTGCATGGTTTTATCTCCATGTCATATGCCAATCCTCTGGATATGCTATTGGAGTAGCTGGTTGGGCCACTGGCTTGAAACTGGGCAAATATAGTGAAGGCATAGAACAAACTTCACACAGAAATATTGGGATTGTACTTTTTGCCCTTGCAACTTTACAGGTAATGCAAGCAAAACCCCATAGTAAACACTCAGTACATTTCAATCTATACACTGGTTATGTACACAAGGAATTGGGTTCCACCTAAACAACCTATAAATTGATTATAACACAAATTTCACAAAATCTTTAATGCTTTCATCAATTGTTTCTTGAAATATTATTAGATAAACACTTTTGACTGAAACCCTAAATCATTTTTTGAAATGTTGCTCTGTTTGCAAGTTTAAAGTTTGACATGTATTAACTTGCAGGTATTTGCTCTACTCTTACGGCCTAAGAAGGATCACAAGATCCGTATATACTGGAATATATATCACTACTCTGTTGGCTACTCGGTGATCGTATTGAGCATAATAAACATCTTTAAAGGCTTTGACATCTTGGATCCTGAAAAGAAGTGGAAGAAGGCTTACATTGGTGTTCTTATTGCTTTGGGTGCAATTTCAGTCTTTCTTGAAATTGTAACATGGATCATCTATTTCCAACGCAAGTCAAGAAATTCTAACAAACCCATCAGTGAAATGAATGGTAATGGCCGATCGAATGGAAATGGCCTTACTCAGTCATATCATTAGGAAAGTGGTTCCATAGAAATTATCCCATTACCTGCTGTTGCTTTACCTATACAGAATTCAGAGGCTGTAATTTTTTAGTAGGTAGTAGAAAATTTGAGACTAGCTTTAGAAATTTATTCTTTTACTTTACTGATATATATCTACAAGACAGTGCACATTTTTCATGCAATGTGCACCCTTTTCATGCAATGTGCACCCTTTTGCCTTATGGAATAAAATATCAATTGACCCTATGTTCAGGGTTTTCAATTGTTTTACTTAATTTCCTCTTTCTTTCTTCTGTTTTAGAGTGAGTTTAGTTTAAGTAAATATAATTAAATAAGTATAATTAGTATACATATATTAATTAATAATATATATAAAGAATGTTGAAAGTTATCAATACTTACCATTGTTTATTATAATATTAATTAATAAAATATATTAAAAACTTATAATATATATAAAAAATTATTTTTACTATTTTTTATATATATATTAATTAATAATATATAAAAAAACTATTTAAGCATACATATCTTAGTTTGTAATATTAATCGAAAAGTATTTAAATTAAAAACAATTTATTGGGAAGTTTTTAATTTAAATCTTTTTCGAAAAATATAAATTTTTATTTATTTTATGTGCTTGTTATTCTTAAGTAGCACACACTTCCACCTGCCTATCATTTTCAATGAAGCTTCAAAAAGTTTATGAATATTCTTTTGTTGCTTTCACTGTATAACGCTTTCAGCGTAATTAGTTTAGGTTAATTAAATTAATAATGAGAGTTGAAAAATCATAAAAAATAATGCTTTGGAAATAAAAAGGTGAATTGTGATATCTAGTTTGATTATTTAAGTATGATATTAATGAATAAGATTTTAGATTTTTTATTTTGTTAGATATTGTGTCCTTTTATTAATATAATTATTTGAGATTTTGCATTAGATTTCTATTATGTGAGGACAATTTTACAAGAAATTGAATGATATTGAAATTAACAAGTGCAAGATGTAGATTCTTTACTCTCTTTTTTATACCAAATTTTATGTTGATGTTAATTGCTCTCAAGAATGATTTTCTTGTAATTCTATAGATTATTAGAATTAATACGTTGAATGTCTTTAAACACTAGCAACACACAACAACAAATTGCCAAAAATATATTAAGTTGGTCCAAGGTAGAAAGGTGTAGGGAATTGGTCAATGATATTTGAATTTTTAATTGAAAAGGAACAAGTTTGTGATTAGAGGATTGCCCCAATGCCCATGAACTTGTCATAGAATGGAATAACAACTAAATTTAGATGACAAAAAACTTAATGGAATATGTGATAGATAAACATAATAAATACACAAATAAAAGAAATGTATAAAAATAAAAATATAGATAGATGAAATAAGGATATATTGTTGGAGAATGCCAAAATTAGAGAGCTTGAATTTGATAACCTTTCACAAGTGAAACTATGAACATAATAGTATGTCTATCAATATAATATAAAGAGTGTATAATACACTGATCAAGTCTTGCTTATATAGGGAAGGTTGAGGAGGTGAGAGGTAGAAGTGAAACTTTGATTACCCCTCCATAGGTGGGACACTTGTGAGCTCACTCAACAAGTGTGTGAGCAAGTGTCCATAGGTGTCTCAAGTCACAAGGACATATGTTTCAACCATATGAAGTGAGACAAAAAGAAAAAAGAAATCTAAGTAAACTTAAGCTAGGTGTGAATAGGTCAATTTTAGAAAGGTGATTAGCTAGTTCTAGATATGATAATGATTTTATTTACACTAACACCCCCCTTAAGTGCAACTTAGGGATTAATATATACACTAATGATGAGTCTTGGCTAAGAGGCCATGTTAGGTATTTGCATGTACAAATATCTCATAAAGTGGAGTAAAGGAAAAAAAACCCAATGGGAAATAAAAATCTCTCTCCAGAAAAGAAGTGTTGCAATGAAATAAAATGTACAAGTGAAAAAGATAGGACTCATGATGACCCCACCAAGGGCTACTTCTATCATATAAGTACAACAAATGTTCCCCCCATAGGAGAGAAAATAGAGACTGTCATGTGACCCCTCCAAAAAAAGTGAAGTTATGAACTCCATGTGAGGAAATGCGTCCTCCCAAAATTGATAATAGAAAAGAAACCATGCAACCTCCCCTCAAAATGATGCATGTAGTGCTAGTAGATGCTTGAAGTTGAATCTGCAAATCTGATCCACGATTGCTTAACAACATTTCTCCCCTTAGGAAGAAACAACACCACAAATGTGTGCAATATGTCTTCCCATTTCAAATAGGAATATGTATGAGGGTGATCCCACAAAATTGGTTTACAATTACATTGAGGAAGGAAAATTGCAAAAAAGCTCCCAAAAACAAAAAAAATGAGTTTTTAGGGGTTCGCTCGAAGTATGGGGTTCACGCTCACGCAGACCCTTTTAGGGGTTTGTGCGAACCCAATAGTTCTAGCGGCCCCTTTCTTCATGCAGGTTCGCTTGAACCCCAAATGACATGTTTTCTTAAAAGAAAATAAAGGAAAATTTGAAAAAAAGGAGGGTTCGAGCAAACCCCCCTTCGCTCGAAGGGGTCAAGTGGGGTTTGCTCGAACCCCCCTTTTTTTGCCCTTCTCCCCCTCTTCTACCAAATTTTGTAAATTTTTGCCTTTCGAAGCTCGGGTTGAGGATGAAAATGGAGGAGACTTCATAGACCCAACTGGAAGATGGTAGTCCTCGGAACGAGCTATCCATTGAATATAATTTTAATATGTTTTGGTTTTGTTATGTATTTTTTTAGTTTGATTAAACATAGGTTTTTCACTGAAAATCAAGCTCTTTATTCTGCACATGTGGAAAAATAGTAGATTATCATTTTTTTTTGAGAAATATCTGTACACTAGATATTGATTACCCTGATCCAACAAAAAACATAAATTGAATTTCAAAGGGTACAAAAAAAGTTGTTAGTAAGTAAACTATGTCTAAATTGTAATCGATTTGACTTCAAAACTTAAAAAAAAAATATTCAATGAAATGCTATGCAACCAATTTCATGCACTAGATATCGTAGTTATGAATCTAAATTCGAAAAAAATAGAATTTTATCCTTCATAAAATTTTTTTATGTGTTAGCCAGTACACGTCACTCTTTAAAAATGGTGTTTAGTGTTAAAAACTAGTTTTTGAAGGAGATGGAGAAAGAAGTGCAATCTAATTCCAATTTTTTTTTTTAAAAAATATTTAGTATCTACAAACAAAATGTCACAAATCACTAGTTTGCATCATCTTAAAATTTCTCACGATTTCGCTGTTATAGGTGTCTAAAAGTGAAGATTTAGTTAAATTTTTTTAGTTCAATGTCCAGTTTGACAAAAAATTGTAAACCAATATTGTGGGATCACCCATGAAGTGAGATGAATTCCTTTGAATTTTGCACATGATCTAAAGATTGAAATGATGCCAATGATGTCTTTGAATGATACTCAATGATCTCCAAGCCAATATTGATAAGAAGGATCAAGTACCATATGTGACTTAGGAACAAGGACCATGGATGTATGGTGATATTTGGACCTCAATGTGAATCAGATATCACTATAGGTGATGATGACAGTGTTGGATAGGTCAACTCATGAATGTTCAAGCACGATCCGTCATGTGATATAAGTTGATGTAGGTAAGACCAGAGCAATATCCAAAGATGACAATGGTAATGCAACTTCATCAAAGCCAACACCAAATAGAAGATGAATATCCTCAATGGTGTCATCCAAATATGCAAGGTGAGATTCTACAAACAAATATGCGATTTTTGGTAGATATGCATCCCAATGTAATGGATTTGGAATAATGATAGCAATGACCCGATTCAAAGCATAATTAGAACTCATGAATAAGTCAACACCAGATTCAAATGTAGTAGTAGGTGTTATGGGAGATGAGATATCAATGCAAGTCATGAGACTACATTGCTCATCTCTAAATGATGCTTCTCACAAGATGTCTTAAGTGAGATTATTTTTTGCAAGCTCTAATAGTAAGTCAATAATTTGATGTGAGATATGAGGACAAAATTCATCCACATGTTGATTGCTCTCACAATATTTGCACTTCTTTTTGCATGTTCTAGAAATGGTTCAATTATAAGCAAAATATCAATGTGAAATGCAATATTGACCCCCCCAAAATGATTAGTGCTGATTGTAGCCCCCCAAGAACAATGCGCATTTTTTTTACAAGTTAGAAGATTGGATGTCAAATCGACTGTTTATAATGCACAAAGATTTTTACAAAATTGGCTATCCAAATCTTAAACTTATATGCAATATCATATTCCTTGTGAAATTATAATAGAAATAAAAAAAGTTTGCAAATTTTCGATAATTGAGGTGAAAGTTATGCCTCGTCGAAATTTGCTTACAAAACCGACTTTGGATGCTGAAAATGATCTTAAATAGCACGATTTTCAAAACATCTTGAAGTCAAAATTTTGACGACTAAACTAGCTTTTCGTCAACTATTCACAATAAAAAAACACTCCCCGTTTGAAAGTTATGCAAAAAGGCGAAAAATCCCCCTTACAAGCTTTAATGAAACTTGACTATTAGTTTGAATTAGTATAAAATATAATATTGCTATCAAAATTCAATTGTGTAGTTTTATTGAGTCAAATTCATAGGTCAATGAATTTGACAAGTTGAATCGTACTTATTAATATAAACTAATTCAATTATATAGTTTAACAATGCCATAATTTGACACGCTGTAGAAAATACCTCTTACATATTAATATAAACGCTCAACCGTTAGAATAAATAAAGACAAGTGATTAGAATAAACATAACCACTAATCTAAATTCATGCCAAGTTGCAGGTTAAACCAAATCTTGTGTGAAGACCAAGTCAAAAAGGGGATTGTTCAAAATGTGATCTTGATAGATCTTTGCACTGGTCAAATGGAGGCCGTTGCAGTAGACAAGGCGCCAAAAAAGGATTTTGACCTGGTTGTGGGGCATATGGAGTCGTTGGAGAGGCGTATGGAGATTCGAACCCGTATGGATGCCAACTCGAAACAAATTCCTTTCACAATGCACTTGATGTGAAGACTGAAGACTTCATGCCACATGAAACCCTTAATTTCTTTTCCAATAGTTACAATCTTGTAGAGAGATATTTGGAAGCCGCCTGGGAGAGATAGGAGATCGCGTGGGGTCACCTCCTTTGTTGTGTAGTCGACAAGTGCTGTGATTTCGTCTAGATGATAGGCCTTTGAGTGGAAAATGATAACGACGTGTTTTGATTTTAAAAGCTAATGGATTACTGTAGCAGTATGTCACATGTTAGCACAGGCTTTTCTTTTGATTCAGTGTAGGAAAATCAAAGCATAGTGGCTGGTTTTCACCACGCCTTAGATCAAATAACTCGTGATAGGGGCCTGGCAGTAGGATAATGAATGAGGAAGAGACTATAGAAGCTTTAGGAATAAAATACTTGTTGACCCCTCTTGGGTAGCCAGCAAGTAGGCCAACGAGAACACGTAATTCTTGTTGATGAGCTGGAGTGGTGTGGCGATGGCTTTGAAAATCAAGGTGTGCTAAAAACAAACAAACAAACCAGCCTAAATGCCACGATCCCTGCAAAACAAATTTCGATGCGAAATAGAACACTACACAATAGGTTGAATCCTTACAAATAAAACCTAAGAAAAATGCCATCAATCAGAGAGAACAATCATTTACAAATAGAATGTTTTGAAAATTGTTATAGTATTTGTTGATTTAAAGTTTAATACTCAGTTTTGTTTCTGGATTTGATTCTGTGAGCGTTTTTGCTCTTCTTGCTCTCTACTATTCTGATGATGGATCATGGAATTAGAGTGTGATCTGAAACGTTGATGTAAAAAGCACCAACACAATCAAATCCAAAAGTAATACTGAATTCTTCATTATGGATTGTGGAAACTTGATATCATTAATGTCTAATATTCTTAATAATATTGGATCAATAGTTGTGACTTTAAAGTTGTTAGTGTTGATGATGACTATCCATAATTGAATGAAATGTATTCCTTAGATCTAAAAAGCAACAAATCATTTGATACCACATCAACACACCAATAAAACATGATTTAGTGCATAAGTATCAATCTCACTTTTTTTTGGGTCTTTTTGGACACCTTGACAAAAAAATGTTGATGTGGCATCATATTTGATGATATGGCCTCAAAACCTTAGTTATAAGTAGGGGACTTGCCAAGTAAGCTATTATAAAAAAAGGGGAGTGATTTGAAATTTCCACATAGGATCTTGAAAAGCGCAAAGTTAGAGTGGTCAACTATTGGGTCCTCTTCCCCTAGATCGATGAAGGCCATAAAATCTTGGAGAATATAGATTGAATAAACCAAAAGATGCCAAAATAGGCCAAAAATATTGCAAAATTATAAATATCAATCCAAATGGGTAGATTGGTAGAGGGTAAATTGGTTCTTTGCTAATTTTCTTTTCAATTTTTTACTTTTCATACAATGGCCAAAAAAATTACAAAAATTGAAAATATTAAAATTGATGAAACAAAAGGTATTTTTTCGCTTCTTGAGCCTTCTAAATGTGATGACAATATTTGTTTGACTCTATGATGCTATATTGATAGGGCTATCTATGGGAGCCACATTGATGAGAGAAGGAACATGTTCTCATGACTCTGATACCATGTTAGAGAATGTCAAGATTAGAAAGCTTGATTTTGAGAACTTCCAATGATTCATTCCAACAAGTATCTCACTGTCTTCCTGATTGGGATTCATATTTATCAAACATTGCATCCTTGTTTTTGGAGTTTCACATTTCAGATTTGGAGGACATATTTGAGGGGTTATCTCTCCTCTTTGATGGCAGTCATTACACAACTGTTGTCAAACCATATTTTTCTTTGGATCTTGTTCAACATTATTTTCCACATAGTCTTGATTTGTCACCTTTTTCATTGATTGGGCATGTACTTGATTTGATTGTGGCATCTTCATCTTCAATGGCAAAGGAGACACATGAGTAGTTTTCAGAGACATCATCATACATATTCATGCTTCTTTATTTCAGTTCCTATCCATAAGGGGAAACATTCCTACATTTTTACTTGGTTTTGTTTCTTCCAAAAGGGACACAAGTTGTTTGTCAATATTGGATCATGTTTTGTCTTCAGGCACTTACCACTTTTGCAGGTGATTACAAATTGTGGGGGGCTACATAGTCTCTCTCTTTCCCTCTTTTAGAGGGACTACTGATTGTAATGTATCTATGTGATGGATGGTGTACTTGGGGGTATCATGGAGTCTTCCATCTTTCTTCACTTGATTGTTCTTTTCTCTCTTTTGGGGAGGAGTTTTGTCCCACTAGATTTTCTCTTTTTCTCTGTGTAAAATATTTCATTTGCATTTGTACATGGGTACCTAAAAGGGCCTTTGTAGTTGGGACCCATCTTTGTATTTTTTTGCATCATTTGCATAATAATATTCTCCCTAAGTTGCACTTAAAGGGGTGTTGGTCTGAATTAAAGTCGTGTACCTAGTAATTTATCTCACTAGGTAATTAGGGGACTTATTCACATGTTAAGTTTACTTAAGATATAAGATTCTTTCTAGAAGTCTTAGTTGGTTTTTCTATAGCTTATCTTATCTAGCTTTTATGCATGATTCTTAGGTAATTAGTTTATTAGTCATCTCATATCATAATAATAAGACACATGTCACAATTATGTTCAATCCTATTCCTCACCTTGCCTATATAAGGAAGGTCATTGTACTCATATGTAATATACTTCATACCTCATCATCATTTTGATAGGTCTTAATATCAAGCAAGCTCATATTCTTGCATATCCTTTCGTAGAAGGTTTTCATTGGTTTTGCAGATGGTCTTGGGCATTGAGCTAATTTTCAGCTCTTATATGGGATATGAGATATCAATGCATCTCGTGAGACTACATTGTTCATCTCCAAATGATGGTTTCTCACAAGATGCCTTAGTGAGATTATTTTTTGCAAGCTTCAATAGTAAGTCAATCATTTGTTGTGAAACATGACAGCAAAATTCATCCACTTGTTGATTACTCTCACAATTTTTGCACTTCTTTTTGCATGTTCTAGAGATGGTCTAATTATAAAACCATATGATTAGTGTTGATTATAATTTTAAACTTATATGCAAAATAATATTTCTTGTGAAATTCTTATAGAAATAAAAAAAAGTTTGCAAAATTTCAGTAATTGGAATGAAAGTTATGCCTCACCAAAATTTACTTACAAATTGACTTCAAAGACCAAAAATTGATATTAAATAGCATGATTTCCAATCAAAATTTCAATGATTAAACTAGCTTCCTTTGACTATACACAATAAAAAAAATACCCCCAGTGCACGTTATGCAAGAAAAAATCTCCCCTTTACAAGCTTTAATGAAACCTGACTATCAGTTTGACAATTAATATAAACTACTAACCATTATGAAATTGTTAATAGTTAGAATAAATAAAGACAAGTGATTAGAATAAATATAACCACTAATCTAAATTTCGGTCAAGTGGTAGGTTAACCGAGTCTTGTGTGAAGACCAAGTCAAAAGAGGAATGTTGGAGGCAGATGTGGATCGTTGAGTTGACGCCAAATGTACCGTTTGCAAGCCAAATTAAATCTTAATAGATCTTTGAAAATGAATCCTTTTATAACCCATGATACAAGAAAATCTATTTTTTCACATGTCAAATGGAGGTCGTTGCAGTAGACAAGGCGCCAAAAAAGGATTTTGACCTGGTTGTGGGGCACATGGAGTCGTTGGAGAGGCGTATGGAGACTCGAACCCGTATGGATGCCAACTCAAAACAAAATTCTTCTACAATGCACTTGATGTGAAGACCGAAGACTCCATGCCACATGAAACCCTTGATTTCTTTTCCAATAGTTACAATCTTGTAGAGAGATATTTGGAAGCCGCCTGGGTGAGATAGGAGATCGCGTGGGGTCACCTCCATTGTTGTGTAGTCGACAATGGTCGCTGACAAGTGCTGTGATTTCGTCTAGATGATAAGCCTTTCAGTGGAAAATGATAACGACGTGTTTTTGATTTTAAAAGCTAATGTATTACTCTAGCAGTATGTCACATGTTAGCACAGGCTTTTCTTTTGATTCAGTGTAGGAAAATCAAAGCATAGTGGCTGGTTTTTACCACGCCTTAGATCAAATAACTCGTGATATGGGCCTGGCAGTAGGATAATGAATGAGTAAGCGACTATAGAAGCTTTAAGAATAAAATACTTGTTGACCCCTCTTGCGTAGCCAGCAAGTAGGCCAACGAGGCCACATAATGCTTACTGATGAGTTGGAGTGGTGTGGCGATGGTTTTGAAAATCAAGGTGTGCCAAAAATAAACAAACAAATTTAGAGGCAGTTTATAATTAAAGTTTTAGTATCACATCATCAAATATGATGTCACATCAGCATGTTTTTTGTTGAGGTATCAAAAAAGGTTCAAAAAAAAATGAGACGGATACTTGTGCACTAAATCATGTTTTATTGGCACATTGATGTGGCATCACATGATTTGTTATTTTTTAGATATAAGGGATACATATTATTCAATTATTGGTAGTTACCATCAATACTAACAACTTTAAAGTCACTACTATTGTTTCAATATTGTTAAAAATATTGGGCATTAAATCAACAAATACTGTAACAACTATTGAAACATGCTCAACTATTGAGTCCTTTCCCCTATATGCCACAATCCCTACAAAACAAATTTCAATGCAAAATAGAAGTGTGCACAATAGATTGAATCCCTACAAATAAAACTATAGGAAAATGTCATGGATCGGAGAAAACAATCTTTTGAAAATAGTATGTTTCAATAGTTGTTATAGTATTTGTTGATTTAATGTCCAATATTTTTAATAATATTGGATCAATAGTTGTGACTTTAAAGTTAGTGTTGATCATGACTACCCATAATTGAATGAAATATATTCCTCAGATCTAAAAAACAACAAATCATGTGATGCAATATTAGTGCACCAATAAAACATGATTTAGTGCACAAGTATCAGTCTCACTTTTTTTTGGGACTTTTTGGATACCTTGACAATAAACATGTTGATTTGACATCATATTTGATGATATGGCCTTGGAACCTTAGTTATAAGCAAGGGACTTGCCATGTAAGCTATTGTAAGAAAATGAGAGTGATTTGAAATTTCCACATAGGATTTTGAAAAGTGCGAAGTTAGGATGCTCCACTACTGGATCCTCTCCCCTAGATCAATGAAGGCCGTCAAATCTTGGAGATTATAGATTGAATAGACCAAAAGAGGCCAAAATAGGCCAAAAATATTGCAAAATTATAAATATCAATCCAAATGGGTAGATTGGCAGAGAGTAAATTGGTCTTTTGCTATTTTTTTTCAATTTTTTACTTTTCATACAATGGCAAAAAAATTGCAAAAATTGAAAACTATTAAAATTGACAAAATGAAAGGATTTTTTTCATTTCTCGAGCCTTTTAAACACGATGATAGTGTTTGTTTGACTCTATGACTCTTTGTTGATAGAGCTATCTATGGGAGTCACATTGATAAGAGAAGAAACACCATCTCATGACTCTAATACCATGTTGGAGAATGCCAAAAATAGAGAGCTTGATTTTGATCTTTCCAAAAGTGAAACTATGAACACGATAATATGTGTATCAATATAATATGAAGAGTAAATATGTAATGATCATTTTTTTCTTATATATGCAAGGATGAGGAGTTGAGAAGGTAGGAGTGAAACTCTGACCACCCCTCCATAGGCGGTACATTTGTGAGCTCACTTGAAAAATGTGTGAGCAAGTATCAATAGTGTCTCAAGTCATCAGAACACATGTCTCAACCATATGAAGTAAAACAAAAAACAAAAAAAGAACCTAAGTAAAATTAAGCTAGGTGTGAATAGGTCAACCTTAGTGAAAGGTGATTAGCTAACTAGATGTGATAATGACTGTATTTGAACACTAACATAAATAAATAGAAAATATATAGTGTGTGCATCCCATATATATATAGATAGTGTGTGTGTGTGTCCCACTTTTTGGTCAAAGTAAGACATTGAAATTAGGATTTTTCATCAAATTTTCACTTTGGACACCTATAACAATCAAACCTTAAGAATTTGAAGATAATGTGAACTAGTGATTTTTGAGATTTTGTTTGTAGATTGTGAATATATAATTTTTAAAATTTATGAAATAATGTGATATCTTTTACATAGCTTTAAAAATAACTTAATTTGTATAGTTAATAATATTTTTAAAAAGTGATGTTACTTCGGTGAATTATAACTTTATTTAAGAAAAGGATAAATTATAAAATTTTAAATATAGATTCATTTAACACTAATATTTAATGCATTGATATTTTTTCATTTTTTTTAATAACTTTTTAAAGTGAAATCAACTACAATTCAGACATAGGTAACTTCAATAACATATAACTATTTTTTTGTATTTATCCAAGTTAATTTATTTTTGTTGAAATTTAAGAACATCAATATCAAGAACGCATTAATTTTTCAAAAAAAAAATCCATTTTACTATTTTTCGATGTGTGTGAAATAGAGACCTTCACACCTTTTTTTACTAGAAAATAGAGAATAAATATAATAATATAATTAAATATATTTAATAAATTATACTTGTTGAAAAACTTACTTTGAGTGCTACAAACCTATCAAATATATTGTATAGTTGATTCCATTTGAAGATTTAACTTGAGGTTTAAAGGTGAAAATTTTAAGCAAACCCTTAGACATGAAAGGGAAGAAGCTATCCTAGCACCTTCATTCAAAGGTAATTCAAATGGAGGTATTAGGATGTCCATGGTTAATATTAAAATATTCAATTTAAAGGACCTTTGAATGAAGGTCAACACAATAAAAATTAAATATAAGCAACTTTTAAATGAAGGTATTATAGGTCAATTTTTTAAAAATAATAAAATTAACAAGTATTATATTAATATAAACCAAACATTTTTTTTGCAAATAAAAAGAATGAAATATATTAGAATTTTTGAGATTTTGCATGTGAAAATTTTGAAGCAAATTTGTAATTTTCTTTTTGCAATTTTTAGCTTTTTGGAAGGAGAAAATATTTGAAAAAGAAATCATATAAAAAATATTTAGCAAAAGAGGAAATGGGAAATAATAGGGTAAGGAAAAATAAGACTTGGAGGAAATATTCAGTAAAAAAGGATAAAGAACGATATGAAAATGATTGGATTTGTATTTACCCCTATTTCTTACACACTAGGGGGTAAGTGCATCAAGATGGTTTCTAAAAAGGGGACTTAGGTGGACAACTTTTTTTGAAATCAGGAAATACCGACCTTGGACATGAAATTGAGGATAGTTACACTCAAAATTTTGAGATGGAACAAAAAAAGGATTGAAGTGCTTCGAGTCTACTATCTAAAATATTAATTTATTTTTAAAATGGTTTAGATTAAGGGGTTCAAAAGAGAGACGTACACAAATTGGTGTTGTTTTTGTCAGAAAAAAACATAACATAGCAACTCTTGTACGACCCTCGTACGGTTAAATTTTTTTTAGTATTTTTAAAATTGCAATGGTCAGAATTTAGCTAACATAATGTAGTTGATGCATGATTTTTCTGATAATTTTTTAATGAATATTTGATTTTTTCCTAATTTTTGAAGTGGACACTTTTTGGAAAATAGAATTTTGGTCGTACTACCCCTACAAATTTTGGAAAATAATTGATTTTTTTTAAATTTTTTTTTTGTAGAATGGAGTCTAGTTTCTAAAAATGTAATTTATTTGAAATTTTGATGAGCGATTAACACTATTTTTTGCCAAAAAAAAGACATACAAACAAAGAAATTATGGATGAAAGGCTTAACATTGTTAGAAAGTGAAAAAATTACATCGTTGGATAACTAAGAGAGAACACAACATTACCCAAATGTTTTATTTGTTTGATATTGAACCATGTGTAATCCCAACGGTGAGCACGAACTCAATTATGTGAAATATTGTAGAATTTGCAAAAACACGTCTCCAGTCGTTGGGAATGCCCTTCAAGCCTTTGGGTTGGTATTCCAAGGCAAATACGAATCCTAAAGATTGGGGAATCCCAAAGCAAGATATAATGCGAGCATGTTATATCTCAGTTTTGATATGGTTTTTTGCTTCTATGGGAAACATGTCAACCAAGACATAATATGAGCACGTTATGTCCTCCTTTATGTTAAATTCCAGTCTATTGAATGTATGTTGATATATTTGTATGTACATGTATGCTTGTATGTCATATATGTATGCATGTATATTGTATGTATGCCTATATGTATGTAAGATTATATCTACACATGTATGTATGTATGTTTGTATGGATGCAGTATTGTATGTACATATGTATTATGTTTGTATGTATGTATTTGCATATGTCTTTAGAGGGAGGGAGAATTTTAAGAGAGAGAGTCTGGAGAGAGGGAGAGGGGGTGGAAGTGAGAGTTTAAGAGAGAGGGAGTGGGAGAGAAGGGGTTGGAGTGAGAGGGACTTAGCTAGGTAGGGTGGGAGGGATAGACGGAGGGGGAGAGAGAGAGGGGGGTGGGAGAGAGGGAGAGAGAGAGGGGAGAGAGAGACAAATAGAAAGAGAGAGCTATGTAGGTAGGGTGCCAAAGGGAGAGAGGGAGAGACTTGAGAGTGTGAGGGGGGTGAGAGGAAGAGACTTGAGAGATAGGTAGTGAGAGGGAGTGCGAGAAAGAGGGATTGGTTGAGAGAGAGAGTGTGAGTGAGAGACCTGAGAGAGGGAGAGGGTGTGGGAGGGAGTGACATGATAGAGGTAGAAAAAGAGGGGGGTGGAGTGAGAGGGACTTATCTAGGTAGGGTGGGAGGGATAAATAGAGAGAGGGGGGAGAGAGAGAGAGAGAGTTACCTAGGTAGGTTTCCAGAGGGAGAGACCTGAGAGAGAGAGAGGGGGTGGGAGAGAGAGACATGGGAGCGAGGGAGAGAGAGAGTGGGATGGACATAAAGAGAGATGGATAGAGGGAGTGAGAGAGGGTGGTAGGGATTGATTGAATGAGGTACGTAGAAAGAGGGAGAGGGTAGATAGAGACAATTAGAACGGGTAAGAGAGAGGGAGGGAGGGAGAGCTGATATGTAAAGATAGAGAGAAAGTGATAGGGGTTGAGGGTATAGGGTTGAGGGATTAGGGTGGAAGACCTATAGGGTTGATGGTTTCTAGGTTATTAGGGTTTAAGGGTTGAGGGAATAGGGTCGATGGTAGAGGGTATTGGGTTGATGGTATAGGGTAGAAGGTTGAAGGGTTTAGGGTTAAAGGTTTAGGGTTGAGGGTAGAAAGTTTAGGGTATAGGTTTGAGGGTATATGGTTGAAGAATTAGGTTAAGGGTCCAATGTAAAGGGTAGAGGGTATATGGGTTGAGGGTTTAGGGTTTAAGGATTGAGGGTTGAGGGATTAAGGGTTGAGGGTTGAGAATTGAGAGTTGAGGGTTTAATGTATAGGTTAGAGGGTAGAGGGTAGAGGGTTTAAGGGTTTAGGGTTTAAAGGTTGAGGGTTGTGTTAGAACCCAAAAATTCCATGAAAATCCTAAGGTTTTTTCTATTTAAAATCTAAAATTTCACTATCCTTTCCTTAAAAATTCAATTTTTCCCATCCATAATGTTCAAATACCTTTACCGCCATTCAAAAAAGCCAAGGTTGACTCATATTTTAACCACCGCTCTCATTATTCATGTCATTCACCACCTTACTGCGGCCTCCCACAATGGGCTCGCGGTATGGTGGTGGTAGTTAACAAATAGGCATAAGGCAGTTACCGCGCCACCGCGTGAGGTCTAAACATAGACCGCGGTGGTGTGGTGGGTGGTTAGTAACTGGTGCAACAACAATGAGGAGGCGGTCTGGAGGCATACTGCTATACCGCACATGGTTCTAACGGAGACCGCAGTGATTGCGGTTGACGAAGGTGGCGATGAGGTAACCGACGAAGATGACTACTACAGTACCGCTGACAGTCATGCCAGTGACCGCAGCAGCACGATAAATAGTCAGTAAGCAGTAGGGCAACTGGTGAAGCAGATACCGTGGTACTGTTGGCTGTCATCAACGAGACCGCGGTGACCGTGGTAAACAATGGAAAATATTGTAATAGTTAGAGATGGCCACCGTGATACCGCCAAGGGTCACAATGCCAACCGCGGTAGCGCGGTGGTAAGTAGTGAACCGACAATGTGGCTACCGCTATCTCGCGGGGGGCTCCAAAGTAGACTGCAGTGGCGCGGTGGAAGAAAGATAAACATCGATGGAGAAGTAAATGCTACCTATCGCTATACCGTGGGAGACAAAAATGAGGCCCGCGGTGGAGCGGTAAAGAGAAGAGGAGGCCATGGAAATGTCAACCACCGCTATACCACGGTTGGTCAACATGTTGACCACGGTAGAGCGGTAAGAATAATAAGGCCACAGGGAAATAAAGTGTAAAGAGTAGTAAGGTTTAAAATGAAATATTAAAGGCGAGAAGAAGTATTAAGGGAAGAAATAAAAGCTCGAATATAGTTAAAATATTTAGTTTGCCGATAAGAAAACCCAATTAAATATTTTAAATTTTTGTTAGAGAATTCAAATGGTTGTAACAGAAAATGAAGGGTAGTGACCCTTGGAATGTATTGTATAAATCTATTGTAAAAATCTATTGCAAGGGGTTAGAGAGTAGGAATCAAATTTCTTAGAAATGAGAACTGGGGAGTGCAAATAATGTACAAACCTTTTTTGAAACAGATCAATTGACAAATTATTCTTGGAATTGGTGAAACCCTTCCTATTTTTGGTTGTTGTGTTATAATCATTTATATTTCTTATCTAGTTATCTCCAACTAGCAGTCCTCTGATAATTTAAATCAATATATCAAGCATGTGTTTGGTTTATCAAGGTGTAATTTTTCACTTTGTGTGATTTCATTAATTGGTGTCTGCATGTCAAAATTAAAATTCTTTTAATAAATCACAATGGTCTTGGGATTTCTTTTGGATTGTTGAAGTAGAATTTGGTAAGGAAACATTCCAGCACAATTTATGCAAGTCATAAATAAATGAAGTTTTATGACAGTCATATGGTTTCATTTTCAAAGTGCCTAACAACTAAAATAAAGCCAAAGAGGGAAACATATATCATTTTTTATTTTTGACTCCATTGCCCATGTGGATAGAAGGCACTAATCTACCTCAACCCAAAGATAAAATTCATAAACAAACAAATTATTCAAAATCCTTTCTTTTGTGCAGTAGGAGTAGGATTAGTTGTAGTGGTTTTCATCTATTCACTTCCATTTGCCATTGTGGATAGATTTCTCAACCGGGAAATACATTTTAATCTGCATCATTCACATAGGTTCACCCACCTTGGTCTAGTAGAACCTAAAGAGAAGAGGGTTCGACTACATCAATTGGCCTTGTATGTTGGCCAAAAGCGTTTTGGGAGCTTGGCAACCTCTCGTGGTTCAATTTGCCAATAGTTTGGCAAATTTTCTCGGGAACTATACTCAAGAAGATTTTTTAGCCTTTCCATTTATAGAGTCAACAAAGTTTCACATTTTTTTTGGGGGATTCCGCTGGGGCAAACCAAATCAATAAAAGAAAAATTAAGAAAAATTATTTTCCTACTTTTGGGAAAGTAGGTGGCGACTCTATTTCAGATTTGATAACTAATGCATGGATATTGTGGGACACTAATATTTTGTCAAGATGGCAGAAGAAGAAAGGAGACAATAGTCAATGAGAGAGTTGAAGGAATTGAGACAACAAAGGCTACAATTTGAACAATAGATGCTACAAGTGAACCAACAATTGCTCCAATTGGGAGTCAAATATGCTCCAAGTACATCACCAAATAGGTCATCATGCAGTGAAAATGAAGACACAAATGCCAGGATTTCTTGGACACCACAAGTACCACATGATACAATTGAGAATTTTGGTAACAAAGGTAATGTACTCTATTCACATCAGAACACTTTTGATGAGTATTTTCAAATTCAAGAAAGAAACAAAAGTCTTGTGGATGCCTTTTTTGACATAAGGAGATATAAGGAAGAAGATGTAAAATCTATGTACAATAGGATGGCATACATATGTATGCAATTACCTCCTCATTTTAGGCCTACAAGACTCACATTTGTTGCACAATTTTTAAGAGCATCAAAGACTGAATCAATTTATTGGTCAGAGTCATTAAAACAACAAGCCTTTGATGTAGCAAACAAATTTATTGATTCCATGCTTGGGACAAGGTACATGGATACTGGTAGTGATATCATGGATGCTCAAACAATGCAACAAACAAAGGAAGCATGTGCTGCTAGGATTTCTAATGACTATTTTTCAGATTTGGAAGATGATAGGGACACACCATCTGAAGAGTACATCAAAAATGTTTCAGAAGCTACAACTGAAGAAGGTACCATGCCATCCAATAGTGAAGGTATGGAGAGTCTCTCTTGCATAATAGATTGTGATTCAAATTGTGAAGAAGAACTTGTGAATCTACAATAGGATGATTGTTGCAGTCCTTATGAAGATCAAGAAGAGGTTGGAGACCTAGTAGAAGATATGGAAGCAGAGACCTATTCACTCAGTAGTGAGCAAGGTTTAGACTTGTTAACTCTTGAATACCAGAAGTATGCACATAAAAGTAATTCCAGAGTTTTGGCTCCAGAATATATTTGCTTTGACAATGAAGATATTATGTGTAATAGTTCATATGACCCCATGTGCATCTCTCATAGCGATGAGGAGTTCTTTGAGGCTGATCAAAGATCCATGTCTGTCCAAGAAGAGGTATGTGATTTAAATTATTTTTGCCTACAAGAGAAAGATGTTGGTTTACATGATGATGAGTGTTCAACATTTGTTGATTCAAGTATGCGTGAGGATGAATGTATGGATCAAATGTATGTGTTAATGCCAACTAGTGATAGAAAATAAATGGAAAATATTTCTGATTCAGTTGTTTCAGAAGATATTGATGAGATTGAATTTGTAGATTCCCATGTGAAGCATTCATATTTTCAGGTCCTAGTACAGTTGCAGGAACATTCAACAACATATGACAATGAGCAAACCTATGAATTTTTTGTTGAATATGGATACACTTTGTGTGCTGAAGGTGATAAAGATTTTTCTTATGATGATAAAAATGATGAAATGTAGAGGGGTGAAATGAATATGAAACAAGTTGAATACAATGATTTCTTGAAGGTTTTTAATGGTAGTGCATGCTATAGGGCAGGTGGAATGGATAGTTTCAAAAGAAACCTGATGAGGTCTATTCAGAATAAGGTCTTTGACAGAGGAAAGTGCAGGTTTTTCTTTTGGGTGGCCTGGGGCCATCCTTTGTGGTTTGATTTTTGAACCATAGAAGACATAGAGGATCAGGGATTGCCAGTGCATGGACAATTCCTAACAAACCTCTTTAATCATTCTCTTCCATGCACAATAATTTTTGAAGGGTTTGGGTTTGCCAGTACATGGACATTCTCAGAAATTCCCTTGTTGAAAAAATCATTTTCCATGTACAGTAGTCTAGGGTTTCTCCATTTTCCACTTTCCATTTCCATCTCTTTCACCTATTCTTTCCCTCCATCTTTCATTTCCTTCATGTCTTTTCCTTTCCTCAATCTTCTCTCCTAAAGAATTCTGGATTCTTGCAGTGATTGAAAAATCACTCATCCCCAATAGGAGCCATTGTTAGAACCCAAAAATTCCACGAAAATCCTAAGGTTTTTTCTATTTAAAACCTAATATTTCACTATCCTTTCCTTAAAAATTCAATTTTTCCCATCCATAATGTTCAAATACCTTTACCGCCATTCAAAAAAGCCAAGGTTGACTCATATATTTTAACCACCGCTCTCATTATTCATGTCATTCATCGCCTTACCGCGGCTTCCCACAATGGGCTCGCGGTATGGTGGTGGCAATTAACAAACAGGCACAAGGCAGTTATTGCGCCACCGCGTGTGGTCTAAACATAGACTGCGGTGGTGCGGTGGGCGGTTAGTAACCAATGCAACAGTAGTGAGGAGGCGGTTTGGAGGCATACCACTATACCACACACAGTTCTAACAGAGACCACAGTGACAACGGTGGATAAAGGTGGCAGTGAGGTAACCGACGAAGACGGCTACCGCGGTACTACTGGCAGTCATGCCAGTGACCGCGGTAGTGCGGTAAACAGTTAGTAAGCAGCAGGTTGACTGGTGAAGCAGATACTTCAGTACCGTTGGCTATCATCAACGAGACCACAGTGACCACGATAAACAACAGAGAAGACTGTAACGGTTAGAGATGGCCACCATGATACCACCAGGGGTCACAATGTCGGCCGCAGTAGCGTGGTGGTAAGCAGTAAACCGACAATGTGGCTATCGCTATACTGCGGGGGGCTCCAAAGTAGACCGCGGTGGCCCGGTGGAAGGAAGATAGACATCGATGGAGAAGTAAATGCTACCTACCACTATACTGTGGGAAACAAAAATGAGGCCCACGGTGGAGCGGTAAAGAGAAGAAGAGGCCATGGAAAAGTCAACCACCACTATACCGCGGTTGGTCAACATGTTGACCGCGGTAGAGCGGTAAGAATAATAAGTTCATGGGGAAATAAAGTGTAAAGAGCAGTAAGGTTTAAAATGAAATATTAGAGGTGAGAAGAAGTATTAAGGGAAGAAATAAAAGCTCGAATATAGTTAAAATATTTAATTTGCCGATAAGGCAACCCAATTAAATATTTTAAATTTCTGTCAGAGAATTCAAACGGCTGTAAGAAAAAATGAAGGGTCGTGACCCTTGGAATATATTGTATAAATCTGTTGTAAAAATCAATTTCAAGGGGTTAGAGAGTAGGAATTAGACTTCTCAGAAATGAGAACTGGGGAATGCAAATAATGTACAAACCTTTTTTGAAACAGATCAATGGACAGATTATTTTTGGAATTGGTGAAACCCTTCCTGTTTTTGGTTGTTGTGTTATAATCATTTATATTTCTTATCTAGTTATCTCCAACTAGCAGTCCTTGGATAATTTAAATCAATATATCAAGCATGTGTTTGGTTTATCAAGGTGTAATTTTTCACTTTGTGTGATTTCATTAATTGGTGTCTTCATGTCAGAATTAAAATTCTTTTAATAAATCACAGTGGTCTTGGGATTTCTTTTGGATTGTTGAAGTAGAATTTGGTAAGAAAACATTCCAGCACAATTTATGCAAGTCATAAATAAATGAAGTTTTATGAAAATCATATGGTTTCATTTTCAAAGTGCCTAACAACTAGAATAAAGCCAAAGAGGGAAACATATATCATTTTTAATTTTGACTCCATTGCCCATGTAGATAGAAGGCACTGATCTACCTCAACCCAAAGATAAAATTCATAAACAAACAAATTATTCAAAATCCTTTCTTTTGTGCAGTAGGAGTGGGATTAGTTGTAGTGGTTTTCATCTATTCAATTCCATTTGCCATTGTGGATAGATTGCTCAACTAGGAAATACATTTTAATATGCATCATTCACATAGGTTCACCCACCTTGGTCTAGCAGAACCTAAAGAGAAGAAGGTTCGATTGCATCAATTGGCCTTGTACGTTGGCCAAAATCGTTTTGGGAGCTTTGAAACCTCTCGTGGTTCAAACCTACGTTTTTGAGACCAACAGGTTGAGGGTTGAGGATTGAGGGTTTAAGGTTGAGGGTATAGGGTATAGGGTCAAGGGATTAGGGTTGAGAGTCCAATGTATAGGGTAGAGGTTATAGGGGTTGAGGGATTAGGGTTTAAGGGTTGAGGGTTTAAGGGTTGAGGGATTAAGGGTTAAGGGTTTAGGGATTAGGGTAGAGAGTTTTCTTTGATTTAAGGGTGTAAGGGTTGAGGGATTAGGGTTTAGGGTAGAGGGAAAAGGATAGAGGGTTTAAGCGTTTAGGGTTTAAGGGTTGAGGGTTGAGGGTTTAGGGTTGAGCGTTTAAGGGTTTAGGGTTTAGGGTTGATGGATTAGGGTATAGAGGGAGGGATGGATAGATAGAGAGAAGGAGAGAAGATAAGGGAGGGACATAGATATATGAGGGTTGAGGATCCAATGTATAGGGTAGAGGGTTGAGAATGTAGGGTATAGGGTTGACGACCTGTAGGGTTGAGGGATTAGGGTATTAGGTTGAGGTTATAGGGTTGACAAATTAGGGTTGTGGGTACATATGGTTGAAGGGTTGGGGTTAAGAGTCCAATGTATAGGGTAGAGGGTATCGAGGTTGAGGGTTTATGATTTGAGGGTTTGAGGGTTGAGGATTGAGGGATTAAGGGTTGAGGGTTGAGAATTGAGGGTTGGGTGTTTAATGTATAGGGTAGAGGGTTGAGTGTGGATGATTGAGGGTATAGGGTTGGGGGGATTAGGTTTGAGGGTCCAATGTATATGGTAGAGGGTATAGGGGTTG
This sequence comes from Sequoiadendron giganteum, assembly GCA_007115665.2. NCBI lineage: Eukaryota > Viridiplantae > Streptophyta > Pinopsida > Cupressales > Cupressaceae > Sequoiadendron > Sequoiadendron giganteum. Next base: position 460,584,884 of record CM021107.1, read on the forward strand.
AGGGATTAGGGTAGAGATTTTATTAAGTGGGTTTAAGGGTTGAGGGATTAGGGTAGACAATTGAGCGTAGAGGGTAGAGGGTTTAAGGGATGAGGGTTTAGGGTTGAGTGTTTAAGGGTTTATAGGGCAGATGGTAGAGGGTTGAGGGTTTAAGGGTTGATGGTGTAGGGTTGAGGGTAGGAGTGAGGGTACAGGGTTGGGGGATTAGGGTTGAGGGTCCAATGTATAGGGTAGAGGGTATAGGGGTTGAGGGATTAGTGTTTAAGGGTCAAGAGGGTTGAGGCATTAGGGAATAGAGTTTACTAAGTGGTTTTAAGGGTTTAAGGGTTGGGGGATTAGGGTAGAGGGTAGAGGGTAGAGGATTGAGGGTAGAGGGTTTAAGGGTTTAGGGTTTAAGGGTTGAGGGTTGAGTGCTTAAGGGTTTATAGGGTAGAGGGTAGAGGGTAGAGGGTTTGAGGGTTGAGGGTTTAAGGTTGATGGTAGAGGATTGAGGGTATAGGGTTAGGGAATTAGGGTTGAGGGTCCAATGTATAGGGTAGAGGGTATAGGGGTTGAGGGAATAAGGTTTAATGGTTGAGGGATTAAGAGGGTATAGGGGTTGAGGGTTTAAGGGTTGAGGGTTGAGGGTTGAGGGATTAAGAGGGTATAGGGGTTGAGGGATTAGGGTTTAAGGGGTTGAGGGTTGAGGGATTAAGAGGGTATAGGGGTTGAGGAATTAGGGTTTAAGGGTTGAAGTTCGAGGGATTAAGAGGGTATAGGGGTTGAGGGATTGCTCAAGGGCTGAGGGTTGAGGGGTTGAGGGATTAAGAGTTTATAACTGCTGAGGGTTGTGGGTTGAGGGATTAAGAGGGTATGGGGGTTGATGGATTAGGGTTTAAGGGTTGAGGGTTGAGGGGTTGAGGGATTAAGAGGGTATAGGGGTCGAGGGATGGTTTATGTTGAGGATTAAGGGTCAAGAGGGTTGAAGGATTAGGTAGAGAGTTTACTAAGTGGGTTTAAGGGTTGGGGGATTAGGTTTGAGGGTTGAGGGTTGAGGGTTGAGGGTAGAGGGTTTAAGGGTTTAGGGTTTAAGGGTTGAGGGTTTAGGGTTTAGGGTTGAGTTTTAAGGGTTTATAGGGTAGAGGGTAGAGGGTTTGAGGGTTGAGGGTTTAAGGTTGAGGGTATAGGGTTAGGGGATTACGGTTGAGGGGATTAAACCCTTAACCCTTTAAACCCTTAACCCTTAAACCCTTAACTATTAACCCTCTACCATCTATCTCTCTCCCACTCCCTCTCTCTCTCCCCTCTATCCTTAACCCTTAACCCTTTAAACCCTTAACTCTTAAATCCTTAACCCTTAAAATCCTTAACCGTTAAACCCTTAACTCTTAAACCTCTACCCTCTATCTCTCTCCCACTACCCCTCTCTCTCTCTCCCCTCTATCCTCAACCCTTAACCCTTTAAACCCTTAACCCTTAAACCCTTAACTCTTAACCCTCTACGCTATATCTCTCTCCCACTCTACCTCTCCCACTCTCTCTGTCCCTCTCTCCCACTTTCCCACTCTTTCCCACTCTCTTTTTCTCCCACTCCCCCCTCTCCCAATATCTCCCACTCTCTCTTTCTCCCACTCTACCCCTCTCTCCCTCCCTCTCTATCTCCATCTCTACCACTATATTTTTCTCCCACTCTCCCTCTCTTTCTATCTCCTTCTATCTCCCTCTAACTGTTAATTCTCTACCCTCTATCTCTCTCCCACTCTCTCACTTTCTCCCACTCTCTCTTTCTCCCACTCTCCCCCTCTATCCCTCCGTCTCTATCTCCATCTCTCCCACTATCTCTCCTCTCCTCTCTCTCTCTCTCTCCCTCTCCTCTCTCTCCCTCTAACTCTTAACCTCTGCCTCTATCTCTCTCTCTCCCTCTCCTCCACTCTCCCACTTTCTCTGCTCTCTCTCTCCCACTCTCCCCTCGCCCATCTCCCTCTCTCCCTCTCTCACATCCTCTCCCCCTCTCTCCTCCTCCTCCTATCTGCATCTCTCCCTCTCTCTCTCTCTCTCTCTCTCTCTCTCTCTCTCTCTCTCTCTCTCTCTCTCTCTCTCTCTCTCTCTCTCTCTCTTCCTCTCCCTCTCTCCCACTCTCTCTTTCTACCACTCTCTCTTTCTCAACCATACACCCTCTACCCTTAACCTTAACCTCTAAAACCCTAAAACCCTAAAACCCTCAACTCTACCTCCCTCTCTACTATATATATCTCCTCTCCCTCCCTCTACCTCTCTCTCTCTCTCTCACACACACACACACTCACCTCTATCTCCTCTACTATAAGGGTATAGGGGAGAAATATGGAATTAGGGTAGAGGGTATAAACAAAGAGGGAGAAAGAAATCTATTAAAAAAAACATATTTCATATAATGTGAGCATGCTTTGAAGATGTAGAGATATGGCCTTTTTAGCAAGAAATAACATGCTCATATTATAACGCAAGTGTGTTTTGTTTTCCACTAAAAACGGTAAAAAAAATCAATATACCCTTGATCTCAAGGCTCACATTCTGCATATTCTCTTGGTTTTGCGCGTGATCTGACAAAAAGTATCTTTTTGATGATGTTGTGAAGTGTGCACGCATATTTTTCACATTCCACCACCTTTTCCATGATCTTTCTACCACCTTTGAATGAAATAGCAGATTTTTCATGTTGAAAGACACATAATATCAATTCAAGTTTGAATTCCATTGAAAAATGATATACAATTGAAGTTTGGAGGAGAACAAGCTTTTAAAAAAGTCAAATTGTGAAGGAGTTTGAAGAAAGAAAAAGCTAAGGCTACATAATTGGGTTGAACTCCATTTGAAAGTCTGGTTTTTTAGGTATGTGAAGTATTTACACATTTTATTTCATTCTATTATGGCTTGCTTTCATTTTTGTTATTTTGCATATTCCATGTTGATAATTGTTTGTTTGTCATTATAACCTTAGGTTGTCAATGCACATTTTAAATTACACAATTATATACACTTGCCAATGAAATTTTTTAACTTGATGCAGAGCATCTACTAGGATCCATAAATCATCAAGGGTACTTCTGACCCTAACTTAAATTGAAGAAGATCAACCAAAAACCTCAGTCATCTTTTCATCAAAATCCTTCAATTTCACTTGATTTCATATTTCCACAAACCATTAGAACTTGGCTTCAACTCTTTGTTAGACTAAAAAATAGATTAACCATCATAAAATTGATTGTAACATAGCACAAACCTAATTAGAAACTCAAAACCATTCAATTCGTTCATGATTCACTAATTCACTCTTCAATGCAACTTACATGGCAAAATAACAACAAATCATGGAAGGTAACTACTGACCTTTATCTAGACATCCAAGACACTATAATCAACATGTTATTGATTGAAATAAACTAGATACACATTCAAAAACCAATGATCCATCAAGATCTTTAATTCTTGCAGTCATAATATCATTTTGCACAAGGAGTCAACTTATGTATTTCTTGAGAGGACAACAACCAAACGATGGATTCTTGTTTCCCCTGCACAAAACAACATGCACACACCTTACGTAACCCAAAACTAACCTACTCTACCAAAGTACAGAGCCTAAATCGTGGAGTAGTCATAATGAACCTTCTTAGACTCTCAAACCCCCTTAGTGCACCAAAACTACATCTCTTTGAGGAATTTTGTTATTTAAAACAATCAAGGGAGGTCCTATAACACAACTCAACACAAAATCAACCAACAACAACAATTCACAATTAACAATTCATACAATTCTTCACTTTCACCAATTCAACAATCATCCTTGTAGCATAGCTAACTCACTCAATCAAATATATCTTTAAGAGAAGGTATTCTCATACCAACACCCGAACCTTCTCAAAGTCCCCATAGGGCACACAATAACATATCAACAATCCAAACTGGGCTTCTTTGTTACAACTTCATCAAAACTGGATTTATACACCAACTAGGCCTCAAATTAGGCCTCTTTTACAAAGGACCTTATCTTCAATCCTTTTCCAAAAAATGAAAATCAGTAGGGCAGTATTCTATATGTTATCAAACCAAGTATTACACCATTTGTTTTCATAAAATCACTCACCAAAGTGCCAAATCATAAATCCCTCCTTTTTACCCAAGAAACTAGGGGTTTATTGAAAAACACTCATCCAACCCTCACACAATATTATGAATACTTCAAATAGGTCTAAAATGGCCCGCAAAAACTCAATTCAACAAGAAACCATGCTACCCCAACACAAAACACACTTTAGCATATCAAAACCACTTTTAATCGCATGGAAAACTCAAATTTTCACTTTAGGGCTTCATGCCTAACAAACTTTTAGACCTCCCCTGCACACAAAAAACATTCCCTCACCTATTTATTGATGATGTAGACCCATTCCACAAATTATAGTAATCTTAGTGAGTGGAATGGGCCAATTTACATAATTGAGACCTTCAAAACCCTTTAATCAGGGCACACAAACCTAGAACAAGAGATTCAATCCAAACTACCAATAGAATTGGAGTTAAAGTCTTAAATCAAATGAAAAATACTGTTAAAACATGCCCCAAAGTGATTTAAGAAGATTTATATTCAAAACCTCTTTGTACGGTTCGAACCAAGGCTGCAAAAGACAAAGAAATATAGAAAATCTAAAAAACAGTGATTTTTCAATTCAATCTTCCTTCAAATCTTCTAAATTAGTATTTGCATCGATGTTTTCTAGCATATATATGATTTTTACCACAAAAATAACTGTCTTAATGACTTCAACTGACATTTAAAATGGTATGACTGTTTGCCTTACTCAAAATTTGCTTTTTACAGCTTTACAATTTTGCCCTTTTGCACAATTGGCAACTTACCAATGTTTTTTGCAATTTTGAAATATAAACCTTCTAAACACCTAGGAAACATAAGAAATGTCTCATTAAAATGGAAAATGGTCTTATTGACCTTATTTAATGCAAAGATTCCAAAATCCTAAAGCCTAGACAACAACTTCTTGAATTGACAATTTTCATTCAATGGCACTCCCGCACCATGTATGCTTCCACATTTTGTATACATATATATATGACATAAGTTAAAATTTAGTATGATTTTCCATTCTTCCATTTTGAGCCTATCTTGTAATCATGTCATGCCACATTACCACATTTATTTAAGGAATTTTGGATTGAAAAAAATCATGTGACCTTTGTCTATGCTAGGTTAACTCTTGTACAGGATGATTGTAAGTATTCTTTGTGAAGCCTTGAATAACATATATTTTGATTAACTTGAATAGATACATTTTTTAGGAACTATTATTCATCTCATTACCATGCTATAGATAAAATTATCCGCCATGCCGAAGAAACGAAGAAAGAAAAAACTAACAGATGAAGAGAACGAAACCTTCAAAGAAAAGGAGAGAGTTCGGGTGGCGGCATAACGTGAAAATAAGAAATTGGAAACCATTGAAAAAAACAAACCAATTGAAGAGGAACCTCAACCATCAAAAAGAGAAAAGGAATTGGCAGCACAAAAGGCACAAATGTGAAAGCACCGTGGTAAGACAAATTCAGATACCGTAGTTGGAGATACACCCTCTACGACAAGTGATTATGAAGGGGCACATTTAAGCACAAGCGAATATGGATGGAAACCATCTACTGCAAGTGAATATGGAGGGACATAATCTACCGCAAGTGAATATTGTTGGGCACTATCCAACGCATCTCAAGTTGAGAGTACATCATCACTCGGATTTGACGAAGAAGGTATGCCATCATCCCCACGTGAACCTTAAGGTATGTCTTCTTCTCCACCCTCGATCGAAGGTACGCAATCTAGCCCACCTCAATTAAATATTGATGAAATTCTTAATATTGAGATGTATGTACCTAGGAGAACACCACCTAGAATTTTGCGTAGAAAGCCAAAGTATTTGATTAATATTGATGATGAGATTTTACAGCACATGGAAGGTAGGATTTCAACATGCACTTGTAGAAGATATGTTGATAAGATTTGGAAATTCTTCTTTGAAAGGCTAAATGAGACTGCAAGATGTCAAATATTTGTTGAAATCATGCGTGGTGTAAATTATAGGAACATCATGAAGACTCTTGGGTTGAGAACATCAAATGCATCGAGTGAAGATACTATTGTGAAGAATCTAATGGATGCTTATGAGAGTGTGGGTAAGACCTCACACTTAAAGTATAGTAATGTCACCTAACGTGTCATTACATCGACTTTGGTAAGTTGTCAAAAAAAGAGAGCTCATCTCATTATAAAGACAAGTGAACAAATGGGAACTAGTAGAAAAACTTTATCAAGAGCCATTCAAAGGCAACAAAGAATTGAGGGAACCGATTCAAATGAATTATGGGCATTCTTGGGGAGACTGCCATGAAAAGATAAAGATTTTTTTGAAGCCTTGAGAACACTAATTGAAGAGTATTGGAATAATAACACAAGGCCATCTCTGAATCAAAGGGATGTGGTAAGAAGGAGAATCAGTAGTCAGAATCATGAGGCACATCTAAAGCATTTTTTGGATACGACTCAAACCCAATTTTTTTCATAAATTTGAAAATGATTATCCTCAAATTAGTATTTCTCAAATATTTTTTGAAATGCTTAAAAATTTTTATGTCAAGATAAATCACACACACACTACTTGTTGTTGTAGACTACATATTGAATTCTCTAACCATTATGATGTTTATCGTTCTATATGTTTAGATTTACATACTAACGATATTTTGCAGGATTGTGGCATAGAAGCCCCACCAAAATCTTCAAGAGAGTTCTTATCAAAAAAATTATGTGAAATAGAGGATGGCCAGATATTCTAAAGACAACATGCTTGGATGGTTCATACGAGCGTTGTGGTGGCTTCTAGCATATGCCAGTATGTCAACATATGGAAAGCATAGATGAGGTGGGACAAAAACTAGTAGAGTTCAAGAAGTATAAAACAGTGGCATATGCTACAAAGGATGGGTCTCAAGAAAAAAGGTGTGATTTGGTTATTGAGAAGATTCTAGTGTACTAGTTCATGTCTATATTTCATGACAATATACTATCTAAGTATGCAATGCATGCCCATAGAGCCCGATAGTTGGACACACAATTCAAGCTATGCAAGGACACCTTTCCAGTTGGCAACATAGTATCGGTGGTTAAATTTGTTGAGAACTACACTCTACAACCACAACGTGAGGTGTAGTCATAGTATTACAACTCCATATAGGTTTTGATATTTGTGCACGTAGCATTCATTCATGCATCTGATAGTAAAGAGAACCAAAGGAAGGTATTGAGGGAGTACCACTTTCACATTAGTGATGATCACATACATTCTCTAGAGTTTGTGCAAGGTTGCTTCCAAATGTTCTACAATGGTTTGGCTCAGAGGGGCATAACATACAACGGACATATAATATGGTCGGATAACTGTGCAACACAGTTCAAGAACTCACACATTTTCTACTGGTTGTGCAAGATGCATACCATTATAGGTGTTCAACATATGTGGAAATTTTGTGAGGTCGAGCATGGAAAGGGGGATCATGATAGTGTAGGAGATGCTTGAAAAGAGAATTAGCATGAGAAGAGTTAAAGTATAAAGATAGTGCTTAAAGTTTACAGATGCAAGATCAATCCTCAAGTGATGTAATGCTTTGATGGGTCCAAGTAATGAAGGTACATATTTAGTTCGTAGATTTTTTTGGTTGATGGGTGATACTAAAATTGCACCATATGAGGATTGTTGTACACTAACATGATCGAGTGAGGTACACTCTTTCCTTAGCTCAAATGTAGGTTCATGGAGTATTGCTACATGAAAGATGGCTTGCTTTTGTTCTTCATGTACAGTGCAAACCTAGAATGATTGTGAGTCAAGGGAGTGGGTTGAAAAATAGTTGACAGGTTATCTTAGCCCACTTCATACATATCACCCTCCAACGACATTGGAACTGACACAAATGGAATCATCAGTCGACTTTGACCACATATCAAATCTAGTTCAACCAGGTGATATATCTACTTGCTTAGTTGTTGAAATTCCATATCGTTATCTTACTTTGTAGTGTATTCATAATGTTGACTAATTTCAAGAGATTTGTTGCACATATCAATGCAGGGCATGGTCCTCTTTCACACCCAAACACGCATAATTGATCTAAGCTACATTCAACCAACTTGATCCCTTATGATGGCATGCAAAACAATGGAAAAGAAAAACATACACACAACGGTTGAGAAGTCTGAGTATTGCACAAAAAAAACATATGACCATTGGTGCAAAGCACTTTGTTCCTCCATTTGATGAAGAAGGTCTAGTTCAGTGGTTTTAGTCATTATAATGTCAAATATGACCATGATAGACCATTTTGTAATCTTTCTTTTAGTTTTGAGTTAGTATGGGGTCATTTGAGTCAATTATGTAAGTACAAATAAGAAAATAGCATTGGTAAAGGCATTGGAAGAGATTACTAACGCTGCTCCTGTTCAAAATTCAAAATTTAGGCCTTAAAAGCAAGGCTAGACGAGGTGAAAAGAAGAAATTAATTGAGAATACGTTAGAATAGGTTGGAAATATGGTGAGGTTGTGGAGTTTGATGTGTTCAAATTGTCTGCAAGGACAAGGGAGGTCAAAAGTATGTTATGGCATGATTCCCTAATTGGGAATAAAGGGGTTTTGAATGAAAAAGAGAGGTTTGAGGGAGTAAAAGTGGGTAAATTCAAAGGGCAACATAATTTCGTGGTCAATTAAGTTTGTGCAGGTAGAATGAAGAGTGTTGGAAGAGGTTTTGAGGTTGTATGATGTCTAGATATGGGGTTTTCAATAAACCTTAGTGAAACTTGAGAAAAGTGAGGGTTTAGAGGATAGTGGGGTTAGAGGGCCAATCTTTCCTTAATACTATGGATTTTGTGGATTTGCAGATTGGTAAATGCTGCCCAATGGTGTTTTGCAATTGGAAGAGTGATTGAGAGTGTTTTGCTTTGTTAAATAGACCTATTCAGGGTCTAGGACAACGTTGAGTCTATTTCTTATTTGTATTGTAAATTATAACTTGCTTTCTCCTGAGTCCATTTCGTATATAAGAAATAATATTGCAAAAAGTTGACATATAAATCTTTCGACGTGTTTATATGGTGACGCATCAAGAACATATTGAAATATTTTTATGAATCATTTCATAGAATACCAGTTGAAAACATTTTTTTGCTTTTAGATAAAGTTGTTTAGCATCAATCAATTAATGCTCAAGACAAACCATGAAGGACAAAAATGATCAATGCTAGGGCTAACCAATTAGTAAGTATACACGTGAATAAGTCAGGAATGTACATGTTAATAAGGGAAGCACAAGTACTCAAAAACACATAAGCCTTGAAGTATACACACGAATACATATTATACACAAATTAATACAAAGTATATGCACAAATACAAGGTATACACATGAAAACACGTAAGTTGCAAAGTATACATTGAAACACATGTAAGTCACAAAGTATACACATAAATTGTAAAGTATACACTTGAATACACGTAACTCATATCTATTGAACCATCAATTTAGAATGCAAATATGGACACCATTGATAAAAAATATTTGTATTAACCAAATAGCCATGTAGGAATACATCAATATATGTCGATATAAGTATGAAATATATGTATAGAATATCCATATAGGCTTACGAGAATGCCATATAGACATACAATGCCAAATATGTCCAATACAAAATATGTACAAAATTGTCATGTAGGCATACAACAAAGGGTTCTGGAATCAAAAGTCATTGCTCTCCATGCTCTGGAAATAAATTATTTCCCTTTTCTTTTCGATTGGATGGCGATAGGTCTGTCACTCATTTGTGCTGCGCTCGAGGAGTGCTCTTGCTCCTCCTGATAGTGTTTAGTTCATGGTGAATTTTTAACTGTTACAATAAGAAGTAAATACATGAATATATATAAATTACATTATAAAAAGTGATATATTTGAAAAAATAATCACTTACCACCATCTCATGATCTCTCTCCACAAGGGAAATATTCACACGCCCATGCTCAGGCATGCTCAAGCCTTGTATAAACCATCGAAATAGAAATTAAACTACAAATCAATAATGGTTTGATTTTTCACTAACTAACATCTATAACAATGAATGTAAATTGAAATTTACTAATTTTCCTCATACCTCCCCTATCAGAGCCATCGAGGATTGTATAGCAGATGAAACACTGATCTCCATTTCCCTCGTCACATTCAAAAGTGTTTCAACTTGCAACATCTGAAAATAAAATAACAAATTATTCAATGTAATCAACGATGTGGATATAAACTACACAAATCTATTAAGTACAATTCATTAGTTAAACTCTTATTCTATTACCTTCGTGTAGTTTGAGTAAATCCAGTAGCACTAGGAGGTTTTCCCTCGAAACCTCCAATATTAGCCTGTTCAACATCTAAAATCAAATATTAAAATAACATTCGTAAAAAAATGCTATTAACATGTAATAAATTTATAATTGTTTACTAGTTACATACCCCACCAATAGGTGTACTGCAAAAATAAGTAGGTGGAGGGCTGGTGTATCTAATCTCAACACTGTGACCCTGCAATTTTATTAAAATCATAAAACATTTTTAGTTAATCTTGCTTTTCAAAATCAAAATTTAATAAATTAAATTCAATGAACATGCTGACTTTTACCTGACTATCAATGCCATACACCCCATGCAAAATGCCAGCTGCCCCCTCCATCTCCATAGCTGCAGATGGATCTTGTGTACCAGCCTCTTGGGTGTCGGTGGGGTCATATGAACAAGTCACCTCGCAAGATTGACACACATGGGTTCGAAGGCCACCACTCGAAGACTCCCCTGGATGACACTATAGAATAGGGATAATATGATGGATGACACTCTGGGTCAAAGCGTTGATCACCTGCAATTTCTCTACGTCGACACTCTCCTTCATGACAAAAGGCATAACAACATGCTCATGAGGGAACCTAGCGAGATCTTGTCTCCCTTGCCACGTAGGATCCAACTGTGCACCGGGTCTATCTTGAACCAACCCCCACCTCTCCCCTAGAAGTCCCTCATATCAAAATAATTTAGGATTTTGTTCAATATGAACTCAGTGTATAGTTTCAGAAGAAATATCGCAGGACTTCACAATTTTTGCATGGTGGATAATCAAAGACCATGTACCACCTATCATAAAAATGGTTCCTAATCTGTTGGTGGTGGTACTAATGAATAGAAAACCTATTCGCATTGAGGGTAAGATTTTGATTTCTATGTGGGTTAGTGAATAATGAGCACAAATCACCTTTTGTAATTTTTAAATCCTTTACATCTATATATGATAGTTTATTTGCATAATAAGCCCTAGATGTCTACCTCCTATCTTGTCATCCAGTTTTTTGTTTGCTAATTGAATCTACATTTTTTAACATATCTTTCAATGAACTTGCTAGGGTCATTCTTTCTACGGTTGAACCATTTGGATCACTCGACCTACTGATTAAATCCTCAATTTTCTTTTTGTTGTTCTCAATTTCACTCATCAAATTTTGTTGAGTTCCAGGAGGGGGTTGAGTGATTGGTGGAGGAGGTTGTTGTTTTGGTTGATTTTGTTCTTGAGGATTTGGTTGCTCTTCTTGTTGAGGATTTTGAGGGTTTGCAGGTTGATTTGCATCTCCTAAAAATTCAAAAACATATATATCAAATACAATCTAAAACTAACAAATTCAACCTAAAACTAACAAATTCAACCTAAAACTAAAAAATTCAAAACAAAGAGCAAACAATCCTTACCTCTCACACCTCCTCCCTGTCGTGGTGCCATCATTGCGAGGAAATAGCAATCGTTGGTGAATATTTTCGCACAATGCCTCCTCCTAGAACGTGAGTGCAAAAAATGGGGGTTTTGGTCATGTGCACAACAAAAAACACAGTCAAAATGAAGAATGATGCGTTTCACTTTTTTTTTGCTTTTAACATGTCATAATGCAAGCGCATTATAACGTGTTTGTGTTATAATGCACTCGTGTTATGACTTTTCAAAACTTTTTTTTGAAAGTGGCCACAAATTGGCTACCCATTTCCATGCACCCACCCTAAGGTTTAAAGGTGTAGTTTTTGTATAGGAGTGAATTTGCACCCCTCTTACAAATTCTCCTTTTACACACTGTGAACCCCAATCCTAGACCTGCACAAACATGAGAAACAAACACATAATTATATCCATATGGAAGTAAGAACAAGGATTCCCCATGAAATTAATTAGAAATGCTCAAAATAGGAAAATATGAAGAACAAGACAAGAAAGTAAACAAATGCTAATTAAGCATGCAAATCCTCAATCCCAATGGGGAATTGGTGCCAATTGTGTGTAAAAATTGGCCCTTTCCTTGTTAGGAAGAAGGTGTCTCAACCTTGGATAATTCCTATTCTTATTATTTGTTTTGTAAAATGTATTTCTTGCAAATAATGTAATTAAGTGTGAGTGTACATGTCTAGTTGGCATGTTCATGTGTCACTCCACTTGATGTGTCGACATCTTGAATTGTGTGTAAGGAGATCATGGCTGAAACGGTTATGACGGATTCCTATGACACGTAAGAGCTATTTCTAGAAGTTTCAATGATGGGTGAAGATATGCAAGACATGTGGCAACTGATAAAGCTGAGTACTGTACACTCTTCCACGATAAAATCCTATTTTCTTGGAGAATGGTAAAACCCTAATATGGCTATCTTTGGAAGTTGCCCCAAAAAGGAAAGCGCATGATATAAGCATTTTTTAGGGGTTACAGACTGTGATAGAAAAAGAGTGTATTGTTGGTATGATTTCATGCTACTGGATTTGTCTTTGAGTGTCGATTGTCTCCTGAAAGAACTTGCATTGCAAGTGTGTTGTAACCATTGTGTTGAAGATAATACATTGTGCAGGTTTTGGAGTGTTGGGGTTTTTTACTGAAAGGTTTTCCCCAGGGTAAATCATTGTGTCATTCTCTATTTTTTGTATGCATGGTATATGGCTGCAATATCATTGTTAAAGTAGTTAACGAATCTGAAATTGTAAGGATTTAAAAGAATTTGCACAATAATTTCCTTTAGAGATTAGTGTAGGAAGTTGTTTCCGCACCTGAGTTTCCTTACAATTGGTATCAGAGCCTGATCAACTTTTGATCCTAGTTGTTGGGTAGGGTTTTTTGAGGTAATCTCAAGTTGAGTGGGAGTTTTTTTTTGTGCAGAGCATTCTGAATCTTATTTGCAGATTGAGATGGCAAGTTCCTCATACAATAGAATGGAGGTGGAGAAATTTAATGGCACTAATTTCGAGTTGTGGAAGCTCAAGATGGAAGACATGCTTGAAGACCGAGATCTATGGGAGGCTACTTCACTTGATGTGAGACCTACAACGATATCTCAAGCGGATTGGGACATCAAGGATCGGAAGGCTAAGGGTCTCATCAGACTCTGTCTAGCAGATGTCGTTCTTCTGAATGTTCTTGATGAGACTACTACAAATTCTTTGTGGAAACGGCTTGGGTCTGTGTATCAGGCCAAATCTTTGGTGAATAAGTTGTTCCTGAGAAAGAAGTTGTATTCTTTAAGAATGGAGGAAGGTGGATCCGTAACTGATCATCTCAACGCATTCAATTTATTGATTGCACAGTTGGCATCATCTGGTGCCAAGATCGAGGAGGAGGATCGATGTATGACCCTGCTTTGTTCCTTGCCAGATTCGTGGGACCATCTTGTGATGGCTCTCGGAAGTACTATAGTCACATTCTGTATGGATGATGTGGTGTCTTCGCTGCTATCTGAGGAGATGCGAAGAAAGACTTTGGATTCGTCTAAGGAAGCCCTTGTTGTTTGTGGGAGATCCAACGACAAAGGAAAGCAGAATGACAATAAGTCAAAGAAGGGCAGATCCAAATCCCTTGGGAGTTCTAAGACTCCTAGAAAGTCCAAGGTGAAATGTTGGAACTATGATAAATCTGGGCACTTCCGGAGGGACTGCAAAGAACCAAAGAAGAAGAAGAAAGGCTCAGATTCAACTTCCGAAAAATCTCAAGAAGATGGAGATGCTTTTATTGCAGCTTTGGCAGCCCATGCATCTGATGATGTGTGGTTGGTAGACTCGGGTGCTTCTTTTCACATGACCTCTCATCGAAACTCATTCTCAAAATATGAAGAGTTTGATGGTGGAAAGGTGTACTTGGGTGATGATTCTCACCTAAAGATAGTTGGATGCGGAAGGGTCACTATCAGATTTCCTGATGGACGAGTAAAGGGAATCAACGAAGTTATGCACATTCCAGGTTTGGCGCGAAACCTATTATTTGTAAGTATGTTGAATGATGTAGGTGTGCAAGTTGTCTTTTCAAAAGATGGATGCAAGATGATGAGAGGTTCTATGGTGCTCGCTAAAGGTACTAGGAGAGGTACTTTGTTTCAGCTTGATGCATGCATTGCTCAGTGCAATAGTTCTCCTGTTACAAAGAAGAGAGCGGCTATCACTTCATCCCCACCATCTGAACGAGCAATAAAGAAGACTGTGGCAATGGGTTTCGATGGCAGTGCAGTAAGTGTACCTAAGGGTGCAAACACTTTGGAAGGCAAGCTTCTTGCAGAAAATACAATGTTGTGGCATATGAGATTTGGCCACATTGGTGAGAAGGGTCTTAGGACCTTGAAAAATAAAAATCTTATCGAGGGGCTAAATGATTGTAATCTTGAATTCGATTTCTGTGAACACTGTGTTTATGGTAAGCAAAATCGTGTTTAGTTCTACTCCAGTTCTCACAAGTCTTCTAGACTTTTGGATCTTATTCATTCTGATGTATTTGGTCCTGTAAAAGTTCCTTCTATCTCCAGTTCTGTATATTTTGTATCTTTTATAGATGATTACAGTAGAAGGACTTGGATATATTTCTTGAAAAGTAAGACACAAGTTTTTAGTCGGTTCAAAGAATTTAAGGCTCTTGTGGAGAATCAAACTGGTAAAAGAATCAAGTGTGTGAGAAATGATAATGGTGGTGAGTTGTGTTCCATAGAGTTTGAACAGTTCTATAAAGAACAAGGAATCGAGAGACATAAGACAACTCCTTACACCCCGCAGCAAAATGGAGTTGTAGAGAGAATGAACAGGACATTGATGGAGAAGGCTAGGAGTATGCTTAGTGGAGTTGGTTTAGAACAAAGGTTTTGGGCCGAAGCTGTGGCCACTGCTTGCTATCTGGTTAACAGATCTCCTACATCAGCTCTTGTTGGTAAGACACCCATGGAGGTGTGGTTTGGTAAGAAGCCTTCAATTAGACATCTTCATGTTTTTGGTTGTGAAGCTTATGCACATATTCCAAAGGAGAAAAGATCTAAGTTGGAAAACAAAGCTGTCAAATGTATTTTCATCGGATACAGTGTTGGTGTGAAAGGATACAAGCTTTGGGATCCTGTGACTAGTAAGGTGTTGCATAGTAGAAATGTTATTTTCAGAGAGCTAACATCTTCTCCTATTGTGCTATAACCAGATGAAAAAGAAAAGGAAAAAAATGTTGTTCAGTTTCCTCCTACCCCTGAGAATACTGAACAGAGAGACCATGTTGGGTCTAATGATGAGGAGAGCTCTAGTAGCTCTGATAGTTCGGAAGAAGAGGAAGAACAACCTCAACCTCAGCCCTTGAGCAGATCCACGAGAGAAAGAAAGCAACCAGAAAGGTTTGGTTATTCTATGTTAGATTCCAGTTGTGCTTTTGCTTTGATTACTAACACTGATGAGCCTAGATCTGTGAAAGAGGCTTTGGGCATGGAAGATGCAGGTTCCTGGATTGAGGCTATCGATGATGAGATGGCTTCATTGGAGAAAAAAAAAACTTGGGACCTTTTACCTTTGCCTAAAGGGAGAAAATTTGTTGGCTGTAAATGGGTGTTCAAGAAGAAATTATGTGTAGATGGCAGTGTTGAAAGGTATAAAGCTAGATTGGTTGCAAAGGGGTATTCACAGGTAGAGGGAATAGATTATGGTGAAATATTCTCTCCTGTTGCAAAGTTGACATCCATTAGATTTCTGTTTTCTCTTGCTGCATCATATGATTTAGAGATAGAACAGATGGATGTGAAGACAACTTTCCTTCATGGTGATTTGGAGGAAGAGATTTATATGTCACAGCCTGAGCACTACATTGTTAAAGGTAAGGTATTCTTAGTTTGCAGATTAAAGAAATTTCTATATGGTTTGAAGCAATCTCCTAGGATGTGGTACCTTAAGTTTGATGCCTTTGTGTTGTCAATTGGATTTGTAAGATCGAAATCAGATCATTATGTTTATTTCAAAGTTGAAAATGAATGCCTTCTTATTGTTGCATTATATGTTGGTGATATGTTGTTGTTTGGGAAGGGTAAGGGTATGATTTCTGATTTTAAATCTCAGTTGTCAGCATAGTTTGAGATGAAAGATCTTGGGGCAGCAAGGTACATCTTGGGTATGGAAATCAATAGAGACAGGTCTAACAGAAAAATTTGGTTGAGTCAGAGTAAGTATGTGAAGTCTGTGTTGGATAGGTTCAGCATGGCAGATTGTAGACCACTATGTGTTCCTGTTTCAATAGGAACAAAGTTATCTATAGATGATTGTCCAAAATATCCTAGTGAGGTGGAAGACATGAGTAGAGTACCTTATGCTAGTGCAGTTGGAAGTCTTATGTATGCTATGGTCTGTACTAGACCAGACATTGCCCAAGCAGTGGGAGTCCTGAGTCGGTTTATGGCTAACCCTGGATGGGTACATTGGGATGCAGTTAAGCGAGTATTCAGATATTTGAGGGGTACATCAGATTACTCCATATGTTACCATGGTAAATCTTTTGGATCTCCGCATTCAGTTTGTATTCGTGGGTTTGTGGATTCAGATTGGGCAGGTGATATTAACAGCAGGAGATCCACCAGTGCTTATGTGTTCACTATGTTTGGTGGTGCCATCAGTTGGATGAGTAAGCGACAACCTGTGGTTGCTTTGTCCACTACAGAAGCTGAGTACATGGCTGCTACTCAGGCTTGAAAGGAAGCCATTTGGCTTAGGAGATTGTGTTCTGATGTTGGTGTTGATGCAAAATAGATTACTATTTGGTGTGATAGTCAGAGCGCTATTTGCCTTGCGAAGAATCCAACTTTCCATGCCAGAACGAAGCACATTGATGTGCAGTTTCACTTTGTGAGAGATATGGTGGAAGATGGAAAGGTAAATTTGGAGAAGGTAGATACTGTGAAGAATGTTGCAGATGCATGAACGAAACCAGTGGGCACTGTGAAGTTCAGATGGTGTTCGAAGTCTATGGGCCTTTTGGCCTATAGCGGTTAGTTCCTGTTATGTTCCTATTGCTCTTACAAGGTGTTCGACAAGTGAGAGAATGTTAGGAATAAGGTGTCTCAACCTTGGATAATTCCTATTCTTATTATTTGTTTTGTAAAATGTATTTCTTGCAAATAATGTAATTAAGTGTGAGTGTACATGTCTAGTTGGCATGTTGATGTGTCACTCCACTTGATGTGTCAGCATCTTGAATTGTGTGTAAGGAGATCATGGCTGAAATGGTTATGACGGATTCCTATGAAACGTAAGAGCTATTTCTAGAAGTTTCAGTCATGGGTGAAGACATGCAAGACATGTGGCAACTGATAAAGTTGAGTACTGTACACTCTTCCACGATAAAACCCTATTTTCTCGGAGAATGGTAAAACCCTAATACGACTATCTTTGGAAGTTGCCCCAAAAAGGAAAGTGCATGATATAAGCATTTTTTAGGGTTACAAATTGTGATAGGAAAAGAGTGTATTGTTGGTATGATTTCATGCTACTGGATTTGTCTTTGAGTGTCGATTGTCTCCTGAAAGAACTTGCATTGCAAGTGTGTTGTAACTGTTGTGTTGAAGATAATACATTGTGCAGGTTTTGGAGTGCTGGGGTTTTTTACCGAAAGGTTTTCCCCAGGGTAAATCATTGTGTCGTTCTCTATTTTCTGTATGTTGGTATATGACTGCAATATCATTGTTAAAGTAGTTAACGAATCTGAAATTGTAAGGATTTAAAAGAATTTGCACAATACTTTCCTTTAGAGATTAGTGTAGGAAGCTATTTTCCGCACCTGAGTTTCATTACAAGATGGACATAGATAGGAGATATGGGTAAGGAAGGGATATGGGTGTTGGAATGATGGATGGATGATGAAGGTAGATGAATCTAGATAATATGAATGGATTAGAAAAGTAGATGGGGAGGATAAGGAATACGATAGGGTATGGATGAGGGGAATATATGCCAAGAGGTGTCCAAAGAATGTATATATATGTGCCCCTGTCTTTATCAAGATCATGAGGAATATGGAGGGACTGGATACAAATGGGATATGATGGATATGATGTAGCAGATTGGTGGATGTAGGAGATGGAGGAAGGGGAGGCATAAATGGAAGTTGCCCCCAATTGTGGAAGGAAATTGGATGGGGGATTTATGCATGACGCATGTTTTCCAGGTTTTCATCATGGTACTTATCCAAGGTGTTTTTTTGCCAAGTTTTCACCATTGGATGAATTATTGTCTTTACTATTTTTTTGTATGTTTTTTAATTTTTTTACTTTTTTCCTTTTGTGAATTTTTTTTTAAAACTTTTATGACCTTTTTGACGAGGATGTGGATGTGGGTTTGGAAGATATGTGATAAAGGGGATGGATGAAGGACTCGAGCATCGAGTTCTATATGAGATAATAAGATCCCATGTGTAAAGCGACCATTGGATGTTGGTACAACCTTATTAGAATGGATGGATTATGCAAGAGGATGGATTAAAGGGATTTGATGGGGGAGATATGGGGGATAGTGGATGGGGTGTTGGAAAGTGTATGGATGGAATGATGAATTGGATGTGTGATGGGGGATTGTGTTTAGGACCAACATTGGCACATGTGATGGTGGATGTGAAATTATAGGAGGGTTGATGGATGGAGAATGTGGCAATGGAGGCGTTGGGATAGTGAATTTTGGGATATAAGGACCCGAAATAGATTTAGGAGATGGAGGATGAAAATGATTAGCTTTGGGATTAGCGAATTTGGATGTCTTTAGGGATTTCTCATTTGAAGGCATGGCCTCTTTTCTTGGGAATCCACATGGTTTTTATTTTTTCTTTGGTGGGAATTTGTGGCCTTTGGGATTGATTGGGATTTTGGATTTGATTTTTCTTCTCATCAACATGTCTTTTGAAGGGGAAATGAGGAGTTTTAGAGTCATGTGGATGTTTGGATTAATTCATTTTTATTTTGGCATCCAAAGTGTTTATAGTAGCAATGGGATGGGTAGGAGGTGATGGATGATGTGGAGAAGACGTGGATGGAGTGATAGAGGTAGGCTTTTGACAATGGTGTGTGGATGGAGGATGTGAGATAGCATGCATGAAGGGGTGCCTTTGTTGATCCTGATTAGGAGTTATGAATTCAGGATTCTTGTGATGTGTGCTAGGGATAGGTAATGGATGGATGAGAAGATAAATATGATAGGATGTAGGGGGTGATTTTGGGATATAAGGACCCAAAATAGACTGTGTATATGGAGGCTGTGTGAAGTTTGGTGGAGGGATATAAGGACCTGTAACTATGGATTTTCCTGCAAGATTAGATAGTTAGCAACACATGCATATTAATTAAATCCACAATGAACAATAGAATGCATAAGAAATAAAGAAAGGAAAATAACTGAAACAATCTCACCCATTCCTTCCTCCTCCATGGATGACTTCCATTGCACCTTCTAGCTTGTTGTGATGATGAGTGTGCCCTTAAATTTTGATGAGAAAACTCTATAGTATTGACTAGACCTAAGCAAAGTTTTGAAGTATTTGAACTATAAACTATGCAATAGAAATTAAATTCTAAATGCAAGTAATTAAATGACAATGCAATAGATAAATATTAAGCAAATAAAAAATTCAAGAAAACAAAGATATTAAGAGATGTCTAAATGAGAACAAAATTGACATTTTATAGAAAATGGAATTTTGGAGAGACGGATGAGATGAGAGATTGAAAAATGCCCTAAAATCGAAGGTCAAGATTCAAAATGACAACTCTCAATTAGGGTTAGGGTGAAATTCCCAAATGAGTGCACAAGATTTAATTTAAGAAATTAAATCAAGGATGGAGAATGAACATGACACTGAGATGAAAATTAGTAAAAATCAAAAGATAAGAAGATGAGATTTAGAAAATCAGTAATTTTAGCAATTACTTGATTTGTAGAAGAATATTTCCATTTTGAATTAAAATTAATTCAAAATATGGATTTTGTGAGATAGTAAATAATTGATTTAAGATTATTTACTAAAAGAAGAAGCAATTAACCATGTGAAGTCATTTTAAAATAAATTGTTTTATTTAAAAAGAGGGAAATGTCAAATAAGGCAATTAAATAATTAGGAATAATTATTTAATTTAGAAGAGGTAGTTAATTAATTAATAAATATATTTAATTAAAAGAGGATTTGGGCATTAGTGACATATTAAATAAATATATTTAAATATATTTATTTAATAATCAAGAGGACATCAATGACAAATATTAATTAAATAAATTGAGAACTTTATTTAATTATGAGCAGACTTTGATAATTAGTGATGCATTAAATAAATAAATAAGATCTATTTATTTAATAATCATGAAGAATAGAAAGTCATGAATTAATTAAATAATTATAAATTATTTAATTAATAGTTGAAGGTGGGTTAGAAACATAATTAAAATGTCATAATTATGCTAGGACGAAAAGTGGTAAAATAGTGATTGCAGGCCTAGGTCATTTTTATGTGTCTACATTTTCTCCTCTTTGTCATAATACAGCTTGTCACATTGTGGCAAAGAAATCATGTCAAAAATATGCCCCAATGCAAAATAGGGATGAGGAAGAATGACGAGGAGGGTTGTGGTATGCCCCCTCGAGAGGACAGTTGGGTTCCGATAATATGAGTGGGCTCTCGAAATGGATGAAAGGACTAGAAGATGAAAGACAAAAGTATATAGGAAAGATAGATAAAGATGATAATGATGCGAACTAGAAGAAATGTTAGAGAGAAAAAGATGAATGTTAGGATAGAAGGAAATTCAAGTTAGTGCGAAAGAAGAAATGCATGTTAGAATCCTTCAATATTTGCCAAGGTACTAATAAGTGTCGCTTGAATCATCATTGGGTGGTAAAAATAACACAAATGAACAACAAACACCATGGTATGACATAGACCAAGGTGTGAAAGGTCATCCACTTGCAAGATAGACGGTTGCAGACAAGGAATGTCCTAACTCATACTAAGGCCCAAGTTGCCCCAGTCTTTTTGTCAAGACAATCCACAAACAACAGTCAAAGAAAAACATAATAGGTCATGAGACGTCATCGCACCTCTAAATCCTTCATGGGACATCCTCGAGGTAGCTAGTAACATAACCAAAAGACAAGTCAATAAAAAGATGAAAAAATAGCCAAAAATTAACAACCATTTAATTATATTGCCAATGTTTGTTTGTCAAAGATTAATTACATGATAGTTTGACAGTTTTGACGATTTGACGGTGCCTAAGGTTAGGAAGGACACATCCTAAAAAGGAAAATTATATTTTGATGAGGTCCAAATCCAAGGACACATATTGAAGAGGACCAAAAGGAATGAGATTAACATTTTGACTAATGTTTTGGCAAGTTGACTGATTTTGACTGTATGATTGATTGGCTTACATTGTCTGATTTTGACAAATTTTGGCGTTGACGTTTTGAATGACTCTCTTGTATCAAGTGCGACTATGTCCACTTTATTTGACCAATGCAACCATGTTTGACTTATGATTTTATTTGGAAAAACCTAGAAGGGCTGACCTAATGTCTCGGGGATTCAAAGATGAATCTTGCCTACGTAGCAAATGCGTAGAGACAACGTAGTTCGAACGATGACAAAGACTGATTGACTTTGACTCTATTTTTGGGATTTTGAAATTGATTTGGATTTATTTTGTGTTTTCTTCAGGACATTTTCTAATTTTTAAATCTCTTTTTTTTTTTCAGGACTGTTTCAAATTTTTATGACTTTTTTCAAGACTTTTTCAAATTTTTATGACTTTTTGATGTTTTAAGAAAATTTTGACAAATGTATGTGAATGATGCTGACGCACATGAATCCGAGGACGACCATGATTTTGCTACTATTCAAGTTGAATACCGATTGGTAGGTGACAATGACGATGACAACATTGTTTGATGTGGGAAGGACACATCTTGAAACAACGTGAAGATGACAATGATATGACAAGAGGATAAAAGTCTGCAGCAGAGCCAGGGACAAAGCCAAGGAATGTTTTGGATGATGCGCCATTTTTTCCATATTGTTACATTTGGAATGACTTG
This sequence comes from Sequoiadendron giganteum, assembly GCA_007115665.2. Classification (NCBI taxonomy): domain Eukaryota; kingdom Viridiplantae; phylum Streptophyta; class Pinopsida; order Cupressales; family Cupressaceae; genus Sequoiadendron; species Sequoiadendron giganteum. The sequence goes on from CM021107.1 coordinate 460,607,364, forward strand.
ATGAGGAGTAGATTGGATGATGAGGGATCTTTAGACCATTGACAAGGGAAACCAAGATGGGTGATATGTATAAAAGGACAATGGATGGCTTATGTCAGATAAGGATAAGGATAGTGTAATAGTCCACATAGATAAATTATTCTACACATGACGCATGTTTGCCAGGTTTTCATCATGGTACTTATCCAAAGCGCCTATTTGTCTAGTTTTCACCATTGGAAAAAAAAATTCTCTTTACTATTTTCTGGTTTTTTTGGTGTCACCAAGACGCCTGTTTGCCAAGTTTTCATCAAGGTGACGATTTTTTTAATTTTTCTTTATTTTTGTATTTTTGTTGGATAGCCTTGCTACTTTAGATGACCATTGACTTTGTTGAATCCTTTGACGATGCCGATGTAGAGACCGGTGCCATGACATGCCAATAGTGACCTTTCTGAAGTAGTTGCCTTGTCAGGATGATAGCGCTTGCATATAGTTGATCGATGTCATTGTGATCCTTGTTGATACTAGAGTTGGCCATATCAGAATACACACATCGTGATAGAGTGCCATGAGAGTCCCTATGATAGAGAGTTTCTACCAAGATGTGATGGATTTGTGACATGGGATGTTTGGACTTTAAAGAGGATGTAGGATTATGATGGATGATGGTAGATGTGGGAGGATTGTTTGGATGTTTGGATGTAGCCATTTTTATTCTCCAAACTTTAGGTGCCAGGTTAGGATGGTGTTTGGAACCAACATTTTTATATGTCTTTCTTGATGGCCATTTTTGAGGGGGTGGACATGTATTATATGTGGGAGTCCTCTTATGTTGTGGCTCCATATTTTGATTGAATTTTGGATTTGACATATTTTCTTTGTCTGATTCATTCTTTTCTTGACTTGAGACACTTTGTTTTGGGATCCATTTTAGCTTCATTTGTCCGCTTGTATTTTTTATTGATTCCATGGCCTTTGACATGTGATTTTGGATTTTGTATTTGTAAGACTTTTGTTGGTTCCAAATGGAAGGCTTATTCATGATAGAATGATGGTTATGGGTGTGGAGAGAAGGGGTGTTGACAACAATCTTATGACAAGGACTACTCATGACACCCATTTTGATATTTGTATGAGATAAATTTGTCCCCAATATCGAGGAGGGACCACTAACAGTATTAGATTTTTCAACTGAGGAATAGCCAAGACCTTGATGTCTATAATCTGTCTAAACTTGCACAGGTTCTATAATTCCTTGCTCATGTAGGCCTAGTCCTTGATAATGCATGTTCTGAAAAAATTATGTTTGCGATGGGGTACTTGTTACTTTGGAAGCAAGATGCCAACCCATCCTTATTGTGGAAATTAATGCTCGAAATATTTTCATCTATAAGAAAGCCTACTCTAAAAAAGGTAGATGATCCTAATTGATAGGATGTTGTAGCTTCACTGACATGTTGGATAGATTTTTTATTGACATCTTCGGTTTGATTTTTTGACATATCAGATTCTGATGATTCTGCTGGTGCTTCGAAGTTGATGTCAAAACCATCTTCATGGTCATTGTCATAGAGCCCACTGAATTCAATTATAGCTTGATCATTTACAAATATGTCCATGCTAGGAGACTCTTGTTCTACTGGTAGATCATCTATGTGTCCCATGGAGGCAAGTGTCTCATTGTTGGTAGTTTCAATGTTGGAAGCTTGGAGAGGGTCATATTCAAGTGTTTCATCATGAAGGGCATAGAGGTCAAGGAGTGGATCATTTTGGACTTCTTGATCAAAGATAGTGTCTTGATCAAAGATAATGTCTTGATCAAAGATAGTGTCTTCATCAAAGATGGGTTCATTTTGAATGACATGATTGGAAATAGGGTCTTGACCAAGGGTAGGTTTATCTTGAATGACATGGTTTTGGATGGACTCTTAACCAAGGATAGGTTTCTTTGGTATACCATGATTGTCTAAGAGGACTTCTTGAATGGATGTAAAGATGGGGTCCAATAAACTACTTTGATCTAGACAAGACGGTGATGTTATGATGTGATGCTTTGGACTTGCCTCTTGACATGTATCCTCAAGTGTAGGTAAGAAGATGGGACTTTGGAGACCATGACTAGATATGTTTTCATGAAAACATGGAGTGTCTTGGAATGGATTGGTGTATAATGGACTAGGATATGACATGGAGGTTTGGATTTGGTTGAGGGATGATGGACTAGGATAGGACATGAATGCATGACAAGGATATGATGTAGATGGAGGACTAGGATATGACGTGAATGGAGGATTAGGATATGACATGGACGGAGGACTAGGATATGACGTGAATGGAGGATTAGGATATGTCATGGATGGAGGACTAGGATATGACATGGATGGTTGGTTTCCCCTGTCAATGTTAGGGTGGGGACAATAGGTGGATGTTTGTTGTGGAAGAATGGCAGGATTTGTGTTAAAATATTTGTGATAGGGAGGGGAAATGGATGGAAGACTAGGACTTATAGGTTGTTGGTAAGAGGAATAGATGGATGGAGGGCTAGGGGTTATAAATTTTAACTTGGATTGGAGGTATAGTGTTTTGAAGTCCCCAGCTAGTTGTGTCTGACCATTACTGAGAAATTGGCATTCAATTCAACTAGCAAGCATGTCCTAGTGGCTTGAAGACATGATGGTGGATGGAATAAGACTAAGACTATACAAAATGATTATGAGGACAAAAATGAATGTCAAATGTAGTGGTAATGAAGACTAAAATGAGTGTCTTATGTCAAAATATTCCTATGAAAAGGTTACTAACCATTCAAAGTTTGGCCAATGTCTTGATTTGGATTGTTGAAGGACTGGTTTGAGGGACAAGATGACAAAATGACAACGTGAGATTTTCACACTAGACTTATGAGTTGGAAATAGCTCACAAGAGGACAATGAGTAAGGATTGATTTGTTTGACTTGGTCCAATGACAATTTACTTTTTGAAACAATGGTTTGACAAAGTAATGAAATTTTTCCTATTCCAAAGTGTGCAAAATTAAAAACTTAAGACGTTGCCTATATTGAAGATGATGATGGATGGATTGCAAGCTAAATGCAAACTAAAAATGAAAAATGGATGACTCAGACAAGTGTTCTCCTGGTTTTGGACAAAGATTGCAGGAAAAAAAGAGGTTTACAAATGCTTGGTCTCAGATTTCCGACAGTAATAATGTTTTTGGAGCTAACATGCAAATGTGTCATTTGAGGTTGTTGTCCTCAATTTTGAATTCTCAAAATTGGACAACCCATATGAAATTTTGCCTAAAATTTCTTCATAAATCTCTATGGCATGCATTTCGAGGCACCAAAATTGTCCAATTGAATTGTGCAACCATTCGTATCCATCCTATTTTGCCTTGTGTGAAATTCGGGAACATTTCGACATGTTTTTCCTTTTGTTTTGTCCAATTTTGGGATTTTTGATCACCATTGCAAATAGGGATCTTTGTGTGTTAGGGCACATTTTACGAGGTGTTAAGGTTGTAAAACTTTGGATTTTAATTGATGGTTCCCTTGGGTATCCTTTCATCAACTCCCCTTTCCGTTTTTGTAAAATTCTGAGTCATTTTTCTTGTCTTTTTGGTCAAATTCGGGTTTTTAAGACAACACAGCAAAAATAGGAAATTTTAAGTCATAAAGCAAAATTGCTCTAAAAAGTTGTGAAAAGTTCCTACTTTGCTAAAAGTAAAATTGCTAAAACTTCAAAAAGTTCCTAAAATTGCTTAAGTTGCCAAAAATCCCTACTTTGCTAAAAGCAAAATTGCTAAAGTGTCAAAAAGTTCCTAAAATTGCTAAATGAGCCAAAAGTTCCTATTTTGTCAAAAGCAAAATTGTTAAAGTGCTAAAAAAACCCGATTTTTGCTTAAGTTGTCAAAAGTTCCTATTTTTTCCAAATTGTCAAAAGAAAAGTTGTTGAAAGGCTCAAAAAACCCGATTTGGTCTCTTTTTGCCAATCTGAAAATCCCCTCCATCAAAAAGCATATTTTTCAACATATTTCATCGTAGAGCGTTCTTCTTTGAGTTTTAGGCTTAGATATTGATACTTGGTACTGGCCAACTACCATTGATGACCTCGAAGGTCCTAACTTTTCTCTTGAAAAAGTGAAAACTTCCCACCAGCCTTAAACTGACTTTTAACTGAAACCGACTTCACCATTGTGATCGAGATGTGAAATAAGCCAATCAAAATTAATTTCAGCCAATTCTGACAAGTTCCTATTTTTTAGGGTTTTGAGTAAAAATAGATTTCAGAAACCCTAATTTTCAAAATTTTCAAATTTTGCTAGTATCTTCCTGGCATCACACTGACTAAAAGCCCATACTTTATTTGCCCAAAAACTGAGTTTTGACCCCATATTTACAAGGTTTAGACCATTTTAAGCAAAATGCCTTCTTATTTTTCCTAGCTTGCACTTAAAAATTGCAATCAGCCTTCCAAAACCCGAAATTGAGCTTTAACCTCACTTTTGCAGCCCCTTTGTGTCATTCTCGTTACTCTCGTTTGCACACATGACCTACCAAATCAATAATATAAGGCATGGACCTTATTTTTCAAGCAAATTCCAAGGCTGGAGAATGATACAAAGAAAGAATAACAACATGACGAAGCCACACAAGGAGTTGAACAAGTGACATGATTGAGCATGGAGTGTTTTCAAGACGAAGATGGAAGAATGTTTTCCAAATAGCAGCATGAAGACCTAATCAAGGATGATGTAGTTCAAGTCATGTCTTCGGGCACTTAGAATAGTTTCAATTAT
>CM021107.1:460612243-460720375 GCA_007115665.2 Sequoiadendron giganteum
ATGCCATACACCCCATGCAAAATGCCAGCTGCCCCCTCCATCTCCATAGCTGCAGATGGATCTTGTGTACCAGCCTCTTGGGTGTCGGTGGGGTCATATGAACAAGTCACCTCGCAAGATTGACACACATGGGTTCGAAGGCCACCACTCGAAGACTCCCCTGGATGACACTATAGAATAGGGATAATATGATGGATGACACTCTGGGTCAAAGCGTTGATCACCTGCAATTTCTCTACGTCGACACTCTCCTTCATGACAAAAGGCATAACAACATGCTCATGAGGGAACCTAGCGAGATCTTGTCTCCCTTGCCACGTAGGATCCAACTGTGCACCGGGTCTATCTTGAACCAACCCCCACCTCTCCCCTAGAAGTCCCTCATATCAAAATAATTTAGGATTTTGTTCAATATGAACTCAGTGTATAGTTTCAGAAGAAATATCGCAGGACTTCACAATTTTTGCATGGTGGATAATCAAAGACCATGTACCACCTATCATAAAAATGGTTCCTAATCTGTTGGTGGTGGTACTAATGAATAGAAAACCTATTCGCATTGAGGGTAAGATTTTGATTTCTATGTGGGTTAGTGAATAATGAGCACAAATCACCTTTTGTAATTTTTAAATCCTTTACATCTATATATGATAGTTTATTTGCATAATAAGCCCTAGATGTCTACCTCCTATCTTGTCATCCAGTTTTTTGTTTGCTAATTGAATCTACATTTTTTAACATATCTTTCAATGAACTTGCTAGGGTCATTCTTTCTACGGTTGAACCATTTGGATCACTCGACCTACTGATTAAATCCTCAATTTTCTTTTTGTTGTTCTCAATTTCACTCATCAAATTTTGTTGAGTTCCAGGAGGGGGTTGAGTGATTGGTGGAGGAGGTTGTTGTTTTGGTTGATTTTGTTCTTGAGGATTTGGTTGCTCTTCTTGTTGAGGATTTTGAGGGTTTGCAGGTTGATTTGCATCTCCTAAAAATTCAAAAACATATATATCAAATACAATCTAAAACTAACAAATTCAACCTAAAACTAACAAATTCAACCTAAAACTAAAAAATTCAAAACAAAGAGCAAACAATCCTTACCTCTCACACCTCCTCCCTGTCGTGGTGCCATCATTGCGAGGAAATAGCAATCGTTGGTGAATATTTTCGCACAATGCCTCCTCCTAGAACGTGAGTGCAAAAAATGGGGGTTTTGGTCATGTGCACAACAAAAAACACAGTCAAAATGAAGAATGATGCGTTTCACTTTTTTTTTGCTTTTAACATGTCATAATGCAAGCGCATTATAACGTGTTTGTGTTATAATGCACTCGTGTTATGACTTTTCAAAACTTTTTTTTGAAAGTGGCCACAAATTGGCTACCCATTTCCATGCACCCACCCTAAGGTTTAAAGGTGTAGTTTTTGTATAGGAGTGAATTTGCACCCCTCTTACAAATTCTCCTTTTACACACTGTGAACCCCAATCCTAGACCTGCACAAACATGAGAAACAAACACATAATTATATCCATATGGAAGTAAGAACAAGGATTCCCCATGAAATTAATTAGAAATGCTCAAAATAGGAAAATATGAAGAACAAGACAAGAAAGTAAACAAATGCTAATTAAGCATGCAAATCCTCAATCCCAATGGGGAATTGGTGCCAATTGTGTGTAAAAATTGGCCCTTTCCTTGTTAGGAAGAAGGTGTCTCAACCTTGGATAATTCCTATTCTTATTATTTGTTTTGTAAAATGTATTTCTTGCAAATAATGTAATTAAGTGTGAGTGTACATGTCTAGTTGGCATGTTCATGTGTCACTCCACTTGATGTGTCGACATCTTGAATTGTGTGTAAGGAGATCATGGCTGAAACGGTTATGACGGATTCCTATGACACGTAAGAGCTATTTCTAGAAGTTTCAATGATGGGTGAAGATATGCAAGACATGTGGCAACTGATAAAGCTGAGTACTGTACACTCTTCCACGATAAAATCCTATTTTCTTGGAGAATGGTAAAACCCTAATATGGCTATCTTTGGAAGTTGCCCCAAAAAGGAAAGCGCATGATATAAGCATTTTTTAGGGGTTACAGACTGTGATAGAAAAAGAGTGTATTGTTGGTATGATTTCATGCTACTGGATTTGTCTTTGAGTGTCGATTGTCTCCTGAAAGAACTTGCATTGCAAGTGTGTTGTAACCATTGTGTTGAAGATAATACATTGTGCAGGTTTTGGAGTGTTGGGGTTTTTTACTGAAAGGTTTTCCCCAGGGTAAATCATTGTGTCATTCTCTATTTTTTGTATGCATGGTATATGGCTGCAATATCATTGTTAAAGTAGTTAACGAATCTGAAATTGTAAGGATTTAAAAGAATTTGCACAATAATTTCCTTTAGAGATTAGTGTAGGAAGTTGTTTCCGCACCTGAGTTTCCTTACAATTGGTATCAGAGCCTGATCAACTTTTGATCCTAGTTGTTGGGTAGGGTTTTTTGAGGTAATCTCAAGTTGAGTGGGAGTTTTTTTTTGTGCAGAGCATTCTGAATCTTATTTGCAGATTGAGATGGCAAGTTCCTCATACAATAGAATGGAGGTGGAGAAATTTAATGGCACTAATTTCGAGTTGTGGAAGCTCAAGATGGAAGACATGCTTGAAGACCGAGATCTATGGGAGGCTACTTCACTTGATGTGAGACCTACAACGATATCTCAAGCGGATTGGGACATCAAGGATCGGAAGGCTAAGGGTCTCATCAGACTCTGTCTAGCAGATGTCGTTCTTCTGAATGTTCTTGATGAGACTACTACAAATTCTTTGTGGAAACGGCTTGGGTCTGTGTATCAGGCCAAATCTTTGGTGAATAAGTTGTTCCTGAGAAAGAAGTTGTATTCTTTAAGAATGGAGGAAGGTGGATCCGTAACTGATCATCTCAACGCATTCAATTTATTGATTGCACAGTTGGCATCATCTGGTGCCAAGATCGAGGAGGAGGATCGATGTATGACCCTGCTTTGTTCCTTGCCAGATTCGTGGGACCATCTTGTGATGGCTCTCGGAAGTACTATAGTCACATTCTGTATGGATGATGTGGTGTCTTCGCTGCTATCTGAGGAGATGCGAAGAAAGACTTTGGATTCGTCTAAGGAAGCCCTTGTTGTTTGTGGGAGATCCAACGACAAAGGAAAGCAGAATGACAATAAGTCAAAGAAGGGCAGATCCAAATCCCTTGGGAGTTCTAAGACTCCTAGAAAGTCCAAGGTGAAATGTTGGAACTATGATAAATCTGGGCACTTCCGGAGGGACTGCAAAGAACCAAAGAAGAAGAAGAAAGGCTCAGATTCAACTTCCGAAAAATCTCAAGAAGATGGAGATGCTTTTATTGCAGCTTTGGCAGCCCATGCATCTGATGATGTGTGGTTGGTAGACTCGGGTGCTTCTTTTCACATGACCTCTCATCGAAACTCATTCTCAAAATATGAAGAGTTTGATGGTGGAAAGGTGTACTTGGGTGATGATTCTCACCTAAAGATAGTTGGATGCGGAAGGGTCACTATCAGATTTCCTGATGGACGAGTAAAGGGAATCAACGAAGTTATGCACATTCCAGGTTTGGCGCGAAACCTATTATTTGTAAGTATGTTGAATGATGTAGGTGTGCAAGTTGTCTTTTCAAAAGATGGATGCAAGATGATGAGAGGTTCTATGGTGCTCGCTAAAGGTACTAGGAGAGGTACTTTGTTTCAGCTTGATGCATGCATTGCTCAGTGCAATAGTTCTCCTGTTACAAAGAAGAGAGCGGCTATCACTTCATCCCCACCATCTGAACGAGCAATAAAGAAGACTGTGGCAATGGGTTTCGATGGCAGTGCAGTAAGTGTACCTAAGGGTGCAAACACTTTGGAAGGCAAGCTTCTTGCAGAAAATACAATGTTGTGGCATATGAGATTTGGCCACATTGGTGAGAAGGGTCTTAGGACCTTGAAAAATAAAAATCTTATCGAGGGGCTAAATGATTGTAATCTTGAATTCGATTTCTGTGAACACTGTGTTTATGGTAAGCAAAATCGTGTTTAGTTCTACTCCAGTTCTCACAAGTCTTCTAGACTTTTGGATCTTATTCATTCTGATGTATTTGGTCCTGTAAAAGTTCCTTCTATCTCCAGTTCTGTATATTTTGTATCTTTTATAGATGATTACAGTAGAAGGACTTGGATATATTTCTTGAAAAGTAAGACACAAGTTTTTAGTCGGTTCAAAGAATTTAAGGCTCTTGTGGAGAATCAAACTGGTAAAAGAATCAAGTGTGTGAGAAATGATAATGGTGGTGAGTTGTGTTCCATAGAGTTTGAACAGTTCTATAAAGAACAAGGAATCGAGAGACATAAGACAACTCCTTACACCCCGCAGCAAAATGGAGTTGTAGAGAGAATGAACAGGACATTGATGGAGAAGGCTAGGAGTATGCTTAGTGGAGTTGGTTTAGAACAAAGGTTTTGGGCCGAAGCTGTGGCCACTGCTTGCTATCTGGTTAACAGATCTCCTACATCAGCTCTTGTTGGTAAGACACCCATGGAGGTGTGGTTTGGTAAGAAGCCTTCAATTAGACATCTTCATGTTTTTGGTTGTGAAGCTTATGCACATATTCCAAAGGAGAAAAGATCTAAGTTGGAAAACAAAGCTGTCAAATGTATTTTCATCGGATACAGTGTTGGTGTGAAAGGATACAAGCTTTGGGATCCTGTGACTAGTAAGGTGTTGCATAGTAGAAATGTTATTTTCAGAGAGCTAACATCTTCTCCTATTGTGCTATAACCAGATGAAAAAGAAAAGGAAAAAAATGTTGTTCAGTTTCCTCCTACCCCTGAGAATACTGAACAGAGAGACCATGTTGGGTCTAATGATGAGGAGAGCTCTAGTAGCTCTGATAGTTCGGAAGAAGAGGAAGAACAACCTCAACCTCAGCCCTTGAGCAGATCCACGAGAGAAAGAAAGCAACCAGAAAGGTTTGGTTATTCTATGTTAGATTCCAGTTGTGCTTTTGCTTTGATTACTAACACTGATGAGCCTAGATCTGTGAAAGAGGCTTTGGGCATGGAAGATGCAGGTTCCTGGATTGAGGCTATCGATGATGAGATGGCTTCATTGGAGAAAAAAAAAACTTGGGACCTTTTACCTTTGCCTAAAGGGAGAAAATTTGTTGGCTGTAAATGGGTGTTCAAGAAGAAATTATGTGTAGATGGCAGTGTTGAAAGGTATAAAGCTAGATTGGTTGCAAAGGGGTATTCACAGGTAGAGGGAATAGATTATGGTGAAATATTCTCTCCTGTTGCAAAGTTGACATCCATTAGATTTCTGTTTTCTCTTGCTGCATCATATGATTTAGAGATAGAACAGATGGATGTGAAGACAACTTTCCTTCATGGTGATTTGGAGGAAGAGATTTATATGTCACAGCCTGAGCACTACATTGTTAAAGGTAAGGTATTCTTAGTTTGCAGATTAAAGAAATTTCTATATGGTTTGAAGCAATCTCCTAGGATGTGGTACCTTAAGTTTGATGCCTTTGTGTTGTCAATTGGATTTGTAAGATCGAAATCAGATCATTATGTTTATTTCAAAGTTGAAAATGAATGCCTTCTTATTGTTGCATTATATGTTGGTGATATGTTGTTGTTTGGGAAGGGTAAGGGTATGATTTCTGATTTTAAATCTCAGTTGTCAGCATAGTTTGAGATGAAAGATCTTGGGGCAGCAAGGTACATCTTGGGTATGGAAATCAATAGAGACAGGTCTAACAGAAAAATTTGGTTGAGTCAGAGTAAGTATGTGAAGTCTGTGTTGGATAGGTTCAGCATGGCAGATTGTAGACCACTATGTGTTCCTGTTTCAATAGGAACAAAGTTATCTATAGATGATTGTCCAAAATATCCTAGTGAGGTGGAAGACATGAGTAGAGTACCTTATGCTAGTGCAGTTGGAAGTCTTATGTATGCTATGGTCTGTACTAGACCAGACATTGCCCAAGCAGTGGGAGTCCTGAGTCGGTTTATGGCTAACCCTGGATGGGTACATTGGGATGCAGTTAAGCGAGTATTCAGATATTTGAGGGGTACATCAGATTACTCCATATGTTACCATGGTAAATCTTTTGGATCTCCGCATTCAGTTTGTATTCGTGGGTTTGTGGATTCAGATTGGGCAGGTGATATTAACAGCAGGAGATCCACCAGTGCTTATGTGTTCACTATGTTTGGTGGTGCCATCAGTTGGATGAGTAAGCGACAACCTGTGGTTGCTTTGTCCACTACAGAAGCTGAGTACATGGCTGCTACTCAGGCTTGAAAGGAAGCCATTTGGCTTAGGAGATTGTGTTCTGATGTTGGTGTTGATGCAAAATAGATTACTATTTGGTGTGATAGTCAGAGCGCTATTTGCCTTGCGAAGAATCCAACTTTCCATGCCAGAACGAAGCACATTGATGTGCAGTTTCACTTTGTGAGAGATATGGTGGAAGATGGAAAGGTAAATTTGGAGAAGGTAGATACTGTGAAGAATGTTGCAGATGCATGAACGAAACCAGTGGGCACTGTGAAGTTCAGATGGTGTTCGAAGTCTATGGGCCTTTTGGCCTATAGCGGTTAGTTCCTGTTATGTTCCTATTGCTCTTACAAGGTGTTCGACAAGTGAGAGAATGTTAGGAATAAGGTGTCTCAACCTTGGATAATTCCTATTCTTATTATTTGTTTTGTAAAATGTATTTCTTGCAAATAATGTAATTAAGTGTGAGTGTACATGTCTAGTTGGCATGTTGATGTGTCACTCCACTTGATGTGTCAGCATCTTGAATTGTGTGTAAGGAGATCATGGCTGAAATGGTTATGACGGATTCCTATGAAACGTAAGAGCTATTTCTAGAAGTTTCAGTCATGGGTGAAGACATGCAAGACATGTGGCAACTGATAAAGTTGAGTACTGTACACTCTTCCACGATAAAACCCTATTTTCTCGGAGAATGGTAAAACCCTAATACGACTATCTTTGGAAGTTGCCCCAAAAAGGAAAGTGCATGATATAAGCGTTTTTTAGGGGTTACAGACTGTGATAGAAAAAGAGTGTATTGTTGGTATGATTTCGTGCTACTGGATTTGTCTTTGAGTGTCAATTGTCTCCTGAAAGAACTTGCATTGCAAGTGTGTTGTAACCGTTGTGTTGAAGATAATACATTGTGCAGGTTTTGGAGTGCTGGGGTTTTTTACCGAAAGGTTTTCCCCAGGGTAAATCATTGTGTCATTCTCTATTTTTTGTATGCATGGTATATGGCTGCAATATCATTGTTAAAGTAGTTAACGAATCTGAAATTGTAAGGATTTAAAAGAATTTGCACAATACTTTCCTTTAGAGATTAGTGTAGGAAGCTATTTCCGCACTTGAGTTTCCTTACATTCCCAACTCCTTTGTAAGCTTGACGAAGATTGATCCACTTGATGATGAAGAACAATGTGATTCCTTGAAAAAATCTGCAATAACCTAACTATGATGATGGAAAATTGCTCAAGAAATGAATGAATTTTCTCTAAATCTGAAGATAATAAGTTTTCTCTAAGTGTGGATGGTCAAAATGAAGGATAACCTCTCCATTTATAGAAGAATTTGATGAGAGAAGAGGAAAAAGGGATGAATGTGGGATCATTCAACATCCAATGGCCAAGTGCCACTTGTCAAGGTGTGAATGGAGGAAGGTTGTGCACATTTTTATGAATGAGCCAATAAATGTTTTTAGGTGGAATTTCAAATTTATGAAATGACTTGTTTGAGGGAGAAAAGAATGACTTAAATGCCACTTGCTTCAATGTACAAGGACATGTAAGGGGAGTTAAATGCCTTGTTGGAAGGCCAAATCCCTATTGGAGGGATTTTCAAATTAGGAGGAATATTCCCTTTTTATGCCACGTGAGGGAAAATAGGGATTTTAATAAATCAAAATAAATGATTTATTGTTCAAGTGGGATTATCTAGAGGATGTGACATGGATTAGAATTAAATTAATCAAGGTTAATTAATTTAATGGGGGGAATTAGGTGATGTGACCACTTTGACTTAAATTTATGGGTTAATTTAAATCAAAAGATGAGAAATAGATTTAATTAAATAAAGGATTTGATTTATTTAATTAAAGAGGAATGATGTTAAATTAAATCAAATAAGGCATAAATTATTTAATTTAATGGGACGACTTCAGAGATTCAATTAAATAAAATGAATTATTTAATTAAACAGGGATAGAGGGTTAATTAAATTAAATTGATTAATTTAATCAACCGGGAAGAATGACTTAATTAGATAAATTATGATTTATTTAATTAAGAGATGAAAGGTGGTAATGATCCAAGAAGTTGATTCAAGATGAAGCGATGTTAGTAATCAGGATCAAGTGCATAAGATCAATTTGGTTCATTTTCCATGTCTACATTTTGCCCCTCTTTGAAGTAGTGCACTTGTTGCATTGATTCAAAGAATAAACTGTTGTGATCAAAATTCAAAAAAATTCTGACCTTTTAGATGCCCCACTACTGCCCCAGTGGAAGGATTATGTTGGTATATTGCTCCCTCGAGAGATCGAATTTTTTATTTTATTTTGGGATGATCTCGCAAAAAAGAGGACAATGTGCCTATCAAGTCCAGAAAGACTCTGAAATACCAAAAACGCATTAAAATGCCAAAAAATGATGCAACACGGCCCTTGGATGGGCAAAAATAGGATCAAGGGTCAAACCCTAGGCTGGATGGCCAAATTAGGTCAAAAAACCCTAATTTTTAGGCTTAAATAGACCCCAAGTGGTCATCTTCAAATCATTTTCATACTTAGCCCTCAAAGATTTTTTGCATTTTGAGCTCTGAGTCTTGATCGAGATGGCACAATGATAGCTTCCCTTACATGTGTCAAAGAGAGTACAAGTTCACCAACGACCAACCGACGTAGGACCCATGGTATGTACCCCTTTCCTAACTTGTAATTTTATCATTTTACGTGCATTAAATAGGGTCAAACTTATATTAGAGTTAAGCGACACTATATAGAGCTGTGTCAAATGTCAAATCGACGCCGCACGACCTCTATGCGCACTGCATATGCGAAGAGAGCCATCATGTCCCACTTTAGAATTTAGGGTTTCAAGGCTAACCCAATGACATGTGCAAATAGTGCCGCAACGAGTCCATTTGGAGTTTAGAATTAGAGGGCGCAGTCAAACTATGTTGTTGTGACAGAGTTTGGAGTTTGCAAACTACATCGCAATTGCAAATAGGGCCGCAATTGCTGTTTGGCCAGCAAAAACTTAGTTTGAGGGTCCGATTTTTTTGAAACTTGACACAGTGACTTTTCTTGCACAGAAGGACCTCAGAATACTACATTCAAGGGAGCACAGGTGTTCTATGCTCAAAATATTAGAGGGTATGCATGTGTTTCTCCAAGAGTAACTTGGTGCCATGGGTCTCTGGTTTGTTGCATATGTTCATCTTGTTCGGACCCACCTAGGGATGATGACATCCTTGATGGAGCAATGACACATCGAGACATCCTCCTTCCACCTTCCCATTGGCAAGGGCACGATTACACTTGAGGATGTCTGGCACATCCTACGATTACCTATCTATAGTGAGAGAGTGATTTATGATGTGGAGGATGGGAGGGATGCATGCTTTTCGGTTATGAGACTAGATGAGATAATTTTTTCCGAGGGAAAAATTGATTTAGAGAGATACAGGGGCACAATGCCCACCTTCAAGCTCATAGTTGCAGCTATTATATCAGGTCTTGTGGCACTGGATTGACGAGGCAGATACTTCAGTCTAGAATGGGGATTGGCATGAGAGTAGATGGTCATTCGGGGGGAGTGCTTTGCATGGGGACTAGTGATGTTGGCCTCATTATATAAAGACTTACATGAGTTCACTTACATGGATATTAGGGCTATTGGGGCCGGGTCACATTACTTCATATCTGGGCATGAGAGTGGATTCCAGTGCTCCATCCATAGGTCACACCAGTTGTTTCAGATATAGATGATCCAATTATCCAGCAGTATGGTGGAACCCAGATTAATTTTACTCATACAAGAGTAGGCGGTATTGCCCATTGGCAACAGATTATCGATGAGATGAGAGAGTTCATTTGGAGGCCCTGGCTCGATATAGGCCCTTGGTATGATGATGCACAATAGTTGTTCTATGCCCTCTAGGATAAATGGATGTAGGGTAGGGAACATACCATGATCGAGTGATATTTTCTAGACAAAGTGGCTAGGAAATTTGGGGATGTACAAGACATACCAAATGACTAGTACATGGAAATATTTGCTCATACTTCAAGGGAGACCGTATGGGGTCGGCCCATTCCAACAGATGAGGTCGTTGCATCTTTTAGACAGCTAGTGGTCAGGCCATGGCCATATGATCAGGGGTCAATAGATGTGGGGGTTACACAAGCGTACATAGATTAGTTCAGACCCCCTTTGAGACTTATGGATCCAGGTGCAGTGGTTGCATGATGGAGACCTAGGGGTCGATCGACGGGCCGAGGGCGAGGACAAGGGGAGAGGAGATGGGGATAGGGATGGAGATGGAGGTGTGCCACCTCCACACCAGACACCACCATGAGTACAACCACATCAGACTCCTCCTCGGGACCAAGCACAATAGACCCCACCTCGGGTGGAGACACTGTCGTGAGCATTGACACTGCCACAAGCACAACCAAACCCCAAAGACACCCTGATTCAACAACTATAGGGTCAAGTTCAGATTTTGACAACAAAGAGAGATCAGGCTCGACAATAGGTCGTAGTGCTGACATGAGAGAGGGATCAGGCCAGGTCTGAGAGAGACCAAGAGATTGGTCAGCGCAAACAACTTGAGAGTATGGAATCCTCATCCTAGGGTTAGACAATTTCCTTACAAGCATACAGGGAGGTAGATAGAGAGGCCAAGTATTATCAACAACATTATAGATAGGCAGTGCTACCAGCTGACTGGGATCCAAAGTTCTCACAACAGACAGGGATGAGGCCTCCCAAGGATCATGGTGAGTGATGGAAGGGTGAGGGGCACAACAAGGAGGGCTAGTTCCATATTTTGATTATAGATAATAATTTTTGATTCATGGGCTCTGATTTTTATTTATTACCTCTGTTGTATCATGTATTTTGATGTATACACACTTGATCCAATTTTTATACCATGACAGTTGTATATTTTGATGATATATATGAGATGACTTGATTTATGGCATGTCCTATGATGTATGAATGCATTTTAATTTCCTATGTGCTATGAGATGTTATGAAATGCTTATGTTTTATGTTTGTGCAATATGATGTATGTTTCTACATGATGATGATGTAACATATTATGGATGTATTTCTTTTTGTATTTTTCTATGGATTTTATGGTGAAGATGTATGGATGCAAACGATATGCAAACAATTATGTGATGATTTTATGAATATGATTATGCATTATGATTTATGAATGGCATGAATGCTATAATTTCTTAAGATGCTTAGAATAACAAAATTTTCTTATTCTTCATAACTTAAGATGATAATGTAATGATATGATATAAAATGCAGTGACATGACTAATGCTTACTATATGATATGCATTATGCTGATGATTTGTGGATGCAGGGCGGATGTATTAGTGATGTTCTGATTAACTGCCATGGTACCATGTTAGTGTGGAAAGAAGATAGAATAAAGGAGATACAACAAGTCATTTTTATTAATGCTGCTAATGATGATGATTTGCTTACCAGGAGTCAGGATTTTCAAAAGGCCAATTAATTTATGTTTGATAATACACATAGGTATGATGCATCAATGTATAAAGAACCAGGATGGCGTGGTACCTAGTGTAATGAACTTTGACTTGACAATCAGATAGGAGTATTCTTGTTCACACTTAACATACAAAACCTTATTCAGGATGTAGTTCAAATATTCTAAAAATCTCGGACCAAAACATAGAAAATCGAGCCTTCCTATGTGGTCAACAAGACACCTAAAACACCCCCCCTACAAACCAAACAAAACACACATGACCAAGTTAATTTACAAGAATATCCAACATCACAATAGATAAAAAAAGATAATGATCATTGTCATATTCCTTTCTCTCTAAACCTATTTTGATTAGGCATCATCAAGAGGTCCTTAGAATGAGCGCAAAATAAGATAAGTCAAAAAGACCAAGATAAAGTAAATAAACAAGCTAATGTTCTTCATACTGCTAGCAAAGACTAAACTACAGTGATGCCTGATGTTGATGTCCATCTTGGGAAGGATGCATCTAGGACATGTTGTAATCAGGTGATGATGAGATTAATTGGATGATAAGCTATTGATACTCAGAGTTGATCAACTTGCTTGCTTACTGACCTAGACTTGTGACTTGAATGATTAGGTGTTCACTTTTGAACCTGCTAGACTTGCTTCTGACTGACTTACCAAAGGATGAAGGTGATGATGATTTATTATGAATGGTGATTATTGTGGGTGAAAGTGAGATGAGACGGATGCACTATTTTGGGTTTTCCAAATATTTGGATGTTTTTGGTGTTTTTTGAAATGTTTTGAGGCTGTTTTGATTTTCAAGTTTTTTAATGTTTTTGGCATTTTCAAGATTTTGACCAAGGGAATAACTTAAAGACTTATCCTAGGGGTCTCAAGAGCTGATCAATAGATTATCCTTGCCTACGTTATACATGCAGAGACCATGTAGTTCGACTGCTGACTGACTTGATTATTCATGAGATAGCTAGGCAAACAGATTGCCATTTATATTATGATGGACGCCTTAAGGATGTCTCGAGGGATGATAAAAGATCAACCTTGCCTACGTTCAAGCTCAAAGATGACGTAGTTTGGTTGGATGACCCTATTTTTAAATTTTTTAGATTTTTGACATGTTTTGGATTTTTTGAAGGATTTTTTGAATATTTATGGATTTTTTATGTTAAGGAAGATCACAAGAATATACATGAATCTGATCTGATGCAGGTACATGAACATGCCCCGAATGTGATGTGATAGACTACTCGATAAAGATAGGACAAACTGACCTTAGGAATGTGCCAAGTAGTACTATGGTGGAACATGATACGAATGCGGATGGATGGGTGGGAGATTAATGATGGATAAATGGTAGGATGTAATGGATGAGTGAGTGTGAAAAATAAGTCGTGAAGATCTTGGTGGATAGAGAATGCTTTATTTACGCTTGGCGCCTGTTTGCCAGGTTTTCACCAGAGTACTTGTCCAAAGCGCCACCAAAGTGGTTTTCACTAGAGGACGATTTTTTTCTTTACTATTTTAAATCCTTTTTTTGATTTTTTTTTTGTTGTCACCAAGACGTCTGTTTACCAGGTTTTTATCAGGGTGACCATTTTTTGAGGACATTTTCTATTTTTTTTGTATTTTTTGGTTCTATACCTTGCAATATTTTAGGCATAAAACTTTTTAAGATGAGAGCTATTGATAGGCTCCTGTAGAGGCTCACCTTCTGGTGTTGATAAATGATATGACCTTGATTTATAGCTTGCCATGATGATGAAAGGTCCCAACTAGTTGGGCTCAAACTTTCCTTTGCTTGCTGGGTTTGGCATGTTCTTCTGGTTCTCCTTAAGCACAAGTTCGCCGACTTGAAAAGTCTTCCTCTTGATCTTCTTGTTATAACTCCACTTAAATCAGTTTTGATATACATGTAGATGGTTTAGGGCATCCATACACCATTCATCCAGTAACTCCAACTTATTCAGTCGCGAGACCCTGTATTCTTCATTTGTGATGAGATTTTGCAGTGATATCATCAAAGACGAGAGCTCGATCTCAATGGGGAGGATGGCTTCTGATCCGTAGACTAGGGAGAATGGGTGGCACCTGTTGGTATGAAAATGCTGGTGCAATAGGCCCATAAGGAAAGATTTAGTTGTAGATGCTAGTCACAACCAACGTCATTGACTATTTTATTAAGGATTTTCAAGATGGTTTTATTGGTGGCTTCTACTTGGCCATTGCCTTGAGGATAGTACAGAGTGGAAAAGCGATGTTGGATATTGAATTTTTCACATAAGTCACAAACATCCTGATTTTTGAAAGGTGTCCCATTATCCGAGATAATGGATCAAGGGACACCGTATTGACAAATGAGGTAGTTCAAGATGAAGTTAGATATCTTCTTTCCAGTTATGTAGGTCATGGGAATGGCTTTGACCCACTTTATAAAGTAATCCATGATGGTGATGATGAATTTGTGGCCATTGGATGAGGTGGGGGTGATTTTATTGATGAGATCGAGCCCCCACTGTGAAAAGGGCCAAGGTGTAACAATGGGATGGAGCTCCTGAGTTGGTGCATGGATGAGGTCTCCATGGTGCTGACACTACAAACATCTTCTGACAAAGTCATGTGTGTCTCTCTATATTATAGGCCAATAGTATTCGGTCCTCAACAGTTTCTTAGCCAAAGTCATACCGCTCGAGTGTGAACCACAAATGCCATTATGTACCTCAGTTAGAGAAATCAGGGCTTCCTCATCATTTAGGCAACGTAAAAGGGTCCCTTCAATGCTTCTATGATAAAGGGTTTTTCATAGGATGAAAAAATGGGTTGACTTCTTGATGAAGGCTTATTTAAGGTTCAGGGTTATGTCGACAGATGAGACTCCTATTCTTAAGTAAGTGTAAATGTCATGATACCATGGATCACCGAGACCAACAAGTTCACACACTAATGTGGACTCTGGTACCTCGAATGCTAGTATGAGAAGCTCCTCTACAAGGAATTCTTTCTTTGGGACGTTGCATGGGATTTCCAAGAGTGATCCAATTGTAGCCATTGTGTTTGATGCTCTATTGTTTGCTCTAGATAGCTATTCAAATGAAATATCGATGAATGAATCCTTGAGGCTCTCCACCAATTTCTTGTATAGAGTCAATTTTTCATCCTTCATATGATATTCATTGTTTACTTGATTGATTATGAGCTAAGAGTCTCCATATACCTTTAGTGCCATGATCCGCCATTGTGCAACAATTATTAACCCTACGACGAGAGCCTTATACAACAATGTTGTTCATTCATATGAAAGACAACTTGTAAGATTTGGGTATGCAATCTCCCCGGGGAGTGATGAAGAAAATTACAGCTCTTGATCCATGTTGCATGTAAGATCCATCAAAATACATCTTCGAGTGGTCTGCTACACTTAGGATGAAAATTGATTCGTTAGGGAATTCTAAGATAAGTGGGTTTTCTATGTATATAGGTGCTTCAACTAGTTGCTCTGCAATTACTTATCCCTTGATGGCCTTGCGATCCACATATTCAATGTCGTGTTCTGTTAATATCATGACCCACTTGGTTGTCTATCCTATGAGAGTAGCTTTAGAAAGTAGGTACTTGAGAGGATCTATCTTCGTGATTAGGTTGATTTGATGAGCCGACATGTAATGTCTGAACTTTTGGGCTGCAAAAATGACTGCTGGGCAAGCTTTCTCTATTGGTGTGTAGTTTAGCTCATGTCCTACCATTCTCCTGCTGATGTAGTATATTTCTCTTTCTCTTCCATTTTCATCATGTTACGCTAAGAGTGTGCCGAGAGCTACCACTATTGCTGATAGGTATAGGATTAGTGGTTCTCCTAGAATTGGAAGCATTAGCACGGGTGGTGTAAGTAGATATTCCTTGATTTTGCTAAATGCTTAATTAAACTTGTCGTCCCATTTGTATGCTACCCCCTTGTGGAGTAGATGAGAATATGGGATCTGTTTATCTACCAGTTGTGCTGTAAATCTGCTGATGGATTAGAGCCTTCCTTGTAGGTCTCTTAGTTGCTTTAGTGTCTTGGGTGCTTCCATTTCGAGGATCACCTTGAATTTGGTGGGATCTACTTCAATTCCTCTCATTGACATGATATATCCCAAGAGCTTGCTAGATTGTACTCCGAAGACACATTTCTTTGGATTAAGTCTGACCTTATATTTTTCCAACCTATCAAAAATTAAACTCAGAGCTGCTATGTGGTCCCTTCTTTTCCTTTATTTAGCTAATATGTCATCCACGTAATCTTCCAAATTTTTATGGATATGTCGTGAAAGATCAGTGTCATGGCTCTCTGATAAGTTGCTCCTGCATTTTTCAACCCAAATGGCATCATATTCTAGTAGTAGGTGCCCCACATACATGTGAACGTTGTCTTGTGTTGGTTGTCCTTTGCTATCATAATTTGGTTCTAGCCTGAGAAACCATCCATCAGGGATATCATCTCATGTCTGGCCATCATATCCACTATCATGTTAATGTTTGGTAGCAGAAAGTCATCCTTGGGACACGCTTTGTTTAGGTCTCTGAAGTCTGTACAAATGTGGATGCCCCCATTCAGTTTAGAGATAGGTACAAGATTTGACACCCACTCAGGATAATAAATTGGCCTTATGAATCCTGCATCTAGGAGCTTTTGCAGTTCTACCTTGACCAAAAAGGCTATTTGGGGATGCATTTTTCTCAGCTTCTATCTCACTGGCTTTGCCCCTGGATACATAGCTAAATGATGGACTACCACTTCAGGATCAATACCCAACATGTCTGCATAATTCCATGAAAATTTCACCTTTGTTTCTTTCATGAATGCAACTAAGAGTTCTTGTTCTTCCATGAGAAGTGATTCAACATAAAACATGATGTGGGGCGTTGCTTCTATTCCCAAATTTATGGGGTTACACTATTCTGCTAGGACTGCTAATTTTTCTTGATGAAGTGGAGTGAGGGGAAGATTGAATACTTCATCCTTCAATGCCTTAGAGAGGTTTTTTACATTTGATGTGTCCTTTATTTTTATTATTTTATGGTCAGAGAGCGCCATATTGTGGTTTTCACTCAAATACTTTGAGGTTATTCTTAATCTTTTTCTTTTGCTTCTGAAGGACTCAATCATCTCCCCATAATATGCATGTGTTTCTAGTGTGATGTCAAATACAACCTTATGATCTTCGTATGGTACTGTATCCCTCAATCCCATGAATTCTGGGAGTGCCTTATCGTTTTCGAACATGTTGGTCATAATCAATGAGTTGCGGTAAACCAAGCTTATTTTGTGGGTTTGGTGGTTTGACTCAAAGGATAAGGTACTAATCATGAGTAGGGAGGAGTCTTCAAAAGGCATGGGTAGGCTTGCTATGGTATCCTTGTCATCACTACTGCTACAAATGTCAGTTATGGCAAAGGTGAAGTTATCTATGAATCGACCTATGGACACGGGTAGTTGAAGGGCGACTGCTGATAGCTAAAGGGGAGTCCTAATTGTGTTAACTGGGGGACCTCAGTCACATATGGTTATATTCGGAGGGGTACACCCAAGTCCAATATTCCTCATACGCCTCTCGTAAATAATTGATTCTAATTGGGCATCGTTGTTCCTTCCAAGACTTCCATTTCATTTATAACCCATCCCAAGCATCATTTGTAGTCCCCTGCTTCTTTCATCCATGGGAAGATTAGGCGTGAGCCTTTCATCTTGGTATAGTGAGCTTGATGTGTCCCCTTCATCTAAGGTCTCCTGACTTAGATCTCCCCAATGCCAGAATCTAGAAGGGTTTGCCCTAAAAGTGTGGGCATGCATTTCAGTTGGTTGAGGTAACTCTCCTATGACAAAATCATTTTTCTTCATTATGTATTCCCCACACCCATTGTCTTGGATCATGAGCTTGATGTCAGATATGTCAGGGATGGAGGGTGTCTCTGTCACAGAACTAGAGGCTAGGTTAGATGGATCTATATAGGGGGTGGAGGGGCCTTCATCATTCTTTGGGGCTTGGGGAATTTTATAGAACTTGGCTTCCAGGTTCTTGCAATAGGTGAAGGGCTTAGGATCACCATGTATTGTGACCTCCTCATTTTGGTATGAAAATTTGATGCATTGGCGGAATGTTGAGGCGACCGCCTTCATCCCATGGATCCATGGGTGTCACAGGAGGATATTGTAGGGAAAATCAAAGTCGAGGACTTGACATGTGGTTTCCATAGTAGCTGGCCCCACTTGGATTGGGAGTTTAATAGTTCCTTGGGACACTCTTTCCTGGTCATCATATGCTCTAATGTTAATTCCTTTGTATTTGTCAATGGAGTCTACAGAGATTCCTAGGTTCTTATAAGTTTGAGTGAACAAATGTTGAGGCCTACACCTCCATCCACCAAGACCCTTTTAACCTTACTCTTGTGAACCAAGACTTGAAGGTGAAGTGCACGGTTGTGAGATGGCTAGGCGGGGAAGTCCTTATCGGAAAAGGTGAGGAGATTTGACATGGTGATGTTACCGACCATAGCTTGGAATTTCTTTGCATCAAGGTTGGTGGAGATAGTGGATGAAGCCAATGCTTCATCAAGTATTTTCTGGTGGGTGGTAGAAATTTTCAGTAACTCTATGATGGAGATTTGAGCAAGGGTTATTTTTAACTGGTCAAGGATGTTGTAATTATAAGGAACAATTTTTTGATTTGAGGTGGGGGTCTTATATGGTTGTGATGCCTCAACGATGGTGACCTTGCCACCACATGTGGTGACTCCACAATCATCTTTGGCTCCTTTGATGCTAATTGTGGTCCCTTCAAATGTCTATCCTATTCTAAAGATTGAAAAAAACAATTATGCACTAATGGAAGAACACAAAAGGTACACCTCAAGATTAGCCTAAGGAATGATAACACAAAGAAAGATAGCAAAATAATGATTATAAATGATTATACATTTGTGCTGTTGAGTCCCTTGGTTGGCCCTTGATGTTTGAAAGCTTGTTTGCTCCTTGGATGGCTATGGAGATGCCTAGATGCAAGATGACTAATATGATAAAATGCAAATGATAATAGCTAAATGAATTGATTAGATGAGGGAAAATGCGTACAAGTTGAGTAATCAAATTGGTAGCATAAGGGTGCAAATGGCTAAGTGTTTTCTCAAATAGAAAAATGGCAAGAGTTTGGTATCAAATACATGAGGTTGCTAAATGAGAGAAAATAGGGGGTATTTTTAGAGGAATTTGAATTCTCTAGAGAATGCAATGGTTGAGATTAAACCAACAAGGCCAAGATGGAGGGCTATGGTGAGTTGAGGAATCACAAGCCCTCACATCTTGACATGTGGAATGTGAGATGGCTTAGGATGAGATGATGTGCAAGTGAGGTGGAAGGAAGGTACATGATGTGGATGAAGGACAAGTACCTTGTAATTACCTTGATGTGACCACTCAATGATCACACGAGGAAGAGGAAATTCCTTGGAGGAATAAATGTGAATTTAAAATTGACAATGATTGGAAGAATCTAGTGGATAAGATAAGGTTCTCAAAAAGGTGGCAACTTGCCACATGTGAGTGATGTGACAAGTCAAAGATTCTAGAAGAATTTAGCACATGTGATGTGACAAGTTAAAGGTTCTACAATTTTCATGGGGAAGAAAAGATTTCTTAGAGGAATAAAAGTGAATTAAAAATTCACATGGGGAAGAGAAGAGTCTTGGGTGAATAAAAAGGAATTAAAAATTCCTTGGGAGATGGGGAGTGTTGACCAAGGTACTGATTAGGATTAACTAATTAGTGATTAGAAGATGATTAGTGACTAACGAAGGTTAAAAATCCAACTTGCAAAAGTTGGAGGATGTGACATGTCTTAATCAAGGATTAGACATGTGCACATCTCTAATGATGAGATTAGAAGATGGATTAAAATTAAGGCGAAAGGATGTGACATGTGAGGAATTAAATAAATTTCATATTTATTTAATTCGTTTGGTGAAAAGGAGCATAAAGGGTAAGGTATTTAATTATTAATTAAATACTTTAGGGATTAGAAGAACTTTAGAGGTATTAATTAAATAATAGTGATATTACTTAATTAATGCAGATAAGGGGATATTTAGATGAAAAAAGGGGTAAATTTGGAAAAATGAGGTGTCTAAATTTAGGTGTCTACACTAACTATAATGACCATTTCATCAATTCATGTGTAAAACCCTTCGTATACATGGCTCACATTGCCATATTTTTGTTTCCCTTTATTTTTCCCTTGGTTATTTCCTTAGTTGTGATCGGGCATCAGATTCGTGTAAATTTTCAAATCTTGATTGCCAACTGGTTGCTCGACATTTATGATTTTGTCATCAATGAGATCTTGGATGAAAATTTTCAATTTCATGTAGTTGGTTGTTGTATGCCCCTTGAGCTTATGGTAATCACAAAGAAAATTTTCATTGTACCAGGGGCTCTGCATACTTTTCAGAATTGGATATTTTGATGAGGTTCTCATTAACCAACTTCTTCATGATAGATTCGATTGAATCCCCAAGGGTTGTGAAATTCCGCTTGGGGGGATACTTGTTTTGGGGAGGTGGTCCTCCTGGATTGTTCAGGTTATTGATTTGATTGTTCAGAGGTGGTGGTTGTCGTGCTACCACATTGTTTTGCACATTGTTATGGTTGTTATTTTGTGGTTGATGATGTGTTTGGAAATTATAATTTGGAGCACTAATGATGACCTTGACATTGACCACTCCATCATTGGTGACATTACTGTTTCTCACCCATGTGCGAGGTTTATCATTATAACTGGTGGATGGTCGACTATCTTGATTTGCAGGATATGTAGGAGTGCCCCCTCATGTAGTAAGGGCCCTCTCGATGTTGAACGCCTTAGGGATTAGTTGATCGTATGTAGTGATGCACTGCATCTTTAGATAAAATTCCAAGTTTTCATCTAGATTAGCGATGATAGTGCAAAATTATTGCTCCTCTGGCATGGTCCACTTGCTCCGATTGGATTTGGATCGCCAACGTTGAAGGAAGGAAGCAAATAATTCACCTTTGCTCTGTTTGAGTGGTGATAATTCCTCCAGACTTACATCAGTGCCCATGTTGAATGCATAGTTCTTGAAGAATGCATCCATGATTTCTTGGAATGTTCTGAAGCCTGTGGGTAGACGAGAGAACCACTCCATGGTGGGACAAGTCAAGCTCTGAGGAAATAGTTGCATTAGATACGTGTCATCGTACGTGACTTCCATGCAATGCACTTGGAACTCCCTAATGTGATTTTTAGGGTTTCCCATCCTATTATATTTGTCAAATTTGGGGATTTTGAATCCCTTCGAGAATGGTATCATTGCAAGGATCCTGTCAAAAGGATAAGGAAACAAATTGCTGGGTGTCCTTGTTGTTTTTCCTGATTGAAGATCCAACACTTGCTGTGAGAGTAGTTTCGTCTGTGTTGTTATATCATTTTGCGGATCAAGAGGTTAGATGAATGTGTTTTGAGGTGTTTTCAGAGTTTTATTGATGTGTAGGGTGTTGATGGGGGTTTTCTGCAAGATTTTCTATGCGATTAAGGCCTGCTGATATGCATGCATTTGTTGCACCGATAACGCTTATTGTTGGTCTTGTTGCTGTTGTTCTAACAAAGCTTGTTGTTGGTCTTGTTGTTGTTGTTCCAACAAAGCTTGTTGTTTGTCTAGTTGTTATTGTGCCAACAAAGCTTGTTGTTGGGCTTGCTGTTGTGCTACTTGTTGTTGCGCTTGAAAATCCTACAGGGATTGTTGATACACTTGTTGATGGATTTCTTGCAATTGTGCCTGGTATTGTGCTTGCGCATGTTAAGCTTGGTGTTGGGCTTGAGCTTGAGCCTGTGCTTGTTGGGTTGCTTGTGCAATTTGAGTAGCTTGAGCAGCCTATTGTTGTTGGAGTAAAGCTTGGTCTTGGGTAGCCTGTTGCGCCTATTGTGCGGCTAACTACGCTTGCACTTGCTAAGTAGCCAGTTGTGCAACTTGTTGATTTCGTCAAAGTTTCCTTTGATGGGAAGCTTGTTGAACTGCTTGTACCATGGCGATGAATGAGTTCTTCATGTTGACTTTTGGTGGTACTGGCGAAGGATTAGGAATGGTGTTGACCATTGTGATGAGTGAAATGATCGAGGTTTGAGTTGTGGATGGTGGTGATTGAGATGCTTGGTCCTTGAGACACTTGAGGAATGGTGGATGTGTTGATCGATGGGGTTGCTTGGATGGTTGTCATCTGTTGTTGCAATATTGATGGAAAAATGAGAGGATTTGATATGATGCTTTGATTGCTTTGACTTGGTAGATTGATGGCGTGTAAGGGGGGAAGACCCAACATAAGAGGTGATACAAATGTTAATGGTAATGGAGGGAATGGTGGTGTATTCCCTTGGAAAATTGATGACGAGGAGGGATCAAAGACTCTGCTTGTTCCAAATAACCCACCTTCTCCTTGTGAAACCATGGGGAGAGAGGTTTGTGTATCTAGCAGATAGATTGGTGTTGTATGAAATGAGGATGAACCCGTATGATTATGGAATGTAAGTGGAATATAAGGGTGTAATGGATTTACCAAGATGGATTGGTCTGGTGCGTTGCTTGTATCCAACTCTCTGTTGCTCACAAGGTGATGTTTTTGGAGTTCGCAAAGCATGGCGCTTCCCTTGTTAACAACCGATGAGGTTGAAGCGATAGATGATATGATCTAGGGAATATCTTGAGTGATGATTGGAAGTGACATAGGGGGTATTCTCACAAGAGGCCTTTCCACAATAGTACTTACATCATAGCCAAAAGAGAGTTTGGCCCCTTCTTTCGCTAACTCAAGTATGTATAGGGAAGGATTAAGTTTCAACATGACATTGATGATTGTATGATTCTCAGGATTTTGAACCATTTCAATTATTTCCTTTTGTTTCATTCCCAAGTCATTGTCAGTGGCATCCTCTACTTTACCTTCCTCTTGAGGGGTTTGTGATGGTAGAGAGGAGTTGTTTGGAGGATTGCTTGATCCCACAAGATTCATTTCGAGAGCAGTTTAACTTAGATCACTTGAAGTTGATGTTTCTTTGGTGATTTCTATATTCTTCTTGTGTTGTGAACTTGTTTGTACCATTAAATAGAGATTGATTGATCTAATCTTAGACACAAAATGAGCAGAACTAGGGTAAATTAAGGATCAAAGTGATGATGAAAAGGAAAGATGGATGATACGCATGATGAAAAATCTTGAAGAACCTTTGGGGGAGATGCTAAACTTTAGGGCTTGATTTGATTTGATTTTGATTGAGGGTAATTTGACTAAGTGTGTTAAGTCAAACAAAGTGATTTTGGGTAATGAACTTGTAAACTCTAGGAAGTTGTGTTATCCTAGAGTAAACTCATGGACAAAAGGATAATTTGACTAAGTCTGTTAATTCAAACAAGATGATTTTGATTTTTCCTAGAAGTTTAGCATAAATGATGTTTTCAAAGTTTCCAAGAGTTTGTTGGTGAGATGATTTTTGAATTTTATGGTTGAGAGATTAGGTGAGAATGATGATTTTGATCCTAGACTTGACCTAGATAAAACTCCTCCTTACAAGATCTCGGTGTTGAAGAACATGTTTGATACTTCCTATGTGAGGAAAGAAAACCTTTGAAAAATATTGGGATGTTATTGATAATAAAATTCATACAGCCTAGGGTTGTTTCTTGAAGCTTTCTTGTAGAAGGTGTAAACCAATATTTCTCTTACTACAAGAAGTCTTTCAAGACGCTCCTTACAAGATTTTGGACTAAGACTTTTGAACTTGTGTTTTCAGATTTTGATTTTTGGGGAAATCATTTGGAAGAACACATGTGTGGCGTCAATTGTCCTTATCTTTGATTATTAGTTCTTTTTACCACATACAATTTCTTGATTAAAATTTCAAACTAAATGTCTAATGTCCTAATGTATTCTCATACCACAAAGTCCATTATGTGGAAAGTCGAGGAGATTAAGGAAAAAGTTTCCTATTTTTTGACTTTAGCGAACACAAATAATGATTAAACCCAAGTACTTAGAAACCTCTAAGGATGGAATCCCTAGGGCAAGCAAGAGCACTTGGATTTTCCAAAGATATTTTTTTTCTCGAAAGGGTTTGGAATTTTGAAGCTTTCGTGATTGTTTGTTTCCAATTGTTTTGGGATCCAAAAAAAGTGTTTTTGTTTCCAAGATCATGCACAATCCTAGGATAAAAAGACAATATTTGTTGGGATCCCACTTGGATAAATCCAGCTACACATGTTTAGTGTGGATGATTAGATGCTTGACCACATAAGCTCCCCCTTACAGTGCACTCGCTTCTCGTGTCATCCAAGTATCAATACCGATGAATCTCCCATGGAATACTTTTCATCTCTACAACAAAACTGCATGTATACGTGGGGCGGCTTCAAAGGACATGACATTTTTTACCAACAAATAGTTTAGGATTTTGGCCTTTCTAAACAAGGGTTTTAATGCAGGCATTCCATTCATGGGGGGCCACCCATGTGGTGAGACACCATTGCTGCCCTTCTCATCAGAAAAATCCTCGTGATTCTCGAACTTTCCTCGAGAATGCACAGTTATATACCAATTGGAAGTCACTTTGATTTAGCATGTTCTTTGTTAGGTCGTTTGCTGGGGTGATTGATTTTTCCCACCGGGTAGGCCCTCTATGATAAACAAAAGAAAGCAAGAATATTTCGTAGTTCGATCGATTTTCATTTAAAAACAAAGGGAGAACACTTGCAATATGCCCCACTCACACTCACAAGATTGGTTCAATTCTTAATCCCAAATTAAATGTGAGGGAAATCACTTACACAACTTAAGATCACCAAAAATACTTTTGATTCTCAAGATCACCATAAAGTGCGAGAGAAGTGCATACGTCCTTTTAATGATATTACTTTGGGTAAGTAATTAAAAAACAAAGAAACACTTATTCATTTTAAGTCCACAAAGCAATGATTTGATTCTTTTTAGTGCACCAAAATGAAATATGGAATTTTCCTTGTTCAATTGTTAACCTTAAACCAAATCTAGTGAGTTTGTCCTAAAGTTCTTTTTAAGCCCTTTGTAGAAAAATTGAAAGCTTTTGGAGTGTTCTTTTTAGAACCCAAAATAAATTTAGTGTCTCCTAGAAACATGAAGGTAATCAAATCCTTAGAAAGGGATTATAAGTTCTCCCAAAGTGTTCAAAAATAATTAGTACAATAAGACAATAATGTCATAGTGAAAGATTCTTCTTTGCTCCCTTCTTGCCTTGACCTACAAAAATAATAAAAAACCAAGAAATATAGAGACAACAAACAGGTTAGGAGCTAAAAAAAAAACTAGAAACAAAAAAGCACATGTCAAAATATATCAATTTTGAACTTTTTATTCCAACCCAGCGACACAGTTTGCAAAAGTGGTAGAGTTTAGAAACACCAGCGGCGCAATATATTACCCCACCAATTTTTGAGAGTGGCGGTCTGCAGTGAAATAGAGACCATGATTGCGGCTCTGTTTACCTATTGACACACTTTGAAATTTGGAAACCCATGACTGAGTTTGAAATTTGAAATTTTTAGGCGGGAAGAGCCCAACGTCGGAGTTTGAAAATTCAAGTGGTGCAATATGATGCCACTTGATAGTCAACGGTTGTGTTTTCTAGAACCTGCAAAAAAAACTCAAAAGCACAAAATTTCCTAGAAAATCGTGATTAGAACTTGAGATTTGCCCTCTTTCTAGTGCCAAAATGTGAACCCCAATCCTAGACCTGCACAAACATGAGAAACAAACACATAATTAGATCCATATGAAAGTAAGAACAAGGATTCCCCATCAAATTCATTAGCAATGCTTAAAATAGGAAAACATGAAGAACATGACAAAAAAGTAAACAAATCCTAATTAAGCATGCAAATCCTCAATCCCATGGGGGAATTGGTGCCAATTGTGTGTAGAAATTGGACCTTTCCCAACTCCTTTTTAAGATTGATGAAGATTGATCCACTTGATGATGAAGAACAATGTGATTCCTTGACAAAATCTGCAATAACCTAACTATGATGATGGAAAATTGCTCAAAAAATGAATGAAATTGCTCTAAATGTGAAGACAATAAGTTTGCTCTAAGTGTGGATGGTCAAAATGAAGGATAACCTCTCCATTTATAGAAGAATTTGATGAGAGAAGAGGTAAAAGGGATGAATGTGGGATCATTCAAAATCCAATGGCCAAGTGCCACTTGTCAAGGTGTGAATGAAGGAAGGTTGTGCAAATTTTTATGAATGAGCCAATAAATGTTATTAGGTGGAATTTCAAATTTATGAAATGACTTGTTGGAGAGAGAAAATAATGACTTAAATGCCACTTGGCTCAATGCACAAAGACCTGTAAGGGGAGTTAAATGCCTTGTTGGAAGGAAAAATCCCTATTGGAGGGATTTTCAAATTAGGAGGAATATTCCCTTTTTATGCCATGTGAGGGAAAATAGGGATTTTAATAAATAAAAATACATGATTTATTGTGCAAGTGGGATTATATAGAGGATGTGACATGGATTAGAATTAAATTAATCAAAGGTTAATTAATTTAATGGGGGGAATTAGGTGATGTGACCACTTTGACTTAGATTTATGGGTTAATTTAAATCAAAAGATGAGAAATAGATTTAATTAAATAAAGGATTTGATTTATTTAATTAAAGAGGAATGATGTTAAATTAAATCAAATGAGGCTTAATTTATTTAATTTAATGGGATGAATTCATAGATTTAACTAAATAAAATGAAAGATTTAATTAAACAGGGATATAGGGTTAATTAAATTAAATCAATTAATTTAATCAACCGGGAAGAATGACTTAATTAGATAAATGATGATTTATTTAATTAAGGGATGAAAGGTGATAATGATCCAAGAAGTTGATTCATGACGAAGTGATCTTAGTAATCAGGATCAAGTGCATAAGATCAATTTGGTACATTTTCTATGTCTACACACACTTTACCTTACAAAAATCATATCCAACTAAGTAATTCCACATCCTCATTCTATACCGCATCCACTTGGTGCTTGTTTTTAGTATTGGTGGGGGAATTTATATTGAGGATGTGCATGTGATGTCTGAACGTTTGCACAGTGTGTTGCCATCCCGACAAGATTCGTTCCTTTGAAATCTACAGAGGCGTTACGTTCTCCATTGGTGATGAAACGTAATTCCCCTGTGCCTTCCTGTCAACCTTTGAATGAATCGTTCCCTCCCATTTCACCTTCAAATGGTTATGTTTCATAATCAATCCATCATCTTAGCAAATTTTTATCATCTACACACTAATTCGATCTTCTAGCTTCACATTTTTGCTCCATATTCTTGCTACTTGCTGCACTATTAGCTTTACAACTCCAACAATCACAACATCATGAGCATCTACCACCGGAGCTGCAACTTGGTGTCTTGTGAGACTGCTTTCAATGTTGTTTCAACTATGTCAACTCTACCATAGTTTTGGACTTGCATTCCTCTTATTAGCCTTGAGTGCCTTTGGTTGAGGGTGGTAACGCTTTGTTATTAATTTGTCATTAGATTTGAGTAGCATAGTGTCTCTCATAGTATTTGGTTTCATTTTTGTTCCAAAATCATTTTCTTTATCATATTTCTATCTCTCTATCTAGTTGTTCATGGAGGTGGACACACCAAAATGGGGGCTTGACTGTAGCAAACCCCTATACAACCCCAACATTTTTCCTCTCTTGGCTGTGTGTAGGTACATGTTCATGTGGAGCTTGTTGGAAAACTAGACTCTTCATGAGTTGTATTCTCTCCTTTCTCATTCTTGTTGTTTCATAGGCATTTCTCTTGTTATTTCTATCATTTTATCACTTTCCACTTTAGTCATCAGTTTAAAATTGATTTCCTAAGTTGTCAATAGATTCTTGGTAATTTTACTGTACTCTTGCACTTTTTGTCCATACGGACACCGACACACTTGTGAGACACCAACACACCACACTGTCATCCTTGACCTGCACTATTGTCCTCTGGTAGAGTGTTGTCTGAGGTATAGTTTGGGTTCTAGAAGCCCATTCGTTTAGCCCCATCAAAGCTATCGGGTCAGTAGAGTGACATAACACTAAGATTTCTCTTCATTCTCTATCCTTGAAATTAAACACCTATGTAGTTGAGGTAGATTAAGGAAGCCTTTCGCTCTTGGCTCTCCATGACCTAGAGCTTTGGTGTGGTTAGCCCCCCTCTACATTTTGGTGAACCTGACTTGAACCATTTTGGTTTCGCTTAGCAGTGCTGAAAGACCCTTTCCTCGTATCTTAGGAGAATTATAGGTGTGAGTGTTGTGAGGCACTTAGCCTTGCAACCCAACCTACGATCCCTAGTGGTGTAGCTAAAGGGTTCCATAAGAATTTCAAAATGAAACCTCGACTGGGTCACTATTTAGTTGTGAAACCCTTGGGGGCTTTGTGAGACTCTTGTTTAGTGTACGAAAAAATGGTCTCCTTTTTGCATCTACCCACATCATCTATGCAACCTATGAGTAGATCCCATGCCATAAATTTCACCTTGCAGGAATTTTTGATGAATTATAACAGAGAACCATCTCCCTTATACATCCCCACACGAATCAATGGAAACACTGTAACGAGTGTTCTTATTGACCCTACATGTTGGATGAATTTCATCACTTATGAGATCATGCTGATTAATTTATTACACAAAGGTGGATATGATGAATCTAAGAGCACTATTCATACACACGATGGTCTTTCTATCCCTCCCATCAGTGCATCACCCTGTTAGTCCTTATTGGACCTAGATACATAAATGCCCTCAGTAGTTCATAAGTGTATAAAGTTTTTCCATGAGGGTACAGTGAATATAGTCCATGACAGTGGCTATAAACCATCGATTGCACATGGGGATATTCATTGGATCACGTTTGGCTTATGCTTGTTGGTTCACTTCCTCCTAGGATGGACCTCTTGTATCAAACTTATGTAAAGTACAAGAGTGGGAGAATAATGTCTAAGGTGAGATACCCTCCTTATCCCTATGCTATTTTACATAGGGCTTGCCTCAAGGTAGAGCGTGAAGCTGCCTTGGCTCAAAAAGGGGAAGAAAAGAAGCACACCTAGGGACCTTCTTCTTCTTCTTCTTCTGATGTCCTACCTATCACTTTCTCTCACCCTAATGTGGAACCATCATCTTCTGCTCCTAGGTGTTTGCTGGAGAACCTAATGGTTCTTGCTTGGCGAAATCCCAAGCGTCTGGCATTTGAACTTCCCGTCTTACCCATGGTGCCTTGGCCCCATTCTATATGGTAAGAGGAAGGGTCCCTGTGGAGAGTCCTCTATGTCTTGGTCTCCACAGCCTCCTATTGCTCCTACCTCTAAGGCAGTGAATGGGAAGAGACCCAATGTTGAGGTGTTAGAGCTAACTCCCCCCATTATTGTTCCATCATCTTCTTAGCCTCTCCCTCCTGTTCCCATCCAGGAGTCTCTCCCTCCACCAGAAAATACTACGATGGATACTTCGATGGTCAAACAGGAGTCTTCCATTCCTTCTCATCCCTTGACCTCTATTTGTTAGAGTCATAGAAAATTCCTTGCGCATGAGTGCAAGCATTAGAGAAAGGCTTTGGACGCTGAATAGGCCACCCTACATAAGATGGAAAAAGAGTTGATGGTTCCTACTTTGACACCTTCTGCTATTTCCTCCTCTTCCATCCCCTCTGCTTCAGTTCCATCAGCTTTAGTTCTTCTTTCGAATCTCTTCACGATCGTAAGCGATTCCTACCTAAAGAGGTTGTAGGTGTTTAGTGCTCCTTCTGTTGAGCCACCCCTTCTGATGTTCCTCCTAGACATCCCATCGTTCTCAAAACCAGTGGACATGCCGAATACCTCGGTGGTGTCCACCACGGTTTTCTCCTCTTCCTCCACACCTTCTACTTTGTCCGTGAGGATATCACATCCCCCGATGAAGAGGAAGATGGAGGATGAACTTGCTAGTAATGGGGGTTGGAATAAGGTATCGCCTTCTTTAGATGGTGGTTCTGCATTAGGTTGTAGTGTCCTAGTGACAGAAGAAGCCCCGGTGTCCCCGAAGTTTGTCACTACTCCCAAGTCATTCAGTGAGCCTAGCAGTGAATCTCAGGAACTACCTCCCTCACCCATTGAGTTAACATATGGCACTCTTATGAAGTGCATGTTTAATTTTGTGGATGAGGTCCCAACCCTATTAGCAATTTTCATGAAGTCGTTGACTTCCACCCACAAGAATTGAGTGGAAAAGACCTCGAGGGGGCTTCTTCCTTGGCTCTTGTTGTGGGAGTGTCGAAGGGTTCCCCCCTTGATATTCTGCCTTGGTAGGCTTGTCCACCCTCCCCATACAATGATCTATATTGGGAGAATGACAACCTCTTGGTTGATGAGGCCTAGGGGGCCTCTTCTTTATTTTTAGATTAGACTATGTGTGTTGTGTTGTGTTCCCCTATGCTTGCATTATGTGTTCCTAGATGACCCTTGGCACCCTTGTAGGTGCTTGGATACAAGAGTGTTTTTGTGTCATAATTTTTTTTCTATTTGTCACATAATTCTTCCTCTGTTGTGTATTGATTTTCGACAATTGGGGACAATGCAAATTTTTGGGGGCATTTAGGCTTCCCTTCCATGTTGACCCAATTTTTTTTTTTTTTTTTGTCTTCACGTACCTTTCTTCATATGGTATGATATAGTAGGGGGTTGATGACAGCTGATTTATATACTATTATACCTATTTATCTATATTTATGAGCAACTCTGACCCCAAAATATCAAATCACCCCTATCCTTTGTTCGTGATACTACTATCTCTTCTTTCATTTTTTATCTCTTATCTTTCTTTCTTTCTTTGTGATTTTGTGGTGCTCATGTATTGTCCCTTCCATATGCAACAACATAACCAAGATTACATCTCATTATATTCCACAGGCCAAAACATCACTTTTTCATTATTAATTTTCTCTCCTTAGGATGTCATGTGCCTTTGTGTTTGGCACACACAATCCTAAGGGGGGGCAATCATGTTACTTTTATTTTTAGAAAATGGATTCGGTGGCCAACAAATCTTTTCTTGAAAATCTACTCAAAATATTTTTCAAAAATCGCATTCCTCAACAAGGACCCATAGCAGAATGTTTTTCCTTCATCATGGGTTTGTAAAGAAAGAATTTGAAAAACTTTCCTCCGAGGGAGAAATTTCTCTTGCAAGTGAAGTTATGACCTTCCCCTTGTGAGGGGACCTTCTTCCTTTCAAATTCCTTGATGAAGTGAACATCTTTCAAAAGGATTCCTTGATGTCGAATTGATTTGCAAAAAACACTCTCTTTCAAATTGAGCGTCTCTTGAGTGGAATCCTTTTTCTTTTGAAGGGTTCTTAAGGGACCCCTTGAAAGCTCTTCCTACAATTTTTGACTATCTGCACGTCTGTCTACTTATTTTCTTGTGTGGCTGCTTTTTGAGTTCTAACATGTTTTGTCTGCGGATTAGCATGTTGCTTTGTAAGTGCACTTGTGAAGCTAGTTTTCAATCTGACTCTGCAAAGTCCATCACATTGGGATTCATTCAGGGGAGAGTATCTAAGGGTTCCTTCTTTGCAGGTCTGAGGACTTGTGAAGCACTTGCATCTTGTAGGATTTTTTCATCATTGGTCTGCAGGCTTTCATTGCACTTTGTTTGAACCTCCTCAAGAGAGAGTACCTGTGGAGTTATTTTCCTACCCCACGCTTTCAAGTATGCTAGATTGAGGTTTGCTTCGTTGATGATTTAGGTATACATTTCTAAACTTTTTCAACCTACTTTACTGAACACTCATTGACACTCATGTTCACTAAAGTGGGGGAAAAATGTATAGGAGGGAATTTTCACACCTCTTGCAAATTCCCCTTTTACACACTCATTCCATGTCCTCATTTTGTACCCCATCCACTTGGCACTTTATTTTAGTGTCAGTGAAGGAATTTTTTTCGGGGACACTCACGTGACATGCAAACGTCTATGTGGCGTGTTGTCGTCCTGGCAAGATTCCTACCTCTAGAATCTGTAGAGGTGCTACGTTCTCCATTTGTGATGAAATGTAATTCCCTCGCACCTTCTTACCGACCTTTGAAAAACTCTTTCCCTCCCATTTCACCTTCAAATGCCTATGTTTCACAATCAATCCATCTTCTTAGCAATTCTTGATCTTCTACACTCTAATTAAATCTTCTAGCTTCACATTTTTTCTCCATATTATTTCTACTTCTTGCACTATTAGCTTCATGACTCCAACAATCACAGCATCCTACTCATCTACCATAGAATTTGTAGCTTGGTGTCTTGTGAGACTACTTTCGGTGTTGCGGCTATGTCGACTCTTCCATATCTATGGACTTGCATTCCTCTCTCATTGGCCTTGAGTGCCTTTGGTCAAGGGTGGTAACACTTTCATATTACTTTGTTGTTGGATTTGAGTAGCATAGTGTCTCTTGTAGTATTTGGTTTCATTTTTGTTCCAACATCATTTTCTTCATCATATTTATATCTATCTCTCTATATGGTTTTCCATGGAGGTGGAAACACAAAAACAGGGGGTTTGACTGTGGAAAACCCCTATACGACCCCAACATTTTTCATCTTTTGGTTGTGTGTAGGTACATGTTTGTGTGGAGCTTGTTGGAGAACTAGACTCTTCGTGAGTTGTATTCTCTCATTTCTCGTTCTTGTTGTTTCATAGTCATTTATCTTATTATTTCTATCATTTTGTTACTTTCCACTTTAGTTGTCAGTAGATTCCTGATACTTTTATTGTACTCTTGCACTTTCTGTCCATACAGACACCAACACACCTGTAAGACACCAATGCGCTGTCATCCCTGACCTATGTTGTTGTCCTTTGGTAGAGAGCTATCTGAGGTTCAATTCAGGTTCTAAAAGCTTGCTCGTTTATCACCATCAAAACTCTCAGGTCAGTAGAGTGACAAAAGCACTAGGAGTGCTCTTCATTCTCTATCCTTGACATTAAACACCTACGCGGTTGAGGTATATTAGGGCACCCTTCTACTCTCAACTCTCCATCACATGGAGTCTTGGTGTGGTAGGCCCCCCTCCTCTATAGTTTTTTATTTGATTTAATTCTAATTAAAAAATTTATTCTTATGTATATTTTAGATTCATATGAATTTCAAACCATAGACAAATTTAAAATAAACTATCTACATCAAATTCGGTAGATCCTCTCCAACATAGTTTGTATATCTCTTTGGATCCTACATCAAATTCACGAGTTCCTCTCCAAGGTTTGTAGATCTCTTTCCCCTAATTCAACTCTAGGGTTTCAACATAGTTTTTAGATCTCTTTGGACCCTAGATAAAATTCACTAATCCCTCTCAAGGGTTTGTAGATCTACTTAAATCACTTAAAAAATCTAGATTGAATTATATTTTCATATGGTCTAATACATTTTGATTTGAAATGGCTGATATAACTTTGTATATATGATTAATTAACATACATAATTGAATGTTAGGAAATTTCCTTTATGAATCTCCATACCAAGTATAAGCCTCATAGACCTTTAGTGGACTTTATATCAAATCTAGACTAGATAATTAAGGGCCTTGAGTTCCTAAATTACCATCCAGTATTATTTTTAATGATTAACATATTATTGAAATATAAATAATAATTAGAGCATGATTGAATACAAAATTAGTATATAATGCTCAACATGATTCCTTGCAAAACCTATTTCTAATTATGCACATGTATCAAATTATTGATACCATATACATGTTCAATACTTGAAACCACATTGCCTTGTTCTCTAAATTTTTCAAATTTATAGATGAATCTTAATATTATATTTTATATTCAAGATACATCCTTTGGTTTTTCATCCTTGGATAAGACTATAATTTCCCTATTAATATGATATAAATTAAGTAAACAACCAAATACTATTGTCTTATACTAACACTTCTTAAAATGCTTTTGGTTTTTATTGTAACAAGTTTTTAATAGATACATTTCAACTAGACTCCACTACATTGCAATGTGTAGACCTTTCTTTGTCCCTTATCCAACAATTTTAGAATATTTATAATTTATACTCCAAAATCCTTAGAGAAATACTCTCCACCATTACTTGATCTTTGTTATTTTTATTTTCTTATCACTCTAATTCTCTAGTTTAGTGCCTTAAACTCCTTAAACTTGTGAAAACCTCATACTTCTCTCTCATCCCTAAAGGACACCTTCATTTTCTTTAGAGCTAAGTATATATAGGAGAATTTATTATTACCAAGGAAAAAACATTCTCTATAATTCTCCTCCTTGAAATCAAAGTACCATTCCCATTGTATCTAGCCATGTGATATGATGCATTGACATTAATCAACTAAGGTTGAACATCAAGCTGATAATGTTACTTGAGATATAAATATCATTAGTAAAAATTTATTTTCTATTGATTTTGTTAAATGAATCATATTTCTTCTTTAAATGTATATTTTTTCTTATGTGGCCTCCCCTATCATAATTCTAGCAATTTTTGGGTTTGTACGATCAAAATTAGATGTCCTATCTCCAAATTCCTTCTTACCCCCTCTATCCTTTAACATAACCCTCACAAATCTAGGATATTATTAGAGAGTTCACCTATGGAATTTTTCTTCATTTTTTCACTTGACATTGAGAAATCAACAATATCCACTAGTTTTGGTAAAGAAAAATTACCATTGATTGACATAATTTAAAATTTCCCATAACTTAGATAAGGAATTATTGAATAAATTAACTTACTAAGTTTACAATTTAGATATGGTTTAGTTCCCCCAAAGTTTCCATCCACCTGAAGGGTATGCATGCACTTGAATAAGATTAATCATTTTATGAATATTGTAGTGTCCCTCCAGTTGCTACTATTTGTTTCGGTTTGCTTATGTTCATTTGCTAGTCGGTTTAGCTATTTTGGATATTATACTACTTTATTTCAGTTACGACACATATACTATGCTAGTTTTTGTACTTGACTCATGATACATTGTGATCATCTAATTATGTTCATGTGGCAATATTATTATAGACTTTATGTGTGTTATGGTTTTATGTTATTTCTGAGCTTTAGTGAGTTTATGATGTATTAATGTATGCTAGTCCTGGTGAAGGAGATAGTGTAGCATTACTCACTTGTGAATACCCTGCTATGATGCGAATCTCTTTCACGGTGTGATTGTCATTTTATGTTGATATGTTTGACAGTGTTGTTTCATGTAGTTTGTAAGTACTGGGCATCGAATCCACCTACTTTGTCAGGTCTGAGTGTACCATGACCCAATGGAAACATGTTGTTTCAGAGATAATGTTAGGTCCTTCCTTCTTTAGCCATTGTTCCTTTATAGGACGAGTATTCATTTGTCACTCGTTGTTGTTCATTGTTTGTTTCTGTCATGTCGTTGATGTTTTCGTCATGTTGGAAATTGATTTGTTAATTAGTTAAATGGTTTGATTTATAAGTATTTTATTTAATTGTAATTTAATTGTAATGTTAGATTAAAATAATTATGTTTAGATAATTTAATAATTATAATTTGATTATTTTTTAAAATGGTTTGATTAATTCGATTAATTAAAATAGGACATTTAATTAAATGTTATTATTGAATTTAATGTGAAAACTCAAATGTTTGAAATAGATAATATTAAATAGTTGTTTTCAACAAATTATGGTAAATATCTGAAATCTTGATTCGAAATGAGAAAGTGTTCTCTTGAGTAATTGTTTAATTAGAACTACCCATTCAATTTCCTTTGCATGCTGACAATTAGTTAAATTTTTATATTTGTGAGTTAATTGAAAATTAATTAAAAATATTTGGGGATGAATATTGTTCATGGCAATTGGTTTGGTTTGCTGGAAAAAGTTTTCATGACAGTTTTAGGGGAAATATATTTTTTGTTTCTTCTCTGTGTTTTTTATGGAAAGATTTGGAGATAGTGAATCTGAAGGTTTTGTGCATGTTGGAAGGTTTCTAGATTCATATTTCCCGTGTCTTGTTAATTCTTCATCAAAATTCAAGAAAAGGTGACCAGGTTTTCTTCTTTGTTTCACATTTACTTGATTAGAAGCTTCTAAATGTCATTTATGGTATTTAATTTTCTTTATGTAGAAACTGTTTGCTAAATAACCTACACAAACACCAAAAATAAAATCGTTATTGATTAAATGAATAATTTTTTTAGAGAAATGAAAACTATATTGAAAACCTAGTGGTAATAAATTGATGCAATTGATTCTCATCATTAGTTTTTAGACTCTGTCATTGCTTCAGATCATCTATGGGATGTTATCATTTGTACTTCGCTGTTGTCATGCCTTAATTCCTTAATTTAAAGAGATATTGATTTAAAAAAAATATCGGCCTATAGTTACATTAACCTTGACATCTGGATCATTTAAGATTATATATTTGTAGTTTCCTCATTCATCCTTTCCTTGCAAGTTTTTCCTTGTGTTGCCAATGCAACTCTTCTCCAAACGTCTTTGTTTATCAGATTGTTGTATTTCCTAGTTGATGTCTGAATTCCTCTTTACATATCCCTATCGTGGTATTGATACTCATTCACATCCTTAGTTTCATTGCAATTAAACTTGCTTGTTGGTGTATCCTTTGTATTATACATGGAAGGTGTTCGATGTTATTAGAGAGGAATTTCCTTTGCTTTCATGGCCATGTTTGTGTGTGTTCTCTCTTTCACCACATCATTGTTTTATGTAATTCAAAATCATTGTTATATATGTTAGGAAAAAGGTGTGTTGTACACCTTGCATAATATATTTAATGTAATTATTCTTGGGGGCCACTTAATGTTGCATGTAACATTGGGACATAAGTTAAGTTGTCAAAATGTAATTATTTAATATTGGGGAAAATAAAGCACCCAATATTAAATAAGGGGACATGGTTTTGTAATCTCATAGTTTGTCACATAGTTTTGTGCAATACCACTTAGTGGTTTTGTGGGAGCTTGCTTCTATAAAAGCAACCACAAAGGTAGTTATTAAAGAGATGCAATTTTGCATATTAGCTCTGGTAAGCATTTGTGAAGGTTTGAAGCATGGCACATGATGTGTGGTTGCATGCTTGTTCGCATGGATTGTTTGGAGAGAGCTTGTTGTTTCAATGATGTTCATGGAGACTCAGAAGATGTATTGTACATTTATTGCTGAATAATACATGAGAGATGGATGCTTTTTGAGGCTGGGTTTTTTCCCTTTTGAGGGTTTTCCCAAGGTATATCTTGTGTCATATTTTAATGGGTATGTTGTTTATTCTTTTGCATGTAGATTCTGAATACTTAGATGCATAGATTTTTGTATGGGTTATGTGGAAATTGTCTTTTATTGGCTGCAAGTTTCCAACAATATATTTATTTACTTCTGGAGTCGTCTATGCATACAATCTACCAATCCTTGCCACCATAATGTGCTAGATATTTGCCTCTTTGCGTATTTGATAGGATTTGTATGAGTTCTTTGCTCATATATTCAAATCTTCTTTATGCCTTTATGCATTTGTAAACATCTTTATTGGCCTTTGGAAAATGTTTCGATATAATTGTATCTTGGTTATCTTGTTTTGGTTGCCTTCGATGATTTTTCTTGAGCGCTCTTCTATCAATGGCGACTTGACTCTATTCATGGTTAGTGTTTAAGTTATA
The DNA here is from genome assembly GCA_007115665.2 of Sequoiadendron giganteum. Taxonomy (NCBI): domain Eukaryota; kingdom Viridiplantae; phylum Streptophyta; class Pinopsida; order Cupressales; family Cupressaceae; genus Sequoiadendron; species Sequoiadendron giganteum. The sequence continues at coordinate 460,649,875 of CM021107.1, forward strand.
TATAGATTTTGTTATTTAAAAGAAGATTAGCAGCTGTGATGGGTTAAGGGTTACGACTCTTACTCATTAGGATAGCTCCACAAAAAAATGCATGCATAAAGTCATTTTGAGTTTGGCTGTAAAAGAATGGTGGAACTAATTGAATGTACATCTCTTTTTAGTTTGGAAGTATAAGTTAGCATCGGTTGCCAATAGGTGTGTATTCTGTTTTAGTTGATGATTAGTGCTATCCGCCTTTGCATGTAAGTTAAGTCTTTTGAAATAGTAATATTGGTACTTGGAAATCGATTTTTTTTATAATTAATATAAATATATATATATATACAATTATATGAATATAATTTGCATTTTGTATTTAGAAAACTGAATATTGATTTAAAAGTATGCTAATACATATATATATATTAGATTTAAATTGTTTGGATCTTTAATGTATATTATTCTTACATAAAGGATGATTATCGATTTATTTTGTTAAATGGAAAACAATAAATAAGATATTTTATTATGTCAATGTATTATCTTTTACAAACTTTAAGTTCACAATGATTTGAAGGATATTTATATTAGAAAACTATATATATTTGTCATTGATTTAAAAGTGTAATATTGGTGTTATGGTGTTTTTATATCTTCCAGAGGCTAGGGAAAGTAATTTTTATTGTAAAGAATATAATTCTTGTACATTGTTGTTCATTTGCAATGACTTGATTTGTGACTTAGCCATGCACGATATGTTATCACATTGGGGGTAGTCGAAAGTTATATGGTCTTGTTGTGATTGTGATGGTTATATTCATGGTTTTTCTTTATGTGCATGATGGCTATCCTATTTATTTATCAATAAGTTATGTTATTTGTATGGAGGAAGAGTGGCTTGCGATAGGGGTCAAACCAAGGTAACCTATCGAGAGTTTGTAATTCAGGGAAAACCTAATTTAATGTACTGGGGGTTGGGTAGCATTCATTAAATAATCCAGATAATTTGATTGCCTCGCCTTATACCTTAGTGATTGTATAGATTAAGGGTAGGTTGAGATGGCCTGAAATGGGATGATCATCTACTTTGTCTTCTTGAAAGGTAGTTTGATTCCATATGAGTTTGTTTAGGGGATGAGAATTGGTTGAGATTTCTAGGGTAACTCAGTATGAGGGCTGGTAATCTAGGAAGATTCACCAGGGTAACCTAAAGTAAATTGTGTGATGACACTCTTATCCTTATACATTTTATGTGATCTCTTGTGTAGAGTTACCATTTACTTTGATGTTGCCTCTGGGAGATTGTTTGTAATTATGTGGTTATATTGTTATGTGTATGTAAAACCATGTGATGTTATGTTTTGTCTTCATGTTTGTTTGTCTTTGTGGACCTAATATTATCTCCTAGCACGGGGGGTAGAATTTTGAGTACCATATGGTTGGGAGGAATGTGCTCTATCCTCTATTTGGGTCCCCTTGCAGGTGATGCAGTACATGATGATATTTTTCTTATGATAGGTTCCTGATGTTTCATTGTTCGATGAGTTGGACGTTAAGCGTGCTCTAGAACAAGGTTGACAGATGTGTTGTGATCGTCATCTTAATTGTAAACATTCCTGATGGTTATGTGAGACCTTATTGTGGTGATTCATGATGTAACGAGATTTGTCACAATATCATTTGATGTAACTTGTATATGTAACTTGGATACATTATGATTATGTAATTGGATTGTTCATCATTGATATGATCTATCTTTATGTTATGTCTATGGTTTTATAATTTGAAGTTCTTGTGTATGTTTAAGTAATGTTGTTATCGAACCTTGAGAATGCATGTGTAGATGTTTACTTTGTACTCGTGTTGTAATTGAATGTTCTCTTGGTTCCTTGGTGGGGCACTACAACTTGGTATCAAAGCACAAGGTTCTAACACTAGCTACTTTGGTTCTTGTGATCCCATTAGGTTGTCCTAGATGTTAGGCTCTGTAGTGTGTGGTTTCCTATTGTCTTTTTCATCTTGAAACTGAGACTTGTCTTTGATTTTGTGTAGGACCATGCTTAGACATCATGGTAGAGGTCATGGTAGAGGCTGAGGTGGTAGCTGTATGGCTAATCACCAAGATACTCCTCAAAGTTCTCATGAGAGTGAGCATGTAGAGCAATAGGATCGTCAAGTTAATCAGGTGGATGAGGGAAAAAATATGATTCAACTAGAATAAGAGGGAGCTGTATTACGTCCCTTGCTTGACTAGGTTCTTGCTCGCCTTGGTCCTAGATAGGAGGCTGAATAGGAAGTGGTTAGAGAATGAGAAAAATCACCTAGGAGAGTTGTTGAGACTATGGAGAAGGATGTCATTGTTGCATGGCATATGAGAGACTTATTGAGGGAACATCCCCCCATATTCGATGGTACTAGTGGTGGTCTAGAAGTGGAAACTTGGCTATTAGACTTGGGATGATGTTTTTCTATGCATCCATATGGTAGCAACACTAGAGCTAGATGTGCCATTATCCATCTTAGAGGCTTTGCCTCTACATGGTGGCGATTGGAGGAGCAAAAAATTCCCTTGGAGATTGGTTTAGTTTCATGGGATATGTTCTTGGAGTGATTCAGAGCGTGTTTCCTATCAGAGAATTGGAGACAATGTCGTGCGGATGAGTTCCATGATTTGGGCTAGATGGCTATGTCAGTTGAGTAGTTTGAGCATAGGTTCTATGAGCTCAAACAATATGCCAGGATTGTGGATGGCGAGGCTATGTTGGTACAACATTTCATCAGGGGCTTGAACGCCCATATCATTGGAGGAGTCCGAGTCTTTGAGCCAAAGACTATGGAGGTAGCCATGGAGAAGGAAATAATTGTGGGATGTCTTTCTTGAGACCTTTCAAGAATATTTCTCTTTTACTTGCTTATAGGTTTTATAATATCCTAGTCAAGGGGTTGTCATGGTATTCTTAGACATTTTTCTCCTTTATCTTTGAGCTTGGTACGATATATATCCTATCTTTAAATAAAATGAATTCTTCCACCACTTTATATTCTTCATTTTTCAAATTTCCTTCTAGGATGCCAATTGCCCATGGATTTTTGATGTATTCAGCAATAATCAAGTTCTTCCAATCTGCAAAAATGTTTGTGGTGGAACATAAGTAATTTTTATGGGACAAGACATCAATTAAAATGTTGTTTTTCCCTTTCATATATTTTATGTCAAAATCATAAGCTTGCAATTGCTAACCTATTTCTGTTGTTGATCATTTAAATCTATCCGATTTAAGAAAAACCTTAGGCTATTGTGGATAGTTTTATAATGAACTTTCCAAAAACAAAATATTATCTAAATTTGTCCAGTGCGTGGATAATGGCTAAAATTTCTTTGTCATAAATGGGGTAATGTTTTTCGGCTTCTATAAGTTTGCAACTTTTGAATGCAATCATATACTTATTTTGCATGAGTATTTCTCCAATACCTTCCCCAAAATCATCACACTCTAATCTAAAGGGTAATGTAAAGTCTAGAATGACTAGGATGGGACAATAACTCATGACCTTTTTAAGTCTTTCAAAAGCTCGTTGGGCTTTGTTCTTCCATGTAAAGGCTCCCATTTTAGTTAAGTTAGTGAGTGGAGAATTTTTTTTAGAAAACCCTTTGACAAACCTTCAGTAGTAGTTGCACAAACCCAAGAAACCCCTTAGGTGAGTTATGGTTTTTGGTTTTGTCCATTCCCTTATAACCTTTATCTTTTCTTCGTCCACACTTACCCCTTGTGCATTGATTTTGTGTCCTAGGTATAGGATTTGTTCTAACCCAATTCATATTTTGAGACTAGAATATAGTGATTCTTGCTCAATAATTCCTAGGACTTCATCAATATACTTAGTGTGGTCTTCCCATATTTTACTATAAATCAAAATGTCATCAAAAATACTAATAGGAACTTCCCTAGTTGTTTCCTAAATAAGTGATTCATTCATGATTGGAAAGTGGAAAGGGCATTGGTTAAGCCAAAGGGTAGAACCATAAATTCAAAGTGTTGAAAGTGGCATCTAAAGGAATGCTTAGGGATATCTTCCTTCCTCATTCTAATTTGGTGGTAGCGAGATCTTAGGTCAATCTTAGAAAAATATTTTACTCCATGTAATTTATCAATTAGTTCATCAACTCTAGGAATAAGATAACGATTTTTATGGTATTTTTGTTTAGGGCCCTATAATCAATGAAAATCCTCATGGTGACATCCTTATTTTTGACTAGTACCATAGAGGAGGCAAAGGGACTTGAACTAGGTTGAATGTGTCTGATTTCAAGAAGCCCTTTACTTATTTTTTCTATTTCTTCTTTATATTTTCAGGGTTGGATTTAGGGTGTAGTGATTATGGTTTTATCCCCTTCTTCAAGTTATATGGTGTTCTCAAAACCTATTTTGGAGGTAGTCCTATGGATATGTTTCCAAATAACTTTATATTTGTTTAGGAGGGGTTTGATGTCAACATGTATAACTTTGTTTTTGGGGGATGAATTTTCAAGTATCATACACTAGGCAACCCATTCAAATTTCCCATGCCTAAAGGTTATTTGCATCCTTTTGGATGAGAATACCATTGGGGATCCATCAGATGAGCCATGTAATATTACTTCTTGATTGCTATGTTAGAAACTAAGTTCCATTTTTTGGAAATCTTGGGAATATCTTCCTAATGAGTGCAACCATTCGATGCCTAACACTACTTCAATGTCTCCCATATTTAAAATGTAGAAGTATTATCTAATTGGGTGCATCCCCAAGGTGATGCTTAATTGTGGAATCCTTATTGTACACATATTAAACCCATAAACCATGGCTAGGTACCCTACAACACTCAAAATATTTAGCTTCCAAATTCATTCTTATAACTAATCCTTCATTAATAACTTTATATGTTGCCCCACTATCCAATAGGGTGGTCACCTTTTTTCCCTTTAGAACACTTTGAGTTCAAAATGGAAGGTACTTGGATTCCTTTGACATTTATACTAAAGTTCCATAGTCTTCCTCATCACACCTTCTTCTTTTTCTTGGGTTTTCACTTTCTTCTTCCCGTACTTCTTTGTCGAATAATGCCTCTATATTGTGTACTTGGCCTCTTTTTCCACAATTATGTCTAGATTTACACTTCCCCTTACATTGGTAACATAATTTTTTCTTTCAAATCTCTTCTCAGTCACATTTATTTCCATGCTCGCATTTCTCCTTACACCGAAAATATTTTTTTTCCTTTGAAGCTCTTTGAGGTCATCTCTAGGAGAAAATGTTTTTTGATGCCCATTTTTCTTATAGGAGGTTTGGGTTTGTATGTTTGAGGTTAGATTATTTGTGTAGGGTTTGTCTTTGGATTGTATGAATTACAACCTTGATTCCTTTTGAATTGCATATTCAAGTGTTGTAGGATTGAGAGCACTTACCAAACCCCAGATTTATTATTTTAACCCTTCAATAAATACGTATGCAAGTCTACTTTTAGAAACCCTTGGTACCATGAAATTTTTTCTTTGTAATCCTTCTACATAATCTTCCATATTTCCTTGTTGTTTCAATTGTGTTACATTTTCTTTGAAATACCTTTCAGGATACTTTTGGTCAAATATTAAATAAGCCTTTGAGTGAATTTTTCGCAGGTTGTTATGTTTTGGTGTCCCTTGGTAATAAGGCCATGATGCCACCATTCATGGGAAACCCCTTCCAAATGTAGAATGAAAAACTTGATGGAATATTTTTTTGTCATGGGACTTTAAGAGAAAATTAGGTATCCAATTTTTGGACCCATGAATGTGGCATGACCTTTCTCGACCCATCAAAATTGAAGAGAGTCATTTTACCCACCCTTTGATGTAAGGTTTTATTTGTTTTCATGTTTCCCTTCATACAAGTAGTTCATGATCTTGTATCATAATATGCCTCAAATGAGATATCTCTTAATTTAGGGGTCTAACCTTGAATAGGCTGCAACAATTTCATCAATGTTATTAATGGTTGGATTGTTTTATTCTTCTTCCATTATTGGTTCTTCTTTAGATATGAATGATTGTCTTATTAATCTATGGGTTGATACCATTGGTGTTAGGTTGTTATTTTTTGAGTGATTAGATTTTACATCGCTTCCACTTTTTTGGTTGAGACTAAGGGGGTATTGATTTTACTATTCATATTTTCTAAGGTTTGGAGGAGTTCTTGAATTGTCCTCTCATTGTGTCCATGAAGTCTCTCAATTCATCTCCCAATTATTCACCCACTTTATTTCTTTGAGTAGAGTTATATTTGTTGCAAGTCATCTCATTTCCCTTTCTAATGCCCTTTGAGCCATTTTTCTTAGTTGCATCCACTACCTTTCATCTCACAAGCTGGCAGGAACAATGCGCTAATACCACTATAATGTCCCCTACTTGGGATATTCCTAGATTTTCCCAATTAGCACAATTAGAATCCAAAATAATAAATTTAATACATTTAAGATGGTAAATTTACCAATTGAAATGCCCTTATAAGATATGAATCTTGTTTTAGGTATTGTACACAATATGTAATGTCCCCTATTGAGGGAAACAAAAACTTTAGTGGTCTATCTTCACTAATTGGTGAATTCTAGAAATTGGCCAAGTCAAAATTGGTGAATTAATCACACCCAACAAGATATCCAAATTGCCTAGAATTTATGAATTATCTGTCTAATGCATGTCCATTTGCTAACAATTTTTTTATGAGGCATATTAAAGCAAAAAATTCACCATAACAAACTATGCATTTCAATTGGACCGATTAATATTTTTGTCTGGAATCCTGGAAACATGTAATAAAACACCTACATATTTTCCAATACTATTAAAACAACATTGTATCAAGACCCATTTCACCAATTAAAATTTACAAATAGTTGCTTCTGAAGACCCATTTCACTAATTAAAATTTATAAATACTTTCTTATGAAGACTTATTTCGCCAATAATATTAAAAAATAATTACATTTGAGGACACATTTCACCTTGAAAATTACAACATATCGTTGTATAAGCACACAAGATTAACCAAGTTTTAAATATATCATTTAAAAATCTTGCAAAATTTGCCAAATATGGACTAATATTCTTACACATTTTGTTTAGTTTTGAGGTTCTCAATTCGAAAGTCAGTGAAAGCCGAAAATGTAGACTTAAAGGTGAGTGATCATTTCTTCATAGTGTTATTAGTAATAATATTTCTTTATCTCTTTTCCATTCTTTCTTCAATCTTAAAGATGATATTGAGTAGGGGATGTGATTTATATCTTTTGTCCTTCTTAAACAAGAAGACATTGTTTTCCAACTTTTATTCGAAGTGATAGATCACTATGTCGAGCAGCAAGGGTAAGACTCCTCAGGGTGGTGAAGGGATTGGGAGGCCATCAGAATCCCAAAATGTAGAGGTACCATACAATCTTACTTTGGAATTGGCAATGCTTCTGATCCATTGGATCAAGATGGAGCTACAACATCAAATCTTCCACCAAATATTAATGAAGAAGGCATTCACAACACCTCATCACCACAAGAAGGTCAAGGTGAGATTATCATTGAGTTAAATCAAAATATACCAGATGAGGATGACAATACCATAGAATATGTTCCAAGGGATACCCTGGTTATCTAGAATGAGATAATTGACTTGGATTAGGATGATATTGGTAGCAAGAAAAGAAAAGGCAAATAAAAAATAAGGTGTGAGTGGGAAATGACAAGGAATTTTAAACTTGGTTGGTTGTCAAAGTACCCATTCATTGTAGCAGTGGGGAAAGAAACTGATGTTGGGAGTGAAACAAAATGCATGTGTACGATTTGTAGCTGGAAATGTCGAAGAGACAAGAAGTTGTAGCTGAAGCTTGACACTATAGAAAAGCATACCAGTAAAATTTATGAAAAAAATCATAGACGAAAAGGAATAATCAGTCGTATGATGGAAATCAAAGGAAGAATGTCTTCATGTTAAGTATGCCGCAAACTACGAAGAGCATAAGAAAAGAATGTCAAATATTTCTGCATGTCAAGGTACACTTGAGGCTCAATTTGGAAAAGTAATGAAAGGTTCGAAAATCTATCAAAAATTGTTCAGATGATTGTTGTTTTTCATATTTTGTCCAGAGGGCATCCTATGATAGACTACCCAAAATATTCTAGTCTATTATCTTTTTTGGGTGTTCCTCACTTTCCCTTCTCACATTGGTCAATAAATGCTAGATGGGAATGGAAAACTATCTTGTTGCAATGGAAAATGAAGATCTAAAGGAGAAAGTAAAAGAGTCAAACTTCATTGCATTATCTTTAGATGAAGTTACTACGATAGACAATACTTCTTGGGTTTTTATGCATTTGTATACTTTACAACAATATGTTTGCCGATATCATCTTCTCTGTGTTCATAAATAAAGGAAAATTTAACATCACAAAATCTATTTGAACTAGTCAAGAAATTTTTGAATGAAATTGCAGGTATGGATGAGTTGACAATTGCCAAAAAGTTGTTGTGTGTAGGAGTTGATGGAGCTGCAGTCATGCAAGATCAAAGGAGTGGTGTTTGCACAAAGTTATAAAATACTTGTGCACCATACATACTTGGAATTCATTGCATGGCCCACATAATTAATTTAGCATTCAAAATTGTAAGTAAGTTTCCTACAATATCAAAAGTTGAAAATCTAGTCTGTGAGATCCATGCATACTTTTGTCGAAGTCCCAAACGTTTCATAGAATTTCAAAATTTTGCTGAGGGAATAACACCAAGAAAAAAATTTCTCAAGGATGTCGATACCAGATGGATCTCCCTACATGAACCAGTGCAACGAGTTCTTTCAAAATATCAATCCTTGATTGGAGTAATGTTTGAGCATCACAACACAGTAGATAAAGCTCCTGACCTCTTACATAGGTTAAGCAATATAGAGACACTCTTGACTTTAGCTAGTCTTCTCCCCATGCTGGATGTAATGAAAATATTGTGAATAAATCCCAAGATATAACTATGTATATTGAAGAATATGCCAATCTACATAAACATACATGATTTGCCCTCGATCATCTATATCTAGATGTAACACAAGAAAGCCCAAATTATTTCATGTGGTAGAAAATTACTAATTTAAATAATCCTGATAATTATTTATAGTTTAATGCAAGAGGGCACTTATGTATATGTGTACATGGATGTGAGATACCAATGTACCATTGTAAGATAGCCAGGAACTCTAGTAGAGAAGTAGCTATTAACGAGGAAGATTTTAATGACATTGTTAAATTTGTTAGTGATAATTTGAAGGAAATTGAAAAATCTCTTTCCTCAGATATTCGTAAAATATTCCCTCAACATGAAATACTTGAAGCCATGGGTATTATGTATCCTCAATTTTGGGTAAACCAAGATAACCCAAAATATTTTCATGATAAAGTAAAAATCTTGATCAATTTTTTTTTCAAAAATTGTAACATACAATAAGCAGACAATAAAATGTATTTTAAATGAAGCTAAGCTTAGACAAAAATGTGAGAATTTTTCAATAGCTATGAGGGACCAGTATGATTCCATGGGCATGGAGAAGGACTCTGAACATATCAACAACAAAGGTTTAGAAAAACTTAGGTCAGAGTGAAATATTGTGTGATACGATATCAAAATATTTCAAACTTGCTGATTTATGTCAAATAATGATATTGGGGTCGGTGGAGGATGAGAGATTTTTCAGTACATTGGCGTTATTGAAATGAAAGTTAAGAAACAAATTAGACAAGAATTTAGAAATTTTCTTGAGGATGAAAGGAACTGCGTATAATGTCAAAAAAATTCCTTTTGAAAGGGCACTCGCAATTTGGAGGCCTACATGTGAAAGAAGAGGTATCGGGTTGTGCAAAACTCCAATTCCAAATGCTAGTACTGGTGGCACTGGCAGTGGTAGTGGGACATATGAAATTGACACAAATTACACAATGAATGTTGAATTTGAGATGTAGGCTGAAGAAAATGAAGAGAAGACTCATAATCAAGATGACTTTTTTACTTTATCTCAAGATGATCAAGGGCTTGCACTTCAAATCTCTCTCAATAGAGAAATGCATTATCAAATCTAAAGATCACTGATGCTGAGACTCCCACTCAGCTAGGGTTTCATTCTCCACCACACCAAGCTTGTCTTGAAGGTACACAAACATTATCCTGAAGAGATGCTTTGATGAGAATGATTGCCATCTGCTCATCAGTGCTGATATATCTCAACTGAATATCTTTCCTCAATACCATATCTCTGATATAGTGGTGTGCTTAGTTTTATCATGAAACACATGGAAAGACAAAAAGCTTTTCAAAGCTTTGATTAACACAAAGGATAACAGTTGGCTTCAATGCTTGTTCAACCAATCTTGCAAGGAGCTTTCGAAGCCACACTGCTTCTTGAGCTGCCACACAAACTATAATTTACTCGGCCTTTGTTGTACTCAGTGCCACAGAAGACTGCTTCCTTCTATACTAGGATATCATCGCATACCTCAACTGAAACAACATCTAGAGAAATACAACCATCATATTTAGGCTCAGTAGGCTCCCTCTGAATCTTCAATCACTTGCATCAACCACTTGACCTCATTGTCCAAGATTGCTTGCAACACTTTCCTTAGAGAAATGGTTTCCAATGCACACCTCTGTAGAGATTCAGGGTTTTCCTCTTCGATCGTATCCTAGATCACTCTATTTTGATTAGGTTTGCGGAGCTACCAATGTTATGTCTAGGTTGACCTGACTTGAGAAATTCAGAACCCAACTGCTGAAGAGGTACTTCAATAATCCGGCCTTGCAACACTACAACCCTTACTTATTCTCAGTGAGTCATAGAACTCCCTCTTGATCTCGGCTTTAGAGATTGCAAAGAAGACTTATGGAGGTGCAATCCCTCTAGCCACCAACTTAGTCCCTCTAGTGTTCACTCCCTCTTGATCATTTCTTTGGTTTACATGACTTCTTCACAAGATGCATCAAGCTTTTCATCACTAAGTAATATCTTATCATCTTCTTGCCCTTAAACCTGTCTAGGAAGCATTTTAGATAGATATTACTAACAGTCTATAATTATCCAAAGAAATATCAAGGTTAGAATCATAAAATTTATATCATGAATGAAATTTTCAAAGGATCTTATGCTAGTGAACACAACACAATTCAAGAGAATCCACTATCTCTCTTAATTACAAGATCCAAAAAAAAGAAATAGATGATATAACTCAACAACCAAATAATACTTATCTCTTTAAATATTCTGATGGGTCTAAATGCTGGACATAGTATGATACGTTGTTCTTGAGCTCAGATCGGTCCGCACCCTTCACAGCTTGAACACAATGATGACCTGAAGGGTACTTTCTCTTCGAGAGATATCTCCAACCATCAATATAGTCCCGTGACTACAAGCCATGACTCCAGAAATGAACATCTCTTCATTCGGTATGACTTCCACACAAGATGCCTTAAGCTCTTCTATGCGATCTCTCATTACCATATTGCTCCTTGATCTGTCCTTAATGAAGTCATGATCTGTCCTTAATGAAGTTAGAATTTGAATGATCGATCACAATATCTGCTCTCTTCACCCTTTACAGTGGTGTTGATCGCTGCTACTCTCAATGCAACCTCTTGAATTCAATTGTAACTGATCACACAACTACTGGAGTTGAGATCTTCATGAAATTGAAACATTGTGAAGAATCATCATCTAGTCTGCATAATCGCGATGATCAGACAACAACAAAAAATTCAATTATCTTATCTTATCTTAGTGATCTTTTCTATCATAATAATTCAAATCAACAAAATCAGACCTGCACAACCTAGATTTCAAAAGTATAACCAAAAGAGGAATACTTATCTCTTTCTATCTTCACATTGTACAAAAAATTATTTCTCCTTTCAAGGGCTCATAATCAGAGTAACTTCTAGCTCTCAAAAACTTATCTTCATATTGATTCTAAATATCCAGATTCGACCCAGGTTACCTCTGTAACAATCCCGTAATGACATAAATAAATGTCATTGATACAACTCCTCTAAACCCCATCATAGAGAAGCTTTGTTGCAGATGATCGCTTTTATCAAAGGGGACAATAGTCGAGATGTTCTGACTTGTTCTCTCTGACTTTGTATTAAATCCTAGTTCATTCCTTTGGCTAATGCATCCAATTAGTGATGATACTCGATGCAAACTGGAGGAACATCGCTAAGTGATCTGTTGCTTGAGTTGACCCAACAAGTACCCTCGTGAGTGAGTTAATGATACGCCTCAGGTAAGATTTCAATATCCTGTGTCTTATGTGACACCAAAGATGTAGATTGCTTGATGCTTAGGCTATCTCAATGGCTCTCCTTCAAATTGTAAATGAAGAAGACTACCACATTATTAGTTCCTGATCCTAATAGAATTATCTTCCACGAATCCTTCATTCTTCTAGTGTGCATTCTGCCATATCTATCTGGATCTTTACTAAGCCTTCTCTAATACCATGTTGTTGTTTTCAAGAACAGATATACAAAAAGAAAGCATTTAGAAAATGCAACACATAAGAAAATAAACACAACAAGATACCCTTGGAAAACCCTCCTCCCTGAGGGAGAAAAACCCAACAAATATTTCTCTTATATAATCAAGAACAAGAGCAGAAATCTGCTTACAAAACAGGCCCAACAATGGCCGAATTTGATACAATGAATAATAGCACCTCTCCTAGATGCAATGATACAAAGGAATATGTTTCTCCTTGAATTCGGTCTGCTGTTGCAATATGATTTGCTGCTACACAATAAAGATTCATTGCTGTTGTTGAAGATGATTCACTGCTCAAGTATGAACTTCTTCTAAGAATGTGAATATGCTGAATGAACTTGATTGTCACCAAATAACAACTTTGAACTTGTATATATACAAAATTAGGTGACTCCTTAACTAGGTCAGCCACCAAGATAAATAAGTATTTTCCAAAATAATAATATAGGTCGGCCCAAGCACAAGTAAATATTAATAATCTCAATATCAAATTAAATAGCCGATAGGCTATTATTTAATTTGATTTAATCTCAAATTGTGTAGGCTAGAAGAAGCAGCCTGAAGCTGCTAATAACATCAACACTACCACTGCTCGAAGGCACTGATAACTAAAGGTGTTCAAATCAATGGTTAACATTTTCCAATGGTTGGATCTAAGGATTTGATCCTAGCCATTCCCTTTGGTCTAGGTTCGTCAGTCATCCAAGGACCAACATTACCATTGCTTTAATCTTCATAAGTCGGATGAAAATATTTATTAAGTCAAGAATGACTTAAGTCTTATGTCATTAATATTATGGGTATTGTCTTGTCGACCTAGTCGGGTCCCCTTCTTTAAAACTAACTTTTATGCATGTGCAGATTTTCTGATCGTTAGATCGGAGGATTCCATCCTGGTCGTTCCCCGCCAGCCCCACAGGAATCAAATAATGCTTCCTAAAAATGTTGTGGGGTCAACGAGATGAAGACACGTGTTCTACTATAGGTGTGGGGCTCGATCTCCACTTGCATACCTAATGCCTTAAGGTTTTAAATTGATGATACACATGCAACGTTGAGATTTAATCTCAACCGTTCCCCGCTCACCTTGTGGGAATAAAATAGTGTTTTATGAAAAGAAGTGAGGTTAGCGAGTAAATGACACGTGGATTTATTTTGCCGCTTGGAAAAGAAGATGGAGCCCACATAATGAATGATTCAGCATTCCAACCGATAAAATTTCATTGGCCGAAGGATAGGTGAATGATGGCAACGAAAATTTAAACTTTGTTGACTCAATCTTAGTCATCCAGAGTGCCATCTCACAAGAAGATCGATGATTGATATTCAAAATTGAAGATGTGAAAATGAGAACCGTTCTGATTCACATGAGTGAGTAGTAAAGGCAGAAAAGACATCGAAAGCTACCCAATCTAGACGTAAATGCACATAAAGACCAATTTTTTAGATAATTGAAGATTGTAAATGAGTTTCAAGCATCTAGGAGATCGAGAAGAGCATTCCAAAGTTCAATGTGATCAAAAATAGAATTAGGGTTTCCTACAAGCGAAAAAGCCGTAAGTAAAACTATAAACAAACACCATTCTATGTGCCTTATCCAAACTATCTTGAATTAGGGTAAAGATTCACTACGTCTTTCAATTGAATTGGTCTGCGTGATTTTTAGTTGCTTTATAGTGGTTTGAAATTGTGTATAAGTTGATAATTTCTATCAAACCGATTGAAATTATAGCTTCGAGCCGTGCCCTTGGTTTTGAATAGAAAATTATACATTTTGAACCTCTTTGTGTCAAAACCCTAGATTAGTTTGAGACATGCCCTAGATTCTGAATTGAAAATTTAGGTTTTAAACCTCTCAATATTGAAACCCTAAATTAGTCTGAAATTATATCGCTACCAATGGTGCCTAAAGCATAAGTTTTTGGTTTTGCAACCACATCCAAACTTCTCTCCTAAGACATTGTTGACCAATTTAAACCCTCCACTAACAAAAGGGTTGATGGAAGAGCTTTGTTTTATGGCACTAGAATTAAAATAAAAGTTAATGGACAAGCAATGTTTTATTAAGGATGTCGAGTTACCCTTCACTGGATGGCAATTGTTCCAACATTGGTTCAGAAAATAAAATCTTTAGGTTCCTGTTTGCAATCCTTGGAGATTAGACATGGGAAAAGCTAGTAGTCCCCAATTTATACATGGATATAGATTTATTGAAGGACATTGCTGCAAGGTATGACCCAATTTCCAGAGTGGTCAAAACATTTGATAGTAAAGATATGTTAAAGATAACCAAAGAAGAAATTGCAAATATGTTTCAACTACATGAGTGGAACAAGGATATGATTCTTATTGATATGAATGTCTTCAGAAAGGAATATGAGAATACCAGGGTGCTACTCAGAATGACAATGTTACCTATGCACATTACCAGTATTTGGTTTGGGAAGAAGAGGAAGCAAATAAAGATTGGTAAAGATGAATTAGAACCCTTCTAGTGGGGGCTATGAAGTATTTTTCTAACTATTTCAAGAAAATTGTGTATTCACTATGCCAGATTATTGGTTTCACTCCACTTGACACCTTTCCAAGAGAATATAGTTATATGGAAGCCCATTTGCAACATCCAACCTTCAATGTAGTCTATGACTATGCCACATATTTGGCAGAACACATCCATAAGGGTTTGGTTGATTTGAAAATGAAAAGGATCCGGTAAAGTTCTTGTGGTATTCTCTCTTAATGCATATGTTCTTATATAAATGAGAGAAGAATTTTGGCAAGGATATGATATTGAACAAAAAGGAAGATGGTATTGATCTGTCTGTCCAAAGCTGTACCCAAATTCTTGACAAAGATGATCAAAATTTTGATTATGTGGTGTTCCACTGTGTAAATGCACAAGAAAACTGAGAGGGGGGGTGACTCAGTTGTACCAAATTAATTTTATTCCTAACCCTAATCAATTCCACTTTAACTTAATTTGTTATTAAGTGTAAACATGAAATGTAGATAATAAAAAGAAAACACTAGAGACACCATATTTATGTGGAAAACCTAATGAGGAAAAAACCATGGTGAGGATTAATTCACAATATAATTGTAATGCAATACCGGATACAAAGGTTCACTGCTAGAGGGATCACTACCCAGAAATGAATCACTACCCAGAAAGGACTCACTATCTAGATACAAAGGCTCACTGCCTACAAATACGACTCACTATCCAAAAGGAGGCTCACTGCCTACAAGAAAAGAAAGATAAATAAAGATCCACCACAATAGGTTCCACACATTCATAGCTTGATCAAAGGATTGCAGACACTATCAACTCACTGCTTTCAGGACATAAAAGTATTGTTTCCTTGATTCAATCTTACACACTCTTCTTTTGACACTTGTTTCACACACTTCACACATCTACTTTCAATTCACAACATCTTGACTTGATTTTATATCATCTTCAACCTTAGAAACTTTCTCCAAGGTCGGCTTCACATCTTTTAATTTATAAATTCAAATTAGGTCGGCTACTCAACATTCCCACAATGGATGAGAATGAGAGAGGACCAGTTACATACTTAATTAGGACCCAAACAATATCTCAAATTAATCACACACTTCCTTAATCGATGCATATTGTTCATGTAATGTGTAGACACCAGGTCAACCAAACCTAATGAAAACACCAATAAACTTTGAAGTACGCACATCCACAACCATATGATGAAATGTGAATCAAACAACATGCTTCAACATACATTGGAACACCTCTTAGAAACCTTCAGATACACCTGTAGTGACTACAACAAGCTTTATACACAAAACACTCTTCAACAGTCCAACCGGACTGAGCAGACACACACAATAGCTCTGGAACAAGCCTTTTGGAGCACTAAACTACAAGAATGTTTTCCAAAACATAGAGAACATCAATATTAACCTTCTTCCATATCCATAAGATTTGAGACAAAAATCTAGAAGAATGCAGAGCAGAGAGATCTCTCCTAGTCCACAGACAAACAATTCTGCCCAACCAATTCACACACTGGTGAACACATCTTTCACTCTCCATCAACCCAAAAGATAAAACTTAGGATATATTATCCATTGAAGCTCATTAAAAATACCAAAGATCCACATAGGCATAGGATCAACATAGAAGAAATGCAAAGATCATTACCAGAGCACACTCATAACACACACACAACTCTGTCTTCATTATTTATTAATTTTCTCAAAAGCACTTGACATCTACACATCTTGAGCACCATAAATATAGCTCCATATACTCTCAACACTTCTATAGTATTTCAACTATACATTTACCACCTGCAATCACTTTGAACTATGTTGAAATCAATGAAAAAATTAATGACAACACCACCAAACACATCCATACTTGCAACAATCTCCCCCTTTGTCATTGATGGCAACACACAATGTGAAAAACCATCAAAGATAGCATACACTCTCTCTTGCTTCTTTCCTTTCTTTTTCATATTAGACAACCTGCACAAAAATTTATGAACTCTCTTCTCCTTGCAAGATTCTCCCTTTCAAATTTTTCACATGACACTCTCTCCCCCTTTGACATCAATAGAAAATAAAAGTTTGCATGAAACTTCTGCCATATAAAACTCTGATCACTCCCCCTTAAGTCATGGTAATCTTCATAGAAGTCACTTCGGAAGAGCTCCTGGGGCACTTTATTAGTGTTTCCCCTCTTTTCCTTTAGCCAGTATTGACTGATTAATTTCTTGCATTTGAGGGGATCAACATCCCACATCTTCTTACCATACTCCTTAGGTGTCTCTTCCATCTCGTTGAAGGTAGGGATGTGAAAGGTCCTCCCTATTGACTTGGCAGACAAGTTGGCCAATACATTTCCATCTCTATCCACTATTATTTTTGTATATTCTTGATATGCCTCCCTGTAGGCCATTACAAGTTCAGGGGCTATGAGAGCCGATGGGAATCCAACAGCCTTGGCCAATCCACTGCCTTTGATTCTTCTGGAATTTTCTGTTGTAGGGTTGAGTCTAACCCTCTGCTTAAACTCATCAATGTTAATGTGTCCCATATTGGTGTCTGAGGTTTTCTTCTAGTCTATAGTGACCTTTGAATTGAGGGGTTCCCCTTGGAACTTGTATCTCATTTGATCCTTTTCCTCTTTACCCCTGGGTGCCTTGGTGATCTTCTTCCCTTTGTCTTTCTCTGCGACCACCCCTGAGGACCCGATAGCTAGTTCCATATATCCTGGAATCAAAGGAGCAATAAATGATTCAAACATAAAAATATGAGGAACGTTAGCCAAAATCTTGCAAAATAGTGTTAGATTAGACAATTCATGCTTAAATATCATAAAATCCTCTAAATATCATCCTTTGTCTTTTGTTTGGAGGAAATTGGGCAATGCGGGCCCAGGGGTACGGGTTTCCCTAGGTTGGCAACTGTTTTGGAGGTAGCAGAGACATACGACACTAGCAAGGTGACATTCCGCAAGCAACATCCCGCCATGCAAGGTCTATGGTCTCTAAGGACATAGATCACCATATGTTTGAACTTTAAGGGTGCAGGTCGAAAGGTGCAAAAGGATGCCAGGTGTTGACCATTCGAAATGGCATCGGTGGGATGGAAGCCTGAAAGGGGAGGCTCGCATGGTCCAGTCCACATGGTGGAGGCACACATTGAATTCACTTCGGTTGTGGGCTTAGAAAACATACACGAGTGCGGAGTCCGGCGAGTGGAGGGATGTTATGTGAAGGTCGTTTTGAATGGCGAAACTCAAGTGAAATTCCGCAGATGGAAGTCTGTAGGACTCAACCTGCACTACGTCAGGGCTTAGGCATTTTTGAATATTGAGATCGGACAACACTCATAACCGCAGGACCCGATGGTCGGAGGGACGTGTTTGGATGACAATTGAAATGGTAGAATTTGGACAGAATCTCGTAGATGGTAGTTCACAAGACTCTACCCGTATTAGCATTTGGGACCTTGGTTTTAGCTCAGTCAGGTTCGGTCAGTCGTCGGGAGTGGGGGATCTGCCCGCTGGAAGGACGAAATGAAATGGCCGTTTGAAATGGTGGGGCCCCAACAAAATCCCACAAATGGAGGTCCATGATTGTGGGCCCAGGAGGGTTGGTGTGTCAGCTATTCGGACTTGTGAACTTTTGCAAGGTTTATAACGACTAGGTGACAGGGGCATCCTATGGATGTGGGCCCGATGAGGGTGATCGCCGCTTTCAAAAGTTAATCATTTACGAGGGAAAATAACGATGATGGGAGGGATGCGGGCCCAAAGGGCACGAACGTCGCACCCAAGAACAACACCAAGAATGGAAAGTTCCGTTGAATCTAGATCATTATTTTCTAAGGGTTTTTCAAGTTTTTAAAATGTGGGTTTTGTAGGGAGGTTGCTTATCTACCAAATTTTATCAGTTTTATTAAGGGTCACTTAATCATTTTCAAATTTTAGGAAAAAAAATACACGGCGAGGGTGATGGCCAACTTACCTCGGAGTCCCGCATGGGCGCTGATGAAAAACACCTAAAATGTTGCTTGAATAAGTGGTGGTAGGCTGTGTGTGACAGAGGTGAGGGATGGAAGGTCCAACACATTTCTTTGCAAAGGAATTTTGTGAAAATGACAGCTCAGGTCGGCTATTTATAGAAAATGTGGCATTAAATTCTCGTATGATAGCGACCTCAGTTGGTGAACAGTCATTTCGAAAACAACATCTGAAATGGCGGAGTCCGTTGAGTTGATGACGGTCAGGTGTTAGCCGTTTTGGACGGCTGGCGACGGAAAAGGGAAAATATGTCTACGAGTCCTGCAAGGTGAGAGGATGTTGTGAGACCGTCATTTGGAATGGCGAAGATGGGAGGGAAATCCACAAACAGTGGCCCGCAGGGGTGGACCCGCAATGGCTGGATGATGCTAGTCTTAAAGATCAAAGGAAAACAACTAAAGAAATCCCGCGAAGACTTAGGACTTAGAAAATTTGAGGGTAGAAAAATATCGTCAACTCAAGATGATTCTTCTAGGGTGCTTCGACCACTTAGGACACAAAAATAGGGGCACACAAAATGAGGTGAAGCAAAAGTGACTCAGTACAAGCCTAAAAAAAGGGTCCTTGTTCTAAATGGGGTGTGTGTGCTATAAGCACAACAAGAATGGTATTGAAGTCCTTCCATGATCACTCCAAGTGCCAATCTATCCACTACTCTGAGAGGTAATCCCTTACCTTACAACCCCACATATGTTGTAATGTAGCTCTTGTTTGATCCATAAATATAATTTTATCTTGACGCGACTATCCCCCCCATGAGTCCTTTCAAAACCTGACAGACCTACCATCACAAATATCCCATGTTAGGTGTTTCAAAATTAGGGGGCAACAAGCTTTCATGAAGTTCCAAATCCTGGAACCCTGGGGTAGATTATCAGTAAGAAAGATGCAATTTTTTGTATCCCCATTGAGTTACTTGTTTCAAAAGATTTTAGCCCATTTTGTCAAGTTGTTCTCATACACGCTCCATATTAACTTTTACCTTAATGCTTGATTCTGCTTCAGGATGTCACGAATTCCCACCCCACCATTCACCTTCACCTTACATACAGTATCCCAAGCTATAAATGGATTTTTTTTGTTCTAAGGTCCCCTACCAAAAAAACCGTTGCATATTCTTGTTTATTGTGGAAGCAATGCTTTTGGAGAGGGACAAACATGATAGAAGATAGATGGGTAAGGATGATATCACAAACCTTGAGCATAACAATCCTTCTAATGCACAATAGCCACTTCCCACCCCAAGAGGACATCTTGTTGCCCATTTTCTATACCAACGGATCCCAAAGTTTACAATTGTCTATGCCCGTCGCTTAAGTAAGTCCTAAATATTTGATTGGAAATTTACCAATTCGAAATTTTAGATTCCTCGCTACATGGAGTTCTTGATGATGGGGGGCCTTGACAAACATGACCTCAAATTTGGCTTCGCTAACTTGTTGACCAGAAGCACAACCATACATTTATAGGATTCCTTTAAATGCGTTCACTTCTTCAACTCTTGGGGCCCCAAATAGGAGGGTGTCATCATAAAATTGTTGATGAGAGAAAGATTACACACCCCTTGTGACCTGCAAACCTTCAATTCTACCCTAAGATACTTCACTGCTTATGGAGCGACCCAATGCCTCTACCATCGAAATGTAAAGGAATGGGGAGAGGGGGTCTCCTTGCCTCAATCCCCTAGAGGATCGAAAGAGGCTGACTGAATCACCATTGACCAGTATTGAAAAGTGAGGGCTTGAGATGCAACTAAAGATCTAATCAACCTGAGCACTCTCAAAACCAAAAGCTTCCAAGACTTTGTGGAGAAATCTCCAACCCACCATGTCATACCTACCTTCCTTATATCTAGATTTATTAGCATCCCATACTTCATGTTGCATTGTAAGGAATGTATGACCTCCTGTGCTATTATTGTCCCTCCATAGATCGATTGTCTTAGCACAAAGCCATTTTTCTCCTCAGCAATCAAGACTGGCATAAGACCCTTCAGTCAATTTGAAATTTCCTTTGTTAGAATTTTGTACAGCGTGTTGCATAGTGTAATCAACCGAAAATCATCCAAAGAGCTCAGCTTCCCTTTCTTTGGGATAAGGGGTAAAAGTGTTATTTACTTCTTTTAGTAGAGATCCAAAGGACTTGACCTCCTTTAAGGCCTTTGCGACTTCAGCACCCAAAATGCCCCAACACTTTCGAAAGAAGAGAGTTGCAAATCCATTTGGCCCTAGCACCTTGTCATGGTGTAGTTGAAATGTAGCAACCCTGATTTATTCCTCTATGAATGGATGTTGTAGAAGTTGATTCTATTCTCTGCTCACCAATTTAGGAATATTTTGAAGGAGCATGTTCCGGGCTTTTAAATTAGAGCCCTCCAGACTATTGATCAGGATGTGGAAATAGTTGACAACCTCCTTGGATATCACCTCCACCCCTTCAATACACCCACCATCGCTTCTACAGAGGTGATCAATCATGTTTATTGCCCTTCTTGCCCTTGTGGAATTATGAAAAAAATTTGTGTTCCTGTCACCTTCTTTGATCCAAAGCTACCTAGACTTCTGATGCCAATGAATTTATTCTCTTGCCAATTGTTCTTTCAGTCTTCGAATTAGATCCTTTTCTGTGAAAAATAGGGCTTTGTCCATGCCATTCATAATTACTACCCCATTCACCTTTTCCAACTCGCTTTCCAACTTGGTCTTTTCTTTGAAAATGTCACCAAAGGGTTCTTTGTTACATTGCTTTAGTTTTTGCTTCAATAATTTGAGTTTCTTCACAACACAAAAAATCTTATTTCCTTCTGAATGGTCATTGCTCCACCAACTTTCAAGAAGTGTCAAAAGACCAGGGTCCGTAAATTACATCTTCTCAAACCTGAATGGACATCTTACAACACTCTTATCCTTGAGAATTTATAGCTTGACTCGATAGTGATCAAAACTAGACTGAGGTAGGGCACAACACTCGAAAGTGAAGGGAAAGCAACCCAAGTCACCACTAAAGAAAAACTTGTCCAATCTCTCTAACGTATTATTGAAGCCCAACCTTTGATTTGTCGAAGTGAAAGTTTCCTCAGGTATTGTGATTTCCAACAACCCATGCTCAGTGATGAAATTTGCAAAATCCTCCTGTGACTATGACCTTATATGGAGGTTGACCCTCTTATCGTTGCTTCGAAGGAGGGCATTAAAACCCCCTCCTAAAATGAATGTGGAGCCTTGTTGTGACTACATGAACAAACCTATCTCTGCCTAGACTTCTTTCTTGCTTTGGGTAGTTGTTGGGCCATACACATTGATCACGACAAATGCTAAATTTTCCTTGTAGCTCCTCACCTTGTTAGCCAACTAGAACTTGTTTGTTGCGATCTCCTCCACACACACCACTTGTTGCTTTTAGAGGGTAATGAGACCCCCTGATGCTCCTCTCGCCTCTACATGAGAGAATTTCCATCTTTTCACCTTAAATTTAAAGACTCAACCTTTTCTTTTTCCAACTTCAATTCTTGCACCAAGACAATTTCAGCCTCTGACTTATCTAAAACGTGTCTAAACATACGCTTCTTGTTAGGGGCATTTAAGCCCCTAACATTCCAACTTATTAGCCTCATTGGCCCTTGGGAAGGGTAACACCCTTCCTTGACCTTAGAAGCATGGTGATTTTTTGCTGCCATATAGCCTCCCCGTCCAAAGCACGCTTCTCTTCTTTAGATTTCCTTACTACCTTCTTTTTGTCTCTGCAATCTGGGTTGCTTTTCCCAGTCATTGTGGGTTAGACTCTGAGTTTCCCAACTAGGGTGACTGGGTGCTCTTAGCCTCCTATTGCTCCTTTTCTTGGACTTCACAAGCCTCTTCCAAAGCTCCTGAGATGCCTTTATCCTCTTCCATTCCATATTGCTTCCCTGCCTCTAGTTCTGCCAGATTCCACTTTGAGTCTAACACTGGAACCATTTGCATACTATTTGGATCGCAACCCAATTCTTCCATTTCCACACACTCATAGGTTGGAAAGTGATCCTCAAATGTTTTATCCACCTCCCTCTCCATTGCTCAAAGCTCATTACCAACCTCAAGAATTGTCTCCCATTCCCATACTTGTGATTTTTCCCTTACATACGAGACTAGCCTAAGATCCTTTGTTGCCTCTTGAGCTATCTTCAATTCCCCTTCTGGCTCTTTTGATTCTTTGGGTGGGACCCCAAATTCCTCTATTTGTGATCGCCCTGAAGACTATACCCCTTCCCCTTTGCCAGAGGGCCCTTCCCCTTGGTCCAAAATCACCTTACCTTTGGGATCTGAGTTGTTGCTTGCCCAGAAAGCGCCACTCTTCCACTTGTTTTTGAGACATTGTTGTTCCTCTGTGAATTCCCAACTTAAGTGTTGGTAATGTCAACCCTTTGCATGAGTTAATTCCAAATCTTCTTCAATGTGATTCCAAGGTGCAATTTTGAAGCAGATCCACATTCTACAATCATTTCTTAACCTAACTGCCTCTTTTTCCACCTTTACAGTCCTTCCCAGAGTTTCCCCTATACATTCCAATGCTTCTTCACTCTAGAATTTCAATGGCATGCTGGTAAGGGCCACCCAAACTTCCATTTTATTTGGGGTGAAATCTTTAGCATTGAAGTTTCGGCACCAAGAGATGAAATGAAAGGTCATCCCATCAAAAATCATCCCTTTTCTACCTAAGACATCTTCTTTAATTTGTACAGAGGCACATTCTATGAGAATATAGTTGTTTTGCATGAAACTGATCTTGACCTCCTCTCCCTGAATGCTCGCCCACCAATGCTTCATGCCATCTTTGGAAAAGTTGTCGCCCCACCATTTTCCAATGATTGTGCAATTCTCCAAATTTTCTCGCCCTGCCGTTGTTAATTTCGATGGAATTATGATGGTTGTGCTTGAATGAGCCCTAGATTTCGCTTGTCCACTCCTTGCCTGGTTCTTCCTTTCCACCCAGGATTGCTTTTGTCTAACATTTCCCACTGCTGAGGGCTGTTGAGAGAAGGTCCCTTGTCTACCTCGAGAGATCTCCCTTTTAGTTGGCGACGGCTTCTTATCAGCACTCGAATTCACGAATTTGTCAACCCTAGGGTTTCGATTCTCCTTGAACCACCCACGCCTTTTCTCCATCGTATCCATCCTCCTTGGATGCCCTTTTTCCTTTCGAGCTTTGTTACTACCAAGACCTCCCCGCCCTCCTATAGAGCCACCTCTGTTTCGAGCCCACCCGCTCGGATCTAGCCATGGTGGAGACATTCTGGTTCATTGTCCCTTCTGGAAATGTCTTTGGCCCTTCATGGCCGCATTGTGTTGGTCATTCCATCTCTTCATAGGATGGCAACAATCTACCCACTGACCGCCCACAAAAATCCATTGTGGTTGATGGAAGTTTGCCTCTGATCTCTTCTCTGTTGCAAAGCCTTCCCACAAGCACCATTCCTCCTCAACATTGCCCCATCTTCTGCCCTTCAGATCGCTTGCTCTTTTTCGCTCTTCCTCGCTAACTTGTGCCATCATGCATCCCTTGCATTCTGCTCTTTAGTATTATATTATTAGTTCCTGCCGATAGGCAGAATACTATTGCAATCATTTAATTTTGATTTTTTTTAATTTTTTTTTGACTGACCAATCATATTGCATAATTTAAATATACTTCTTTTTATGTCTATAGTTTGAATTTAAAAGCTATTTTTTATAATTAAAAAATAATTATTTATTTGTTTTTTTATTGGTCAGAGTAGTGTTATAATTCATTTTTCTTTTAGAAAAACTTAAAAATTAAGTTGTCATAATAATTTTAACTGGGATCATTATAGTTAATGTGAGAAGCTACTGGAAGCAATTTCTGGGCAACAGGACGACAATGACATAACCCCTCCAGTGGCCACCATTATTGTCTGCACCACCTCTATTTCTTCATTCCTTTTATTATTCAATGGGCGGAATCGACTATGCCACCAAAACTAATCATGAGCCTCTCATCCCCTGGTTTGTCACCAGTAGAAATATGCCTCTCAGGCCCTCCATGCGTGAAGTTGTGGTTACATCTTGGTTAAGGAGAAGTGCCAATACAACTTCTATTGTTGCCCAAAATGACTTGTATGTGGCTTCAGATAGTGATGGAAGCAGTATTAAGGTCTCAGGTGGGGGTTACTCATTTAGGGTTTCAGAAAGTGGTTTAGGGTTGTCGTATTCATCCAAGTCTAGCAGCAGTTCACAAACCAACATATTATTTCGCCTCTGCAAAGCCTCTTTGTCTTGTTAAATTCAAGAAATTGTCAAAGAAGTTAGTAATTAGGGCTTTGACATCTTAAAAAATGAATGTTTCAGCTTATCCTATTTATAGTTTAATATGCAAATTTAATATTTGTTTTTTGGGTGAGCTTTTGTTGCAACGAGCATGCACAATTCTATTCACCACCTATTTTTCAAGGAGAGCTCTAGCAATCTTCATTGCTAAATTAAGTCACACATCTAGCTGATGTTTGTTGCGGATAATTATTTTGCCGTTGTCATCCACTATGTAGCTAAGATGTACCAGATAGATTGCAGCCTTTGTGAGCTTCCATACACTACCAAGGAGGGGCAATTATCATATTTTGAGGATTCACAGCTGAGAGAAAGGGTTTGTACCATACCATGAGCCTCACAAGCTATTCGAGCTCCAAACATTGAATTTACTATGTTGTTAGCTGTCTGCCACCACCCCACATCATCATTTGCAGTTGTACAATAGTATTTCATGGATATTAACGACTTGTTTGTTTCTTAATAAAATGGAGGTTTTGAAAGATGTTCTCATTTGTAACATTGATATTAGAAAATGCCATTCTGATTGTTGTAAATCGTGGAATATTAATTGAAATGGTTGAAGATGGTCTCGATATTTTGAACGGGCTCGTTGACTTCTTAAGGGTTTTCGGTGAAACCCTAACCAATGCAAATGAAAACCTTAACCAATGTAACATATTAACCTAAACCCAAATTTGTTTGTTGTATGGCAAATCCAAACCTGAACTGATAATAATCAATTTTTGTGTCCCAACTTTTGGAAAATTTCAAAGGTATACCATATTTTTAATGCACAGCTGAACTCAAACCTCCACATGATCAAATGCAAACTGCACTCAGAATATTTGAAGCTTTGTAAATTCCTATTTAGGTTCTCTGTCCTGCATTGTAATATGTAGAAATTCAAAATGAATTTGATCTGTACATGGATCACAGAATGTTTAAAAATAGTATTGATTTTCCTTGGTTATTTAAAAGGGGCCCTTTCGCCAATACATAACCTTTCTATTGTACAATGTAATCACTATCGATTTATTTCATGTTCCAATTTCCTGGTTTCTGGATTGCATCTGTTGAATTTTTTAATTCAAATTTCCTTAAAAGTATCTTGTGCTATATTGTTGTGTTTCTTAATAATACAAAAATGGATTTCCAGCAGTCTCCTTGTTAGGAATAATATACTTTTAGCCTAGTATATGGAATTTCCTTTCCAAAGGTCTTAAGTTTTTTGATTTTTTATTTGCGAATGTATAGATATTTAAATAATCACACCTATGTGCATTGACAATATGTCACAGTGTAAGACAAGGTTGTAAAACCCATTGCTTCTTGGATACAGGATTATTTTGTTCTCGTAGTTTCTGAGTTTATATACCTTCCATGGAATTCACAAGAACATGTTGCATTACGTGTTGCTGCAAGGGATGGCAGTTTCTGCACACCATCTGTTACTATTGCAGCAGCAACTGATGTTGAATTGGAGGAAGTGTCATTCCTCAAGGAACAGGTAATTTGTGTAAATTATTTCTCATGTTCTATCTTATTGGCACTTATTTTATTATAATTTATAAATAAGAAAATCGGGTTGCACCAGATAATACCAAGGGGATGGTAGTGAAGTTCATTGTATAGTAAAGGGCTTTCATTATTCTTGCAGATTGCTTCATACTTCACAAACAAGCTTCTTAGAATTGTCCATGACACACAACGTCACATTACTGCTAAAGGAAGAAGATAAGATGCAACTGTAGAAGCTATTTCCCATGAGTTCCCAAAACTAGAAGGATCTTACCTACCAATGGGTGATAGTGCCTTGGAATCCATTAAGCATGTTTCTGATGTTCTCGCTCTTGATCACTGTGTTCAACACAATTTCTTGGTAGTTATCTACATCCAAAACCCTTTTAATTCATTTGTATTTTTGTTTGTTGCAATGCTAATCAAGCTATGTTTGGAGGAATGCTAATACTCTATTGAAATTAACAAAATTAGTTCTTGTTTCCTATGAGAGTCTTTTTTTGTTTTGATATTTTTGTCAGTTTGCACACAAAATATTTCAAATGCTATCATTTTCTAAAGTGGGTGACATGTGTACAATATAGCAAAGATGATAATGGAATGATTAATGGTTTCTGGCAAAGTGTGTCTTCTAGGTTGCAATGTTAAGTAAATTTCAGTTCAGTATATAAACGACTAAGACAAAACAATATCATTATGATGAGGATAATAATCTCATGACCCTGATTTCTATTCTTTTGGGAAAACATTTCTATTTGTTGGTAGTAATCTTGTTCAGTGAGTGTTGTTTACATCTTGAAATCTTTTACAGGATTGTTGTAGATAATCAAAATTTTATTGACTTACTAATGATTCTGAACTCGTATAACTTTATATGGAAGTTATAAAGTGATTATACTTTCATTTCAACATGGAAGTAAATGTGTATCCAGGTTAATTTGATTGGTAGAGTTGAATGCAATAACTATATGCATCTTCAGAGATTCATTACAGAAAGATTAATCATTTAGAACTCTTGCTTTTGGGCCAGGTGATGCGGGAGAATCTTCTCAAGTTGGGAATCTTCTCAAGTTGGTTCATGTAAAAGATTTTTCTCTAGAGGTAAAATTTTGAGATCCTTGTTTGTCCTTCACGCTACCTAATGTTATTTGCAGGTAAAGACATGAAGTCCATATTGACACATTTAATATTTATTATTTCAAGCTGGTATATGTTTCAGTTTCTCGCTTCTTGAAAGTTACCTAGTAATTTATTTATGTTCTTAGCCATTTATTGGGGCCACTGAGCATTTTTTGCAATTCAAAATGGAGATATGGCCTTCACAATGGAGAGTCATGCAAATTGTGCAATCTTGTCACTTTGCCATTTTTCCAAGTTGGGTTCTCAAATTCAAAAATTGCAAAAAATTGCGAAATTGTAGCTTTCTCTGATCTTTTCACACTTTTCAACTTGTGGCCCTTCAGACCATGATCACATAAATCGTGTTCGTGTGGGCAGAAAGGCACTTGTACTCTATAAAATTGGCACAGCTTGGTTTACTTACTGCAGTGATATCAGCACCCCATTGAATAATGTCCAAGAGTCGGTTCCAAATCAAGTGCAAAAAATTGTCCCTCTCTTAACCGACCTTTTTCTTCTATCTTTCCATGCAATACTGCTTTCTGCTTACGGACTTCCATGTCTGTTATCCCTCCTTCAAGTTGTAATAAAGATGGAAATATTACAGCTGAACAAGGCAAATAAAATCATTATGTTATGACATTACATCTTGCAAGCCAAATTAACATAGAAACACCAATATCAATGTAATAATATTATCTGCACAATAGGAAAATATCTACTGCTCTTGATTGCATGCATGTCAATTTTGCCGATGAATCTGTATTTCAGTTGAAGATCAACATTGTTGCTTTTGGATTTACATTTTTACTCTTTAGAATAAAATCTTCTTTCAGGCAACTTTTCCCAACTTTCACTTTAAATTCTATGACTCCACACATTCCTCTTTCTAACATATTGCTTAAATTCAATGACAGGAACTCGACGCTTGCATCACTTGTTAATAATATATTATTCTTATTATTATGTTAATAATTTTAAATTATTATTATATTAATGTTATTATATTTTTAAATTATTATTATATTATTAATTATTGGTTTTAATTAGGATTATTGTTTAAACTAAATAAAATTCACTTTTTCAGTTACAATTATGTTTAGAGTTCAATTTGGTTTAGGATTTAATAAGGATTGCAATTATGATTGAATTTGATTTCCTTACATGTGCTAATTAGCATGACATGTGTGAAGTTTAAAATAGGTTGAATATGTAATTTATTACATATTAAAGTATATTTATGATATAATAAATACAAATTAATATGATCTTATTAATATAAATTAATTATAAAATATTAATATATAATATAATATAATATAAGTAAATGCTATATTAATAAATTTAATATAAGAATTAATATTATTATAAGGATCCTTTTAAATGTAATATGATAATAATTAATAACTAATATTATTATAATTATATTGTAATATTAATTTAATATATTATTATTTAATTAAAATTTAAAGTATTATAATATATATTATATTATTATTTTATTTTATTTTTATACATAATATGTAGCATAGGTCTATTAATTCATTATTCAAAAAATAAAGTTTACATATATTTATGTGGACATATGTTCATTACAAAACCAGGTAATATACAAAATCTTGGTGACCACATTACTTATCTTCCTTAATTTAATTTGTCGTCTTTACCCCAAATTTGGAGTGAGACATCAATTGCATTTTGTTACATACTTCCTCATTTTTATGAGCGGCCTTCTTTTTTTGCATTATGTACCAATTGTTCTCCTTTACTTACGTCCTCAAGAAAAGTGGGAGGAATTTATGTAACGTGTGACACCTTCCATTGAGACTGTTGAACATTTATTCTCTAAAGCAATGTTACCATTTTGGGAAACCTTCAAGAAGGAATTGCTGATAGAATTTGTGTAGCTTGAGCTATTAGAGGCATCTTACCCTTTGATTCTAAACAGAGCTCCTTTTTTTTTTCTCCCCTTTTAAAGAGGCATCATGCCTTTCAAGGTAATTATCCACAATATAATGTTTGGGGGAAGTTTCCTTCAACCAAGAAGCTTCCTTCTTTGTCTAAGTTTTCATGCTTGGACAATTGCTGCAAGTGCCCAATTTTGTAGGATTTTCGTTTCCTAAATGTTAATCCTTTGTAATCTAAGGGTTGCATCCACTCTTGACCATTGGCATTCAATATTATTTTTTCCATAAGATCTTTGGTTGTATCCAATTCTACCAAAATCCAAGCATAGGTTGTGTGAATGAAATTTGTTGATACGAAGCTACCAATGGAGTTCCCAATTACTATAAAATAGGATTCAAACTAGCAGTCAGGGGGAAGGTTTGGCACCTCAACCAACATGTCTGAAAATGATTTAGAATATGAATTGAAGTGAGAATGTCATGGTTTTAACATTAGCATACTTTGTCCCCACAACCAGACATAATTTAAAATGATGTTTTTTTCTTCCCTACTGTCAAATAACACAATAAAGAAACCTCTAACACATGGATAAATCTCTACTTTTCCTTTCATTAGAAGCGAATGATTTAGAGATCCAATTATGTAGATTTGGAAGACTCAACCAAAATCTTCAATTAACCCATTCTCAAGAATTTTTCATTTTCCCTTAATTATTTTGTTAACTCAACATAAAAATCCAACTTTATGGGATTTTTAGAGTAGTGTGCAATCTTATCGAAACCATTACCTGTGCAATTCATCAGTTTTGACAACAAATCCAAGGAGGAAAAGGCTCCAGATTTGGTTGCCTACAAAAAGGAAGTCTTATTGTCGACCAAACCCCGCTTAGATAACAAAAGGTTGGAAGCCAAAGAAGGTTGGGTAGCATCCTTCATAGGTATCAACTTGGTCTCCATGATTCCTAATTAATCATCTATAGATACCAAACCCATGGAAACCCTAGCACCACAAGAATTCAACATTTTCGCTCGTAAACCTCTCTTAGTTCCTACATGAACATAATATTAAGGCCTATGGGCTATCATGATTCCTAATTAATCATCTATATTATAATAATTATTATTTATATTTAATTATATCACATTTATATAATATTGTATTATATTTAAATTATATTTTGTCACTATAATATAATATATTATTATAAATTTAATTTAAATATTTAAGTTAGCTTCAAAATTATATTATATTAAGGTATATAATACTATAGTATATATTTATATTGTAATTTATTATTTTAAGATTATGTTTAATTATTAGCTTATTATTAATAAAAACTATATGTATTTGATATTTTTTATTTATTTTAATATTATTTATTATTTTATTATTAACAACTCTTAATATATGACATATTGTTTCTAATTTTTCAATAAATCATCAATAGAGGCTTAAAGAACTGGTTAACTTCATTCTTCCAACAATTACATTTGGGCCACACAATGAAAGTAAATCCTGGACATTCATTTCACTAAATTGAAAAACTATAAATAGGGGGTCTCCTCTCATTTTCAAGAGGGAGTTGAGTTGTAAAGACATGCTACTGGAATATTAATAGAAATTCATTGATTTGGTGGATTCTTGAGTTCCAACTTCATGTTGCATGATTCTTCTTCTCTTAGTTAGTGAATTTAAGTATATTTACTTTGTTGTTCTATGTGTTTTAGTTAGCTTTAGTAGATTAGTTAGATGTTATTCATTGATGCTAGAGATTTCTATGGCATTGACCTCTTCTTAGTTCATACTTTTTGCTGCATATTGATGATATACAACTATGCAAAGTTAGTATGAACTTCATGTTATTGCTGCACTTAAATCTCATCTCTTTATTCATGTTCATGGTGAATGAAAATCTGAAATCTGTAGTCCTTAGAAGATTGCACTAGTTTCATGATACTGTAGATTTTCTTGGTTAAATGGAACTAAGTCTTGGGAAGGCTGGCCCACTGTAGCAACCTCCATTGTCACCGTTCATCGCTAGTTTTAGATCCAGGAACCTCTTCACTTTCCTCCTTTTTTTCTTAGTAGTGACTTCAAACAAGGTTCATTGCACATTGTCAAGCCAAATCTGAAGTTAAAATAGGAGTTTTAGACTGTTGTTTGAATCTACAACAATTGTGCAATAAAATTCCCATCTAAAGAACTCCATTAATTGAACCAATTCCTCCCAGCTTAACTCACGTCAGTCTTCCCTTTGGTTACCAACAAGATCACATTTAAACAACTGAGATATTCCAAGCAAGTCATGACCTAACACCTGAGAGACTTTGGAGTAATTTTCAGCAACTTAGTGTTGGAGATTTCATTTCAAGAGAGGTGATGCACCTATGCATTACCTATGTTGAGAATTGAATAAAATTCCCATCAACAGTTCCCATTCCTCAAGAGGACAAGAAGGCCTTGGTGGATATCTTGGGAAAAAGGTGGTTAGTAATCAGATTGGTTGAGGATAGGTTTGTATGGAATGGCTCAACGTCTGGATCATACAAGGCAAAAGAAGGCTATGCGGCTCTGTGTGTTGAGGAGAGGAAGTCCACCTTGCCTTTGGGGTTGTATTAGAGCAAATTTTTCCTACCCAAGGTAGGCACTTTCGTGTGGGAAACAATTCAAAATAAGGTGCTCACTGTAGACAAATTCCACAAAATGGGATTTGAAGGGCCTTCACGGTGTGTACTATCTAAGTTGGATGAGGAAGGTGCAAATCACCTCTTCGTTCACCACCCCTTTGTGTGCCAAACTCGACTGGGTGGGGGCGTTACCAAACAATATTCTATCCATCTTTTCCTCAAGGCCTATTCTCAAGAAGAGTTCCCTATATGGATTTTTGTGGAAAGTTTGCCCCTCCACACTAGTGTGGGAAATTTGGGAGGAAAGGAATAGGAGAGTGTTTTTAGACATGGAGTAGAGCTTCCCAACTTTCGTCAATCGATTGGAAGCAAAAATTGTGGAGGTAGTAAACACTAGGGTGGCAAATAGAAGTGACAAAGACCTCTACTTTTTTGATTGGGATGCTTAGATGCAGATAGGGTGGCATGGATTGAAGGTTTTGCAACTAGGTGTGTTTAAGCTAGATGGTGTAAAATTGAAGTGCAAGGATGTGGTTTGGCAACCTCCTCAAGCTAAATGACAAAATTTTAATTTTGATTATGCTTCTAGGGGAAATCCAGGGATCTATGGTGTTGGCTACATCATAAGAAATTACCAGGTTCGATCGATGGCTATCTGACCAACACCTCTCTAGGAAGATACCAATACAGTAATTGAGTTTCAGGGCCTTCTTGAGGGACTCGACATATGCAAGGACCTTGGTATAAAGAAGGTGGTCATAGAAGAGGACTCGATGATTGTAATTCAATCTTTGAAGACAAACATATTTCTAAATTGGAAGCTTTAACCTCTATTGGATGATGCAATCAAGGCTTTGCAGGGCTTTGATCGCTAAATGAAGTTTTCCATATCTATAGGGAAGTTAATACAAAAGTAGACAAACTAGAAAATGAAGAAAATGAAGGAGTTGATGGACACGGGAGAACAATAAAATTTGAATTTCCACAAGAGCTCTAGGGGATTTGGCTTCCCATAGCAGCCATGGTGACGACGGGAAGATGTGTTGCTGAGGTCGAGGCTTAGGACATTCGTGCTTGGCTGGCGTGGTTAAGTCGTGCAGTGAAGAGTGAATGTTCATTAATTACAAGGGATAAATTGTGTCTTTGATAAGCGGGACGAAACGATTGTGAGCGTGCCATTAACGGTAAACATTTACGATGGTGATGAATGACGCATCTTCACATAGATTATGGGTAGGTTTACTGCGATAAATATAGCTTATGGCCATAATTGACACCATCTCTTTTCACTATCATGCCACCATGGATATGCCTATAAGCCTGTGTGCAACACTCAAGCTTTGGGCCTTTTATGGGTGCATCTATTATAATAGGTTGAAATTGACGTTTAGGTTTTGGGATCCCTTGGTGCTTGGGGCAACACAATTACTACTGGGAAGTGAGTATATGGAAAGTGCAGAACGCTATCAAATGAATGCTCGTCAACATAGCATCAAGGTTCGTGGCTTCCCTTTTGGACTTGGAAGTCTCCAAGGTCGTCACCTTGTTGATGGCTCACAAGCTATTGATGGGGAATCTGATTGGAGGGATAGAGGAAACAATCATCATCACAAAATTGGGTGTTGGGCTCCCTCATCTGAGAGATATGCACAGAGCTCTCTTATCAGGGGTATTCGTGAAAAGATATTCCTTTTTGTTGGATTTGAAATGGGAGGCATTGGAAGAACATAGGTAGTGGGTAAGGTGCGAGCTCATTTTTCTCAAGCACCACTTATATCTAGAGCCAACAGGTGGGGTCGATTGGAGGTGTCATTTTTGCGAGTACCTGGTGGTTGAAGGTATCGAGTTTGAAGAATGAATCGTTCGGTGTCTTCCTTTGTAGTTTTAGGGTAATTCGATTATGTTGACAACTCTCTAGTCTTTGTTTTGTTTGATTTGTAAACTGCATTAGTTTATGGTAGTGCATTTTCTATATTTTGGGTCAGGGTGGTATTGGCATCTCAAGCGTTTTAATAGGGTTGTAGTTTGTTTAGGAATGTCTGAAAATGTCTATGTGGTGGTCTGGGGTGATATGTCAAAAAAATTGGGTTTGCCACTCATGTTGATTATGCATTTGACACTTGATGTCTGCTCAGAATGTAATCTCCTTTTGAAAAATTAATATAATCT
The DNA here is from genome assembly GCA_007115665.2 of Sequoiadendron giganteum. NCBI lineage: Eukaryota > Viridiplantae > Streptophyta > Pinopsida > Cupressales > Cupressaceae > Sequoiadendron > Sequoiadendron giganteum. The sequence continues at coordinate 460,684,653 of CM021107.1, forward strand.
CTATTTGTGTACCAAAAAAATATAATACTAAAGATAATAATATTTTATAAATTATAATATTAAAAAAATAGTATTATTAATAATATAATAATGGGGCGGTGGGGACCTTGGCTTGATTGGCTAAAGAATTTTCTTCTAGTACAAAAAAGAGGTCACGAGGTCCAATCTCCCCTCGTCCCCACCAGACACACTGCAACTCATAGGGGGCTATCTGATTCTCGAATCTTAAAAAATAATAATATAATAGTGGGAATAATTTAATATTAAGAATAATACAATAATTTTAATACTAGCACTTGCACCATGAGGGGTGCAATGGGTACGTCAATAGAGAAGTATATGTAAGTCAACATGCTAAGAAGTGTACTTTGTAGTGTTTATATAAGTTTCTAATAGGAGTTTAAAATACATACACAAGATGTTTTTTTTTTTGATGAATTTTCCAGATGTCTATATTAATAAAGATAAAGTTACAAAATTCACAAAAAAGGGTCGAGTGGTAGGAAAGCACACCCCAAAAGTAACATGGGCTCAGCCCAACAAAATTAATCAAGCTCACATGGGCCTAGCCCAGAAATAAAATAACAGAAAGAGATTTAAGCAGCCAATGCAGTGCTAGTAGATCCTGGGGGATCTTGGTCATCCAAATTTTGACCCCATACATCAGCGGGGTTAGGAGTGACGTCAAGAGGAGCACCCCAACCATCATCATTTTTATCATCTTTTTCTTTTTCCTTGCGCTGAGGCGAGATTGCGAGCGCAAGCCGCGGAAAACTTTTCCCAGAGGAGGGCCAACCAGAGCCAGCGTTAGGAGGAGCATCTGCAGGCCACCCAGAGCTGCCACCACTGTTCCTCGACGCACCACTAGAGTGCCAGCCCTGACCAGGTCATGATGGAGGTGAACGAGTCCATCGGGGAGGCCGAGAATCCCTCTGAGGAGGAGGCTGGGAGTGAGCCCGCATGGAATCACTTCGCTTCCGGCCCCGAGAGGGCGACCGACGGCAAGAGGAGGAGGGCGAGTCAGGAATCCTGGCCATAGTACAAGGGGCATTGCCCCAGTGGTCCAGGAGGACCTGCAGGTGAGCCAGTTCTAGTGCAACCTTGTTGGCTTGCACTTGAATCTGTAACATAATATTATAGCATATAACAGCTTTAGCATTAATAGAAACATTAATATCTATATGCGAATGAGCAAAAATACAAGCATTTCTATCTTTCAGATACTGAAAAGAATTTCCATTCTGAAAGTGTGCCAAATCTGGGTGAACTTAGCCGGGGTTCCAGGCGGGTCCCCCAAAAGAACCATATGCCACGAAAAGGGTTCAGGCCTAAAAGGCCGAAAGAAATCATGAATCCAAGTCCAGAACTGCTGAGCTCTGGGACAAAACCAAAAAAGGTGCTTGAAGCTTTCAGGCTGCCCACAAAATGGGCAGCGAGGGTCAGCGACCCCCAAATGAACCAGCCGAGAACCCATAGGCAAGCCTTGGAAAATAATACACCAAGCAAAGTGGGCCAGCTTTGGATTAACACTTGCAGACCAAATGACATCAAACCTCCTACGCCAAGTAAAGGCCGAGGAGTTAAGAAGCCACCTCTAGTTCAAAGAGCTGAGCATAGGGAAATGGGGTGAAAGCCACTTGTAACCGAGCCGTGGCTTGTAGCTCCTAAGAGGAGTATTTGAAAACCATTTCCAGTCTTTCCACCAAGGTTTGTGCCCATGAATACCAACTTTGTGAAGAATCTCTGCCGGAATGGCATTCACCAGTCCGTCAAAAGTAGGACGGTCCTAGTTTTGAAGACTGTAATGAGCTTTAAAAACATCCCACTGCATAATACTCATGGTAGGCCGGTGGAAGAGTTGGTGCATAGTCTGAATGCCCTTCATATGAAATCGGAGAGCTTTGAGCCAAGGCGATTTGGCCAGGGGCTGACCATTCTGGGCCAGAAGGGGAGACCACCAGAGATTATGCTGGTTGATGGAAAGCCCATCACGAAATCCAGCTCTAGCCTAATGGAGCCAGGACTTGACGTTTTCCCAAGAACGCTAAATACTTTTAGCCACAAAGGAGCCTATGATTTGAATCGGTTCTGGCATAATCAGAAGGGTTTGGAAGCCGATACCTTTCCAGGCGGGTCTGTGAACGGGAAATCCAAACTGAATGCAATGTCTAAGGAGGATCTTCTAGGCTTCATCCCCAGTAAGTGCCCAGATGATCTATTTGACACAAAGAGAAGTTCCCTACCGTTGAGTAGAAAGCAAGCCAAGCCCTCCCGACTCCTTGGGAAGACAACAAAACTCCCAAGCGACCCGATGAAAACCCTTATGGGTCTTAGAGGAGGCCCAAAGAAAATCACGGAGCAGCTTCTCAAGCCTGTTGTAGGCTGCTTTAGAAGGAGCCCAATAGGAAGAATAATAGACATGGGTGGCAGCCAAAATTTTAGAGCACACTTGGAATTTTCCTGCCAGCGAGAGAGGCTTGGTAATCCAATAGGCCAGCTTCTGCTCAACTCTGGAGAGCACGACTTGCCAGAGCTCCCGGGGGGAAGCCTGGAAGGTGAACGGAATGCCCAAGAAGCAGAAGATTTCACCTTGACCAATCCACTTCCAGTTATAAGGTTGAAGCCACACAGGAGTGGGAAGCACAGACTGTCTATAGCATAATGTCTTGTGCCATTGAATTGCAGAACCAGACGTAAGACAAAAAGTGTCAAGGCATTCAAGGGCAACAGTGATTGATCCTTCATCCTCTAAGAGAGTGAGAAAGGAGTCATCAACAAAATGCCCATTGACAAGCTGCTCTTGGGAATCCGGGAGTGTGATTCCTTTAACACGTTGCTGGGAGATAGCATTGGCCAAGAGATATCCAAAACCCTCAGCTGCCAGAACATACAAGGTAGGGGCAAGAGAGAATCCTTGGCGAATAGAATGAAAGAGGCCAAAAGTAAAGGACTTGTGGCCATTAATGGAGATGCATGTCGAGGCATCAGAAAAAAGCATGCGCACAGATTGAAGAAAATTGGCTCCAAAACCCAATGCCTGTAACATCACAAGAATGAAAGGCCATTCAATGCGGTCATAAGCTTTAGCAAAATTGATTTTGATAAACACAGCTTTCTGGTTCGAACGCCGGACCCACTCCATGCCTTCCCAAACAACAATAATGTTGTCAAGAATAAACCTAGATTAGATGAATCCAGTCTGCTCGGGATGCACAATCTGAGGTAAGAGGTGGCGGATTTTAAGAGCCAAGGCTTTGGCAATAATTTTATAAGAGACATTAAGAAGCCTGATGGGCCGCCAGTTACAAATATCCTTCGGATCTCCAGACTTAGGTATGAATTTAATATTGCCTTTATTTATTAAACTGCCTAAAGAATTGTTGTGAAAGGCTTCAAGATAGACATGATGCAGGTCACTCCCAATACAGTCCATCTTTTTGTATCTTTATCATATCTATAATGCTTAACATTTAATTCTATGTATTCCCAATTATCACCCATATATTTAATAAAAGCTAATTTGTATCTAATTAATTAGGTTGGATTTAACATTTAATTCTATGTATTCCCAATTATCACCCATATATTTAATAAAGGCTAATTTGTATGTAATTAATTAGGTTGGATTTAACATTTAATTCTATGTATTCCCAATTATCACCCATTTATTTAATAAAGGCTAATTTGTATGTAATTAATTAGGTTGGATTTAACATTTAATTCTATGTATTCCCAATTATCACCCATATATTTAATAAAGGCTAATTTGTATGTAATTAATTAGGTTGGATTTAACATTTAATTCTATGTATTCCCAATTATCACCCATATATTTAATAAAGGCTAATTTGTATGTAATTAATTAGGTTGGATTGGTATTAGGGAAAGTTGTATTTCCTTCTCATGTGCAACCAAGTTTTAAACTTGCAGCCAATTTGTTTTGTTTAGAAGCTCTAAAAATTTGGTGTTGAGTTGAAAGATTTATAAGCTCTAAAACCCCGATATTCCTAAATCTATTATTCGCATATTCCTAAATCTACTATTCACATATTCCTAAATCTACTCTTCATTTTATGTGAATAGTTTGAAGTAGCAAATGGTGGTAGATTGGTTTTGTTCTATATCTCTTATAGAACATCTACAAGATTTTTTTTGCATAAATTGACACTTTAAATGATAGTAGGTCTGTTGAGAAAATTTGAGAAAAAAATGGCATGCAAAGGGAAAAAATAGTGAAAGAGAAATGCTTATACAATTATGAATTTTTCCTTTCTGTGATTCAACACCAACTCACTCTTATACTATTTAGAAGGATCTCCATCCAATCCAATTGAAGTCAATATTTCCATACCTCAATATCCCCTCTACTTAAAGTTTTATTATGATGGGCATTTGAAATTTTACTCTTTCCAAGAAAAAATTGGAAGAGTTTATTTTTGACTATTTGTCACAATCTACCAATGTCCTGAGCAGGTGTGACTATCCAACTGAATGTGGGGAGTATGGTATTTGCATAACTAATCAGTTGGAACGTTGTCTTTTTATTTCTTGATATTATTTTATTCTAATTGGAAGACTTTGCAACTCCCATGTCTGATTGTTTTCAATTGAATCTATCTCTTCATCCATTGTTGTTATCCACTTATCTTCTTTGATTGCATCTTCATAATGGATTGGATCTTCAGCTTGAGAATAAAAGACAAAAAGTGTAAACTGTTGTGAATCATTCTCACCTTCATTATAATTATAAATATCATTCATACTTCTGATTTTTTGTCTCCTCATGCTTGCTAAAGGGTAAGTGCAAGAAGTTGGGTCCACAAAGAGGGGAAGTTTTAGCCGATTTTTTTTCTCTCTCGCACGAAACACATATGCGTTATGTATCGCATACTCGATCCTAAATCCATAATGCATATGTGTTACGCTTCAGCGACACAAACCTAAAACGCGTACGTGGTATGAAACGCGTACGTGTTTTGGAACGCATACGCGTTTCTAAAAACTATTTAATTTTTTAAATAAGCGACTATGAAAGTCATTTTCACAGTTGAGTTTTGTGGGCCAGAAGTAGAAGCAGATTGTGTACGCATTTTGGACGGTCGGAATTTGCCAAATTTTCACTCTCACCTCCTCCCGTCGACACACCTGACCTCAGGGACTTCCAGGTTGGTTGAATTCTACAATATTTTTGCATTATAATTGCTATTTATTTATTTTTGTTTTATAATTGCTATTTAGTTATTTTTGTTTAGTTTGTTTTGATTTAATATTTAATAGTTTTTAAACTGCATTTAATTAACTGAAAACATCAATGAAACAAACAACATAAAATTCTAAATCGAAAACCCAAGAAAAAACCTAAATTCGACACATTTAATTTTAAAATTTGAAAACCCTAAACTGTAGGTTCTAAAAAACTAATTTACTCAGACCGTTAATCCTTGGACCTAAACCCTAGAAAACGTAAACTAAAACCTTAGAAAACGTAAACTAAAACCCTAGAAAATGTAAACTAAAACCCTAGAAAACGTAAACCAAAACCCTATTTGTAGGTTAAAATTAGGTTAAAGCTAGGGTACAATTAGGGTTTGACTTAAACTTTAATATATATTATAGTTAGATTTCAAAATTACAATTAGGGTTATGATTAGGTTTACTTGTTTAATATTAAAGGATTCAATTACCTGCTTCTAGGGTTCAATTAAAGTTGGAGTTCAATTAGGGTTAAAATTCATTCTAGGGTTAGGGTTCTAAGATAAATATTCGGGTAAGCGTTGAGGTTACGGTTTGTATTCAACTAGGTTTAGAGTTAGGGTTATATTTTTATTAGGGTTAGGGTTAGGATTATGAAATTATGAATTAAAATTTAAGATGAAGGTTAGGGTTGGAGTTAGAATTAGCCCCGTCAATTGGTGTAGGGTTCTAGGGTTGGGGTAAAAATTTAATTAAGAGTCTAGCGTTAAATGGTTGTAATTTTGGCAAGAGTTAAACATTCAATCAATATTTAATTAGGTTTATGATTAAAAGGTTTATATTCATTTAGGGTTAGTATTCAACTAAGGTTATGATACCCGATTTAATTACAATTAGGGTTAGAGTTCAAGTTAGAATACATTAGGGTTCAAGTTATAATTAGGGTCTATGGTTCAAGTTATAATTAGCCCGTCTATGGTTCAAGTTAGAATTAGTGTGATAAAAATTCTAATATAAGGCAACACATCCCTAGATGAAATCATATTTTAAAAAATTCCTCATCTATATCAATTAAATTTTTTATCTTAAACTTGAAAAATAAATCTATTAGCAATGTCTTCTTGAACCGAATTCTCCAATTTTGCATCTCTAACAATTGTTTTTCTAATCTATTATTTAACATGTTCTTGTTCAACTTGTTCTTCTATATGTTCTTGAATTTTTTCTTAAACATATTCAAGTTGTTTATATGAACATATTTAATATGTTCAACTTGTTCTTAAACTAGAACACAACTTAAGAGGATGCAACAGATTCATTTACAAATACATATGCACACATGCATACAATTTAAATCAATATATTAAAAAATCATTCAAAAAAAATTATCATGTGCATATATATTGGGCCCATTACACCCTAAATCATAGAGAATTTCCCTCAATTTTTTTATGATGTTTGTAAAGGTTGTTCTATTCTAGGGTTTTGTTGTCATTAAAATCCATACTCTAGTAATTTTTTAGTTTTGAAACTATGTATTTGAGCCAATATCCCCGTACTTAGGTACTTAAGGTTTTTGATGGTTTCATAAGGATTTTAAAATCATGAATACTAGTGGAACTTTTTAACACATAGGGTTTTAGTCTTATTTCTTCAATTTATATTTCTCACAATCTTACTTTTCAAAGAGTTTATTTACAAACTTATATTACAATGGGGTCTTTAGGTGTGATCATCAAAGTTTATTTTTAGTAGTGATAATTGTGAGGTATCACAAGACAATGCATTTCCCTAAATTTGTTATAACAACCATAGACTTTTAGTCATAACATATTGAATTTTCATTTCCTTCACTCTTGATTCAACATAATCTAGGTCGATTGTTACCATTTTGTCAAAGGGGGTCCTAGAACATCAACTTAGAGATTTTCCTTCATTATTATTACTCAAAATTAAAAAAAAAATCAAGAAATTAAAATGTATAAATCTAAATTCTACTTAATTGGTGAAGGATTGGGTTGCAAACTTTCTTGGATTTGACCCTATCGAATTGGTAGTTTGGCTTCCTTATTTGTTGCATAATTATTACTTTTAATCACTATAATTTTAATTTATTTGCATCCTTTAAGTTTCATACTATACTATTGTTTAATAATTTATTATTAAAATAAGATTTAATTCTCATACCTTTTATGTCTCTCATATGAACAATATTTTGTGTTCTATGGTAACTCCTATTATCATTTCCCCTTTTCAAATACCATGATTCTTATGTTTCTATTATTATATGTTTAAATATATCCTTAATATGTTTAAATGTATCCTTATAACCAATTTTTTTAATTTCTAGATCTTAATGGTTATTGTTATTCTAATATACATATATAATTTTCAAAATCCCCAAATCTTGAAATAGATGTCTACAACCTTATATGTATACATCATGAGCCATATAATCCTATCTATCAACCCTAAACCATAAAACCTAGATATCTTTCATACTATATGTAAACTCCAAACCATACATAATCAAATATCATTAATCAAGAAAACCTAGACACTAAACCCTACATTCTAAAATATGAACACAAACCCTTACCCAAAACTCAAATTGTAAACCACAAACTTGAAATTTTCAAAACTTATACAAACTTAAATTATAAACTTTAAAGTGTACATGCTATGGATTTTTAATGAACATTATGGATTTTTTAATGTTATAAATCGAATGGTCTTCAAATGAATTATATTTTGAATTTGTGCACGTTCAATGTGATTTTTAAATAGTTCTTTCAAATTGTGTGCATTATTTAATTAGTTTGTTGATATATATTTTTTAATTGTTTAACATGTGCAGTTGCCATTTGGTTGTACATTCACATGGATCCACTATTTAGCATAGAGGATTTTATGCCTGAACCACATATTCTTGTAGATCCCATAGATCCAAACCCACCACCACAAGAAAACCCCATGCCTCCAAACCCTCCACCTCCTAACCCCCCACCCCCTATAGTAGACCAGGATCAGTTGAGAGAGAGCATTAGGGAAAATCTTATGGTCATTCAAGAAAATATAGATCTGATAAAAAATGAGCCTAGAATTCCCCCCATCTCTCACGGTTTGCATCTATGATGCAAACTATTGTCGATTTTGTTCGATCTATTGATGCAGACCTAGACAGGTTCCATCAATGGAGAGATGAGAGGAGACAATTCTATGCAAATGGATTGTCTTATAAAGAAATTAATGACCTTAAAATTACCAAAGAAGCCATGTGCCAGTATTTTTTTAACCCCCAAACTAGCCAACCAATTCCACCCACCAAAAAATGAATTTTAATTTTATGGTGTAGGCACCCCAAGATAGCTGCACATTTTTGGGATAGATGGTGGATGTTGTTTGATACTCCACCACATGGCAATTCTGAGGTGCCCCTATGCTTTTTGAGAAAGTTATGGGTAGAGTTTGAGTTGGGTTTAAAACCCAACTATTTTGATATGAGGTCATTTCAGGGAGTTGGGCGTGGCATGTCCCAACATAGATTAGGAGCACGTGTTGATCCTCAACGATGTGCTCCAATTGCTCCTATTGTTCCTCCTGCTTCTCCTGGTGTTCCCGCTACATTTCAGCAGCAAACCATGCTATCGACATTAGGAGCATTGAGTTCACTTTCAAGACATCTCACTCATCAGACTTCACAGGCGGTGCTGAAGTGGTCAATAGAGAGCATGGAGGCTCGAGCAATAGGAATACTCAGGAATCCACTTCAGGTGACCCACATGCGTCTGAGATAGAGTCATTTATGGATTTACTATATTCTGAGCATCATCTTGCATAGGTATGTTCATCTTTTGAACTTAATTATTTTTTTGGACTGTGCAAAATTCATGTTTAAATAATAACATCAAATTATATATTTAATACAATATTAATTCAATAAGTGTTTGGTGTAGATGCATGATCAGACAATGCCTGAAAATCAAAATGATCATGTCTATATGTCGAGTGTTGTAGATATGGGCTCACCTTTTGGTTAGGTACTTAAACCAATATATATTAAATTTAGTTTGTGTGGATATATATATCTAATTTATTTTGAATGTTTACACATGATGTGTGATTGATATATATTATATCTAGATGTAGGGAGGTCAGATGAACATGCCTAGTGCTGACCAACCACAAGTTGTGGTGAGCGCTCCTGAGTCATCATTAGCTCAGGTGCGTTCTTTCAAAAAGTTTGTTAATTTTGAATTAAATACACATCATAGATCTAATTTAATTTTTACATTTACATAAACATGCGTGAATGATCTACACAAATTGTTGTACATATATATGTAGGGATTTCATGAGATACCCATTGCAGGTGCACCTGAGACATCGTCAACATTTATGCATGGGAAATCTCAGGTGCGTGATCTTGAGGTCATATCATTCGAGGTTGTAAACTTTACTAAATATCCTAAACAATTTTTACATTTACATACACATGCGTGAATGATCTATACAAATTGTTGTACATCTATATGCAGGGATTTCATGAGACACCCATTGCAGGTGCACCTGAGACATTGTCAGCATTTATGCATGGGAAATCTCAAGTGCGTGATCTTGAGGTCATATCATTCGAGGTTGTAAACTTTACTAAATATCCTAAACAATTTTTATGGATCTTTTAAATATATATATATATATATATATATATATATATATATTCGAGGTTTTAACATATTGATTGCTTTATATGAATATGCAGGATATAGTAGATCAGGCATTTGGATCTTCTCAAGTGATAGTTATGCTACCCGTCGAACAAAATGTTCCAGTAGATTCACATGATCATATGGTAAATTATGCATGTACTAAAAATAATTTTTATTGTATTTACTAGATATTTAATTAAATTTTTATTTTTTATCCAAAAGTTTATATTTTCAAGTTTAAATATGTTTAATTATATCAAAATTTATAAATAAATTTAAATCTTATTTCAAGTTACTTGTACTCTTTTGCAGGATGAGGCAGGTACATCTAATCGCCCTGGAACAAAGAGGAGACTTGATTTGACTAATAAGCCTGATAGTTAAATGGTTTTAAATTTTAAATAGACTAGACATCTCTAGTTTTATTTAAACTTTTATGTGTTGGACTTGACATATACATATTTTTGTTTATTTATATTAGATGAATTTAATGTGATGATTATATATATGCAGTCAATTATGATCATGTTATGTTCATTTTGATGATTATATGCACTCATACATATATAGATCTAGATATTTTATCTAATTTTCAAGTAATACATGCACTATATAAATTCTTATCTCTACAATCAAATTTCATAAATATATAATTTATCACATGGTTAAAGGTGACAAATTAAAATATTCCTTAAATAGTTTAGATTATATTCATAATAAATTAAGAGCACGTAATTTTAACTATTTACCAATTCTAGAAAATATTTGAACAATTATATGAAATGTATAATCTATAAAATTGGAATGAGATTTTTAAAAAGTTACTAATAAGTTCATTGAAAATCATACAACTATACAACATGACAAAGCATATATGTGTGCACATGTATATCCAATTATTTAGCTTATCAACTTTTACGTGAAGACCAAAAATTGATATTTACATAGTCTCTTGATAAAATAATTTTTCAGTGACAATCGCATGGTAGACCGACTTGATGAGAACCTACAAAAATAATTAATGTAAGTAAGTAGTTCTATAATTTTTTTGAGTCATTTAAGTAAATATATAGTAAAAGTTACAAAATTGGATCTTATAAATTCCATACAAATTCAAATGATATTTGCCATAGGATGGATGAAGGGGATGCATGTCATGAACCCTAGGGTATGGCTTAATGAGTCCTAAGAGAATGGCTTAAGGGGAATTATGCGAGTGACTTAAGGGATGCAAGATTGTGGAATAAGGGTACATGTAAGAGGATATGACTTTAGGGTCCTTTAAAGGGATGTCTTAAGGGGATGCAAGAGGGTGGATTAAGGGTCCTTTAAATTTGTTATTCTAACCATCACATGAACCCTAGAAACCCTAAACCCTAAACCATGTGACCTAAATCCTAGGAGATCAACCCTAAACCATTCATCCATATAAATTTATTATTCTAAGCATCACATGAACCCTAGAAACCCTAAACCCTAAACCATGCAACCTAGAAATCCTAGGAGATCAACCCTAAACCATTAATCCATATAAATTTATTATTCTAAGCATCACATGAACCCTAGAAACACTAAACCCTAAACCATGTGACCTAGAAATCCTAGGAGATCAACCCTAAACCATTGATCCATATAAATTTATTATTCTAAGCATCAGGGCGGGTGCATGGAAATGGGTAGCAATTTCATGGACACCCTAAAAAAAAAACTTGAAAGCCATAACGCGAGTGCGTTATGTCTTTCGTTAAACCTAGGCAAGTTCCCTTCGGCCACAAATACAAAGACATAACGCGAGTGCGTTATAACACGCTCGTGTTATCTTCTGTTAAAAGAAAAAAAACAAATGCAAATCTCTCATTTGCATTTCGACTGGTTTTTTTGCTCCACCCGCGGCTAAAAACCCCAAATATTGCGCTCGCATTCTAGCAGAAGAATTCTTCACCAAGAATCCGAATTTCTTCACAACGATGGCGCCACGACGACGAGGAGCTATAAGAGGTAAGGATTCTATGTTTTTTGTTTTGAATTTGTTATTTTTAGGTTGAATTTGATATCTATTTGTTTTAATTTTTAGGAGATGCAAATCAACTTGCAAACCCTCAAAATCCTCAACAGGAGGACCAACCAAATCCTCAAGATCAAAATCAACCACAATATCAACCTCCTCCACCAATCACTCAACCCCCTCCTGGCACTCAACAAAATTTAATGAGTGAAATTGAGAACAACAAAAAACAAATTGAGGATTTGATCAATAGGTTGAGTGATCCAAATGGTTCAACCATAGAAAGAATGACCCTAGCAAATTCATTGAAAGATATGTTAAACAACATAGATTCAATTAGCAAACAAATAACTGGATGGGAAGATAGGAGGAAGGCAGCCAGGGAGTATTTTGCAAACAAACTATCATACAAGGATGTGAAAGATTTAAAAATAACAAAAGGTGATTTGTGTTCATTATTCACCGACCCACACACAAATCAAAATCTTACCCTCAATGCAAAGAGGTTTCCTATCCATTGGTGCCACCACCAACAAATGAAGGAGTGGTTTTATGATAGGTGGTACATGGTCTTTGATTACCCACCATGCAACAATTGTGAGGTCCCGCAATATTTCCTTAGGAAACTATATAGTGAGTTCATATTGAACAAAATCCCAAATTATTTTGATATGAGGGATTTCCAGGGGAGAGGTGGGGGGTCAGCTCAGGATAGACCTGGTGCACAACCAGATCCTACGCGGCAAGGTAGACGAGCTCTCGCTAGGCCACCTCATGAGCACATTGTTATGCCTTCCATCATGAAGGAAAGTGCTGATGTAGAGACATTGCAGGCAATCAACACTTTGACCCAAAGTGTCATCCATCATACTAGCCCTATTCTACAGCACCATCCAGGGGAGTCTTGTAGTGGTGGTCTTCGAACACATGTGTGTCAATCTTGCGGGGCTACTTGTTCACATGACCCCACCGACCCTCAAGAGACTGGTACACAGGATCCGTCTACAGCTATGGAGATGGAGAAGGCAACTGACATTTTGTATGAGGCATATGGCATTGATAGTCAGGTAAAAGTTAGTGCGTGTGTTCATTGAATTTAATTTATTAAATTTTGATTTTGAAATGCAAGATTAACTAAATTTGTTTTATGATTTTAATAAAATTGCAGGGTCACAGTATTGAGACTGGATACACCGTTCCCCCACCAACCTATTTTTGCAGTACACCTATCGCTAGGTTATGTAACTAGTAAACAATTATAAGTTTATTGCATATTAATGGCATTGTTTTATGAATGGTAATTTAATATGCAATTTTGGATGTTGAACAGACTAATATTGGAGGTTTTGATGGAACACTTCCCAATGGTGATGGATTTACTCAAACCTTCACACAAGTAATAGAATAAAGAGTTTAACTAATGAATCAAGTACTTAATAGATTTGTGTAGTTTATGCATGCACGTCGTTGATTACGTTGAATAATTTGTTGTTTTATTTTCAGTTGTTGCGAGACGATACACCTCCGAATGTGACGAGGGCAATAGATATTGGTGTGACATCTGCTATACAATCCTCGATGGCTCTGACAGAAGAGGTATGAGGCAAATTAGTAAATTTTAATTTACATTTGTTGTTATAGATGTTAGTTAGTGAGAAATCAAACCATTATTGATTCACGTAGTTTTTGTCTATTTGCATGGTTTATACAGGGCTTGAGCATGCCTGAGCATGGGCATGAGGATATTTCCCTCGTGGACAGAGATCGTGAGATGGCTGTAAGTGATTATTTTGTCAAATATATCATTTTTTATAATGTAATTTCTATATATTCATGTCTTTACTTCTTATTGTAACAGTTAAAACTTCACCATGAACTAAACCCTAGGAGGAGTAGCAGGAGCACTCCACGAGTGCAGCAAAAATGAGTGACAGACCTATCGCCATCCGAGCGAAAAGGAAAGGGAAAGATTTTATTTCCTGGGCATGGAGAGCAATGACTTTTGATTCCAGAGTCCTTTATTGTATGCCTGCATGGCAGTTTTGTACATATTTTTTATTGGACATATTTGACATTGTATGCCTAGATGGCATTCTCGTAAGCCTATATGGCTATTTTGTACATATATTTCATACTTATATCGACATATATTTATGTATGCCTACATGGCTATTTGGTTAATACAAATATCTTTTTTCGATGCTTGTCCATATTTGCATTCTAAATTGATGGTTCAATAGATATGAGTTACGTATATTCAAGTGTATACTTTACAACTTACGTGTATACTTTGTGACTTACATGCATTCAAGTGTATACTTTGTGGCTTACATGTTTTCATGCATATACCTTGTATTCGTGCATATACTTTGTTTTAATTTGTGTATACTATGTATTCGTGCGTATACTTTTTGAGGCTTACGTGTTTATGAGTACTTGTAGTTCCCTTATTGACATGTACATGTGTTGACTTATTCACATGTATAATATTTAACTGGTTACCCCTAGCATTGATCTATGTCATCCTCAATGCATGATCCTTGATATGGAGTAAGTGCACCCTCAAGGTCAAAAGGAGTTTTGCATGCATTCTTTGTAGGCTCATTTTGGTAGTGAAACCAAAAACCTCTTGCATCATTGAAACGAAAAAAAAATTCCTTTATAGCAGGTCTGAAGCCATTATCATTCTCCATCAGTTCTTCATGTATCCACTCCCCATTAATGGTTGTCTCATGACCTTCCTGAAACCAAGCACTTATCGCATTTGTGATAGAAGAAATGTATGAAGATTTATCTTCCTCCTTATGAACCATTCATTATCATGAGAGATGGGTTCTTGTGAACCACTACTGATGAATCATGGATCAATGAGTTTGACTTGTAAAACTACACGATTGAATCCTGATAGCAATATCACAATATTTATATATCTAAATGTGTTATTTCCTTCAGCTAAAATTTGTGCTTATAATTATGTGATTGATGTATGTTTGTGTATGGGATCATTGTAATTTCTATTTGATGACATGCTATTGTGTCTTTAAGGTTTATTTATTAAAGGGTGCATGAAACAAGTTTTAAATCCTTACAAATATTTGAATTTCTTAGGTTTTTCTATTTGTTGAGTCTGGACTCCGAGCCTGAGTCCAAGTCAAAAAATGGCTTGTCAAGTCTGAGGCGAGTCCTAGTCTTGTAACACTGGTGTGAACACATCGAGGAATAATGTATATGTCGATGAAGAGAGAACCCATCCTTGTTTCCAAACAAACCATTTATCCCTCAAGAGAACTCTTGCTCTTCCCAAGACCTATTATCTAGTCTTCCTAGGGTATTCCTCTCTACCCTACTATGGGATCACTCCTAAACCCCTCTCAGCACGTAAGAGTCTCCACCAATTTCAAATTCTTCTCCGTCACTCCCAATCCACCAATAAGCTTCCTTGGGCTCCATACTGACCCAAAGTGTCCTAACCACTCCAGGGGCTAGGAAAGGGTATTCTCACTATCCCCTTGTTGATTTGACTCCTCACTAATCCATCTCATAGGATTCTTTCACTTTTTACCCACCGCTTTCTTGAAAAACTCAATTTTAGGCCTTGTAGCCTTCTGCCCCAATTTGGCCTCCTAGAACCCGTTTTCTTGACTTTTCTCACAAACAGTCTTAACAACCCCCAAATTTTTTTGTAGATTCTTTCTTTTGACCATCAAGGCTCCAAGATTTACTAGGCCTTAGGTCCTACAAGTGTCTGTACATATGATTGTCCTCAAACCCCCTATTTTTAAGGGTTCCTAGGGTTTTTGGCTCTGTTTCCTTCTTTGACGGCTTCAACGACCTCATCAACTCTCCTCCTGGCACACACATGATTGAGATACATGTGAATAAACTCCCATACTCTTTATTGGCACAAACCAATCCATTTAGCAACTTTCCTTGCTGCTGTCCTCTCCAAGCTACTAGCCAGAATGCACTTGCACTCGCTTACTGCTTGATGATTTCATCACCTTCCCTGCAAAACAAGACTCCAAAACCTATATGTACAATATTTACATAGTCCCCAACTTGATTCAAAGTTTCCATGAGAGGAAATCCATAGGAAGTCAAGTGGGACTCATTATTCAAAAAACTGGCCTGAACCGGCAATGAGACCAAGAACACCAAAAACCTGCAAAAAGATAACCAGTCGGTCTAAATGAATAATCTAATGATACACAAGGTAATTAAGTGACACAAATGGAAGAATCAAAGCATCATATAAGTCCTTTCAATTCATTCTTGACTGGATGAAGGCACAAAAACAAAAATTCAATGAAATTTGCACTCTTCCAATCACAAAAATGTACTCTCCAAGTCTCAATTCATGAAAACAATCCTCCAACCCAGGTATTAGGGTTTTTCTGACCTTATATACCTTTCTCCCATGTGCTAGGACCCTTGGGTTGGGCTTAGAGCATCATTAATGCCATTTTCCAACTTTTAGGACAAATAGCCAAGGCAACATTGCTCAAAATGCTCACAGTGTCCAAGACTTACCCAAACCGCAAGCCCCTAACAAACCTATTGGTGCAGGAGCACCTAGAAGAACACCTAGGAAACACTAGGAATAGGAAAGATTTGTTAAGTTTTGTTTTAAATGTGATAAGGTCATGTTGACCATTGAAATTGTGGAAGAGACTTAAAAATGTCTTGGTCAGGAGCTATCAAGAGTGGAAGAGTTGTGAGTTTAGACACTCATGTTTGGTAGTTTCTAGTAATTGGAAATAAAGCCCAAAATGTTGCATATGTGCAATTTTGGCTTAATGTGGTGGTTATGTCCGACCAAGGGGAAGGGTAACCACTTTTTGAACCTTTTTAAGGATTGCCTCGACCTATGTGAAAGGTTGGAAGGCATTTGAAGTTTTGTAATTTTGAATTTTTCATGAAGGAGAAAGAAGAACAGTAGGAGTAGATGCTTAATATTCTGTGTTTGAGATCTTGGAAGTGTGTTAATGGAATAACCAGGAATTGGAATACGTTTGGAATGTAGTTTAGTTGATCTCAAAGTGTTGGTTGGTCAATAACTGGTTGTTTCATCGTTCAAGTTTCTGATTTCAGTTCTCTAGGTTCTTGTTTTTGGGTTATTCTACCTGGCAAGCTGCAATAAATGGAGTTCTAGTCCACCTTTCCCCTGTACCTGGTGTATGGTCTCTTGGAAACAATGGCTAGGCTCCATGCCTTTACTTTTAGTAGTGTTAGGAGTCATTAGGGGTCAAGTGTGCATGAAAGAAGACCTTTCCTAGGCGAGCTAAACAGTGCCCGACTAGGAAAGTCAAGGGGTGGGAAGCACCTCACTTGCAAGGAAGACCTCTCCATGATAAACCCCATGGTAGAAAGGTGGAAGGAGGCCCTACAGAGGTTTGGTAATAGTTAAGAGGCTACACCAATCCATTTGATTGAAGAACTCCACGCCAGTTCACCCGGGTGGCCAAGAGTTGACAAAAAGACCCTATATTTGCTAAATTGATGAATGAGCCTGTGTACGGAAAGACAAGGACTAAGACCTTGAAAATCTTGAAGAACTTGGTATTAGGACCAAGAAACCACAGGGAAGTTTTGGGGTACTTTGGAAAATTTTTGAGAAACATCCATTTTTCTTGGGTTAGGGCTCTAGGCTTGTAGCCTTTTTAACCCTAGGTGAGGGTTTGGAGGGAGCGATGGAGAAATGGAGCCTAGTGGTTGTTCAACAACCCTAATAGGATTCTAAGAAGCATGATTTCACATCTCTACACCCCTGCAAGGATCTAACTGAGTGTTGAGAGTGTTTGACCTTTAGGGAAGATTAAGGGTCAAGGGTGAGATAGTGGCAAAGCACCAAGTTTGGTTCGGTAGTTGTGAACTTGGATGAAAGTGGGGATGGCCAGTAGAACCAGGGGTACCTATACCTGAGATAGGACCTATAGGTGAAGGTGGTGGAGAGTGCCACCATAGGGGATTTCCACAGTGAGACCCAGAGCATGGAACAGTGAGTGTTCCATCCAACCCCATCTTACATCACCTATTTCCAATTCACTCATCAAAAACACTCTTGGGACTTTACATCATAGTCCTTATTCCCTTGGTGGTTGGCTAGAACCACCTCCAAGCCAAAATTGTAAAGATCTCTCCAAAAGACCTTAAGGTGCTCCTGCACCATTCTCCCCCCTGCAACAAAGAAGTTAAGGAACCTATGGTGTCAAGAGCTCCTCACTAATTCCATGCTTCTTAAAGTCACTTTCTGCCATCCAAGTAGCCTCTGACTCTGGTTGATGTCTCCACTTCACTAGGTGCTCCATGTATGTCTTGTGCCTAGTCTTCTTCTTCACCCTTGAGTCTAGAATCTTGTCCACTTGTGGTCTGATCTGATCAGGTACCTTGAGTTCATCCACATCGTTACTCACCTTAGCGCTATACTGTTCCTCATCCATTTATGTTCCTTTATACTTCACCAAGTCCTTCACATTGAAGATAGGCGAAATGGACATTTGCTTGGGTAACTCCACCGTGTATGCATTTGATCCGTACTTAGCCAACACTTTACATGGCCCTATCCTTTTCATCTGCAGCATTACTAACCACTCATATAACCCCTCTATGGTTTTAAAATCTGACTTCCATTCATCTCCCTCTTTCATCCTAATATGATAGTAGCCACTTTTCAAATCAATCTTGGAGTAGTACTCAACACCCCCTAAACAGTCCATTAAGTCTTCTATCCTAGGAATAGGAAACCTATATCTAATGGTTATCCTATTTATGGCCCTAGAATCAATACACATTGTCCACTTATCTCCCTTCTTAGGTGCCAACACCACTGGAACAACACATGGGCTTATGGTTTTCCTGATCAACCCTTGGTCCAAAAGTTCTTGATCTTGCCTTGCTATCTCCTTGTTATGCTTTGGTGTTATTTTGTATGCAGCCTTGTTAGGCAATGTTGCTCCTGGCACAAAGTCAATTTGATGACTAATTGCCCTCTTACGTGGTAGTGTAGTTGGTGTGCCTTCACAAATGATATCCCTGAACTGATCCAACAACTGCTTCACCTCTGTTGTCATAGGTAGCCGACTAGGTGACTCCTCCTCCTTTGGATTGAACATGATTGCATAGAAAACTCCTTCTTCCTCCTTCATGTCTCTTAGGAATTCCTTTCCACTCATCAAAAGTACAGTGGATTCTACCTTTTCCACTATGCCTTCTTGGGGAAAAAACTTTGTGGTTAAGCGCTTGAGCTGGAGTATACTGGAATGGGTGACCTCCTAGGAAGGCCTAGTGCCTCACCTCTGTGAGAATCACTTAGATGCAATGAGTGCTAAGTGGGTCATTCAATATCATTTCAAATTTGTTGCGTTAAGCAACTTACAAATTTGCAACTTAAGACTCCTCCAACCTAAGGGATCGATCCGGTGGAACATAGCTCAGAGCGATTCCACGTGTTTCGATGTAAAAGAAGACCATGCCTAGTGTAAACATACCTATTTGGATGTGTTGGAATAGCCCGTTTGGTCACACAAGTTGCAGAATGAAAGTTGCACCACTCTGCAACTTTCCACTGCTTGCATTTGATGCTTTTTCCATCAAGTGAAAATCCCCCACCACTGGAAAACCACTTTGAGATAGCCAAAACCGAGAGAGGTTTTTGTAGACAGGATCAACATGATCCTATAGGATTAGATGATAAGTTTCTAAGCATCACGAAATCTGAGTAATAACATGCTGAAGTTTGCAGCCATTTTGCACTTTGGACCCTTAAGGGATTGATCCGGTGGAACATAGCTCAGAGCGATTCCACGTGTTTCGGTGCAAAAGAGGACTATGCCTAGCGTAAAAATACCTATTCAGATGTGTTGGAATAGTCCGCTTGGTCACACGAGTTGCAGAATGAAAGTTGCACCACTTTGCAACTTTGCACTGCTTGAATTTGACACCTTTTCCATCAAGTGAAAATCCACCGCCATAAGAAAACCACTCCAAGATAGCCAAAACTGAGAGAGGTTTTTCTAGATGGGCCCAATTCCTTTTTGTGGGATTGGACGAGAATTTTCTAAGCATCACGGTATCTGAGTACTAGCATGCTGAAGTTTGCAGCCATTTTGCACTTTGGACCCTTAAGGGATCGATCCGGTAGAACATAGCTCAGAGCGATTCCACATGTTTCGGTGCGAAAGAGGACTGTGCCTAGTGTAAAAATACCTATTCAGATGTGTTCGAATAGTCCGCTTGGTCACACGAGTTGCAGAGCGAAAGTTGCACCACTTTGCAGCTTTGCACTGCTTGAATTTGACACCTTTTCCATCAAGTGAAAATCCGGCGCCAGGAGAAAACCACTCCAAGATAGCCAAAACCGAGAGAGGTTTTTCTAGAAGGGCCCAATGCCTTTCTATAGGATCAGATGAGAAGTTTCTAAGCATCACGATATCCGAGTACTAGCATGCTGAAGTTTGCAGCCATTTTGCACTTTGGACCCTTAAGGGATCGATCCGGTAGAACATAGCTCGGAGCGATTCCACATGGTTCGGTGCGAAAGAGGACCGTGCCTAGCATAAAAATACCTATTCAAATGTGTTGGAATAGTCCGCCTGGTCACACGAGCTGCAGAGCGAAAGTTGCACCACTTTGCAACTTTGCACTGCTTGAATTTGACACCTTTTCCATCAAGTGAAAATCCGCTGCCATGAAAAAACCACTCCAAGATAGCCAAAACTGAGAGAGGTTTTTCTAGAGGGGCTCAATGCAATCCTATAGGATTAGACGATAAGTTTCTAAGCATCACGGTATTCGAGTAATAGCATGCTGAAGTTTGCAGCCATTTTGCACTTTGGACCCTTAAGGGATCGATCCGGTGGAACATAGCTCGAAGCGATTCCACATGTTTCGGTGTGAAAAGAGACCATTCCTAGCGTAAAAATACCTATTTGGATGTGTTGGAACAATCTACTTGGTCACACGAGTTGCAGAGCGAAAGTTGCACCACTTTGCAACTTTGCACTGCTTGAATTTGCCACCCTTTCCATCAAGTGAAAATTCGCCGCCATGAGAAAACCACTCCAAGATAGCCAAAACCAAGTGAGGTTTTACTATAGGGGCTCAACGCAATCCTATAGGATTAGATGAGAAGTTTCTAAACATCACGGTATCCGAGTACTAGCATGCTGAAGTTTGCAGCCATTTTGCACTTTGGACCCTTAAGGGATCGATCCGATGGAACATAGCTCGAAGCGATTCCACGTGTTTTGGTGTGAAAAGAGACCATTCCTAGCGTTAAAATACCTATTTGGATGTGTTGGAACAATCCACTTGGTCACACGAGTTGCAGAGCGAAAGTTGCACCACTTTGCAACTTTGCACTGCTTGAATTTGACACCTTTTCCATCAAGTGAAAATCCGCCGCCATGAGAAAACCACTCCAAGATAGCCAAAACCGAGAGAGTTTTTTCTAGAGGGGCTCAATGCAATCCTATAGGATCAGACGAGAAGTTTCTAAGCATCACGGTATCTGAGTACTAGCATACTGAAGTTTGCAGCCATTTTGCACTTTGGACCCTTAAGGGATCGATCCGGTGGAACATAGCTCGGAGAAATTCCACGTGTTTCAGTGTGAAAAGAGACTGTGTCTAGCATAAACATACCTATTCGGATGTGTTGGAACAATCTGCTTGGTCACACGAGTTGTAGAAAAATGTGTACAAATTGTTTACATGACCATTATATGACCTTTTTCACATTGTTTACATTTCAAAATGCAAAGTTTGCAAATTTTCATATTGAAGGCATTTACAGAACAAGGTTCTACTACACCAAACATGAACTTCAACCTTAAAATATTTGAGTATATCTCATTATGTAATTAAATCTTATTACAATGCCTCTGGCACTTCGTTCTCTCAGATCTTTTACAATGTCACTCATACATTCAAGATTCTCTTTAAATGTCTACATCATAGGTGCTCATCACGAGGTTAACTTCAAATGAGTAACTTGAGATTCCCTCGCTAAGCTTCACATGATCTCTTACAATGACTTGAAATCAAAATTGAGATTTGTCAAAATCATCAAAATAAGTATGTTGCATTGCTTTTTTGGTTGAGTTTTTCTTTTCAATGGCTCTTAAATTAGAATTTTCTGCGACGAAAGATCAATCAACCCTTAGTAGTTTACTTACAAATATGCAAAGTAAAAGAGAAAAATAAGGAGCATCCAAAATGGAAATGAAATAAAAATATATGGAAGGCACTTACAGATGTTGCATGCAGGCATCAAAATAAGGATGTTGCATTGCTTTTCTGGTTGACATTCTCTTGGATGACTCATATATATGCATTTTTTGCAAGGGGACACCAATCACTGTAAAAGAAGATGATAGCATTGGCATCAAACAAATTAATGTGCATACATGTATAAATTAATAAGAACCAATGTGCATATACTTACAAATTAATCCAATGAACCATCCGGGACTGCTCTACTCTTTATTGTGTCAAGTATTGCCTCATGGTCAGACTCACGGACCTTCCATAACGTCTTGTTCAAAGGTCTACCCCATTATTTGGTCAAATGAACATTGGATGCCACAACAAGGTTTGAGTAATGAAGAATCTTACGATGCATGTCAAAGTCCTTAAATAGTCAATGTTTAACACTTGAATGTGGATACCTTCTAAGCCATGTTCCAGTAACCAGAACTGACCCTGTAGGGTATTCGATGTTTTCTCCATCTATAACTGGGGCCTCCAATTTCTTTTTGGTCTCAACACAATGACACAAGTAATAGTCTGTTCCCTCATCATTGTCTTCATTTGCAATAACTGCATAAATATGCCCTACATTAATATGTGCAAAAAATCTCTTGAAATTTGCCAACATTACGAATACAGTACAAAGTAAGATCTAACGATATGAAATTTCAACAACTAAGAAAGTAGATATAGCACCTCGTTGAACTAGATCTGATATGTGGTCAAAGTCCACCGATGATTCTATCTGTGTCAGATCCAATGCTGTTAGAGGGCGATATGTGTGAAGTGGGCTAAGATAACTTGAAAACCATTTGTCAATCCACTCCCCTGACTCACAATCATTCCAGTCTTGCATTGTACATGAAGAACAAAAGCATGCCATCTTTTGTGTATCGATACTCCATGAACCTATATTTGAGCTAAGGAAAGAGTGTACCTCACTCGATCCGATTAGTGTACAACAGTCTTCATATGGTGCATTGTTAGTATTATCCATCAACCAAAAAAATCTACGAACTGAAGACGTACCTTCATTACCTGGACCCATCAAAGCATTACACCACTCAACGATTGATTTTGCATCTGTCAACTTTGCACTGTCTTTATACTTTAACTCTTCATGTGCTAATGCTCTTTTCACACATGCTCCTGCACCATCATGCTCCCCCTTTCCATGTCCAGCCTCACAAAAGTTCCACATATGTTGAACACCTGTAATGACATGCATCCTGCACAACCAGTAGAACATGCGCGAGTTCTTGAACTGTGTTGCACAGTTATCAGACCATATTATATGTTGATTGTATTCTATGCCCCTCTGAGCCAAACCACTGTAGAACATCTAGAAGCAACCTTGCACGAACTTTGGAGAATGTGTGCGATCATCACTAATGTAAAAGTGGTACTCCCTCAATACCTTCCTTTGCTCATCTGTACTATCAGATGCATGAATGAATGCTATGTGTACAAATATCAAAACTTGTGTGGAGTTGTAATACTGTGACTGCACCTCATGTTGTGGCTGTAGAGTGTAGTTCTCTACAAAGTCAACCACATATACTATGCTTCCAACTGGAAAGGTGTCCTTGCATAGCTTGAACTGCGTGTCCAACCATCGGGCTCTATGGGTATGCATTGCATACTCAGACAATATACTGTCACGAAATGTGGTCATAAATTTGTACACTAGAATCTTCTCAATAACCAAATCACACCTTTTTGCTTGAGACCCATCTTTTGTAGCATATGCCACTATTTTATACTTCCCGAACTCTACTAGTTTTTGGCCCACCTCATATGTGCTTTCCATATGTTGACATACTGGCATACGCTAGAAACCACCACAATGCTCGCATGAACCATCCAAGCATGTTGTCCTATAGAATATCTGGCCATCCTCTATTTCACATAAATTTTTTGATAAGAACTCCCTTGAAGATTTTGGTGGGGCTTCTATGCCACAATCCTGCAAAACATCGTTAGTATGCAAATCTAAACATATAGAACGATAAACATCGTAATGGTTAGAAAATTCAATATGTAGTCTACAACAACAAGTAGTGCATGTGTGATTTATCTTGACATAAAAAGGTTTAAGCAGTTCAAAAAATGTTTGAGAAATACTAATTTGAGCATAATCATTTTCAAATTTTTGAAAAAATTGGGTTTGAGTCATATCCAAAAAATGCTTTGGATGTGGCTCATGATTCTGACTACCGATTCTCCTTCTTACCACATCCCTTTGATTCAAAGATGGCCTTGTGTTATTCTTCCAATACTCTTCAATTAGTGTTCTCAAGGCTTTGACAACTTCCTTATCTTTTCATGATAGTCTCCCCAAGAATTCCCATAATTCATTTGTATCATTGCCCTCAATTCTTTTCCGCCTTTGAATGGCTCTTGATAAAGTCTTTCTACTAATTCCCGTTTTTTCACTAGTCTTTTTAATTAGGCGAGCTCTCTTTGTTTGAAAACTTACCAAATCGATGTAATGACACATCGGGTGACATTACTATCCTTTGCGCGTGAGGTCTTACCCACACTCTCATAAGCATCCATTAGATTCTTCACAATAGTGTCTTCACTCGATGCATTCGATGTTCTCAACCCAAGAGTTTTCATGATGTTCCTATACTTTACACCCCGCATCATTTCAACAAATAGTTGACATCTTGCAATCTCATTTAGCCTTTCAAAGAATCGTTCCCAAATCCTTTTAGCATATCTTCTACAAGTGCATGTTGAAATCTTACCTTCCATGTGCTGCAAAATATCATCATCAATATTAATCAAATACTTTGGCTTTCTACGCAAAATTCTTGGTGGTGTTCTCCTAGGTACATACATCTCAACATTAGGAATTTCATCAATATTTAATTGAGGTGGGCTAGATTGCATACCTTCGATCGAGGGTGGAGAAGAAGACATACCTTGAGGTTCACATGGGAATGATGGCATACCTTCTTCATCAATTTCGAGTGATGATGTACTCTCAACTTGAAATGTGTTGGATGGTGTCCAACAATATTCACTTGCGGTAAATGGTGTCCCTCCATATTCACTTGTAGTAGATGGTGTCCGTCCATATTCACTTGTGCTAGATGGTGTCCCTCCATATTCGCTTGTGCTTAATGGTGTCCCTTCATATTCACTTGTCGTAGAGAGTGTGTCTCCAACTATGGTATCTGAATCTGTCTTACGACGATGCTTCCGCATTCGTGCCTTTTGTGCTGCCAATTCCTATTCTCTTTTTGACGGTTGAGGTTCCTCTACAATCGGGTTGTTTTCATCAATCGTTTCCAATTTCTTCTTTTCACGATATGCCACCACCCGAACTCTCTCCTTTTCTTTCAAGGTTTCGTTCTCTTCATCTGTTAGTTTCCTCTTTGTCTTTTTCTTCGGCATGGCGGATAATTTTATCTGTACCATGGTAATGAGACGAATATTAGTTCCTAAAAAATGTATCCATTCAAGATAATTGAAAAATATATGTCATTGAAGGCTTCATTTATGTGTGAGTTAAGGAAAACTTAGGGTAGTCTAGAGCCTCGAAGTTTGGAGAAGCCTGAATGATGAAATTAGGCAAATTAGTCCATGTAGACTTGGAAATTTGTCCTAAAAGTGGGAGGATATTAATGATGCTCTAAGCCTGACCGAAGGGTCCTAGCATGTGGGAGAAAGGTATATAAGGTCAGAAAAACACTAATTGAGCATGTGGGAAATCTATTGTACGATTTGGAAGAGTGCAAATTTCATTGAATTTATGTTTTTGTGCCTTCATCCATTCAAGAATGGATTGAAAGGACATGTCTAATGCTTTGAGTCTTTCAATTGTGTCACTTAATTACTGTTTGAAGCATTATATTAACCATTTAATTCAATTGCTTTCTGTTTTGCAAGTTTTTAGAGTTTTTGGTCTCATAGCCGATTAAGGCCAGTTTTTGGAAATAATGATCCCCACTTGAATTCCCATGGAAAGGCTAACATGGACACTTTGAATCAAGTAGGGGAATATTTTTATAGTGTACATATGGTGTGCGGTGTCTTGGTTTGCAGGGGAGACGGTGAATTCATCAAGAACTAGGCGAGTGCGAGTGCATTTTGGCTAGTGGCTTGGAGAGGACAGCAGTAAAGAAAGTTGCTAAATGGATTGGTTTGTGCCAATAAAGAGAAATAGAGTGTGGTAAAATGTATTCCAAACATGTGTGTGCAAGGAGGAGAGTTGAGGAGGTCATTGAAGCCCTCAAAGTTGGAAAAAGGAGCCAGAACCCTAGAAACCCTTGAAAATAGGGGGTATGAGGACAGTCCTATGTACGAATGCCAAAGGGACTAAAAATATGGTAAATCTTGAAGCCTAGGGTACCATTAGAAAGAATCTATAAAAATATTTGGGGATTGTTAAGACCATTTTTGAGAAAAGCCAAGAAAACGGGTTCTAGGAGGCTTAATTGGGCAAAAGGCTACAAGGCCTAAAATTGGGTTTTTCAAGAAAGCGATGGGTACAAGGTGAAAGAATCCTATGAGATGGATCAGTGAGGAGTCAAATCAACAAGGGGATAGTGAGAATACCCTTTCCTAGCCCCTGGAGTGGTTAGGACTCTTTGGGTCAGTGTGGAGCCCACATAAGCTTAGTGGTGAATTGAGAGCAATGGTGAAGAATTTGAAATTGGTGGAGAGTCTTATGAGGTGAGAGGGGTTCAGGAGGGATCCCTGAGTAGGGTAGGGAGGAATACCCTAGGAAGACCAGAGAATAGGTCTTGGGAAGAGCAAGATTGCTCTTGAAAGATAAGACTCCCCATCAATTGTTGAAGGAGTGGTCTATGTAATGAACTTTTGACCTTGTGTAGGGTATTTTGAAGATGTTTGATGCTTTGGAATGGTTTGGGAAGGCCCGGGTATAGGAGTTTCTATAAACCCTCCCTCTTTGCTTTGGAAAATGGGGGTTTTTGTATTGGAAGCCTAGTTGAGCGGGTAAGGTCCTAAGACCTAGAAATTATCTTGTTTTGAGACCTAGAACTAAACAACTTGTGAATGACATAATCATTGGTTGATGTTTTGAGGAACCTAGTTTATTGTAATTAGTTATTTTCAAGATTTTTGAAGGTGTTTTGAAGGTCCTTAAGGAATTGGGAACTCTTGATGCTAATTTGAGTATACGAATCAAATGTTTTGTGAAGGGAAATATAGTTGAATGCGTGTGTCAAGAAAGGTGTTGATTTCTTCCTTTGTACTGCATCAGTTTGTGCCGAGGTATTGGAAGGTGTTTGGACCCTTCAGATGAATGGGAGAGGCTTGGAGTTGTCTTAAAGGATGAATTTTGGTGAATTGTTCTGAATTTCTATAATTGGCAAATGTAAGATGGTAATTGGCAAGTGTAACTAATTGTGTATATAATTTGGTAATTTAAAATGTGCATTGACAACCTAAGGTTATAATGAAAAACAAAAAATGAAAGCAAGCCATAATAGAATGAAAGAAAATTTGTAAAGACTTCACATACCTTAAAAACCAGACTTTCAAAAAGAGGAGTTCAACCCAATTATGTAGCCTTAGCTTCTTCTTTCTTCAAACTCCACAACAATTTGACTTGTTCAAAACCTTGTTCCCTTCACACTTCAATTGTATTTCAGTTTTCAATGGAATTCAAACTTCAATTGAGATTATATGTCTTTCAACGTGGAAAGTCTGCTATTTCATGCAAAGGTGGTAAAAAGATCATGGAAAAGGTGATGGAATGTGAAAAAGATGCTTGCACACTTCACAACATCATCAAAAAGATATTTTTTGTCGGAGCACGCGCAGAACCAGGGGAATATGCAAAATGTGGGCCTTCAAATCATGGGTATATATATTTTTTTACCATTTTAGTGGACTAAAAAATTCGCTCACCTTATAATACGCACGTATTATAACGCGAGCGCGTTATGTGAAATTTCATTTTCTTAGTGTATTTTTTAGAGTATAGGATTTTTTGAGAGAGTGGGAGTGAGACAAGGGAGAGTGGAAGATAGAAAGGGAGGGAGGAGAGAGTGGAAGAAAGAGAGAGGGAGAGAGTGGGAGATAGAGTGGAGGGAGAGAGGGGGAGAGTGGGAGAAAGAGAGAGGGAGAGAGTGGGAGATAGAGTGGGAGGGAGAGAGGGGAGAGTGGGAGACTGGAAGATAGAAAGGGAGGGAGAAGGAGAGAGTGGAAGAAAGAGAGAGGAGAGAGTGGGAGATAGAGTGGAGGGAGAGAGGGGGAGAGTGGGAGAAAGAGAGATGGAGAGAGTGGGAGATAGAGTGGGAGGGAGAGAGGGGAGAGTGGGAGATAGAGAGAGAGGGATAGAGGGGGAGAGTGGGAGAAAGAGAGATGGGGAGATGGGAGAAAGAGAGATGGAGAGAGTGGGAGGGAGTAGAGAGAGGGGAGAGTGGGAGATAGAGAGAGAGATAGAGAGAGTGGGAGAAAGAGAGAGAGTGGGAGATAGAGTGGGAGGGAGAGAGGGGAGAGTGGGAGACTGGAAGATAGAAAGGGAGGGAGAAGGAGAGAGTGGAAGAAAGAGAGAGGGAGAGACTGGGAGATAGAGTGGATGGAGAGAGGGGGAGAGTGGGAGAAAGAGAGATGGAGAGAGTGGGAGATAGAGTGGGAGGGAGAGAGGGGAGAGAGGGGAGAGTGGGACCCTTAAACCCTAATCCCTCAACCCCTATACCCTCTTAATCCCTCAACGCTTTAACCCTAATCCCTCAATCCATATACCCTCTTAATCCCTCATCCCTCAACCCTCAACCCTTAAACCCTAATACCTCAACCCCTATACCCCCTTAACCCTTAAACCCTAATCCCTCAACCCTTAACCCCTATACCCTCTTAATCCCTTAACCCTTAAACCCTAATCCTCAACCCTTAAACCCTAATCCCTCAACCTTTAATCCCTCTTAATCCCTCAACCCTCAATCCTCAACCCTTAAACCCTAATCCCTCAAACCTCAATCCTCAACCCTTAAACCCTAATCCCTCAACCCCTATACCCTCTTAATCCCTCAACCCTTAAACCCTAATCCCTCAATCCCTATACCCTCTTTATCCCTCAACCCTCAACCCTCAACCCTTAAACCCTAATCCCTCAACCCCTAATCCCTCTTAATCCCTCAACCCTCAACCCTCAACCCTTAAAACCTAATCCCTCAACCCCTAATCCCTCTTAATCCCTCAACCCTCAATCCTCAACCCTTAAACCCTCTTAATCCCTCATCCCTCAACCCTCAACCCTTAAACCCTAATCCCTCAACCCCTATAGCCTCTTACTCCCTCAACCCTCAATCCTCAACCCTTAAACCCTAATGCCTCAACCCCTATACCCTCTTAATCCCTCAACCCTTAAACCCTAATCCCTCAATCCCTATACCTGTAGGGAAACTCAGGTGCGGAAACAACTTCCTACACTAATCTCGAAAGGAAAGTATTGTGCAAATTCTTTTAAATCCTTACAATTTCAGATTCGTTAACTACTTTAACAATGATATTGCAGCCATATACCATGCATATAGAAAATAGAGAATGACACAATGATTTACCCTGGGGAAAACCTTTCAGTAAAAAACCCCAGCACTCCAAAACCTGCACAATGTATTATCTTCAACACAACGGTTACAACACACTTGAAATGCAATTTCTTTTAGGAGACAATCGACACTCAAAGACAAATCTAGAAGCACAAGATCATACCAACAATACACTCTTTTCCTATCACAGTCTGTAACCCTAAAAAACGCTTATATCATGCACTTACCTTTTTAGGGAAACTTCCAAAGATAGCCGTATTAGGGTTTTATGATTGTGGAAGAGTGTACAGTACTCAACTTTATTAGTTGCCACATGTCTTGCATGTCTTCACCCGTCATTGAAACATCTAGAAATAGCTCTTACGTGTCATAGGAATCCGTCATAACCATTTCATCCATGATCTCCTTACACACAATTCAAGATGCCGACACATCAAGTGGAGTGACACATCAACATGCCAACTAGAAATGTACACTCACACTTAATTACATTATTTGCAAGAAATAATTTTTACAAAACAAATAATAAGAATAGGAATTATCCAAGGTTGAGACACCTTATTCCTAACATTCTCCCACTTGTCGAACACCTTGTAAGAGCAATAGGAACATAATAGGAACTAACTGCTATAGGCCAAAAGGCCCATAGACTCCGAACACCATCTGAACTTCACAGTGCGCACTGGTTTCGTTAATGCATCTGCAAAATTCTTCACAGTATCTACCTTCTCCAAATTTACCTTTCCATCTTCCACCATATCTCTCACAAAGTGAAACTGCACATTAATGTGCTTCGTTTTGGCATGGAAAGTTGGATTCTTCGCAAGGCAAATAGCGCTTTGACTGTCACACCAAATAGTAATCTGTTTTGCATCAACACCAACATCAGAACACAATCTCCTAAGCCAAATGGCTTCCTTAAAAGCATCAGTAGCAGCCATGTACTCAGCTTCTATAGTGGACAAAGCAACCACAGGTTGTCGCTTACTCATCCAATTGATGGCACCACCAAACATAGTGAACACATAAGCACTGGTGGATCTCCTACTGTTAATATCACCTGCCCAATCTGAATCCACAAACCCACGAATATAAACTGAATGCGGAGATCCAGAAGAGTTACCATGGTAACATATGGAGTAATCTGATGTACCCCTCAAATATCTGAATACTCACTTAACTGCATCCCAATGTACCCGTCCAGGGTTAGCCATAAACCGCCTTAGGACTCCCACTACTTGGGCAATGTCTGGTCTAGTACAGACCATAGCATACATAAGACTGCCAACTGCACTAGCATAAGGTACTCTACTCATGTCCTCCACCTCACTAGGAGATTTTGGACAATCATCTACAAATAACTTTGTTCCCATTGAAATAGGAATACATAGTGGTCTACAATCTGCCATGCTGAAACTATCCAACACAGACTTCACATACTTACTCTGACTCAACAAAAGGTTTCTGTTAGACCTGTCTCTACTGATTTCCATACCCAAGATGTACCTTGCTGCCCCGAGATATTTCATCTCAAACTGTGCTAACAACTGAGATTTAAAATCATAAATCATACCCTTACCCTTCCCAAACAACAACATATCATCAACATATAATGCAACAATAAGAAGGCGATCATTTTAAACTCTGAAATAAACACAATGATATAATTTCGATCTTACAAATCCAATTGACAACACAAAGGTATCAAACTTAAGGTACCGCATCCTAGGAGATTGCTTCAAACCATATAGAGATTTCTTTAATCTGCAAACTAAGGATTCTTTACCTTTAACAATGTAGTGCTCAGGCTGTGACATATAAATCTCTTCCTCCAAATCACCATGAAGGAAAGTTGTCTTCACATCCATCTATTCTATCTCTAAATCATATGATGCAGCAAGAGATAATATAAATCTAATGGATGTCAACTTTGCAACAGGAGAGAATATTTCACCATAATCTATTCCCTCTACCTGTAAATACCCCTTTGCAACCAATCTAGCTTTGTACCTTTCAACACTGCCATCTGCACAAAATTTCTTCTTGAACACCCATTTACAGCCAACAGATTTTCTCCCTTTAGGCAAAGGTACAAAGTCCCAAGTTTTGTTTTTCTCCAATGAAGCCATCTCATCATCCATAGCCTCAATCCAGGAACCTACATCTTCCATGCCCAAAGCCTCTTTCACAAATCTAGGCTCATCAGTGTTAGTAATCAAAGCAAAAGCACAATTGTAATCTAACATAGAATCTCCTCAAGGGCTGAGGTTGAGGTTGTTCTTCCTCTTCTTCCGAAATATCAGAGCTGCTAGAGCTCTCCTCATCATTAGACCCAACATGGTTTCTCTGTTCAGTCTTCTCAGGGGTAGGAGGAAATTGAACATCTTTTTCCTTTTCTTTTTCATCTGGTTGTAGCACAATAGGAGAAGATGTTAGTTCTCTAAAAATAACATTTCTACTATGCAACACCTAACTAGTCACAGGATCCCAAAGCTTGTATCCTTTCACACCAACACTGTATCCGATGAAAATACATTTGACAACTTTTTTTTCCAACTTAGATCTTTTCTCCTATGGAATATGTGCATAAGCTTCACAACCAAAAACACGAAGATGTCTAATTGAAGGCTTCTTACCAGACCACACCTCCATGGGTATCTTACCAACAAGAGCTGATGTAGGAGATCTGTTAACTAGATAGCAAGTAGTGGCCACAGCTTCGGCCCAAAACCTTTGTTCTAAACCAGCTCCACTAAGCATACTCCTAGCCTTCTCCATCAGTGTCCTATTCATTCTCTCTGCAACTCCATTTTGCTGCGGGGTGTAGGGAGTTGTCTTATGTCTCTCGATTCGTTGTTCTTTACAGAACTGTTCAAACTCTATGGAACAAAACTCACCACCATTATCAATTCTCACACACTTGATTCTTTTACCAGTCTGATTCCCCATCAGTGCCTTAAATTCCTTGAACCGACTGAAAACCTGTCTTACTTTTCAGGAAATATATCCAAGTCCTTCTACTGTAATCATGTATAAAAGATATAAAATATACAGAACTGGAGATAGAAGGAACTTTTATAGGACCAAATACATTAGAATGAATAAGATCCAAAAGTCTAGAAGACTTGTGAGAATTGGAGTAGAACTGAACACGATTTTGCTTACCATAAACACAGTGTTCATAGAAATCGAATTCGAGATTACAATCATTTAGCCCCTTGACGAGATTGTTAGTTTTCAAGGTCCTAAGACCCTTCTCACCAATGTGGCCAAATCTCATATGCCACAACATTGTCTTTTTTGCAGGAAGCTTGCCTTCCAAAGTGTTTGTACCCTTAGGTACACTTACTGCACTGCCATCGGAACCCATTGCCACAATCTTCTTTACTACTCATTCAGATGGTGGGGATGAAGTGATAGCCGCTCTCTTCTTTAAAACATAAGAACTGTTGCACTGAGCAATGCATGCATCAAGCTAAAACAAAGTACCTCTCCTAGTACCTTTAGCGAGCACCATAGAACCTCTCATCATCTTGCATCCATCTTTCGAAAAGACAACTTGCACACCAACATCATTCAACATACTTACATATAATAGGTTTTGTGCCAAACCCGAAATGTGCATAACTTCGTTGATTCCCTTTACTCGTCCATCAGGAAATCTGATAGTGACCCTTCTGCGTCCAACTATCTTTAGGTGAGAATCATCACCCAAGTACAACTTTCCACCATCAAACTCTTCATATTTTGAGAACCATTTTCGATGAGAGGTCATGTGAAAAGAAGCACCCGAGTCTACCAACCACACATCATCAGATGCATGGGATGCCAAAGCTGCAATAAAAGCATCTCCATCTTCTTGAGATTTTTCGGAAGCTGAATCTAAGCCTTTCTTCTTCTTCTTCGGTTCTTTGTAGTCCCTCTAGAAGTGCCCAAATTTATCATAGTTCCAACATTTCGCCTTGGACTTTCCAGGAGTCTTAGAACTCCCACGGGATTTGGATCTGCTCTTCTTTGACTTATTGTCATTCTGCTTTCCTTTGTCGTTGGATCTCCCATGAACAACAAGGGCTTCCTTAGACGAATCCGAAGTCTTTCTTCTCATCTCCTCAGATAGCAGTGAAGACACCACATCATCCATATGGAATGTGACTATCGTAATTCTGAGAGCCATCACAAGATGGTCCCACGAATCCGGCAAGGAACAAAGCAGGGTCATACATCGATCCTCCTCCTCGATCTTGGCACCGGATGATGCCAACTGTGCAATCAATAAATTGAATGCATTGAGATGATCAGTTACGGATCCCCCTTCCTCCATTCTTAAAGAATACAACTTCTTTCTCAAGAACAACTTATTCACCAGAGATTTGGCCTGATACACAGACCCAAGCCATTTCCACAAAGAATTTGCAGTAGTCTCATCAAGAACATTCACAAGAATGGCATCTACTAGACAGAGTCTAATGAGACCCTTAGCCTTCCGATCCTTGATATCCCAATCAACTTGAGATATCCCCGCAGGTCTCACATCAAGTGAAGTAGCCTCCCATAGATCGCGGTCTTCAAGCATGTCTTCCATCTTGAGTTTCCACAAGTCGAAATTAGTGCCGTTAAATTTCTCCACCTCTATTCTATTGTATGAGGAACATGCCATCTCAATCTATAAATAAGATTCAGAATGCTCTGCACAAAATACTCCCACTTAACTTGAGATTAGCTCAAAAAACCCTACCCAACAACTAGGATCAAAAGTTGATCAGGCTCTGATACCACTTGTAGGGAAACTCAGGTGTGGAAACAACTTCCTACACTAATCTCTAAAGGAAAGTATTGTGCAAATTCTTTTAAATCCTTACAATTTCAGATTCGTTAACTACTGTAACAATGATATTGCAGCCATATACCATGCATATAGAAAATAGAGAATGACACAATGATTTACCCTGGGGAAAACCTTTCGGTAAAAAACCCTATCACTCCAAAACCTGCACAATGTATTATCTTCAACACAACGGTTACAACACACTTGCAATGCAAGTTCTTTCAGGAGACAATCGACACTCAAAGACAAATCCAGTAGCACAAGATCATACCAACAATACACCACTTGTAGGGAAACTCAGGTGCGGAAACAACTTCCTACACTAATCTCTAAAGGAAAGTATTGTGCAAATTCTTTTAAATCCTTACAATTTCAGATTCGTTAACTACTTTAACAATGATATTGCAGCCATATACCATGCATACAAAAAATAGAGAATGACACAATGATTTACCCTGGGGAAAACCTTTCGGTAAAAAACTCCAGCACTCCAAAACCTGCACAATGTATTATCTTCAACACAATGGTTACAACACACTTGCAATGCAAGTTCTTTTAGGAGACAATCGACACTCAAAGACAAATCCAGTAGCACAAGATCATACCATCAATACACTCTTTTCCTATCATAGTTTGTAACCCTAAAAAATGCTTATATCATGCACTTTCCTTTTTAGGGCAACTTCCAAAGATAGCCATATTAGGGTTTTACGATTGTGGAAGAGTGTACAGTACTCAACTTTATCAGTTGCCACATGTCTTGCATGTCTTCACCCATCATTGAAACATCTAGAAATAGCTCTTACGTGTCATAGGAATCCATCATAACCGTTTCAGCCATGATCTACTTAAACACAATTCAAGATGCCGACACATCAAGTGGAGTGACACATCAACATGCCAACTAGACATGTACACTCACACTTAATTACATTATTTGCAAGAAATACTTTTTACAAAACAAATAATAAGAATAGGAATTATCCAAGGTTGAGACACCTTATTCCTAACAATACCCTGTTAATCCCTCAACCCTCAACCCTCAACCCTTAAACCATAATCCCTAAACCCCTAATCCCTCTTAATCCCTCAACCCTTAAACCCTAATCCCTCAATCCCTATACCCTCTTTATCCCTCAACCCTCAACCCTCAACCCTCAACCCTTAAACCCTAATCCCTTAATCCCTATACCCTCTTAATCCCTCAAC